>CM053027.1:573734451-574334451 GCA_028564925.1 Lithobates sylvaticus
AATCGCAATTAGCGATTATTGATTGGTTTGCACAAAGGTTATAGCGTTTACAAAATAGGGGATAGTTTTATAGCATTTTTATTAATATTTTTTTTTTTACTAGTAATGGCGGCGATCAGCGATTTTTATTGTGACTGCGACATTATGGCGGACACATCGGACATTTTTGACACATTTTTGGGACCATTGTCATTTATACAGCAATCAATGCTATTTAATGCATTGATTCCTGTATAAATGACACTGGCAGTAAAAGAGTTAACCACTAGGGGGCGGGGAGGGCTTATGTTGTGTGACGTGTGCTTTTTCTTTACATTAGGGGCGGGGCTGACGTCTGACGTCACTGATCGGCTTTCCCGATGACAGGGAAACAGCCGATCAATGACAGGCAGAGTAGGAAGCGCGGGGAGAGGTTTGTTTACACAGACCTCTCCCCGTTCTTCAGCTCTGTGACCCGATCACGGGACACCAGCGGCGATCGGGTCCGCTGGTCCCGCGGCCGGGGTCACGGAGCTCCCGACCCGTGCCAGGCCTCTTAAAGGACCACGTACCTATACGTGGTTTTGCCTGCCCGTGCCATTCTGCCGACGTACATCGGCGTGAGGTGGTCGGGAAGCGGTTAATTAATAATAATAATAATAAAAAAAAAACACAATATTTACCCCAATTTTTTGTATAAGGTGAAAGATGATGTTATGCCGAGTAAATAGATACCAAAAATGTCATGCTTTAAAATGTGCACGCGCTTGTGGAATGGCGACAAACTACTGTACTTAAAAATCTCCATAGGTGACACTTTACATTTTTTTACAGGTTACCTGTTTAGAGTTACAGAGGAGGCCTTTCACTAGAATCATTGCTCTCACTCTAATGTTTGTGGCAACACCCCACATGTGTGGTTTGAATACCGCCACTTACGTATGCGTCTACTTTGGCGTGGATGAGGGCGCTTTAAATTTTATTTTTTTCTTATTTAATTTACTTGTTATTTTTTATTTTTACACTGTCCCTTAATTTCTTTTTATCACTTTTATTCCTATTACAAGGAATGTAAACATCCCTTGTAATAGAAATAAGGATGACAGGTCCTCTTTTTGGAGCCACAGCTGTGCACCACCGCTTACATATGCTTGCGCGACTTACGTATACGTTTACTTCTGCGTGCGAGCACAAAGGGATGGGGATGCTTAAAATTCAAAAAAAAATCTTATTTTATTTACTTTTTATTTTTTATTTTTACATTGTCCCTTATTTTTTTTTTTTTTTATCACTTTTATTCCTATTACAAGGAAGGGAAACATCTCTTGTAATATAAATCAGAATGACAGGTCCTCTTTTGGAGCCACCGCTGTGTACCACCAGCAACTTCAACATGGATACTCCCTTCCTTTGGGGAGTTGTAGGTGTGCATCCGGCCTACCCATGGGTCCTCACCACAGCTCCCAGGATAGACACTCATGATGGTCCCCATTGTTCCAGGGAGGGATGAGGGATGGATATTCTCTTTCTCCCCGGATTTTCTCTTGTTTTTCTCTTCCCCAGCATTTAGGTCCAACATTAGGTCATACTGGCCTTTATATGTTTTCTACAGATATACTTTATGCATCTGCTCCTAAGGAAGTGGAATAAATCCACGAAAAGCATCAAGCTCTTTAAGATGCATATATGTTCTTAACCACTTCAGCCCCGGACCAATTGGCAGCCAAAGGACCAGGCCCCTTTTTGCGATTCGGCACTGCGTCGATTTAACTGACAATTGCGCGGTCGTGCGACGTGGCTACCAAACAAAATTGGCGTCCTTTTTTTCCCACAAATAGAGCTTTCTTTTGGTGGTATTTGATCGCCCCTGCGGTTTTTATTTTTTTTTGCGCTATAAACAAAAATAGAGCGACAATTTTGAAAAAAATAAATTTTTTACTTTTTGCTATAATAAATATCCCCCAAAAATATATAAAAAAAACATTTTTTTTCCTCAGTTTAGGCTGATACGTATTCTTCTACATATTTTTGGTAAAAAAAATCGCAATTAGCGATTATTGATTTGTTTGCGCAAAAGTTATAGCGTTTACAAAATAGGGGATAGTTTTATAGCATTTTTATTAATATATTTTTTTTTACTAGTAATGGCGGCGATCAGCGATTTTTATTGTGACTGCGACATTATGGCGGACACATCGGACATTTTTGACACATTTTTGGGACCATTGTCATTTATACAGCAATCAAAGCTATTTAAATGCATTGATTCCTGTATAAATGACAGTTGTAGTGAAAGAGTTAACCACTAGGGGGAGGGGAGGTTTTATGGGCTGACGTCTGACGTCATTGATTGGCTTTCCCGATGACCGGGAACAGCCAATCAATGACAGACAGAGTAGGAAGCGCGGGGAGAGGTTTGTTTACACATACCTCTCCCCGTGGGACACCAGCGGCGATCGGGTCCGCTGGTCCCGCGGCCGGGGTCACGGAGCTCCCGACCGGGTCACGAGCGCGCCGCTGACGGCGCGCACACGACCCACGGGCAGGCATTTAAAGGGCCACGTACAGGTACGTGATTTTGCCTGCCCGTGCCATTCTGCCGCAGTATATCTGCATGAGGCGGTCGGGAAGCGGTTAATATACAATGTATTTTATGTCATGAAATTTCTGCCCTTTTATTGATCTTTCATATGAAGCAATATTGGTTCACAATCATACTCCCTGCATAGTGTCATGATGATATCCATGTATATAGATGTATTACAATGTGTCATGCTGCTTGCTGTGGAGGCACTCGCCAGGAGGGAGGGGCCAGGATCGCCGGAAAGGGACCCGAGAAGAGGATCTGCGCTGCTTTGTACAAAACTACTGCACAGAGCAGGTAAGTATAACATGTTTGTTATTTGTAACCACTTGCCGACCAGCCGCCGCAGTTTTACTGCGGCAGAATGGCACGACTGGGAAAAACAACGTTATGTTACGTCGATTCGCCCTGTGGCCACTAGGGGCGCGCGCCTGCTGCTCACCCCCCCGGGAGCCAATGCGAGTGCCCGGCAGGTGTGATGACTGCCGGGCACCCGCGATCGCTCGTGACACAGCGAGAACCGGGATCTGTGTGTGTAAACACACAAATCCCGGTTCTCTGCGGGAAGAAGAGACTGATCGTGTTATGAACATCGATCTCTCTCTTCCCCTAGCAAGTCCCATCCCTCCTACAGTTAGAACACAGAGAGGGAACACAGTTAACCCCCCTAGTGTTAACCCCTTCCCTGCCAGTGACATTTTTACGGTAATCAGTGCATTTTTATAGCGCTGATTGCTGTATAATTGTCAATGGTCCCAAAAATGTGTCAAAAGTGTCCAATTTGTCCCCTGCAATATCACAGCAGATCGCCGCCATTCCTAGTAAAAAAATAAATAATAATAAAAATGGCATAAATCTTTCCCCTATTTTGTAGACGCTATATCTTTTTTTACAAACCAATCAATATACGCTTATATCCTTATATATCTTATATACGCAATATTGCGATTTTTTTTTTAACCAAAAATATGTAGAAGAATATATATCGGCCTAAACTGAGGAAATGTTTTTATTTATTTTTTTAAATGTAGGATATTTATTATAGCAAAATGTAAAATGTATTATGCTTTTTTCAAAATTGTCGCTGTTCTTTTGTTTATAGTTTTTTTTATTTTGCAAAATATAAAAACCCCAGTGGTGATCAAATACCACCAAAAGAAAGCTCTATTTGTGGGAAAAAAAGGATGCGAATTTCAATTGGGTACAGCGTCGAACCACCGCGCAATTGTCAGTTAAAGTGACACAGTGCCAAATTGTAAAAAGTGCTCTGGTCAGGAAGGGGGTAAAATCTTCCGGGGCTGAAGCGGTTAAACAAAAAAAAAAAGACTTTAATATCACTTTAAGGTAGTTTAATTTATTTCATAAAGACATTGTTCACATGTGTGGCTGGAAGGCCAAAAAAACTGATGGTCAAGCCATAGTTTTACCACCCCAAACAGTAGAATGTAGCCGCTTAAGGCGATACACATTTTGCTTCCGCAGCAAAATTTGCTTTCGGCTGGCGTTGCTGGCACCAAACGAGACTAATGCATTTCCTTGGGGCCGCAGCGCAACCGTGACGCGGAAGTACGGCAAATATAGGAGTAAATCAGGCAGAAAGGAGGTAACGTATCACCTTCTCATTGCCTGTCAAACACCTCTGAAAAGTGGTCCAAGCGTAGACCACTTTTCAAAGGAGGAATGTGAACAAGCCCTAAGGGGCATATTTATAAAGCTGTGAATGTGACAATCACCGAACATTCACAGAAGGTTGTATTTTCCTAGTGCATATATTTTAAATTACAGTGACTAATCCAACGTAAATGTGTGGTGAATGTTGCATTCACTGCTTTATATATACAGTATGTCATTTGGTGTTCTAATTGTTTTTCTTTTTTATGCCTTTGTTTTTTTTGTACATATTTAAAGATTTCTTCAGCTTAACCATATATTTTTTGGAAAACACAGTCTACAGAATTAAAAGATAGTTTAGCTAATTTTATACACAGAATGATAGTTGCGCATATTAAGAAAAATATATATATTTTCTATAAAATATTTTAAAATCATTGCTTATTGTCATATTACTAAATAATGAAATAGGGTTTACATTTGAAATCATGAATTCAAAATACAGTATATACTCGAGTATAAGCCGAGTTTTTCAGCACATTTTTTTGCGCTGAAAGTGCCCCCCTCGGCTTATACTCGAGTCAATCACTTTTCTGCAGCAGAGAATGACATTTTCCGACCCGACTTTGGGGCCTCGTATCTCGGGGGCACTTGGAACCCCAAATTTGGTGTGCAAACCCAGTGGAACTAGCACTACAACATATCCAATGGGGGTTCTAGCACCAAGTGGCCCCGAGATACGGGGCCCCAAAGTTGGTTCGGAAAATTTAATTCTCTGCTGCAGAAAGGTGCTTGACATTTTCCGACCTGACTTTGAGGCCCCTGTATCTCGGGGCCACTTGGTGCTAGGAACCCCAGTGGAACTAGCACTATAACATATCCAAATTTCTAGTTCCTAGCACCAAGTGGCCCCCGAGATACAGGGCCCCAAAGTCGGTCAACTGTGTCCATCTGTAGCAATGTCATTTCGGGACCCTTTGGGTCCAGAGACCCCACATTTTGGCTGCAGCTAGAGGGCATCTAGGAACCCTTAACTACCAAGTTTGAAGGGAAAATATGGCTGCAAATGGGCACAGTGAGGCATGCAAATGGGCACAGTGAGGCTGCAAATGGGCATTGTTGACCCTCTTTTACACTTACAGTAGCTGCGCATTTCTCACCCTAGGCTTATACTCGAGTCAATACGTTTTCCCAGTTTTTTGTGGTAAAATTAGGTGCCTCGGCTTATATTCGGGTCGGCTTATACTCGAGTATATACGGTAATGAATTAAACGGTAAACAAAGCTGTAAATAAGAGATAAAAAATCCTTTACAGATAGGCCTGTCTAGTGTTGTGTATTTGGCATGTGCAGGTTAATCCAATATAGGTAGTGAAATAAGGACTCCGTGTATGCTAGCTGTACATATGTGCACTGTTTATTTTATTTTTATTTTTTTAACATTTATATGTTAATTATTTTTTTAATCTTTTTCTTAATTTATTTTTACTTCACTTATAATTATAACTGTCATATAATGTCATGTGTGATGTTATTTATGATGATTATTTATTAATCTAAACCCTGGATGCCTGCTGTGTGAGATACAGTTGGAGATCAGGGACATAGATTTTCCCCATCATCCAGAGTGGCACTCACACAATACCAAGAAAAATGTCTAAAATAAACTTTACACAATATGGCCAACAAATTGTGGGAGTGACTATTACAGATTATCATATAACACCAATTTAACACTGAAAAAAAAAGCTGATAAATATTTTAATTTATTTTGTAGTTAGAATTTATGCATACAAAATTATATTTATATATACAATATGTATATACACATATTGTGTGCTGAATATATAACCTGTGATCCCGATAATTTATGGAGCATGCTTTATGAAAGGCTTCAAACTCAAATTTAGAAGTAGCTGAATGAATTTCCAAATCTTGACTCTTCCTGCAAGAGTTGAGCTTGGACAATCAGTTAAAATCATAAGCAATCTTAGATTTTTCAGGAAAAGTTCAGATTTACTTTCAGCTACTAAAAATCTGGATCCAAGGATTATTCTGATGTAGACATGTGCAATTCGTTTCGTTTTTTGTTTATTTCGTTATTTCCGTTCGTTTGTTTTCGTATGAATGAACGAATCGTTCGAATCGTACGAATCCGATTAACGAATCATTCGAATCTAACGAATCCGAAAAACAACGAAAATCCAAAAAAAAACAAATTAGAAACAACGAATGTACTAATGAAGAAAATCCGAAAAACAAAAACGAACGAAAAAATTCGTACATTCGTAAATTTTTTTTTGTTGAATTGGTAATTTTCCGTGTCCCTTACAATGGTGCTGCTAAACGTGCTTCGAATGGATTGAACAAAAAAATTGGTAATTTTTTTTTTTTTTTCCGTCTTACAAAGGTGCTCGCTCAAATCTAACGAATCCGAAAAAAACAACGAAAATCCAGAAAAAAAAACAAATTAGAAACAACGAATGTACTAATGAAGAAAATCAAAAAAATTCGTAAATTTTTTTTTGTTGAATTGGTAATTTTCCGTGTCCCTTACAATGGTGCTGCTAAACGTGCTTCGATTTTTTTTTTTATTTCTCGATTTGTAATTTTCCGTGTCTCTATTGAACAAAAAAATTCGTACATTCGTAACTTTTTTTTTCGACTCGTAACTTTTTTTTTTCGATTCGTAACTTTTTTTTTCTAATTGGTAAATTATTAAAATGTAATAATAGCATACACATTACATAAAATTATGAATTATGCTCCGATTAAGAATCTACGAATGTTACGAATGTTACTAGCGAAAAAAACAAATCAACGAAAAAATAACTCTTACGAATGTACGAATCGTTACGAATACGAACAACGACGACTTACAAATGTACGAATCGTTACGAATCAACGGAAACGAAAAAAAAAACGAAAAAAAAAAAACGAAACAAAAAAACGATTTTTTTTCGGAAACGAAAAAAACGAAGCGAAAAAAAAAAAACGAATTTTTTTGTTGTGCACATGTCTATTCTGATGTGCCGATTTAACTAAAGAAGACCTCTGCTTTTATTTTTCACTTGCTCAGTTGGAATAGAACTGTAAGATTTTCCATTATCCCTTTGACGACCACAGGCTTTTATTTGGTACACTGTTTCAACGAAAAAACTTTTTTTAAAACTTTTTAAATATACTGTAATTTTTTTTTTTTTTTTTCGCTGACTGCTACTGTCAAAAGCTGTCTCTCTCTGTGCAAGGTATAATCAGCTCAGCTAGCCAGTGCCTGAAAGCCCAGCATTTATTAATCTGGTACTGAGGAACATTAAAGTGGTTCTAACGGCTGAATTTTTTTTTACCCTAATGCATTCTCTGCATTAACCACTTCAGCCCCCGAAGGATTTGCCCCCTTCCTGACCAGGCCATTTTTTGCGATAAGGCACTGCGTCGCTTAAACTGACAATTGCGCAGTCGTGCAACGCTGTATCTAAACAAAATTAGAGCTTTTTTTGGTGGTATTTGATCACCTCTGTTTTTATTTGTTGCGCTATAAACATAAAAAAGAGCGTCAATTTTGAAAAAAAAACAATTTTTTTACTTTTTTTCTATAATATATATCCCCAGAAATGTTTTTTCTCAGTTTAGGCCAATATGTATTCTTCTACATATTTCTGGCAAAACAAAATCGCAATAAGCGCATATTGATTGGTTTGCGCAAAAGTTAAATAGAGAATAGATTTATGGTATTATAAATATTTACTAGTAATGGTGGCGATCTGTGATTTTTAGAGGGAATTCGACATTGCGGCAGACAGATTGGACACTTTTGACACTTTTTTGGGACCAGTGACATTTATACGGCGATCAGTGCAGGGAAGGGGTTAACATTAGGGGGCACTCAAGGGGTTAAATGTGTTCCCTCATGTGTATTTTTAACTGTGGGATTGACTGGAGGAGGAGACAGATCGCTGTTCCTAATTACTAGGAACAGACGCTCTCTCTCTCCTCCCCTGTCAGAACGGAGATCTGTCTGTTTACATTGACAGATCTCCGTTCTGTCTCTGTCAGGAGCGATAGCGGGTGTCCGGCGGACATCGCGGCTGATGGGCACGTGCATCGGCTCCTACATCATGCAGCTGGCTTGCGTGTGCACCTCGGGCGGCGCATGCGTGCCCCTTAAAGCGCATGCTGTACAGCTACAGCAATTTGCGCAGGGGAGCCGACCTGCCGCCGTATAACGATGACGGTTGGTCAGCAAACGATTAAAATAAAAAAACGTTCTGTATTCAGCCTCCCCTCCAGTTTACACTTACCTGAGCCCCATTTTGATCCAGTGCTGTGCCCAAGGGCTCATAACTAGCACTCTGCTAAGGCAGCTGAACTGCATTTAGATTTCTTTCATATAAGCCTGACAGCCCCTTATTATTTATGCATTTGCTGTCAATTCATAGAGGTAATAGAATGGCCTGTCAGCTTGACACATAGCCTGATGTTTCTTCTCAGGTACTGTATTTGACCCATCTGTAGAGTCAACCTGCAGCAGCAGGGATGGGGAAGGACAAAGTGTCAGCAGAATAACACATGGGCTGCCAGAACGGTAAGTACATTGCCTCTTCTTTTACAGGGCATTGTTTCTGTACAAGTTACCATATAGTAATAAGGTTACTTTGAACTCTTGAGAAAGGTACAGTGGGGGTAGCAGGTACTTAACCCATCAGAATAATCGAATACTTGCAATGGCCAGGGACAAGCAAAGCTGTGACATTTTTACATATGGGTCACTGGAATGGTAAGTACATTGTCTATTCTTTTACGTCTATTGTCTATTCTTTCTGTACAAATGATTGTGTAGTGATTTCTTAGCGCATCTGAGTTAAGTACGGGGTTGGACACAGGTATTCAGCCCCTCCAAAGAGCCGAATACCTGCAATCACCAGGGGAGAAGCAGAGTGGTAGCGTTTAATACATGGGTTCCGGGAAAGGTAAGTACATTACATCTTCTTTTACAGGGCAATAATTTGTACATGTGACCATGTAGTGACCTCTTAGCGCACCTGAGATAAGTATAGTGGAGGGAAGAGGAATTTAACCCTTCTAAAGAGTCGAACACCTGCAACCACCTGGGGAGAAGCAGAGGGGTGGCATTGGACTTGATGGACTTGTGTCTATTTTCAACCTCACCTACTATGTAACTACCGTATTTATCGGCATATAACACACACTTTTCTCCTCTTAAAATCAGGGGGAAATCATGGGTGCGTGTTATACACCGATCCCTGCTGTCTGTAAGGGCAAGAGGAGCGCCGCCGACATTGACCGAGCCGAGTGTACTGTGTACTCCCAGTCCCGCCTCCTAGCCTTTACGTCCCACCATTGAACCAGTGTTGTGTCCATCATAGCAGCTGGGCCAAGGGGCGGGACGGGGCGTGACTGCAAGCGGAGCCAAATAACCGAGTACACCGAGTACACAGTACACTCGGCTCAGTCTATGTTGGCGGCGCACCTCTTGCCCTCAGAGACAGCGAGGAGGAGCCAAGAGGAGCTGAATACACACGACATATGTGTATATCGGCGGCGCTAAATTAAAAAACCCATCATGCTGCAATTTTGGGCAAGGCTGCAGATGGACACTGGGGAAGGCTGCAGATGGACACATGGGGAAGGCTGCAGATGGACACATGGGGAAGGCTGCAGATGGACACATGGGGACGGCTGCAGATGGACACATGGGGAAGGCTGCAGATGAACAAATGTGGAAGGCTGCAGATGGACACATGTGGAAGGCTGCAGATGGACACATGGGGAAGGCTGCAGATGGACGCTGATAAGGATGCATTAATGGGCATTTAAAATGTAAGTTTTTTTCCTTAAACTTCCCTCCTAAAAGTTTTTTTCCTTAAACTTCCATCCTTAATCACTTTCAGACCGGACCAATTTGCAGCCAAAGGACCAGGCCCTTTTTGCGATTCGGCACTTTAACTGACAATTGCGCGGTCGTGCGACGTGGCTCCCAAACAAAATTGACGTCCTTTTTTTCCCACAAATAGAGCTTTCTTTTAGTGGTATTTGATCACCCCTGCGGTTTTTATTTTTTGCGCTATAAACAAAAAAGTGCGACAATTTTGAAAAAAAAAACACATTCTTTTTTTATTTTTTGCTATAATAAATATCCCCCAAAAATATATAAAAAAAATGTTTTTTCCTCAGTTTAGGCCGATACGTATTCTTCTACATATTTTTGGTAAAAAAAATCACAATAAGCGATTATTGATTGGTTTGCGCAGAAGTTATAGCGTTTACAAGATAGGGGATAGTTTTATAGCATTTTTATTAATAATTTTTTTTTATTAGTAATGGCAGCGATCAGCGATTTTTATTGTGACTGCGACATTATGGCGGACACATTGGACATTTTTGACACATTTTTGGGACCATTGTCATTTATACAGCAATCAATGCTATTTAAATGCATTGATTGCTGTATAAATGACACTGGCAGTGAAGGGGTTTACCACAAGGGGGCAGTGTAGGGGTTAAGTATGCCTAGGGGTTTGTTTCTTACTGTGGGTGGGCGTGGCTGTCAGCTAGTGAATGCTGATCTCTGCTCCAATCACAGGGAGCAGAGATCGGCGTCACTAGTTGCTAGGCAGAACGGGGAGATGCTGTTTATCTCGGCATCTCCCCGTTCAGCCTTCCCGTGAGACGATCGCGGGTGTCCCTGCGGCGATCGAGTCCGCGGGACCCGCGACCGGCCTCACAGGGGTCCCGACCAGCGCGGGAGCGCGCCGCTCCCGGCGCGCTCCCGATGGCACGACAGGCATTAAGGAGGGACTTATATATACGCCCTCCTGCCTGTACGTGCCATTCTGCCGACGTATATCTGTGTGCGCTGGTCGGGAAGTGGTTAACTTGGTGTGCGTGTTATACGCCGGTGCATGTTATACGCCGATAAATACAGTACTTAACACATGGCTTCGAAAAGGATAAGTTCATGCCTATTCTTTTGCTGGGCATTAATTCTGTACAAGTGGCCATGTAGTAACCTCTTAGAGCACCTAAGTATAATGGAGGAAACATGTATTCAACCACTCCGAAGAGTCAAATACCTGCAATCAACAGGGGAGAAGCAGAGTGATGGCATTTGACACATGGGTTCCAGGAAAGGTTATTACATTGCCTATAATGTCACAGGGCATTCCTTCTGTACAGCTGACTATGTAGTTATAGGGTCACTTTGACCTCTTGAGCTAGGTACTTTTCAATAAACAACACTTTTAATTGTAAAACCACAATTTAGACTTAATTTCAGTCTAAGAAATCTTTGCTGAGAAAATGAAGACACAACTGCATCTTTGGTTTCTGCAGTAGATTGATTTGAACTCGGTGATCACTGCCCTTTAAGCATTCCTTAGTATGTGAAACCCACGGAGGCAGAAATACTAATTGAACCTCCAATGTGCCCATAACTCAGCTAAAGCAATTAAATTGCACATTTTCAGTAATGAAGCATAAATAAAAACAGTATGCAAAATGTTATATTCCATATGTGGCTCTGTCACAGAAGAACAGGATTCTCGGCAACCTCCATCTTCACAGCGGCACCACCTAGAGTTACCTATAATTGCCAGATGACATTAAGAACTGGCTCACCACAGGCATCTGCAGCAGCTTTAATTAAGTGGCCGTGGGTACAATTCCATAGCCCTCATGGGTATACAGCAGGGGCTGCCAAAGTTATCAAGAATTTCAGAGTCAAGCCATATTCCCGACTTTCATAACTGGTCCTCTTGTGAATGACATGGAAGATAATTAAGAGGCTTATAAAAAAAAAATGAAGGCTTTCGGAAAATGTAAGTTATCATAACACAAGAGAGCATGAGCAAGTTTGTTCTGAATATAAGATTTTTCTACATATGATGAACAAAACATGTAAAGTGTCTAACGGGCCAGTCCACCTGGAAGTTTTATTTTAGTTATTTATGGAGTCTAGACGGATGTTCCAAATACTACTGCCCGGCCACATCTCCTGACTGTATTTGTGGACCAGAGCGTTCCCACCCAACTTTGCATTGTCCTGCATCTCATTTTACTTTCTCCATAAATAAACAAAATAATATAAGATCCAATAGAGGTGGAGTGGGGCCACTCAAGGGCTGATAAATCACCAACAGTATTCCCAAGAAGTTGGTGGTTTGACATTCCAGCATCAATCAAACTGAAATATCTGATTTGGGTCGAATGACTTTTTGAAGTGCAACTCTAGGGACACACAGATCAAATATATAGATGGGGCTGTTTTTCCTGCCAAAGAATTTGTATTTCTGTCTATCAGGTCCTAAGATTTACACAGACTGGCCAGAGAGCACAGCCAAGCTGGAGACCTGAAGACCTGGAGACCTGGTCATCCCTACAGCTTGTGACCGGGCAGTGAAAGAGCAGTAGACCAGGGGTCCTCAAACTACGGCCCTCCAGCTGTTGCGGAACTACCCATCCCATGAGTCATTGTAAAACTCTGACATTCACAGACATGACTAGGCATGATGGGAATTGTAGTTCCTGAACAACTGGAGGGCCGTAGTTTGAAGACCTCTGCAGTAGACTGATGAACTCACCTCTCTGTCACTCTGCTGTCTCCTACTATCATCTGCATGTTCCTTATGATCCATGAGCACTATAGAACAAATGATTGGCTTTCTCGTCTGCTGTACAATGGATCGTCAGAGACTGATACCAAGTCATATTCAGGTACTTATACTAGTTGTTTTTTAAAATACACTTAATCATGTTTTACATATCAGCATTAATTATTATTTTTTTTAAATAAACTAGTATAAATACCTGAAACATTGCATCAATCCCCTGTGATCCACATGTATAGCAGCACTCAGTCTTGGAGAGGGAGCGTCAGCAGTAGGAGACAGTCAGACCCTGCTATTTTAGCAGCTGATCTAAATTGACCCCGATCTGTCAGATTAAACTAAAAAAGGTATCGTAGTTGAATCCACATATCCTGCAACCCCACATCCCTTCATCAACTTTTTGCTATAATAACTATCCCCAAAAAATATATAAAAAAAAATGTTTTTCCTCAGTTTAGGCCAATACGTATTCTTCTACATATTATTGGTAAAAAAAAATCGCAATAAGCATTTATTGATTGGTTTGCGCAAAAGTTATAGCGTCTACAAAATAGGGGATAGTTTTATAGAATTTTTCTTAATAATTTCTTTTTTTTTTACTAGTAATGGCGGCGCTCAGCAATTTTTATCGTGACTGCGACATTATGGCGGACAGATCGGACACTTTTGGCGCGATTTTGCGACCATTCAAATTTATAAAGCGATCAGTGCAATTAAAAATGCAATGATTACTGTGTAAATGTGACTGGCAGTGAAGGGGTTAACCACAAGGTGGCGCATTAGGGGTTATGTGTGTCCTAGGAAGTGATTCTAACTGTGGGGGAGGGGCTATGTGTGACACGTCACTGATCTCTGCTCCGATCACAGGGAGCTATGATCAGTGTCAGTGTCACTAGGCAGAACGGGCAAATGCTTGTTTACATTAGCATTTCCCCGTTCTCTCTCTCAGTGAGACGATCGCGGGTATCCCTGCGGACATCGAGTCCGTGGTACCAGCGTTCACACTCACGGAGGTCGCGGTGGGAGCGTGGGTGCGCCCGCGCCCACCGCTTCCTCCGTGAGACGATCGCGGGTATCCCTGCGGACATCGAGTCTGCGGTACCCGCGATCACACTCATGGTGGTCGCGGTGGGTGCGTGCGTGCGCCCGCACACCGCTTCTTAAAGGGAAACGTACAGGTACGTTCATCTGCCTGTACCTGCCCTTCTGTCGACGTATATCGGCGTGAGCCAGTCGGCAAGCGGTAAGGAGAATGGCTAAGTTGCCTGTAGATCCATTATGTTACTGTATGACTTGAATGGGAAGATGCAGGTGAACTCCATTCAGTATTGAGGCCTATGTAATGTATGTCAGTACAAAGCTTTGTACAAGTCTTCTCAGTATATAACAAGCCATTTGAAGTGATCAAGTCGTAGCTGAAGCTCTGCATACCTCAAACCCCAGCGGTCTTCCAACATTATCCTTGGACATCTTCCATGAAACCAGGACCTCCGAAGCAGACAAGCCGGTGGCTTTCATATCTATGGGCGCATTGCTTGGCTCTGCAGAAGAGATGACATAGAAACATTACACTGCATTGTACTTTTCAAAGTGGACATTTATCTTTTCCTCTTAAAAAACCCCATAGATCTGTCACAGGCTGATACATTACATCTCAACAAATATGCTTTATTTCAACTTTATGTTATCCACCTATATTTGTATTCTTAGTTTAATTTGTAATTAAAATGTCTTTTGACTCATTTGTCATGTAGAAGTGTGTTGGATTTATAGATGTTTTTCCCTAATTCCTATTATGAGAGACTAAAACTGGAGCAGCTGTGCAAGGCAACTAATCAGCTTCTATCTTTAGCTTGTTTAGTAAGATCCCGAAAATGAAAGCTGGAAGCTGATTGGTTGCCTTGCACATCTGTTCCAGATCCTGGCTGCTCCAGTCTTCTATATCTGCCATTTTGTGTGAAACACCCATTTGCTTTACATTGAATGTCTGCATGCTTCTCTTTGGAGTTTAACCACTTCAGCCCCGTAAGGATTTGTCCCCTTAATGACCAGGCCATTATTTTTGCGATTTGGCACTGCGTCGCTAACAATAGCGTAGTCGTGCGACGCTGCACCCAAACAAAAGGGATGTCCTTTTTTACCCATAAACAGGGCTTTCTTTTGGTGGTATTTGATCACCTCTGCGGGTTTTTCTTTTTTGCGCTATAAACAAAAAAAGAGCAACAATTAAAAAAAAAAAAAAACTTATCTTTACTTTCTGCTATAAAAAATATCCCAAAAATATATATAAAAAAAATGAATGTATTCATTAGTTTAGGCCGATATATATTCTTCTACATATTTTTTGTAAAAAAAAATATCGAAATGGGCGTATATTGATTGGTTTGTGCAAAAGTTGTAGTGTCTACAAACTATGGGATAGATTTAGGGACTTTAATTTTATTTTTTATTGTTTTTACTAGTAATGGCGGCAATCTGTGATTTTTTTTGCGGGACTGCGACATTGTGGCGGACAAATCTGACCCCAAATTACACTTTTTGGGGACCAGTAACATTATTACATTGTGGAGGACAAATCTGACCCCAAATGACACTTTTTGGGGACCAGTGACATTATTACATTGCTATAAAAATGCACTGATCAATGTAAAAATAACACTGGCAGGGAAGGGGTTAACACTAGGGGGCGATCAAGGGGTTAAGTGTGTTCCTTGGGCGTGTTCTAAATGTAGGGGGGGTGGGCTTATTGGAACATGACAGAGATCACTGTTCCCGATCACTGGGAAGAGCAGATCTCTGTCATGTCATCTGGCAGAACGGGGAATCGCCTTGTTTACATCGGCAGTTCCCCAATCTGCTACTCCTCACCACTATAGCGAGTCGTCGGCAGTCATCAAATCCGCGGGATCCGTGGCACGCGGTGGGCACGCACTCCCGCTATCCTCCTTGCACGGACAAATGTACAGGTGCGTCGGTTCGCGCAGGAGAGCCGACTTGCCGCAGTATATCTGCGTGAGTTGGTCGGCAAGCGGTTAATACAACACACCAGGACACCAAGGCGTAAATCAGCCAACATCTCAAATGCCCTTTTAAATATACAAATGTTAAAACCCAAGATTATAGTTCTTTGCCGGTTTCTGCCATGTAGACCCCTATGAAATGCCGTGTCATGCAGTAAATCAGTAAGCAGTACATTTTATGCAGAGGTAATATGCATTATCAGTGAACAACTGACAGGAACATGCATGGCTTTATGAGATATCAACGAACATAAAAAGGCAACACAGCACAGCTAAAACTTCCCCATCTATCGCTCTGTACATGAACCCTAGGGTCACAAGCTCAACGTTGTCACGCTGTAGCTGTCATATCAAAAGCTTTCTTACCAAAGTATTGTCATGTTTTTAGATAAGCATCGGGTTTATTTTCTACCCACAAATGTATTCAGTTCTTTATTATCTGTAATGTTTATGAAGGTCAAGGGAAGAACATATTCCCACATTCATCTGATGGGTTTGAAAGGCTATTTTTTTATTATTACAAAAATAAACAATAAATGAACGGTAGCTAACTTGCGCTTATGTGTAAAATGTTGTGGCTATCGATAAAATTAAAATTAACTCCTAAGGGCCCACTCGCATGCTATACTGCAGGGCAAGGCAATGTTTTGTGTATACGTATTGACATTTATTTAAAACGGCACCCCAAAAGGTCATACATAACACTGCACTGCAACATGATGGGTGTTGTGGTCCACTGTAGGGAAAAAAATCAGAGGCAAAGTCATTTCTGCCAGCTTGAGGCTCATTCACAATGCATTTTGAAAACTTTAATTACCAGCCCACCCCTCCTGTCATCTGCAGTCCACATGCCAACTCCAAGTCTGCCTTATGCAGGAACTTCCATTGAGAACATTTCAAAGAATAGGGATGTCCAAACCAGCAGGTTATGAATTTAATTGCTTTTTACTTTAAAAAAAATCTAAAGTTTAGGCTTTATTCCAGTTTTCAAGTATAATTCTTTTAGCAGACTTCCATTTGAATAAGAATTTGAACACTTTTAAGGGTAGCTCGGGGGCTCAGTTTCTCTATTTAGGGGTTGCAGGTAAGCTTTCTTACCCTTGTAACTCCAATTTGCAAATCCATCAATCATATAACCATGATGAGGACCTTTTTTTTAAAAAAACACTAATTATTGTTATATTACATATAATATGAATGCTATTTAAGAAAATTGATTAATAAAAATGTAATAAAAAATAATACAATACATGAAAAATCATTTGAAAAATTATTATTAACAGACAAATTAATAATTGATAAAAACTCTATTAGCTGAGGTAACCAAGAATATAATACAAATGTTACTAGTAAAAGCAGTAATGATAATAATAATAATAATAATAATAATAATAATAATAATACCTTACCCATATGTATCCAAAGTTACACATAATTAATAATGGAAAATCCATTCGGTTACTTATTGGTGCATATTATGAACTCACCAATGAACAGCTAATAGCTATGACAGTGTCCTGGCTCCTAACAATAAAGGCGCTGCTAGAAAGGAGGGGAGGGGAAAAAAGGAGGATGTATTGCTATGCATCAGCAATACTTATAGACCACAGGACTGGCACACATACCACCTCTCGTGAGTGACCATACTCACGCCACAGCATCGGTCGCTAGAGGATGGATTCAGTAGGTCTCTCTACTGCAGACCCTTCTGTATTTTCTACCAACCTCCACATCCCCTGAAATTACCTCTAAGCCAAACACCATGAGGCCATCAGGATTATTGTTATGATTGTCTTTGAAGTGCTGGGGGACAGAATGTTTCCCCTAGCCTTTCAAGATGTTTCTCTTATGTTCTCCAAAGTGAACCCCTGAGCGTATGGTACGGCCAACATACAAGAGGCCACACGGCAGAGATGGCTATAGATGACATACTGTGATCCACAATTAATGTTTCCTATGCCATATGCATATGCATGCGCCACAGTTGGCTACCCCACATCTAAAACTTCCTCTTTGATCAAAAAAAGGAGATCCATGTGAAACATGGGTCCATCTTCTCTGAGGGTTTGACCCTACTAGGGGAAATATAGCCCCGGAGGTCTCTGGGCTTCCTGAAGATGAATGTTGGGTTTATCTGGAATTATACCAGAAATAAGGGGATCCTGTTTCAGAACATTCCAATATCTTGAAAAAAATATATATTTTTATTTCAAAGGCTTTGTTGCTATACTTGGTACTAAATGAGACTTTACTAGAATCATCATTACACTTGGAAAGCTTGTTTGGCTCCTCAAAATGCCTGCTTCTATACTTGTTATAGGCCTCATTAATGAGATTCCTGTGGTATTCTTTTACTAGAAATGTCTGCTTCAGGACCAAACTCTGCTTGTCAAAGTCCTCCACTTTGGTACTAGTCCTAAAGAACTGCCCAAAAGAGACATTCTGAATCCACTTGGGGTGTTGATGACTTCAGGCGTGCAGGTAGGAGTTCCCTGCAAAGGGCTTAAAGTGTGTCTTCAAGACAATCCTCCAATTAGTGTCAAAACCTAATTTGAGATAGAGAAAGACCAACTTTTTATTGTCCACTATATATGTGAATTTGATGTCAAACGAATTTCCCTAACGATAACCTATGAACTTTTCCACGATGGAATCAGGACCATCCCAAATGATTAGGATATTATCAACATATCAGGCATAAATTACCAGGTTTGCTCAAAACGGATTATAGAAATGCTTGCAAAACCCCATTACAAAGTTGGCATAGCTCGGGGCAAACATGGCCCCAATGACTGTGCCCTTAATTTGTCTGTCGAATTCTCCCAGAAAAGCTAAATAATTGTGGGTCAGGGTGAATTCAATTCAGCGGACAATGAAAGATGCTTGGGCTGGCCTGAATCGAGGTTACTGCCCTGGGATAAGAAGAATTGTAAGGCCTGTAGGCCATATTCATGCTTTATGAACGTGTATAAGGAGGGAACATCCAATGACACCTATTTGTACCCAGTTTGCCAATGATAATTGCATAAGATGTCCAGCATATGTCCTGAATCCCTTATATATGAGGGTAATGGGACTATTTCCTGCAGGAAGTGGTCTAAATAGTACCCAAGGTTGCCGCTAAGGCTATCTATATATCTATCTATGGGTCTTCTGGGGGGGGGGGGGGTGGTTGTACCATTTTTGTGAATCCTAAGGATATGGTAGAAGTGAGGGGTGAAAGGGAATAGCATAAACACAAAGTGCCATTCCTGTTTTGTCAGTATTTAACTTTTTAGGGTCTGATCCAACAATTTCTTAAATGTCTGTCTAAAGGACACACTAGGATATCCCTTTAGTTTTTGATAAGTTTCATGATATCACAACAGCCTCCTTGCCTCTGCCAGATATGCTTCCCTTGAAACGCGGTAGCTGGTGAGTCTCGGTGATGCCAGGGTCATGTTGATACGTAACTTTACAATGGTTACCCGTCACTTGGATCTGTTTTTTTTACAGCTGCACTAGCCTTTATTTTTTGTGAATATGCACTCATTACTTTCCTTTTCTTGAATAAAGATTTATCTAGTAATGCACTAGGCTTTTTGCATCCTTTTGTTCTCTTTGTATGTACCTTTTACATATCACTTAATATTATTAGTAAACCAACTGTTTCTGCAACTGAAACCCAAGACTATTGAACGGACTGGGGCTTTATTTGCAATTATTTGGCAATTTAATTTAAGTGACAATTATTTGCTTGTCTAAAGTTATCACTGCATTTAACACTCACTCAAACCTGTCAGATAACATAAAGCTGGCCATAGATTATGCAAATGGCTCGATTCTCCCATCAACACAGTATTGATGAGGGAACCCCTCCCATGGAGCTATTGTATTCTGAGAGCGGGAAGTTTTCCCACCATCAGAATACAACGATTGCACAAAAAGAAACAGACAGGCTGGTTGTATTGCAGTTAATCAATAGATTGACTTCGTAAAACCAGCCTGCCCATAGATGTATCGAAATTTGGCCTGTTCCTGCTGAACCGGTGGAATTTCCATCCGTCTATGGCCAGCTTAAGGAAAATAAGACTATAGATCTCACAGAATGAGCACTCCACCATTTAAGGTTTGTGGAGGTTTAAATAATACACTTCAAGAAACTCAGGGCACGTTCTGTATCCAAAGTCTTTCGGTTTATTTTCCAAATGGCACATTTCACTCTCAGCCACAAGAAAACTGTATTAATAAAATACAGCATAATATAACTTGTAAAAAAAATGTATTTATAAACCTGCAATTCAAAATGATCATCTTGCTGAATGCAGGAATCTAAATCACTTCACGAAGTTAATAACCACTAGTATTAACACCTGCCGGGTAAACTACCAGACAATTACCGTTAAAAATCAATATACATTCAGTGGTAAAATAGATTTTTCTTTCACAAGTTGTATACAAGAAACACCAATACTTTCTTCCTGATAGCTAAACCAAAAGATAGAGAAGCCAGATAGAGAAGCCAATATATATATATATATATATATATATATAATAAATATATATATATATATATATATATATATATATATACACACACACACTGAGCAAAATTATAAACGCAACACTTTTGTGTTTGCCCCTATTTATCATGAGCTGAACTCAAAGATCTACAACTTTTTTTCTATGTACACAAAAGGCCTATTTCTCTCAAATATTGTTCACAAATCTGTCTAAATCTGTGTTGGTGAGCACCTCTCCTTTGCCGAGATAACCCATCCACCTCACAGGTGTAGCATATCAAGATGCTGATTAGACAGCATGATTATTGCACAGGTGTGCCTTAGGCTGGCCACAATAAAAGGCCACTCTAAAATGTGCAGTTTTACTGTATTGGGGGGTCCGAAAAAACAATTAGTATCTGGTGTGACCACCATTTGCCTCACACAGTGCAGCACATCTCCTTCACATAGAGTTGATCAGGTTGTTGATTGTGGCCTGTGGAATGTTGGTCCATTCTTCTGCAATGGCTGTGTGAAGTTGCTGGATATTGACAGGAACTGGAACACGCTGACGTATACGCCAATCCAGAGCATCCCAAACATGCTCAATGGGTGACATGTCCGGTGAGTATGCTGGCCATGCAAGAACTGGGATGTTTTCAGCTTCCAGGAATTGTGTACAGATCCTTGCAACATAGGGCCATGCATTATCATGCTGCAACAAGAGGTGATGGTCGTGGATGAACAATGGACCTCAGGATCTCGTCACGGTATCTCTGTGCATTCAAAATGCCATCAATAAAATGCACCTGTGTTCATTGTCCATAGCATACTTCTGCCCATACCATAACCCCACCGTCACCATGGGCCACTCGATCCACAACATTGACATCAGCAAACCGCTCACCCACATGATTCCATACTGAGCCATCTGCCCTGGAAAACCGGGAGTCATCCGTGAAGAGAACACCTCTCCAAAGTGCCAGATGCCATCAAATGTGAACATTTGCCCACTCAAGTCAGTTACGACCACGAACTGCAGTCAGGTCGAGACCCCGGTGAGGACGATGAGCATGCAGATGAGCTTCCGTGAGACGGTTTCTGACAGTTTGTGCAGAAATTCTTTGGTTATGCAAACTGATTGAGACCAGCCACTCGGACAGCTGCTGCAACCGACGATCTTGGAGGTGAAGATGCTGAATGTGGAGGTCCTGAGCTGGTGTGGTTACACATAGTCTGCGGTTAGATGTACTGCCAAATTCTCTAAATCGCTTTTGGAGATGGCTTATGGTAGACAATGAACATTCAATTCAAGGGTAACAGCTCTAGTGGACATTCCTGCAGTCAGCATGCCAATTGCACACGCCCTCAAAACTTGCGACATCTGTGGCATTGTGCTGTGTAAAAAAACTGCACATTTAAGAGTGGCCTTTTATTGTGGCCAGACTAAGGCACACCTGTGCAATAATCATGCTGTCTAATCAGCATCTTGCACACCTGTGAGGTGGATGCATAAGGAGAAAGGAGAAGTGCTCACTAACACAGATTTAGATAGAATTGTGAACAATAATTGAGAGAAATAGGCTTTTTGTGTACATAGAAAAAAAGTCGTAGATCTTTGAGTTCAGCTCATGATAAATAGGGGCAAACACAAAAGTGTTGCGTTTATAATTTTGCTCAGTGTGTATATATATATATATATCATTCGGCTTTTCATCGGAATTTCCAACTGTGTGTATGCCCATCAGTCTTTTTCTGTCGGAATTTCCGACGGACTTTGGATTGAGAATCTGTTCTTAATTTTTCCGACAGAAAACCTTTCTATCGGATTTTCCGATCGTGTGTATGCAATTCCGACACGCAAAATTCCGACGCATGCTCGGAAACAATTCGACTCATGCTCGGAAGCATTAAACGTCCCTTTTATAGTGCCGTCGAACGTGTTGTATGTCGCGGTGTTATTGACCATTGGAATTTGGTGTGACCGTGTGTAGGCAAAGCAGTTTGAGCGAAATTCCGTCGGAATTCCGACGGGAAAACCATCAGAGCTTTTTCCGACGAGAATTCCGTCCGTGTGTACGCGGCATAACTGGTTCCATCAGTCATGAGCTTGAACCTGTTGTCTCAGATAGTTGCTTAGCTCAGACATAGCGGCCTAATCTAATGGGGCCTACCTATGTCCTTCACAGTCCCCCAACTCTATTCTCTTCTTGGGTTTAGATGTTCTTTAACCGCTCCTACTCTGTCCAAAACAAACAACATTTTTGTGTTTCAATGCACATTTATTGGCTAAACTTGATTGACTTGTGTTTTTTTGCTATCTCAAGAACTATGTAACTTTAAAGTGGAATTTCATTAAAAAAATAAGTACCACTCATTCTCTCCTCCCCCCCAGCCTGTAACTAAGTTGCAGGTTTTTTGGAGGAGGGGGGGGGGGGGGTGAGTACCATTTCTTGTCAGCATTCACTCCCTCTTTCTCAATGCTTCCCTAGGCGAGAAGAACGTTGCCTGTCCCAACCTCTTATTGCCACCCGCAGGACCAGTTTCCTCCCCACACTACGCAATCAAAGGCATGCGCAGTGAAGAGCTGGCTGTGATGCATCAGGAAGTCCTAACCGCCTCCCGAATTCAAGATGGTGGTGCCAAGGACCTGCAGTGGTGAGAAGAATTAGCTGTGGGAAGACAGTATTTGGAGCTGCTGACTCTTTAAATTGTCCAGCCTATTCCTAATTAAGCTAAATCTGCTCCCACCCTCTTGTAAACACTATTCTATCCACCCTGTGAAAGATACTTATTCTTACCTATCCTGAGAGCGATCCAATCCAGTCACATGATCAGCTGTCAGCGGTGACTTCAGAGTAGAGGAGGGACAGCTGACAGCAGATGCCCCATTGTAAGTCTATGGGGTTGATTTACTAAAGGTAAATAGACTGTGCACTTTTCAGTTGCCCTCTGCAAGTGCAGTTGCTCCAGAGCTTAGTAAATTAGGTAAGGCTTCACTTTGCAAAGAGTACCCAATCACGTGCAAGGAGGAAAATAAGAAGCATTTCTGCTTGCACATGATTGGATGATGGAAGTCAACAGAGCTTCTGCTCATTTAGTGCAACTGCAAAGTGCACAGTTTTTTTTCCCTTTAGTAAATCAACCTCAAAGCTTCACTTTGCAAAGAATACCCAATCATGTGCAAGGAAAATAAAAAAAACAGCATTTTTGCTTGCACTTTATTGGATGATGGAAGTCAGCAGAGCTTTTGCTCATTTACTAAGTTCTGGAGCATCATCTTGCAGAGTGCACAGTCTTTAGTAAATCAACCCCTATGGGTCACGTCAGCGCCCAGTTTCTGCAGACATTGTTGGTGATCTCTCCTCTTCACTGAAGCCAGCTGCTGGGGGGGGATCATGTGACCGGACCCGATCGCTCTCAGAATAGGTAAGTATGATGTGGACAGCGCGCAGGACTTGATGGCCTCAAGAGAAGAGACCCTTTGCTGCAGCAAGGTATATTACCGTGAGGGTATGGATGAACTATAACAGGGTCTGTATACACGACCATGACGGGCACTTACAATAAGATTTCCGTTCACACAGTTGGCACACCCAACAGCATGAGACAGAGGGGGCGGCTGGAAGGCAGAGAACTGGGCACCTGAATAAGGAAGGGCTGCTGTCCGAGCCACAATCCCTATTCTGTCCCTCCTCCATAGGGACCTCTCCCTACTCTAGACAACGTGTCCCTAGCCAGCTGGGTTTTTTTTCCCTGACTAGACCACTCACAAAATGCGTGCCAATCGAAGTGGGCAGTGCTATTTATTAGTACTGTCCACAATAAAGATGGCCGTGGAGGTCAGCCACAGCAGCAGTGTCCACTCAGACAGCTGCTCCTCTGATGACACCAACAGAGGCCTCAGAGAAACATGAGTTCCCCCTTGTCCTCAGCTCTTTGTCTGCACGGCAGCCCCCTAAAAGTGACACCCTTGCAGGGAGGACAAACGACACCTGCCTACAAGTATACACATCTTCTATTCATAGGGTAGATAGAATAGGGCAGGGATATGCAATAAGCAAACCCCAGCTGTTGCAGAACTTCAAATCCCATGAGGCATAGCAAGACTCTGACAGCCACAAGCATGACACCCAGAGGCAGAGGCATGATGGGACTTGTAGTTTTGCAACAGCGGTCCGCTAATTGCATATCCCTGGAATAGGGTTTGGAGGGGAAGGAGTTAGGGTTTAGTTAGGAAGAGGCTGTACTTTCACTTTAAACAATGAATATTATTTTTAAATTATCAAGCAGGTCTCACAATTTGAGGGAGATGACTCTTCTGCTGCTCTACATTCTGGAGCCTACATATACTATATTACCAAAAGTATTGGGACGGCTGCCTTTACATGCACATGAACTTTAATGGCATCCCAGTCTTAGTCCGTAGGGTTCAATATTGAGTTGACCCAACCTTTGCAGCTTCAACTCTTCTGGGAAGGCTGTCCACAAGGTTTAGGAGTGTGTCTATGGAAATGTGTGACCATTCTTCCAGAAGCGCATTTCTGAGGTCAGGCACCGATGTTGGATAAGAAGGCCTGGCTCGCAGTCTCCGCTCTAATTCATCCCAAAGGTGTTGTATCGGGTTGAGGTCAGGATTCTGTGCAGGCCAGTCAAGTTCCTCCACCCCAAACTCCATGTCTTTATGGACCTTGCTTTGTGCACTGGAAAGGGCCATCCCCAAACTGTTCCAAAAAAGTTGGGAGCATGAAATCATCCAAAATGTCTTGGTATGCTGACGCCTTAAGAGCTCCCTTAATTGGAACTAAGGGGCCAAGCCCAACCCCCTAAAAACAACCCCACACCATAATCCCCCCTCCACTAAATGATTTGGACCAGTGCACAAAGCAAGGTCACAAATGCGCTTCCTGAAGAATGGTCAAACATTCCCATAGACACTCCTTAACCTTGTGGACGGCCTTCCCAGAAGAGTTGAAGCTGTTATAGCTGCAAAGATTGGGCCAACTCAATATTGAACCCTATGGACTAATGCCCCGTACACACGAGCGGATTTTCCATGGGAAAAATCTTGTATGTTTTTTCCGATGGAATTCCGCTCAAGCTTGGCTTGCATACACACGGTCACACAAAAGTTCCCTGAACTTTCGACCGTCAAGAACGCGGTGACGTACAACACTACGACGAGCCGAGAAAATGAAGTTCAATGCTTCCGAGCATGCGTCGAATCGTTTCCAAACAAGCGTAGGAATTTTGCGTGTCGGAATTGCTACAGATGATCGGACTTTTTCCGACCGAAAAATTGAGAACCTACTCTCAATCTTTTGCTGGCAGAAATTCGGCCAGTAAAAGTCCGATGGAGCATACACACGGTCGCATTTTCCGACCAAGAGCTCTCATCTGTCTTTTGCTGGCCGAATTTCCGATCGTGTGTAGGCGGCATAAGACTGGGATGCCATTAAAGTTTATGTGCATGTAAAGGCAGGTGTCCCAGTACTTTTGGTAATCTAGTGTATGTACGCTATCGGACTGCGCAAATCAACCGCAGTGCTCAGTGTTCAGCCATTTAATCAGACTCCACCAATATGGCCTTGTTTTATAAACTTGTTTAAATGAGAATGCGGACATTTGTTTTTTCCATATGTAATCTAATTAGGAACCTCACTGCTAATATACTTTCTCGTCGTCCGTGGTGATAAAGCATCCATTTAATTAAGTTACTTAATGTTAGTAACTGCCACTCATTCCCGGGTTGGTACGAACATGATTAACGTGTAGAAGCAAGACTTAAAATTGATTTGATTATGCAGTTTCTTTAGAAACCCATGACCCTCCAAGCTGCCATGCCACTGAGGTTTCTACAGCAACTTTCAGTTAATCTCACATGTGGTATGCATTAGTTAAATAGCTCGGATTAACAGAAGCAAACATTTTTTTTTTTAATAATTACCCATCCGTCCTCGTGACTATAGAACGGGAGAGCATTTACATAACTTCCAGGATGATTTAGAGCAAGTCAATGAGGCTTTTGTCACATATTTTATTTTTACTCAACAATAACTACGGAACCTGCTATTTATTGCATTTATATTCCTTTTTATTTGAATGGCCAGCTTGCAGAATAATATTATGAAGAAGAATGCCTGGATCATATAATGAGCATCAATTTAGGTATAAAGTCCATTGAGAAAAGGTATGGTGTATGGGGGAAAGCTGGATACAAAGGCTCTGCTAGATGTTGACAAGGGATTAAAGTGTGTCCAAGCACAAAAACGTAAAGCAAATAACTTGTACATATTCCTGTAACATGGATCAGAATACATATACTGCTAATTGAGTAAACATGTGCAATTCGTTTTTTTTTTTTTTTTTCGTTTTTTTTTTTTTCGTTATTTTCGTTCATTTGTTATCGTACGAATGAACGAACGATTCGCTAAAAATTATAACGAATAAGGAATCGTTCGAATCGAACGAATTTGAAAACAACGAAAATCCGAAAAAATCAAATTAGAAACAACGAATCTACGAATGAAGAAAATCCGAAAAACGAAAACAGGAACAACGAAAATCAAAATTAATGAAAAAATTAGTACATTCGTAACTTTTTTTTTTTGTTGAATTGGTAATTTTCCGTGTCCCTTACAATGGCGCTGCTTAACGTGCCTCGAATGGATTGAACGAAAAAATTCGTACATTCGTAACTTTTTTTTTTTCTTCGATTCTTAATTTTCCGTGTCTCTTACAATGGCGCTGCTTAACGTGCTTCGAATGGATTGAACGAAAAAATTCGTACATTCGTAACTTTTTTTTTTCTTCGATTCGTAATTTTCTGTGTCTCTTACAATGGCGCTGCTTAACGTGCTTCGAATGGATTGAACGAAAAAATTCGTACATTCGTAACTTTTTTTTTTGGATTCGTAATTTTCCGTGTCTCTTAAAATGTAATAATACCATACACATTACATAAAAGTTATGAATTATGCTCAGATTACGAATCTACATTCTACATTCTACATTCGCAAGGCTTCATTTCCTGATTCCCTTACCGAAGATGGCGGCAGCAGCATCTGAGGACCAAGGGACAGTTCGGCCTCGGGTGCCGACATCGCTGGACCCTGGGACAGGTAAGTGTCCTTATTTTAAAAGTCAGCAGCTGCAGTATTTGTAGCTGCTGACTTTTAAAAATAAAAAATGTTTGCGGGTCTTCCGCTTTAAGTTCTATTGGCAGATAGCATGTCTAATTGTATTTGTTTTATTTTTTTAATGCACAATAAAAACAATTGTGTAGAATAATACTTGGCTATGTGTTTTACTTCAAATTACAGTTTGGGAGTAGGCAGTTACATAAAAAAAAAAATACAATGTAAAATTGACAAGGGACACCAACCTATTTGTATCTTTGATCTTAAAAACTATGGGATAATGGTGTTGTGGTAACTTGCCCAAATAAAAAACATAATAATATTATTCTTGATATCACTAGAAAAAAAAAAAGCCTTTGAAAATTAGTTTGCAATAACTCCATCAGTATCACCAGCAAAGCAGCTTCATTATTATCCCATTAAAGAAGAAGAGAATTGTGCGCTGCATTTCGAGATTTCATGATTTGCCACGTCACGGATGTTAATTCTCCATTATGAACGCTAGTTTACAAGACCGACCGCTTCTGCTTCCGAGCATGCATGTTTGTACTTTTGACTTTTGTCCGACAGACTTGTGTACACACGTTCAGACAATTCGACAACAGACATTTGTCCGCGGAAAATAAAAAAACCTGCTATCCAACATTTGTCCGCGGAAAGTCCGACAACAATTGTCCGATGAAGCATACACCAGTTTGATTAACCGCCAACACCCTGTGATCACACATTTACCGTTGGAAAGTCTGATCGTGTGTACGAGGCTTTAGGGATGTGCTGGATTTTATTCCTGCCTTGCAGGGAAACAAAATCCAGCAACCCCCCCATGCAGAGCTCTGTTCAGTGTGTCTTCTCACCGATCAGCGGGCACCCGGACTAACTAACCTTACTAAACTAACTAAAACTTCATAGCTCCCAACTGTCCCTGAATTCGAGGGACTGTCCCTGATTTGATGCAATGTCCCTCTTTCCTCCTAATTTGTCCCTCATTTTGGTCTGATCTATATAGTTGTATATAAAATGAACTTTTTATCTATCAAAAAGTGTTTCCCAGTGCAAAACCTTTCATCTGATTTCTAAATTGCTGCATTTGTAAATTCCAAAAGCCAATATAAAGGAATAGTAGTGGTAAAAAAAGCACTTGTGGGTTTAACCAATCTTTTTGTACAATTTTCCTTTAAGGGGGCGTGGCAAGGGGGTGTGTCCTATCCCTGCATACTTTTGCTGATAGGTGTCCCTCATTCTCATCTCAAAAAGTTGGGAGGTATGAAACTTCAAGTCCAAGTATTCTAACAGCCCGCACTGCCCTCCACATTCCACATCACGCTCCACCAGCTATTATCTTCCTATAGAAGCTATAGGAATACTATATATATTTCTCAGTTCTAGATTTTCACCACTGACTTAGCAGGCTCACATTCGCTATCGCCATTAAGCCCCATACACACTATCAGTTTTTCTGCTGAGTTTTTCCTTCAGGTTTAACAAAACCATTGTAGTGCAAGGGCCGGCCTGATTGCATTCAAATTGAAACTCCTAAGGTTTGACCTCCTATTATATGCTTTTGGTAAATCTGAAGGAAAAACTCAGCAGAAAAACTGATAGTGTGTATGGGGCTTTATAGTGAAAACTGATAGGATAGAAGCAAAACTTGAAAAAACACCTAAAAGCAGTCCTATTCAAGCATCTGATGACAGGCCCTTTTTACAGCGCAGACACAACCGTATAATCTTGGCGGCGAGGTTTAAAATTTAGATTGCACTTTTCCCTCCTCCTTTCATCATATATATGACCTGAAAGACAGGTTTTTATCTTTAATAAACTGAATGACAGGCTCCAAGGACACAATCAAAATAAGGATTCTTTCTTTCCATGCTGCAGGTGAGAATGATGAGAAGAAAGGAGAAGAGATAACAAGATTTATGGACGCACTTGGTGTCTTTGCTATAACTCATTGTATGCTAATACCAGTGAAGGCAGAGGAATGCCATTACCTGCACTGTTATTACAGAAGTGCTGGGACACTGCCTGCTTCATTACAGACATGTCATTAGCATATTAGGCTCATTGAAACCTGAAGAACCATGGGGAGATTGAATGCGTGTCAAAGAACTAATTTACGGGGAAACCATTGTGTATTTTCAGGAAGTACTAATTTTGAGTTATTCTAGCACTATTTACTCGAAAGTGATTTTAGAAATGATTTTTACATTTTGCCAAGCTTGCTAAGTCATATTTATATGATCATATTCCATGTGCACATTCATAGGCTCTCCCTCTGTATGTCAGAAAGTGCAATCAACATTCTTGCTGGATAACTAAACAGTTATGCCTCCTACACACGATCAGACTTTCCGACAACAAAACCGTGGAATTTTGTTCGAAGGATGTTGGCTCAAACTTGTCTTGCATACACACGGTCACACAAATTTATATCTTACATACGATACCGATTACACTCCCACCAGATATTTTTTATGGAATGTATGGAATGACAGACGTCCTAGATTGGCCTATGATATCCTACTAATGCCGCGTACACACGATCAGGATTCTCGTCGGAATTCCGCTCAAACTGTCTTGCCTACACACGATCACACCAAATTCCGACGGTCTGTAACACAGCGGCATAATTCGACAGCACTATAAAAGGGAAGTTTAATCCTTCCGAGCATGCGTTGGAATTTTGCGTGTCGGAATTGCATACACACGATCGGAAAATCCGATAGAAGGGTTTTCCGTCTGAAAAATTGAGAACAGGTTCTCAATTCAAAGTCCGTTGGAAATTCCGACAGAAAAAGACCGTTGGGCATACACACGGTCGGAAAATCTGATGAAAAGCTCCCATCGGACTGTTTCCATCGGAAATTCCGACCGTGTGTACGCCGCATTAGAAGTAAACTGGAAGGGGGAGTGGGGTTACCAGATGTAGCTTTGTATTACAAATTTATGTCTCTACGTACTCTACCTATGTCTCTATGTACTCTACTTTATATTACAAATTTATGTCTCTACGTACTCTACTTTGTATTACAAAGCTATGTCTCTACCTACTCTACGTATGTCTCTCTACGTACTCTACTTTGTATTACAAATCTATGTCTCTACGTATTTTGAACTAGTGCCATGATTCTTCAAGCAAAATGTGGGTCCCTTTAGAGAAGACAATGGCGGGGAGGAATCTGGCAGGTGCCCCATGGATTCCAACTATATCCAGGGGCCTCTCAGATTGGACATCCCCTTTAATCCATAATTCTTTATCTGTGTGGGATAAATTGAATAAATCAAGTAAATATGCCCTTCAGATATCCCCTCTGGCTCCACTGAGAGGATACCATTGGTTTCCACCAGGGAAGGAAGCAGGATTCTTAGGTGCATGGGGGCTGGACGGGGACACTATGTGTGGCAAATTTGCCCCACTGGGAATTTTATCCCCTTTTTCAGAGCTGGTGTCAGTCTTGGGGAATGTACCCGTAGCCAGGTGGAGATACCATCAAATAACGTTTTTTTTTTTTATAAATTGAAACTTCTTCTAAGGCCTTTACACTCGCTCACTACATTTAAATCTTTATGTGTATATACACCAAACGCTAGACATCTGCTATCACAAATGTATAGACTCGTCCTTAGTGACCAAAACACTACAGTCCCTTATTTTATTAGAGAATGGCAAAGAGAGTTAAAGTGGATGTAAACCACCCGAATAGCAGCCTTGGTGGGAGCAGTCAGGTGACATTTGTAGGCTGTATGCTTTGAGGCTCAGTTCACACTGATGCGCTGCGGGAACCCTGCGAATCCACTGCGGGTTCCCACATCACATCCGACTCGCACGGCAGTTCACACTGACATATGCAAACTGCCATAACTCTCTTTCCCATTCTCTAATAAAATAAGGGACTGTAGTGTAGTGTAGACACAGAGTTACAGTACGCTCTTGGCTGCTAAGCTGGGAGGATGTCAGTCCATTGAGATGTAGGAAGAGATTGTGGTATGAGAAGAACCTTCTCTTCAAGCCTCAAAACTATGAAGAGAGACATGGAGTTACAGCATGCTTTTGGCTGCTAAGCTGGGAGGATGTCAGTCAGTCAGTTGAGGTGTAAAAAGAGATATAGTATGAGAAGAACCCTTTTGTCTAGAAACGAGACGGTTGAGAATGCCGGAAAAAAGGAAAGAAAGTAAGCCCCCGTACACACGGTCGGAAATTCCGACCACAAAATCCGTTGGACAAAGTTGTCGGAAAATCCAATCATTCTGAACGTGGTGACGTTCGTTGCGTATGATGGAACTACGTAGAAGCTAGTAGCCAATATCTTTGGTCTCGTAACTTAATCTGAGTATGCGTGGCACTTTGCCCGGCGGAATTCTATACACACAATCGGAAAAAGTCAGATTGGATTTTGTTGTCGGAAAATTTGAGAGCAGGATCTCAAATTTTTCCCGACGGAAAAAGTCAGATGGAGCCCACACACGGGCGAATTTTCCGACAACATGGTTCGATCAGATATTTTCTGGCAGAATTTCAGACCGTGTGTACAGGGCTTAGAAAGAGGGCAATGTGCCTGAGGGTATCACAATGTCAGTAACGTTTGGTCAAAGCATGAAGGGCTCACGTAGGATATCAAGGGTTGCCAAATTTGCAAAAACTGGTCATGGGAATCAGAGAGTATAGATGTTAATTTCTCATTGACCAAGTTGTTATTCATGCAATGTTTCACCACTTCAAAGCTGAGTGCAGGAGTTTCCCAAGCCTTCGCTATAGTTAGCTTAGTTGCGACAAAGAGGTGCATTGCCAGTTTGCATTCTGCCCGTAGTAAGGATGCTATAGGTTTGAAAAGGAGGGCTTCCCAGGGGTTTCTCTTTACATCTGAATATAGTAATGTTCATAAAAGTGTGTAAACCCGGATCCACAGTCTAGTCACCATAAGGGCAGTACCACCAGATATGGGACATCATCTCCAGCTGAGAACATCCGCAAAAGCAAGTTGATGGATATTGGGTAATTAAAGAGGCCAGGTGCGCTGGTGTATAGTACGATCGGTATATAACCTTATAAGTTATAAATGACTACATTTCTGGAGCTCTTTGAAGCAGCTTGAAGCATAATCTGCCAATCCACCAGTGCCAACACCACAGGTAGTCTGCGTTCCCAGTGTTGTTGGAAGGGGCGTATTGGCGGTTTCCTAGAAGATACAATCGAAGAGTAAAGCAAGGAGATTATACCCGTGGAATGTGGATGTGACCGACGCATGCTCTTGAAGGCCAAAAGAAGGTAAGGTGTTGAGTGGGATCCAAGGAGCCTCTGAGTAAAATGATTAAGCTGAAATGTTCTTGCAGCGGTATGAGAAAGGACCCTTCATTGGTAAAACCGCCATGTTTGCTTCAACTGGTTCCCTGGCTGCAAGAGATTATCTTTGAAACTTTTATATCTTCCTTCTCTGTTATAATTTTAAAGGATAAATACAATTCTTTATAAAAAAAAAAAAAAAACCTATGTAGCTGGAAAGAACATACACATTTTCAGCTGACAGAAAAAAAAAATCGATCCATACTAATGGAGTGTTCTCAGTATATGACAACTGTTAATAAAGTCACTTTTTACTCTTTGCTTTCAATGAAACGGTTGAAAGTCAGCACCTGTGATCAGTAGAAATACACACGGAGGAGTGTGACAAGGAGGAATTGTCAGGGAATGCAGAGGCGGGGTGACAGGGGCACAGTGGTGCTGCATTGTCACTGATTTACTGTATTAGGCAAACCTGAAAACAGCTGTGCCACTGATGAGCCAGATCCATTAAAATGAATGAGGCAGATGCTTTCATGGAAGCAGATGAACTGCTTTGCTTTGAAATAATGCACATTGAAGTGATACTCAGCTTAAAATAAAAATGTTTTGAAGCCACTAATGGCTATGGCCTACCTATAAAAAAAAATTCTTTATCTGTGCGGGCAGGTGTTGGCTCAGTCAGTGTCTTCAATGCTGTTTTCTAGCACAAAGCAAGAGAATCTGGCACTGGGACTCGTATTTTTTAGGTACGGGGAGCTTCAGCACAAAGTATCCCAGGACAAGAGAGGCCAATGTGCAAACAAAGGGTACATTCTACATAAGGGAGGGGTAGGGTTCATTCACGCCAAAGTGGGATTGGGTTCGTTCATGCCAAATGCGATGACCCACATTTTTAATGTGCTGTCCATGTAGGCTGTGGTGAATTTAAATTCCTTGTTAATTGCACATTTACAATAAAAAAAACATAAAAAAATACACGTGCGCTATAGCACACCAAAGTGTGTCAATGCAAATGCTCTATGGGTTGTTGTTTTTTTAAAAAAGCACACTGCAATTTTTCTTTTGAAGCCCATTAACAGCTTACGGATATTTAAAATGAACAGGCTGCCTAACACACATGTACTTTAATAATTTTTTTTGTGGTGTAAGTGAACCATTAGGAGTGTACTGTACTTATCAAGGATTCAGTGGGGTTGATTTACTAAAACTGGACAGTGCAGCTCTGCATAGAACCCAATCAGCTTCTATTTTTTTTTTTTTTCAAAACTTAAAGGGGTTGTAAACCCTCGTGTTCTTTCACCTTAATGCATCCTATGCATTAAGGTGAAAAAACTTCTGTCATTGACCGGCTCCCCAGCACCCCGTTTTACTCACCCAAGTCCTGTATTCCCCTGCCAGAGATGTGCTCTTCCCCTCTGCCCATTGTCTCGGCTCTTGATTGGATATATTGATAGCAGCGCAGCCATTGGCTCCCAATGACGCAGGCGCCAGGGGTGGGGCCGAGTCCTACATTCGGCATCTATGGACGCCAAATGCTGGACTCAGGACCTCACCCGAAAGGTAACCCCCCGGAAGAGCGCTTCTCCTAGGGGGTTATACGATGCGTGGAGGAGCTACCATCGCCGCCGGGGGATCCCAGAAGAGGAGGATCGGGGCCACTCTGTGCAAAACGAACTGCACAGTGGAGGTAAGTATGACATGTTTGTTATTTAAAAAAATAAAGAACAAAGCCTTACAATCACTTTAATTAACTAGTTGCCACTCGCCCACCGTCAAATGATGGCGGGGCGGTACGCCTCTCGTTCTGGGACGACGTCATATGACGGTGTCCCAAAACGGCGCTCAAGAGCACCTGCGGGGGCACGTAGCGTGGCAATCGTGGCATGTTGCTATGATACGGTGCGACCCTGATCTCTGTAAAGAGCCGCATCCGCGGCTAGCCTATAGGCTATATCAGAAAAATTCCGAAATTCACTGTTATAAGCAATAATAGTGTGTAAAAGAAAAAAAAAATCTTAATGACCAAAACATTTTATAAAAGGAAAAAAATATTTTAGAAAAATTGAAAAAAAAAAAAAATATATATATATATATACCGTATTTATCGGCATATAACATGCACTTTTTTCCCCTTAAAATCAGGGGACAATCGTGGGTGCGTGTTATACATCGATCCCCCGCCGATCTCCGCTGACTGTGAGCGGAGCGAAGCGATCGCCGCCAAGATACACATAGCCGAGTGTACTCGGCTCTTCTCGGCTCTGCTCACAGTCACGCCCAGTCCCGCCATTGGACCTGTGTTATGTTTATCATAGAGCAGGACTGGGCGTGACTGTGAGCGGAGCCGAGGAGAGCCGAGTACACTCGGCTATGTGTATCTCGGCTCTGCCCAGTCCGTGCTATCCAAAAGTTTACGAACCTTACGAAAATTCATATTTCGTACGAATCCAAACTGAATTTCGGACACGAATTACGAAATACTAATTAATTTTAATAGGAAACGAAAAGTAACTAAACAAATTTATTGACGGCGCACATTTCTAATGTACAATGTCATCCATAAGAGGTCAATGCATTATCAGTCATAAATAGGAAATAAACAGTAACAAAGAAAAGTATATTCAACCCTTCACAAAATAGAAAACACTGGGCCATGAACCACGTGCCACGTACATGACAAGTGTATGGCTCGCATCAACTGGAACAGACCAGCATCAAGAAGAAAAAAAGAGGGCAAAGAGAGAAGGAGAGAATAGAGGGGAACAAAAAACAAACAACAACATCATGCTCTGAGTGCGCAATCATTGGACCATAGCATACCTCCCAACATTTTGAGATGGGAATGAGGGACACCTACCAGCAAACGTATGTAGGCACGGGACACATATTAACCCAAGAAAAAGGTTAATTAAATCCACAAGGGCTTTTTTTTTACCACTACTGTTCCTTTATATTGTTTTTTAAAATGTACAAATGCAGCAATTTAGAATTTGGATGAAAGTTTAGCACTGGGAAACACTTTTTGAAAGATAAAAAGTGCATTTTATATACAGCTATATGGATCAGACCAAAATGAGGGGGGAAGAGGGACAGAGGGACAGAGGGACATTGCCTCAAATCAGGGACAGTTGGGAGCTTTGCCAACTAAAGCCGCATACACATGACCGGACTTTTCGGCAGACTAGGTCCGACGGGATCAGTCCGTCAGACATTCCGATCTTGTGTAGGATAATCTGATCATTTTTCAAAAAAAAAAATCAGATGGACCTAGAAATAGAACATGTTTCAAATCTGTCCGACGGACTCAATTCCTATCGGGAAAAATGTTCGTCTGTATGCTGGTCCGACGGACCAAATATGACGCAAGGGCAGCTATTGGCTACTGGCTATTGAACTGTCTTTTTTAGTCCCGTCTTACGTCATCACGTTCAAAATGAATGGACTTTCGAATGGACTGTTCATTTCTGGGCAAGTCCGTTCGTTCGGAAGTCCGTCAGAACTCCGTCTAAAGTCTGTTGGGAAGACTGTCGGACCTAGTCTGCCGGAAAGTCCGGTCATGTGTATGCGGCATAACAAACATAGAATAATCAAAATCAGGCTATAAATACAATTTAAAGTCAGAGCCTGTATAGCCATGGACAACAAGTTTTGAGTGCTTGAGGCATGTTGTATACCTGTAAGAGCCTCCTTTGTACAGACATCCAAAAGCCCTGAGACTGCTGTTGGTTTCCACCATCTTGGATGCAATGTCAGCAGATTCACAGATGAGAGTCTATAGTATTCCCCTTCGCTCTTCCCCTGGTAGCTGCATAGAAGTTTATGTAGGGAGGTGAGGAGAAAGGTGGAGGAGCTGCCACCATAGACATTATTTAGACGCTCACAGAAGAGGAGCGAGGAAGCTGGGGGAAGTACAAGGGCATTGACTCTTCTCGGAGTAGTCAGGTTTGCTAACGAGTTTAGAAGCATATTGCAAGTGAATAAAAAAAAAAACGAGTTTATGCTCTCTGCGTACATCAGCAGTTTAGTAGTCAATATTTGCATATGAGTAACAGCATAGTCTAGGCAACTGAGATTGAATGTTTTGGAATGAAAAAGAAATGAAGTGTGCTTGAAACAGCTGACAGAGCGTATTATGAAGGTACTCACATGCTTGAGGAACAGAAAGGCTCTTTTTAACCACTTAAAGTGATACTAAAGCCTCATTTTTTTGTTCTATAAAAATAACAAACATGTTATACATACCTCCTCTGTGCAGTGGATTTGCACAGAGCAGCCCGGATCCTCCTCTTCTCGGGTCCCTCTTCTGTGATCCTGGCCCCTCCCTCCTGTTGAGGGCCCCCACAGCAAGCAGCTTGCTATGGGGGAACCTGAGCCGAGTCACAGCTCCCTGTGTTCATTCAGACACGGAGCCATGGGGGCCCAGGCCCGCTCCCTCTCTCTGCTGATTGACTAACCTACTTTGATTGACAGCAGCGGGAGCCAATGGCACAGCTTCTGTGTCTCAGCCAATCAGGAGGGAGAGATTCGGACGGCCGAGACACTCGTGGACATCGCTGAACAGAGATGGGGTTTAGGTAAGTATTAGGGGGGGGGGGGGGGCGAGGGGGCTGCTGCCCACAGATGGCTTTTTATTTTAATGCATGAAATGCATTAAAATAAAAAACCTTCTGACTTTACAACCCCTTTAAGCTCCGGAAGATTTTACCCCCTTCATGACCAGGCCATTTTTTGCTATTCGACACTGTGCTATTTTAAATGGTAATTGCACGGTCATGCAATGCTGTTCCCAAACAAAATATATATCATTTTTTTTCACACAAATAAAGCTTTCTTTTATTAGTATTTGATCACCACTGGGTTTTTTATTTTTTGCAATATAAATAAAAAAACACAGAAAATTTGGAAAAATAAATAATTTTTTACTTTCTGCTATAAAACATATCCAATACATTTTGAACAAAATGTATTCTGCTATATGTCTTTGATTAAAAAAAACACAATACGTGTATATTGATTGGTTTGCGTGAACGTTATAGTGCCTACAGACTATGGTATACATACTGGAATGCATATTTTTACATTTTTTTTAATACTACAAATGGCGGGGATTAGCGACTTATAATGGGACAATTTAGAATTTGGAAGAAAGGTTTAGCGCTGGGAAACACTTTTTGAAAGATAAAAAGTATATTTTATATACAACTATATAGATCAGACCAAAATGAGTGACAAATGAGGAGGGAAGAGGGACAGAGGGACATTGCTCCAAACCAGGGACAGTCCCTCAAAATCAGGGACAGTTGGGAGCTTTGTCATAGCCATGGCAGGCTCCTAACAAACATAGAACAATCAAAATCAGGCTATAAATACAATTTAAAGTCAGAGCCTGTATAGAGCAGCCATGGACAACAAGTTTTGAGTGCTTGAGGCATGTTGTATATTGTCTAATCAGGTGCTTCAAAAAACACCCAACCCCTCCGCTTACCCCGCCATAGGAATTCATGTGCCCGGCATCCTGAAAGGGGCTGGGTGGCGGAGGTGTTAGGGGGTGCGGCGCCCGTTCGCGAATAATGCTGGTGCTGGTGCTAATACTATACACTGTCACTGTACTAATGACACTGTCTGGTAAGGGGTTAACATCTAGGGTGATCAAGGGGTTAAATGTATGCCTAACTATGTGTAATGTGTATAAAGTGTGCTTCTTTTGCTAAAGCCCCGTACACACAATCAGAATATCGTACAAAAAATATCGCTTTGAAAGTGATTGCACAATGCTCTGATCGTTATTACACAGCTGTCAGTCGAAATTTTCCAAAGGGACAAACACAAAAAATGTTCTTGTATGATACCAGATTGTATGATTTTCGTTTGATCAGTACAGTTTTCGTCCGAAAATACAATACAAATACACTACAACACATTACATCACTTCCGAATTTTTATTCTGTCATACAGGAATTTTTGTACTTTAGTAGCCTATTCGTTTTCGATATGGAGATTAGCATCCAAAAAAAAAAAAAAACGACAATAGTTCATCCAATAATCTCATCGTGTGTATAGGCTTAAGAGGTCTCTCAGTTTCTCATTCCTGCTTTGCAGGGATGAGAAACTGAGAGATCGCTCCCTCTGTACAAAGTCCTGTGTTGATTGTTAACACAGAGCTCTGGGCTGTGATTGTATACAGCTGATCAGCAGGTCCCAGCCATGAATCATTGGCCGGGACATGCTGACAGGCTCCCACTGGGTGCTGGATGGGGGGCTGCATGCGCGCACCCTAAACCAGGAAGTAGGCAGTGCTGTATGGGTACGTCGCTTTGCCTACACCGGCTTGCTTGCCCACAGCACATTGCGGGAGGGCGGGAAGTGGTTAAAGTGAATCTGTGACCTTTAGAAAATTACAAGCTCACACCTACCATTTGTTGCAAACACCCTCAGGTACCTTTATGTCATTTTGGTTCTTCTACACAGTGCCACAGTATAGTATCACCAAACAGAGGTGTGCTTTATTCCGAAAACAGGATTGGGGGCACCTGATGGCATCTGGTGGCAGGCGACGTGGCAAGTGACACGCTCAGGGGTCCCACTGATTCTGCATTATGGTGAGTTGAACTATTTCATTTTATATTTCAATGTAATAATAGAAATAACAACCATGGTGCCGGGATGATTGAAGCGCTAACACCAGGTGTTTGGAGTATCTTTATCTGCTGATTTGTTAAACTCTGGAATACACATTTCTATTGTGGTGTAGGATCTGGGCCTGCTGTCCCTCCATCCCTCTTTCCTTCCTTCTCTCTCCTTCCCTCCTTCTTTCTTCTTTCCTTCTTTCTCTCTCCCTCCCTCTTTTCCCCTTTCTTTCTCGATCTCTCATTCATCTCAGACTCTAATCACACCCCCATTTGAACCACGCCCATATAAGCCACGCCCACTATTTCACATAAAACACACCAATTTTGCTGCGTGCGCCACATTTTCTTTTTTGCTATGTCACGCCTACACACGCATGTCCCGCCCCCTAATTATAATAAGACTCCACCCTACAGCCAAAAAAGTGTCCCTATAATTTTTTTTATAATGTTAGCAACTATGCAGCTTTATGGACAAGGGCTCTGGCCCTCTGGCTCACTATTACTAAGGCTGCCCATCCCAGTAATGGGCCAGTGGTGAGGCACAAGGAGGTAGGAGGTGGTGGGTCAGCACCACTGATCAGAGAGAGAGAGAGAGCTCTTCAGTGTGCAGATCACCCTTGGCACCATTTACAATGTGAAAAAGGTGGCACACCAAGTGGGGGATCATGACAAAAAAATAATAATTAGGTATAACCGCGACCATGAAGAATATGTAACACCATAATTGGAACACATGAAAAAGGTGAGCTTGAAGCTAACCGCCAATGATATATACAGCCGCAAATCCTCGGAGAAGTCTTGCCATAATGATGGGAGTTTATTTAAATCAGAGGGCACACTGAACAAGCAGCAAGTACCTTAAAGCGTTTCAAACCCTTAGTACTTACTCATAAGAAGACCTCAAGGTCAAGGTACTTGTACGATGCTGCTTGTACACCATGCTCTCTGATTTAAATACCCAGCGATGCGGCAAGACTTCTCGGAGGATTCCTTGTATCTGTATATATTGTTAATAATAGAACCTGGCAAAGTCTGAGACATCGGTGAAGCTAAGTGTAAAGCAGAACTGATAGCTGGATCTCCCTTGCGACAATGGAGGCTTATTTGTATGTCTCATTAAAATGAACTGTTCTCAGGTTACTAAAAAAAGAGGAGGTGAAATTCAAACTAAAGCCAGACAAAAACAAACACAAATTGATGCAGCTCTGTATTCATTAATATATATATATATATATATATATATATATATATATAATACATATCTTCCAGTCCCTGTACAGCAGAGCTCAGATTGGGAGAGACGAAGCAGCACAAAAAAGCTGTGCTGCAGTGCTCATGTACTATAAAGCCTTGTACACACGATCGGATTGTTGGCCAATAAAACCACGGACTATTGTCCGAAGGGCGTTGGCCCAAACTCGTCTTGCATACACATGTAACACAATTGTTGGTTTTTTAGCTCTTTAGCGCCACCCTTTGGGCTCTTTCTGCTAATTTCGTGTCAGTAGAAGTTTGGTGAGTGTTGATTCACTCTTTTCATTTTGCGCATTTAATTTCATGCTTTTCAGTTAGTTTCTGACCGGCCGTTCGTCAACCAGACATGTTGCGGAATCGGAGGAGATAACGTGTTATTTATTATTGGCCTTGGAGTTATTTATTATTGGCCTTGGAGTTATCCCCTCAGGACGGGATGGACAGAAATACACCCCTTTGGCAGATAAAATACTGTAGCTCCCATTTATATACATCACACTATGGGGTTGGTTTACTACAGTGATGGCGAACCTTGGCATCCCAGATGTTTTGGAACTACATTTCCCATGATGATCATGCACTCTGCAGTGTAGTGGAGCATTATGGGAAATGTAGTTCCAAAACATCTTGGGTGCCATGGTTCGCCATCACTGGTTTACTAAAACTGTAGAGGGCAAAATCTGGTGTAGCTCTGCATAGAAACCAATCAGCTTCCAGGTTTTTTTTTATCAAAGCTTAATTGAACAAGCTGAAGTTAGAATCTGATTGGCTACCATGCACAGCTGCACCAGATTCTCCAGTTTTGGTAAATCAACCCCCCTATATATACATATCATACATATCAGTTTGCCTGGAGTTCAGCTTTAAATACTAGTTATACTGTATTATTTATATCAACAGCCATCAATAAATATTCTGGTTTTGCAGAGTTCCCCTTTACCTGTATTTGCAATAATAATGTTAGGTTTCTCACCTCCCTCAGCAGAACAGATGAACACGATATCACTGAAGGGACCATCGCCTTTATTATTGTACACTCCAACTTTCACTTCAAAAGGTGTGAGCGGCGGCGTGCTTTCATCTCTGTAGATAAACTTGGAGGCATCGGAGGAGGTCACCATTTTCTCTTTCCATCCCCTGGTGTCATTTGGCCTGAATGCCACGATGTAACCAAACCCCTCACCGTTCTGAAATTCTTCTGAGACAGGCTGGAAAAGTCAGTGCATTATTTATTATTAACCAAGGAAACCGGAGTCCTGTGTCCACATATGCACATGAGATTGCAGGTCGAGTAAATATAAGGAATTAACGTCATAATAAAATGAACGTCACTGCCGAGATGAATTTAATAAGGATAAGCATACCTCCCATGTTATCACCAGTTCATGGCGCCTTCCACTTCCACCGCTGACATTTGCTGGGGGAGTCTTGGGCACTAGAACAAAAAAAAACAAAAAAACAACAATAGTAAACCTTAAAATAAAAATCATTAGTATCAGTAAGGCTAGTGGATGAAAAGATAAAAAAGAAATATGACCGAATTTTGCTTACCCTAGGTGAAATACTGTATATCAGATGTAATCTAGTTTGGCCTGTTAGTCTGTATATTCAGGTGATTTGAAGACGGGTATAGAGCTATTAATGGTTCTTGTACAAGGTACTAATTTATGAACATCAGCTTTTCTGGGTAGAAAGTTCCTGTGTAAAAACATGAGGATGGGCTGTATACCCCATGAGTATATGTGCATATTTAGGGTTAGGGTTAGGGGTAAGGGTTCGGGTTAAGGGTTGGGGTAGGGTTAGGGGTAGGGGTTAGGGTTAGGGGTTGGGTTAGGGTTTCCCCTTGAAGAACAAGGTTAGGACTCAGGGATTGGAATAGGGACCTCCTCCAAAGGTCAGCAGGCGTGTCCCCAGTGGTCAAATGTCAAGAGGTGTGGCTGACCTACCCCCACCAAAGTGTTCCGCCTACCCCAACTAAGTCAGGGAATGAACAAGTCAGGGAAAGCGCTTTGGCCAGGAACTCTGAATCTTCACAAGGCACACAGAGTCAGAGAACAGTCTGTAGCTTTGTTTTTGTTGTTTATTAGGGGGTTGACTTGGATAGGGATGGGAGATTATGGGATGCCCACCTGACTTTGTCAGTCTTCAGGGACAAATTCCTATACATATCTATATACAGACTCCTCTTCACTTTCCTCCTGCACTCTCTTGGCCTTTCTCTTGCTCAGCCCCTGCTGGTACACTCCTAGAGGAACTTGGCACCTTGTCAGTTCAGAAACGGCCTATTACAGGCAGGAACTCCCAGGGGTTGATTTACTAAAGGCAAATCCACTGTGCACTACAAGTGCACTTGGAAGTGCAGTAGCTGTAGATCTGAGGGAAAGATCTTAAATGAGGGGAAGCTCTGCTGATGTCTATCATCCAATCATGTACAAGCAAAAATGCAGTTTTTTATTTTCCTTGCATGTCCCCCTCATATCTACAGCGATTGCACTTCCAAGTGCACTTGCAGTGCACTTGTAGTGCACATTGGATTTGCCTTTAGTAAATAACCCCCATAGTCCCTTAAAAGTAGGACATATGGAGTGACATAGCATGTAACTTTCCCCTCTAATTCCTTTGTGGTCACTGGTCCCAGCACCACGTATTCAGGCCCTGCCAGCCCTCATGGCTGCAGCTGCCTTTCTACACCAGTCCACCCAACTGACTCTTCACCAGCCCACCCAGCTGACTCTCAGGAGATCTCTCAGTGAAGGATTTAAGACTTAAGCACACTGCTGTCTTCAAGTAAGACTGTCTACATGTGGCAGCCTTCCTCCTTGTTAGTCCCCAACAGTGCTGAGCTACTCAATCTGTCCTCTCTTGCTCCCGTGCCTCCTCCTTTGTGTTTTAGCAGGATTCTATCAGCACCCGGCCCAAGGCAGGACACCCCCCCAGGCTAGGGAGTACCCCTCAGGGCCACGACAGCCTCCTCAACACTGCATCTCCTTCTTCCACCCAACTGCCTCTGCTTGCATGGCCCATGACTATTTATTAGGTTGTCTCAGCCCCCTGCCAGCCCACCTCTGGGGTTGGGCTGATATGCATAGCAGAGATCATCTGAGGCACTGCTGCCTCTGACTGCTAGTCTTGTGAGATTTCTAATGACATTTAGTGATGTCACTGCTTTGCTGCTTACTGTTCTTCTTGCTGGAGAGAAGTCTATATCTGAAGACCCACAATGCAAAGCTCTCCCTGTTTCTACTACATTTATTCTGTGGACCTGTAATTGAAAATTACCCCACAAAAAAATCCCACATCACAAAACTATTCATTAGAGGGGCAGCTATGACATCATAAAGCAAAGTTCTACCTCTATCAAGATGGCCACCTCCACATAGAGACAAACGTGAAACAAGCTATGGTAAGGAAACAATGGTGAAAAGATCAGCTGCAGGTAGACCACAGGAAACACTAGTGACTAGTTAGGGGCGCAGTTTTTACAATACGAGTCCTCTTTAAAGGAAAAGTCTGAAAGCTTGACTGCTAGCCTACTGATTCTTGTACAAATAATTATCTCTGCTTGTCAAAAGAAACACTTAACAATTTTGCATTAAATTTCTTCCTTTGTCTGCTATTCTTGCCTATCAGCTCCTCCCCTGCCAGAAGCCCAATTTGTGAGCGTTCCTGATGTGGAGCTCAGGCAAAGCTCAGTTGCTTCTGCCCACTCTTGCCCACTGTTGCGAGTCCATCTATTATTCAGTCAGTGTGTATGTTTTCCAGGCAGTCATGCTGACACGCCTCCTCCTCCTGCATGCATAGTGAAGGCAGCTGTCTTGGGCAAGCGCATGATGACTATCAATCAAAACAAATTAATTTTTTTTACTCCTACTAAGCATCATGGTTGAACAACCGTGGGGGGAGTAGGGCGTGCTATTGACCACTCTAGTTCAGCAGCCACTGCACCTATCAAAACAGTTTGTCTCCTGGGGTACAGGAAGAACTAATGATTTGTTTTGATAAGACTTTTTCTTTATGCAGAGATGGCAAGTGTGTAAGATGCCTAGATTGCCCTATTGGCTAACTTGTAAATTTCAAAATTTAACACAATAACTAATACGTGTAAAAATGTGACATATCCAAAACTACCCTACAATAATAACTCATAATATACACTGGCTGAAAATACACTATACCTTCTCTTTAACCTCCTTAGCGGTATTCGTGAGTGTGGCTCGGGGTGAATATTCAGTACCGAAAGCGGTAACCCCGAGCCACACTCGGGATCGCATCGCAGGATCCAGGCAAGGTTACCTACCTTGTCCCCAGGATCCTGCGATGTCTCCCTGCTGCGTGTGCGAGCCATGTCCTCCGCAAGGTCTATCACAGTGCCGAGCTTCGTTCCCTGCGAGCTTTGCGACACATGGGGATGGAGCACCGCGCCAATTTCAAAAAGTTAAAAAACACATTACATATACAGTATACTGTAATTTTACAGATTACATAACTGTATAAAATTATTTCACATCCCTTTTATCCCTAGTGGTTTGTCCAGTGCCCTGCATGCAGTTTTATAATATATATACTGTTCTTTCTGCCTGGAAACTTGAGAATGTCCATAGCAACCAAAACTGTCCCTTTACATCAAAAGAAGTTTTAGACCAGCTAGAAAACAGTGATAATAAATTAGAATCTCTTGCAGAATTGAGCGATAGTGATTTGTGGGGAAACCGTCATCAAACACTGAAAGTAATGACAGCGACAATTCTGCAACTGAGCAAATTTCAGTGTTTTTGATTTGATTAGATTATTGAATAATTTTTATTATTATTATATTATTATTTGTTATAGTTATTTATTATATTATAATTTATGATTTTGTGTTTCAAACTTTATCATACCCGGGATGTCTTCTAGACTCTTGTTTGAACAGATTTAAGTGAGTTATTCCTAATGCCACGTACACACGGTCGGACTTTCCGATGGAAACAGTCCGATGGGAGCTTTTCATGGGATTTTCCGACCGTGGGTATGCCCAACGGTCTTTTTCTGTCGGAATTTCCGACGGACTTGACCACACACGATCACTCTAAAAGTCCGGCGGTTCACGCGATGACGTACAGCACGTACTATGGGACTAGAAAAAGAAAAATACTAGAAAAATACTTGCTACTGAGCATGCTTCCTTTTTGGTCCGCCGGACCATACTACAGATGGCCGTATTGTCCGCCGGACTGCCAAGTCCAGCGGATAATTTTAAAACAAAACTTAAAACCTAGTCCGCAGGACTTTTGGAAAAAAAAGTCAGTCGAAGGCCCACACACGATCGGACTGTCCGGCGGACTCGAGTCCAGTGGACAATCCCGCGGGAAAGTCCCTTCGTGTGTACGCGGCATTAGGATTACAGGCCTACAATATAAAACGCCAAATTTTCATGCAAACCAATTGTACCGCTTTGAGCATCAAAAATCTGACATAATCATACCGCCAGGGAGGTTAACAAGGCCAATTTTAAGTATGAGAAGTAATTTGTCATCGGAATTTATATTGTTTTTTGAATTGCTATTTTTTATTTTTAATAAACGCTTATCTCTCCGATACAGGTATTCATCTAAAACAGCTAATGAATTCTAAAATCAAGCCTGGGTTTCAGTATCATTTTTACTCAGATAAATCTGTAACAGCCGCAAATGTTTATTAATAATGAGTTTGATCATGAGATTGCAATTTCCACATTACTCTGCCAGACGTTGCTGGTTTTACACCAACATACAGCTCGCATCATTCAGCTGTAGTGTGTAACTATCAGTATAATTTATCACTGCGCTTATACAGTTATAAAACTTGCGTATTGACACATAATTAGTATATTCTGAGCCTTCTGCATATTAATTGTTTATAATGAGGCACATAAAGAAGGCCGGCTCACTCTAATGACAAGCAGGAACGACATAACATTTCATATTGCTTCGTCTTTTCCTGACAGTTCAGAACGGTTGTACAGATGGCGAGCCCAAATAAAAGTGCGGAAATAAAAAGAGAGAACATCTTTGCAATATTGGAGGAAACTTGAATTACCATAACGAACACCGGAATAGACTTGGGAATTGAAAGCGCATTCTGCTGCCAGCCAGGTCTCCTGTTGACCTTACCGTACAAATGGCTGATTTGGATTGTATTTGGCCCCTGGTTTAGGGAGCTTTTTAAACATTTTTTATATAATATGCAGATGTTAGATTGTTAGAGTTTCTTTTTAGAGCAGTTTAAAGGAAAACCAAAGTATATGATTTTTAAAGTGTCTCTGTCACTTTAACAAAAACATAAATCTGTTAGCAAGTATAATGTGTGGGCAGTGGGGGGGGGGGGGGGTACCAACATATATCTGCAGCAACTTTATTTGTTTTTTGCATGCCCATATGCTGGGCCTGTTCTAAACAATCAAAGCACCCACACTTCCAATTAGTTCCCACTTGCTTCCAGCACATATTCCTAAGGCACTATTCCTTCCACTGACACCAACAATAGGGCATTATTCCTCCCACTGATATAAATGATTTGGCACTATTGTTCCAGCTAATATCACGGATGGGGCACTATTCCTCCAACTAATACCACGGATGGGGCACTATTCCTCCAACTAATACCACAGATGGGGCACTATTCCTCCAACTAATACCACGGATGGGGCACTATTCCTCCAACTAATACCACGGATGGGGCACTATTCCTCCAACTAATACCACAGATGGGGCACTATTCCTCCAACTAATACCATGGGTGGGGCACTACTTCTCCAACTAATACCAATGATGGGGCACTATTCCTCCAACTAATACCATGGATGGGGCACTATTCCTTCAACTAATACCAATGAAAGGGCACTATTCCTTCAACTAATATCATAGATGGGGCACTAATCCCTCCTACTAATTTCATATATAGGGCACTATTCCTAAAATAATACCATGGATTGGGCACTATTCCTCCAACTAATACCAATGATGGGGCACTATTCCTTCAACTAATACCAATGAAAGGGCACTATTCCTCCAACTAATATCATAGATGGGGCACTAATCCCTCCTACTAATTTCATATATAGGGCACTATTCCTCCAACTAGAACCAATGCTGGGGCACTATTCTTTCAACTAATACCAGTGATTGGGCACTATTCCTCCAACGAATACCAATGATGGGGCACTTTTCCTCAAAATAATATCTTAGATGGAGCATTATTTATCCAACTCATTTCAATGATGAGGCACTATTCCCCAAACTTATACCAAAGATGAGACCCTATTCCTCCAACTAATACCACAGATGGGGCACTATTCCTTCAACTAATTCCATTTATGGGGAACTATTCCTTCTACTAATACTAATGATGGGGCACTATTCCTCCAAATAACATCACAAATGGGACACTATTCCTCCAAATAATATCAATGACGGGATACTATTTCTCCTCCTACTGACCACAGGCGTTATGCAATTTCTTTTTTTTACTCCCACTGCCCACCAAGTCTGAGACTTTGTCTACTCCCACTGATGCTTGGGCATTTTATACTCCCACTGGTATCAGTCTGGCCCCCCTAAATTCTAAAGGTCTGTAAACTGGCCCTTTATTTAGAAAGTTTGTAGGCCCCTGGGCTAGGGATAAACTTTAAACAATTTAAAAAATAAACAGCCCTTTAAATGTCTCATCAATAACTTAATCACAGGCTACAAAGATGCCTGTCACATATAAACACACCAAAGCAAAATAATGCCACTTGATGAATTTTTGTATGATTCCATAAAAACGAAGCTGTTTCTTTTATTCGCGGAGATAACGCACAGTTTACTGCGACTGCTGTTTGATTCATTAACTTCACTGCAAAAAAAAAGATGATGGATTGCAAGTTGTGCGGGATTCTCCAGTGAAGCAGCGAGAAGAGCTTCCTTCTTGTCTGCCGCAGGCTTCGCTGAATGAGCACCTGAAGAATTGTACAGAATATTAACGTTCCCACGTCTCCCCTGTCATCTGACTGCACTCCTTCCTATTCCCAAGTGGGAGCTTAAATTACCAGTCATTTTATTTGGAAACAAAGTGATTTAGATAGCAAATATGACATATCTAATCATGACTTCAATCCTACGCACCGCTTGAAGATCAAATTTATCGGAGACTACATTCAGTTTTAGAATTTGTGCTGAAAAATAAACAATATAACCGTACAGGGTATGGTGAGAACGGACTTAAGGAATCAGAAATCCCTCAACTCTAATCAGTGCGTAGCAAAGTGAAGGCTTTTCAAAACAGACGGTATTCACATGAGTCGTTCATCACATATCCCAAAAATAAGATGATTCATCTTCATACCAAGAAAGTGGGCCAAGCCATGCAAATCATAGCTTTATGCCCCATTGGCCAGATTCACATCCAGGACCACAGGGGTATAGTGCAAATAGAGCCTAATATTATAGAGACATGTAATACAATCTCTATACAACTCTATCATCAGTGTTGGGTATGGAAACCATGGCTTCTATGAAGTAGGGCTTGGGACCCAACATAACCAGGACCGGATTTTTCACTAGGTACTGCAGACATGTGCCTACAGGTGCCCTACCTAGAGAGGCACCCAACAGTATGAGTTTTTTTTTTAACCCTTTCGCTGCCAGGTCCGCACATCGTACGGACCTGATAGAGGGGATTTTTATACACATTCCGATGGCTGCAGTGACCAGGATTGTGTGTAAAACTGACAGGCAGAGTCCTGCCTGTAAGGTGAAAGCATTCGGGTGACTGTGCTGCCGCCCTATTGCATCCACACACCCCAGTACCGGCAACCCCCCCCCATACGCGCGTCCCCAGGACCGACATTAGTGGGTGCCAGCGGGTGGAGAGGAGGGAGAGCAGCCTGTTTTATTAAAGAGAACCTGCCATCTAAAAAAATCATCACATAGGAGACTTTTTGTCCCCTATGTGATGGGGAAAAAAAAGTTAAGCAAAAATTTTTTTTTTTGTAAAAATTATTGTTACACCCAACCCCTTAAATCCCCCCCCCCCCCCCCAAAAAAAAAAAAATGTTTGAGGCCCTCCCCCACCCCACTTATGCGCACGTATTAGCGTGAACGGAGCTTACACATGAAAACGTTGATCGCCATACACATGTTACCTATCACCGAACACGCCAGAGTGAGAGCAATAACTCTAGCACAAGACCTCCTCCGTAACACTAAACTGATGATCTATAGAAAATATAGGGTACTGTAGTATGTCGCCATTTCACAGGCACACACAAATTTAAGGTTTGACATGTTGCGTATCAATTTACTCGGTGCAACCTCGTCTTTTATATTTTACTAAAAATGTGGGTATATAGAAAGGTTGCAAGAGTAATTGTAACTCTCTCAAAAATAGGCAGACTTTGTGGGCATAACATGAGGCAGTAAACATAAAAAATGTTTTATCTTTATTACAAAAATATAAAAAAATTACATAAATATGAGAAACAACAATACCCTTTACTTTGCAAGGTCAACAGATACCCAATAGGCATGGATCCTTTCAATGAGTTGGTGAAAAATCCATGAATTATGCAGAAAACTGTATGTATATGTATCAAGGGGTTTAAGTCCATGAACTCCTCCATGCTTGCTTGTCAACGTGTTTTACAACTTAATTGCTTCCTCAGGACATATTGGGTAGGTGCTGATTTGCCTTGAAAACCTGGTCCTGGGTAATACCACACAAGACAAACTAAGAACCAAATCAATCCTTTCAAGGGATCAAATTCCAAGTATTGAAGGCATTCAACTCTCATATAGGATACCTGGATAGGGGGGAAGGAGTCCACCCTCTGGGGGTGACCAAGTTAACTGGCAACTCTATTAAGAGTGGAATGATGAAGATCAATAGAAGCTCAGTGCGGGAGGTAGAATAATCAAGCACAAGAGTTCAATTATAGATATCATAAATAGTATCAACACTCCTCAAAGTTGGAGCTGTCCCTTTCACATACTCTCAAAAAGGATTTGCCAATCAAATAGGAGTGAAGAAGCCTTCCAATAGTATATCGGGTATCCCTCATCTAGGGGCTCAGTAGTAGAGCCAAACCCAAAACCCTGATGGGGTAGGGGCGCCTTGAAAGTCTTAATTGCAAATTGAAAGTCACAAATTGTGTTTGTTTGCCCTAGAATTCACGTTACTGTATTTTTTACTGAAATTTAGCATTTCTTAGTTTCCTAGATCTTTGCGGTAGTGGGTCTTACTGTCTTTTTTATTTTTAGGGGGGTTCAAAATTCTCTGCCTATAGTCCCCTGTGCTGTAAATCTGTCCCTGAACATAACAGAATAACCATACAGGGTATAGTGAGAAGGGACTAACAGAATCAAAAATACCTCAACTCTAACCAGTGCGTAGCACAGTGAAGTCTTTTTTAAAAAGACATTTGTCATTCCATCACATATTCCAAAAATTAAGATGATTAATCCAATATTGCATTGGCCCACCCTTTGCAGCTATAACAGCTTCAACTCTTCTGGGAAGGCCGTCCACAAGGTTTAGGAGTGTGTCTATGGGAATGTTTGACCATTCTTCCAGAAGCGCATTTGTGAGGTCAGACACTGATGTGGAGGTGAAGGCCTGGCTCGCAGTTTCCGCTCTAATTTATCCCAAAGGTGTCCAAATCATTTGGTGGAGGGGAGATTATGGTGTGGGGATCTTTTTCAGGGGTTGAGCTTGGCCCCTTAGTTCCAGTGAAGGAAACTCTTAAGGCGTCAGCACACCAAGACATTTTGGACAAGTTTCATGCTCCCAACTTTGTGAGAACATTTTGGGGATGGCCCCTTCCTGTTCCTGTTCAACCTGATAGAATACCTTTGGGATGAATTAGAGCAGAGTCTGCGAGCCAGGCCTGACCCCACAAATGCGCTTCTAGAAGAATGGTCAAACATTCCCATAGACACACTCCTAAACATTGTGGACAGCCTTCCGAGAAGAGCTGAAGCTGTTATAGCTGCAAAGGGTAGGCCAACTCAATATTGAACCCTACAGACTAATGCCCCGTACACACGGTCGGATTTTCCGACGGAAAATGTCCTATCGGACAATGTTGTTGGAAATTCCGACCGTGTGTAGGCTCCATCGGACTTTTTCCGTCGGATTTTCCGACGGACAAAGTTTTATCTCCTGTTCTCAAATTTTCCGACAACAAAGTCCTATCGGACTTTTTCCGATCGTGTGTAGTGAATTCCGACGGACAAAGTGCCACGCATGCTCAGATCACATTAAAAGACCAAAGCTATTGGCTACTAGTCTCTACGTAGTCCCGTCATAGGCAACAAACGTCACCACGTTCAGAATGATCGGATTTTCCGACAACTTTGTCCGACCGTGTGTATGCAACACCAGTGTCGGACAAAATCCGTCGGAAAAAATCAGACGGATTTTGTGGTCGGAATTTCCGACTGTGTGTACGGGGCATAACGCTGTATATTTCAGTCCGTTACATGCCATTTAACGCAGTACATTTCTGTGCGTTAGTGCACGCCTAACACAGTTAAGTGCATTACTGCAAGTTTAACGCCATATAATTCTGTGCATTACTGAAAGTTTAACACTGTATATTTCATTGCATTACTGCAGGTTTAACGCCATATAGTTCTGTGCATTACTGCAAGTTTAACGCTGTATATCTCATTGCGTTACTGCAAGTTTAACGCCATGTATTTCATTGCGTTACTGCAAGTTTAATGGCATATATTTCATTGCGTTACTGCAAGTTTCAGAGTCCTTAATTTGCATCTTCATCAGCTTGTGCCGTGCCTGCACCTGGGTTCTTTAACCATAGGAACAGCTGTGGGATTGAGTTTGGGTGGATCAACCTGGAGCAGTGGATCTCTCCATACTACTGCATTAGACTGGGATGCCATTAAAGTTCATGTGCGTGTAAAGGCAGGTGTCCCAATACTTTTGGTAATATAGTGTATTTCATCCATGTTGTATACCGTTACCAGTTGGGAGCACCCTTTAAATCACATGGTCAATTGGAGTATTGTGTGCAGGAGGGATATACTATAGGTATAACCATACAGGTTATTGGGAGAAGGAGTCAATTTGGCTTTTTTTGGGGTAGGTAAGGAAATTTCCATGGCTCCACCCGCTCTGACGTCGTGCCATGTAAAGAGCCAATGACGCGTCTCTTTACCCATGTGATCAGCTGTGTCCAATCACAGATGATCACATGTAAACAAGGAAGTGCCGTTTATCGGGTCTCCACACCTCACACTGACAGAGTGTGAGGAGAGGAGAACTGATCAGAGGCACCGATGGGCATTGAAAGGCAGCACTGACTGGCATCACTAATGGACACTGATTGGTGTCACTGATTGGTGTCACTGATGGGCACTGCTGGGGCTGCACTGATCATCGGGGCGCTGATGAGCAGTGCCCTGATTACCTGTACAGTCTCCTGTGAGGAGATGCCACTGATCAGCTCTCCTCTCCTCACACTCTGTCAGTGTGAGGCGTGGAGACCCGATAAACGGCACTTCCTTGTTTACATGTGATCGGATCGTGATTGGACACAGATGATCACATGGGTAAAGAGCCGCGTCATTGGCTCTTTACATGGCCTGCTCATCAGTCCCGCCCATCAGTGCCGCCTATCATTACCCATAAGTGCCATCTATCAGTGCCGCATATCAGTGTCTATCAGTGAGGCATATTAGTGCCACCTCATCAGTGCCTATCAGTGCCTATTAGTGTCTATCAGTGCAGCCTATCAGTGCCCATCAGTGCCACCTCATCAGCACACATCAGTGAAGAAGAAACATTACCCAGTTACAAAATTTACTGAAGGAAATTAAGAAAAACTTTATTTTTTTTTCAACATTTTTGGTCTTTTTTCTTTTTTTTTTTTTCAAAAAAGAAATAACTCAGCAGTAATTAAATACCACTAAAAGAAAGCTCTAGCTCTATTTGTGTGAAGAAAATACAAAAAATGTATTTTGGGTATAGCGTTGCATGACCCTGCAATTGTCATTCAAAGTGTGACAGCACTGAAAGCAGAAAATTGGCCTGGGCAGGAAGGGGGCAAAAGGGCCTGGTTTCGAAGCGATTAAGGACAAAAGGTGATTTTTATTTATTTATTTTTTTATTTATAATGTTGCTGTGTATTGTGACATTTTAGAAATGTTTAGTATTCCTACAGGCTGAAAGGTCTACTTTAATATCAGTCTGCTCATCTGTAGAGAGTACAATAATGCTATCAACACCTGCAAATCTGCATCTATACGACAGAACGCAGATATAAGCAATTAATATTATTAGCATATAATTCTAAACTGCCAATATGTTCTTTAGTGCTGGCACAGTTGGCACACTATAATTACTCAGCTTGTAAAGATGAAGACTTGCCATGTGTATATATATGAGTATAAAGATGGTTCAGAGGCCTCTGCCAGCGGCTGGGAACAGGGACTTGTAAAATGAGATCCATACAGAGGTATCTCTTACTGCTTATTTTCGGCACCACATGCTCCTTCCTGAATATTCATGAGCAGGACCCTTCCATTTATTTGCATCTGTCATAATATCTATGTTATATTAGCATATTTACAGCATCTCTGTTGGTGAAGACGTTTGAATTATTAATAAGATAAAGGATCATGTAAATGTTACTATACAAAGGCATGAGGTCATTTGATGAAGGCAGTTGAGTGATTTTATTTAGTTTTTTATATAGGAGAGCTAGTTAGGGTGAAAAAAGGATCCATACACAAGTTTTCAGCTTCTGAAAATTAGCTTTGTTGGATATTAGTGAGCACACCTCGGCCTTACTTTTCTGCCACTTAACAGTTTAGTAATATTAAAGCGTATCGCGCTTACCAGTCCTTAGATGTGGTGGCTGCCTTAGTTTTCTTTTTATCTGTTGATCCAGCCAGTAACACACTTCCTGTCCTAGGGCGACAACACTAATGCTGCATACACACGACCGGACTTTTCGAAGAACTAGGTCCGACGGTCTTCCCGACAGACTTTCGGCGGAGTTCCGACGGACTTTCCGAATGAACGGACTTGGCCACACACAATCACACCAAAGTCCGATGGATTTGAACATGATGACGTACGACCGGACTAGAATAAGGACGTTTATAGCCAGTAGCCAATAGCTGCCCTAGCGTCGGTTTTTGTCTGTCGGACTAGCATACACACAAACGTATTTCTCGATAGGAACTGGGTCCAGCGGAGTTCCGGACGAAAAATTTGAAACATGTTCTATTTCTAAAGTCCGTCAGATTTTTGGACAGCAAAGGTTCGATGGAGCCCACACACGATCGAATTGTCCGACGGATTCGTTCCGTCGGACCTTTGCTGTCGATAAGTCTGGTCGTGTATACGCGGCATTACTTACTGTTCTGTATATACAGTGGTGTGAAAAAGTGTTTGCCCCCTTCCTCATTTCCTGTTCCTTTGCATGTTTGTCCAACCAATTTAAACAATAGTCAAGGACAACACAAGTAAACACAAAATGCAATTTGTAAATGAAGGTGTTTATTATTAAAGGTGAAAAAAAATCCAAACCATCATGGCCCTGTGTGAAAAAGTGATTGCCCCCCTTGTTAAAACATACTATAACTGTGGTTGTCCACACCTGAGTTCAATTTCTCTAGCCACACCCAGGCCTGATTATTGCCACACCTGTTCACAATCAAGGCATCACTTAAATAGGAGCTGCTTGACACAGTAAGGTCCACCAGAAGATCCTTAAAAGCTACACATCATGCCGAGACAAAGAAATTCAGGAACAATTGAGAAAGAAAGTAATTGAGATCTATCAGTCTGGAAAGGGTTATAAAGCCATTTCCAAAGCTTTGGGAATCCAGCGAACCACAGTGAGAGCCATTATCCACAAATGGCGAAGACATGGAACAGTGGGGAACCTTCCCAGGAGTGGCCGGCCCGCCCAAAATTACCCCAAAGCGCAGCGACGACTCATCCAAGAGGTCACAAAAGACCCCACAACAACGTCCAAGGAACTCAGGCCTCACTTGCCTCAGTTAAGGTCAGCGTTCATGCCTCCACCATCAGGAAAAACTGGGCAAAAATGGCCTGATGGCAGAGTTCCAAGGAGAACACCACTGCTGAGCAAAAAGAACATCAAAGCTCATCTCAATTTCTCCACAACACATCTTGATCCCCAAGACTTTTGGGACACATTCTGTGGACCGATGAGACAAAAGTGGAACTCTTTGGAAGGTGTCCAAGTATATCTGGCGTAGAAGGAACACTGCATTTCAGAAAAAGAACATTATACCAACAGTAAAATATGGTGGTGGTAATGTGATGGTCTGGGGCTGTTTTGCTGCTTCAGGACCTGGAAGTCTTGCCGTGATAAAAGGAACTATGAATGCTGTCTACCAAGAGATCTGAAGGAGAATGTCCGACCATCTGTTCGTGTACTCAAGCTGAAACGAACTGGGTTCTGCAGCAGGACAATGTCCTAAACACACCAGCAAGTCCACCACCGAATGGCTGAAGAAAAACAAAATGAAGACTTTGGAGTGGCCTAGCCAAAGTCCTGACCTGAATCCTGAGATGTTGTGGTATGACCTTAAAAAGGCCGTTAATGCTCGAAAACCCTCTAATGTAACTGAATTAGGACAATTCTGCAAAGATGAGTGGGCCAAAATTCCTCCAGGACGCTGTAAAAGCCTCATTCACGTTATCGCAAACGCTTGGTTGCAGTTGTTGCTGCTAAGGGTGGCCCAACCAGTTATTAGGTAGGGGGCAATCACTTTTTCACACAGGGTCATGATGGTTTGGATTTTTTTTCACCTTTAATAATAAACACCTTCATTTAAAATTGCATTTTGTGTTTACTTGTGTTGTCCTTGACTTGTTTAAATTGGTTTGATGTTCCGAAACACTTAAGTGTGACAAACATGCAAAGGAACAGGAAATGAGGAAGGGGGCAAACACTTTTTCACACCACTGTATAAACAAGACATGTTGTCACCCTAGGTTGTTATCCTAGTTCCCCTCTCCTCATTTCCATTATATAGGGGAGAGATTGCAAAAAAACAAGGAGAGAGGCGCCTCTGGGTGTAGATGTTTAAAACTTTTAATGGTACATAAGGTAAAAAACTCCCATTCGAGTAGAAGTTACAGGCATGTATGTCCCAACAAGGGTAAGTCCTGGTGTGACGTCATCTGCTGGTTCCATCTTCCTCCTTGCGCCTCACGCCTCGTTTTGAGTCCCGCCATCCGAGCCGGCTCTTCCTTTACAGGGGTGGACTCCACTCAAGTCAGCACCCGAGGGTGAAAGACCAGGAATAGCAGGACCGTCCACACCAGGACTTACCTTTGTTGGGACCTACATGCCTGTAACTTCTACTCAAATGTGAGTTTTTTTACCTTATGTACCGTTAAAAGTTTTAAATGTCTACACCCAGAGGCGCCTCTCTCCTTGTTATTTGCAGTACCTTTAGAACTTGGTTACTGTTCCCATATGTTGGCAGCCCTGAGTGTTCCGGACTTCCTATTTTTCCACATGTCACTAACTACATACACGGACTAATATAGACTGTGTAATCCCATGACAGACTGTATTGCTATTGGGATAGTTATGATTTTAGGTTTTTGCACCTATATTTGTGTTTATAGGGGAGAGATTCCCTGTAGTTTGCAGAAGAAAAACTAAAAAAGCTGATAGCATTGTTTCAGGGAAATTTTCATAGTGTACAAAAGGCCTGCCTTGCGTTACTGCACTTGGCACTATTTATTTATTTTTACATTTTTATCATGGGCAGTAGCACTGTAGGTTATTGAAACTGCCCTGCTGTCGGGTGAAGGATCTATTGCCTTCAGATCTTTTTCCTTTCCCCAATTGGTGGGGGGTGGGGGCTGGCGGATTCTCTTCAGGGAAGCCCCCCACCAAGTACTTGTCAGCTTCAGAAGGTCCTTTTGACCTAGGTAGACCCTAGAGCAGCCTTTCTCAACCTTTTCAACACAGAGGAACCCTTGAAATAGTTCTCCGGTCTCAGGGAACCCCTGCAAAAAATTAGAAATCTACAACTCATGATACAATAGTGTGATGGTCAGTGGGAAGAATGGTCCGTACACTTGTGGTCATTGGGAAGAATTATCTCTTTACAGATAGCTAAAAAGTTCAATGGTGTCAGTGGGAACTTATCTGAGAGGCAGAAATTGCCCAATGCTGAAGGAACCCCTAGCAACCTTTGGAGGAACCCTAGGGTTCCATGGAACCTTGGTTGAGAATCACTGACCTATAGTGCCTTGCCCCTGTCAGGAGCCTTGCACTCCAGGGAGGTCAGGGTTTGAGGCCCTTCCTCTTTTGAGGTCGTACCATCCCTGTATCCTTGTGAACATTTTTTAATGCTGTAATTTCACAGTTCCTTTTTTGTTCATAAGGTTTTGACAAGCACAGCACCCTGAAGCTCTGGAGAAAAAAATAATTTTGAACTTTTTAATATGGAATGAGTATGTTAATAAAATGGTACAATACGGTATTATAAGCAGTTTCTATTTTTTGAGTTATTGTGTTGGCATTAATTTAATAGGCATTATGGACTGGTTGATTGAGTTATAATCAGGTTTTTTTATTTTTTATTTTATGTTAGTTTATTGTTGCAATACTGGAGTCTTATGCCCTGTACACACGACCGGTTTTCCCGTCGGAATAAACTCTGAAGGTTTTTCCGACGGAATTTCCGACGGAATTCCGCTCAAGCTGTCTTGCCTACACACGGTCACACCAAATTCCGACCGTCAAGAACGCGGTGACGTACAACACGTACGACGGCACTATAAAAAGGAAGTTCAATAGCCAGTACACCACCCTTTGGGCTCCTTCTGCTAATCTCGTGTTTATCTCGTGTTAGTAAAAGTTTGGTGAAAGACGATTCGTGCTTTTCAGACTCGTGACTATAAAAAAAAATTCTAAACATTATTATGGAGATCTGGCTTTAAAAAAATAAAAGACTATTCATGAGATCATGAGAAATAATAAAGAAATAAGTTTGTCAGAAATATCAGCAGCAAAACAACTTCATTATTTTAGCATTATAAAGCTCAAAAGAATGTGCTGCATTAAAAGATCACAGAAAAATGTGCTATCTCCATTATGAACGCTAGTTTTACTAGACCGATCGCTTCCGTCTCGTACTTGCTTCAGAGCATGCGTGTTTTTTGGTGCGCCAGAGCAGCATACAGATGAGCGAAATGTATTCCGTCGGAAAAATATGGAACATGTTCTCTATCTAAAGCCCCATACACACGATCGGACCGTGGACCAACTTTCCCATGGATTTTTGTCCAAAGGACGTTGGCCCCAAGTTGGTATTGCATACACACGGCAGGACTTTTTCCAGCCAACTTTCACCAAATCACTTGGTTTTTCTGCTCTTTACCGCAACCTTTGGTCAAATTCTGTATTGTTGTCTGATCTTTTGCATTGGTTCTGCATTGGTTTGTACAAAAGTCCGTTGGTTTGGTGTACACAAGGTCGGACTTTGGTCCATCGGACTTTTGTTGGCAAAAGTTGGTCCGTTCGCACAGCCAACAAAAGTCAGATGAAACCTGGAAAAACTTTGTCCGATGGAGCGTACACACGGTCAGATGTTGGTCCAAAACAGCTAATTTGCATGTTGGTTGTCAAAAAGTCCGATCGTGTGTATGGGCCTTAAGTCCGTCTGATACACACGTTCGGTATATACGATGTACACGGCATCACACTCATTCTATATATACACTATTTTTTTTTTTTTTTCGACCTTGGCATTACGTTAATAGACATTATGAAGTGGTTGATTGAGTTATAATACTTTTTTTTTTTTGTTGTTTGGTTTCTAACAGTTGTGCTATAAATAAATTGACGCTCAATGTTCCTTAGAGTTCTTTAGACTTTCCACATTATCTTTTTAAAGAGTGCAGCGTATCCACCTTTGAGCTTTTTCGCTCCTTCCTCTGTTACCTTTGTTATTATTTTTGTGTTCGCTAGAACCTCACATCCCATTGTTCTTGTTCTATAACTACTGCTCCACCAACACAACAAAACAAGAGAAAGAAAAGAAACAGTCTTAGGTTTGAACTTCATAGTGAGCGTCCTTTAGAACCACACTGGTCTGAATTCCATCAATACATTGTGTTTCTACTCTAGCTGCCATACAGAACTGGTGCTGTTTGTGTGAAGGGCACTCGTACTAACATAAAAGAAGAAAAAAAAAATGAAGCCGAGTTGGCGCTTTATTAAATTCGAAGCGGCAGTAACACTCGTCCTGCAGTTATAGTTATATTGACCTGAAGAAAGGTAATCACATCCCTAGCAAAACCTTTGGCAATTATGTCTATGTCTGAGAAGGGGAAAACAAATTGCATATTGACTTTGGTAATGGCAATTAAGATTCCTCTTCGGATCCCTTAATCTGCATCCATTTCTTCAATGCATGTGTATGTTATAGGCTTCCCATATGGTTATTGCTATTATCTCTTACTTGCAGAAGAGGTTGGCGCCTGGAGGACAAAGAGCGGAAGTAATCACCCGTAACAGTATATGAAAACATGCAAGACGTAACGGATTCAGCCTCCTAGCCAAGCTGAAGTCGTGTAGCCGCTGTTGGGATATCACACATAACAAATGGTGCTGTTTCTGGCACAGTACTATTGTACTGGATGAAATAACACTTGCCATATAAAATAAACAATCGTAAAATTAAACAAATGTCCTAGGGATTCAATAAAACATGACCATTTATGGCATTATGGATTCTTTTGAGAGATGTATGCAGCACAGTAAGAGCTCCTTTACATTTGACTTGCCCTCTGAAGAGTGATCGGTGGTGGATAGGTGGCTGGGAAGTGATTTTTTTACCTCCTCACTGCCTATTTTAACTCTGTAAATCCACACCAATGTCCCACTATGTCCTTGGAATACTGATTCCTCAATGGGAGTATCTGCGTTCATTCTATTTAGTTGATGCACATGCAGTGTTCTGATGTGGAAAGTTGCAGTGTCTGCATTCCTTCGGAAGTAATTAAAGTGGTAGGTAAGTTGTTTTGTTTATCTTTTACCTACAGGTAAGACTATAAAAAGACTTACCTGTAGGTACTGTAAATATCTCCTAAACATGCAACGTTTAGGACAGTGGTCTCCAAACTGCGGCCCTGAGACCGGATGTGACCCTTTGCTTGATTTCATCTGGCCCCTGGGGCATTCTTCCCCCCACTATCAGCAACAGTGAGATAGATCCTGACACTTGCATCGACTATGGGACACTAAGCTCCCCATGGATAGCAATGATGGGACACTGTTTCTCCCGCTGACACCAAAGATGGGGCATGATTCCTCCTGCCGACATCACATATGGGACATTATTCCTCCCACTGGCACCAATGATGGGTCACTATTTCTCCCACTTGCACCAATTATGGGACACTATTTCTCCCGCTGACACCAATGATGGAGTACTATTCCTCCCACTGACACCAATGATGGAGTACTATTCCTCCCATTGACACCAATGATGGGGCACCATTACTGCCACTGACCTCAATGATGGGACACAATTCCTCCAATTGATATCAACAACAGGGCACTGTTCCTCCCCATAATGCCCTAATGATGAAAAATCTTTTTTATTGAGTTTTCAGTTTCATTCAAAACAAAACTAGCCCACGAAGGTGCCAAACATTGTTTGCCCACGCAAGGGCAAGTCTCATGTCACAGCAAGATGCCTTAACATTGATACTATGTACAACTTAACGCAAACTAAAACTACTACCCCAAGGTGGGGTCAGGAGGGATATGTGCTTAAACTGGTGTTAGCAGGATACTTAAATAAAGGAATATCTGGGTTCATTCACTTGAAATATAGTTCTAAGCTAGGTCTTTCTTAATTCTTCACTTGCTGTGGTGTCATCGTCTAGCCAACATGTCCACACTTTATCAAACTTTTGTGGGCAACCCCTATTCGAATAGGTGGCGATGGGGCATTGTTTACACCAACTGATGCCAAGACATTTTCTTCTCCCACTAGCCACAGTCGGCCCCCTCTAGTGTGTTAAGGACAGTAAACTGGCCCTTTGTTTAGAAAGTTTGGAGACCCCTGGTTTAGGAGATATTTACTTGTATTGTAGCTGGTGATGTCACAGGTGCATGCACTCTGAGGGAACGGCATACTCATGCCACTCCTTCGGTGCTCTGTGCCATGGCCGTGCACATGCTCGGGAGTGAAGCTATCGAGAATTAGCCAAACCGCCAGAGCCTGCAAACCCGGAAGGAAGACCGTGTGAAGATGGAAGCCCTGTCAGCAATGACAGTGTGCCACTGGAGGGGAAAAGTTGTTTTTCTTGCTCAGTTTTCTACCGCTTCAACCCTTAGGGGAAGTCACACCAAAAATATAATTCCTATTGCAGAGGATGCCAAAAATCTGACTTGTATATTAGTGCAAACTTCTGGGAAAATCAGTGAGCCAATCACACAAGCAAGCAAGAAATGTAATTTCTAAAGAAATTCTACACACAAACTGTGTACAGAACGCCTCCAGGTTCCCATATTCCATCGAATTACATTACAGAGGCTTCAGATTGAAAAGAAAAGGCAATTTTTAATACTAGGTTTACATTTTACTAGGTTTATCCAGCACAGGAAAATGTAGGCAGGCCTATGCTGCAAGCTAGACTTGTCTGTTTTGATCTGGGGGCTGGGAGTGGTCAGAGTAGCTGTGGGCATTACCACCTGTGCTCTAGCTCTGAGGCGCCTCCTCTGTTTTCAGAGAGAAGGTTCTGGAAAAGGGTCTGGCCCTAGAACTGGAGTGGCAGGCAGCTTGTGTGTGAGCCCTGACCAATCCCCTTTGAGATTGGCAGGGGGCGGGCCTCATATATAAGCTGAGGTGATTCTCCACAGGGGACAGAGTCGGCTGGGTGAAGTCAGGAATGGAATGTTAATCAGTCGCAGGAGGCCATCCCCATCTGGGTGGGGTACGCCGATCACAGGACAGGCCCGGGGAGAGCTGTGAGGGAACATTGCCTCTACATGGTCATTGGCAATGTCTCTGCCACCACACGGTCAGATGGCAGGGAACTCCTGGTGCAGAAGGGCAGGTGAAACTGGCGGTACGCATTGTCCAGTTAAAGTTCCTCATCAAGAACTCAGGGCTGTTGGAAGTTCGGTGAGTGTTACCACAGTGGGGCTGGAGGTGCCAAGGGCTGGAGTGCCAAGGAGTCTGTGAAGGTAACTCTGCTAGTACACGGTCACTAGTGGAGTCTTCATCAAACACATGGTGGATGATGGGGAGTCCTGGATCAGAAAAGAGACTGTGGGGATCTGTGTCAAGTCGATGCTGCCTGCGGGCACATGATTTGCAAGTTGGAATGGCTGGGAACAGTAGTCCATATTTCCTACAAGATATGCTTTTAACCCACTGGGCCTCCGGGAAGAGGTTCTGCAGTCCTCAGGCCTAGTGGCAGCGAACAACCAGAGCCACAGTGGAGAGGCTTATTCAGAGAGGTCCCCTACTATTCAATAGAAGAGGATGTGTCATATTTCAATACAGTAACTAAGTTTGTGCAGAAGGGACCAAGTGAACAGGAAGAAACAAGTTATGAGCAGGAGGTGAAAGAGATCTAAGAACAATTCTTTTACATGGTCATTAGTGATGTCTCTGCCACCACACTGTCGGATTGGCTAGAGAACTCTTATGCCGCGTACACATGACCGGACTTTACATCAGACTATGACTGGCGGGATTAGTCCGTCGGACAATCCGATCGTGGGTGGGCTAATCCGTTCGATTTTGGTAAAAAAAATCAGATGGACCTAGAAATAGAACATGTTTCAAATCTATCTGACTGACTCAATTCCTACGGACTCAAATCGGGAAAACCGTTCCTCTGTGTGCTGGTCCGACGGACCAAATACGACGCAAGGGAAGCTATTGGCTACTGGCTATTGAACTTCCTTTTTTAGTCCCTTGTACATCATCACGTTCAAAATGAACGGACTTTCATATCTAATGAACTATGCACATTTTAGCTTCTGGCTCTAATTTTACCAAAGTGTACTAAATCTTTAAATATGATGGTAAAGACTTATCCTATGGGCATCCTATATTACTATTCCCCATCCAAGTTGTACCCCCCAATAAAATCAACATAAACAAAGCTTGCAAAAAACTGTTCATTGTCTCTGGAAGTGATGTATGAGGTCTGGCAGTGGGGTGATTTGGCGGATTGTTTGTTATTAGCTGCAACACCATGGCTGCAAACATCAAATGAGAATATAGCCCGTGTAGCAATTATATATGCTATATTATAATTTTTTTTAATATGCTATTTTTTTTATTTTCACAAAAGTGGAGTTATCTTTCAAGCAAACTTGACCTAAGCAGCCCAGTGACTTAAAGTGGTGTTACCACCAAAAAAATAAAAAGTGCTTAAAAATCATAAAAAAAATAAAAAATAAATAATTGGAAAAAAAAAAAATTTTTTACTCACCTCTAAATGCCTGTTGCTAGGGGGTCCCTCGTAGTCTGCCTCCTTCAGTGCCCCGGCTGGTGACATCACTTCCCATCAGCACCACACAGTCATCTGGGACCTGGCACGTGTCCCAGATGACTGAGCGTCGTATCACGGCGCACGCCGCCCCTCGCGCATGTGCAGTGGGTGCCCAGCTGTAAAGCCACAGCCGGGTGCCCACAGTAAGAATGCCGGCTCCGCGAGCGGAGCGAGGAACGAGGGGGGGCTTCGTTCCCCCGCATCGCTGGACCCTGGGACAGGTAAGTGTCCGATTATTAAAAGTCAGCAGCTGTCAGCTTAAAAGTCAGTCAGCTGCTGACTTTTAAAAAAAATTTTTTAGGGGGCACCCCTCTTTAAGTTGAGAGTTTACACTCCCATGAAATTTCAACAACAGCAAAATCATCAATTCACAGCGAAAGAAATCTCCAAAATTACTCATTCACTCATCCATAGTGGCCACAAACAGGTCAAATCCCCCCCCCCCCCCTGCAATGGATCTGAAAGGCATGAGGAACCCCAAAAAATAAGTTATTTTAAATTTTGAAATTGCCTTGGGGTTATGTTATATGATACATTTTTTTAAGAACATACTATAGCAGTCTGATAACAAAACACATCGAGACGTGAATGTCTTGCAGCACAGTATGGAACATTAAGAGTCCAAGTATATTGTAGCTGTGCAGTCTAGGCCATTAACTGCAGAAAGGTCATGTGCGCACAAAGGAAGACATTAAAGAGACATTACCTGCTTCGTTAGTCCTGATGACTCGGGAAGGTATGCTGGGGTCCCCGGTACCAATGCTGTTAGTGGCGACGACTCGGAATTCGTATTCCACCCAGGGATTCAGATCGACTGCCATGGCCGACTCCATATCTCCGCTAATAATGTCAGGAACTGTGAAGTGAAGATGTCACATGAAAACAGAGCTGTTTATATGTTCCGTGAATAATAGCCTGTCAAGGAGACCTGAAAGGGTCACGCTTCTGAGCTCAAATTGTATACATTTGTCTTTTTATATACCAGCATGTAGTTATAGGCCCACCTTTCATAATACAAGGAAATTTCATTACCTATATTATAAGCACATTGCTGAAAATGTCATGGTAGGAACCGTAATTAGTTCACCTTTTAGGATCCACTTTTTTTTAAATTGTTTACAATCTTGTTATGTCTAGGGGTCAAAGTAAAAGTTGCGGTACTTACCTTACACCCCTATCTGTGTGACATTAAAGTGGTTGAAAAAGCAGAAGGACTTTTTACCATAATGCTTCTGTGTTCAGCTCTACCTCCCTGCCCACCTGAATACTTACCTCCTTAGTCCGATCTCGATCCAGCGATGTGCATGAGAGCAGAGGCTCTCTCTGCTCTCTGTCCTCTGGACATGGAGGCAGAAGCAGGGGCCATTTACTCTTTCTGCTGTCAATCACAGCCCGTGAGGATAGAGCGGGTGGTTAGGGCTAAGCTGTGCTGTGTGTGTCACACAGAGCCTGACACGGGATTGAGCCTGCACGAGTGCCCCCATAGCAAGCTGCTTGCTATTGGGGGCACTCAGAAAGGGGGAGGATCCACAAATCAAGTCAGGCTGAGCGCTGCTCAGCGATTCAGAGGAAGCTTTGCATTTTCTCAATACAAGATTTCCTCTGATTGGCTGAGGTGGAGGGGCAGGGGGATAACATCATGATCCCCACTTCAGCCAATCAGAGGAAGCCTTGACTAAGCTCCGAGGGGTGGAGAGAAACGTGGTGGGGGCATAGCCTGGTTGGAGTCCAGGCTGAGGATGCCATTCTTACACCGGTTCTAGGGACTACACAGACATGCGGTTACAGGGATTCCCCCCTCTTTGGTTCTGAGTCCCATACCAGCACTCCCAGTGGTGGATTTGTACACCCCACTCAAAACAGAGCCTGAGCGGCACACTAAGTTGCATTGGGTCGCAGAGGAAGCCTTGTACTCATTCACAAAATACAAAGCTTTCTTTAACCACTTCAGCCCGGGAAGATTTGGCTGCCGAATGACCGGGCCATTTTTTGCAATTCGGCACTGCGTCCATTTAACTGAAAATTGCGCGGTCATGCGACGCTGCACTCAAACAAAATTGACGTCCTTTTTTTTCCACACACAGAGCTTTCTTTTGGTGGTATTTGATCACCTCTGTGGTTTTTATTTTTTGGGCTATAAACAAAAAAAGAGCGACAATTTAAAAAAAAAACACTATATTTTGTACTTTTTGCTATAATAAATATCTCCATTTTCTTTTTAAAAAAGCAAATTTTTTCTCAGTTTAGGCCTATATGTATTCTTCTACATATTTTTGGTAAAAAAATTGCAATAAGCATATATTGATTGGTTTGCACAAAAATTATAGTGTCTACAAAATAGGGATAGATTTATAGCATTTTAATTGTTATTTTTTACTAGTAATGGCGGCGATCTGTGATTTTTATCGGGACTGCAACATTATGGCGGACACATTGGACACTTGACACATTTTTGGGACCATTGGCATTTATACAGCGATCAGTGCTATAAAAATGCATTGATTACTGTAAAAATATCACTGGCAGGGAAGGGGGGCGATCAAGGGGTTAACTGTGTTCCCTAGTGTGTGTTTCTAACTGTAGGGGGAGGGGACTGTCTAGAGGAAGTGACAGATCATGGTTCCTAGCTAATAGGAACACACGATCTGTCACTCCTCTCAGAAAAGAACAGGGATTTGTGTGTTTACACACACACTTCCCTGTTCTGCCTCTCGTGCTTGCGATCACTCGTGGCCGGCGGTCATCGCGACCGTCGTCCACAAGCATCGGCACCCCTGCAGTGAATCGGGCGTGCGCGCGCCTGCTACCCCGATCCCTCGAGCCGACGTATAGCTACGATGGTTCGTGGGATCGCGCCGACCTGCCGCAGTAAAATGACAGCGGCTGGTCGGCAAGCGGTTAAATTAGCTGAGCAGTGCTCAGCCTGACTCGGTTTTGTTCTGGGAGTGGGCGGGAAAGTCTCTGTCTCGCTACCGTAACACAACGCTGTATACTGTACGTAGCTGATGCTACATAAAGTTTATACAGCGCTGACCACAAGAACCCCTGTTAGTGAAGGAAATAATTCATTTGGTCCAAACTAACTATTTAAAGTTTGATCAAATCTGGAGTTAGACTTCAAGAGATCATTCACCACAAAGCAGTACGATTACCTTAAGACATGTTATGTTAAGCAGCCCATTCATTTTGCATGATCATTCAGTGCATGAAAAAAAATCGGTTTGCAGTTTGCTTTGTGATTCGTAGATCTGCTTTGGTGTTTGAATTGCAATGTCCGTCATGACGAACCTTATAATGTGTGTTACATCCCTCCCAACATTTTGAGATGGGAATGAGGGACACTGTAGCAAAAAATAAAGTCTAGTCCCCAATATACTGTGAGGTTGATGGCCAGGATCTCCGACTCCTAGAAGGGACATTCCAGGAGAGGTGGAGACGGAATGTCTACTGATGTCTGAATAAGTAAATTGGGTTAAGTAGGGTCTGAGGCAGCTTTCCATTCACCTATTGTTCAGTGTGTTAATGAATCCACCTATTATCTGCTATGAGATGTAATTACACTCCTAGTCATGTGTAGGGCAAGGTTTTATTGTTAGGGTAATGCCCCTGGAAAATTTGTTAAGAAACCCCTTGCATGGGGAAGCATAAATGCCATCTGTGGCTAAAATAAAGTGGTTCATTGACTCTCCGAACTGTGTATCGTCCAGTTACTGGGGGGGGGGGGGGGTAAAAGGTGGCCATGGATAAGTTAGCACTTCCTCAGCTTCAAGGATTTCCCAGCGGACTTGAGGATCCGCTACAGACACCTACCACCAAACGTATGTAGACATGGGACACACCCCCCGCCACACCCCCTTAAAGGAGAATTAACCAAAAAAAGGTTTAGCATTAAAGGTTTAGAATTAACCAAAAAACAAAAACAAAAAAAAAGGTTTGGCATTGGGAAACACTGTTTGAAAGACAAAAAGTGCATTTTATATATAACTATATAGATCAGACCAAAATGAGGGACAAATGAGGAGGAAAGAGGGACAGAGGGACATTGCTCCAAATCAGGGACAGTCCCTAGAAATCAGGGACAGTTGGGAGCTATGTGTGTTATGGTGTAAATTTGCTATAAAGCCCAAATCCAGCCCCCCCCAAAAAAAAAAAAATCTGGGGGGGACAGAGAGGGTAGGGGGAGTGGGAGAGGGGTTGGAAAGGATAGGGAAGGACTATAATTAAAAATTGTTGGTTTTATTGCAGTATATGTCCTTGCTGGGCAGACTTTCCCTCACTTCCTGTGCTGGTGACAGAAAGGCAGGTAGTGTGGAAAAACATTCCCCCTGGGATGACCCAGACCATCGGAGGATTTGGCCCTTCCCTTATGCTTTTCACAATGTGGCCTATAAAAATCCAATCACCACAGCATTTCTGACAACGTTCTCCAACTCTGAAATATGCCTTTAATATCAAAAGATGTGAGCAGCTGCATATAGCAAAGCAGGGACAAGTAGCCGGGCACTTTTAATACATTTTGTTTTATACAAAGCGTTATTACATTTCAGACAGTCAGATTATATTACTCGCAGCAATAAAAGTGAGAGAGCACCGCAGTCATTTTCCTATTTTGTTTGTTATAAAAAGCTTTTCAGGTTCCATGAACCAAACATTATTCCTTTTCTTTAAGAGCTTGATGGCTGCAGGCATGAGGACTTGTGATCCAATTTTGAAAGTGTTGATACATAGGCAATTTACTGCTTCAGGTAGCTATAAAAGTACGCTTGAGTCCAAGAACTTTACCCTTCCCTGTAAACATTGTGCAGCCAGCAGAACAACCAATATTTCACAGCCCTGCGAGAAAAATATCTATAGCGATTTGCTTACTTACCCAAAAAAATATAATATGTTTACAAGTCTAAAAATCAAAGTCACCTCTCAGATCACAGCTACGAGGATATTTCCTTTGTTCTCACCTGTATTTTTCTATTTTATTCTAGAGGCTCTTAATTTGGCAATCAAACTTTTCTTTCTTATATTATTCTATCTTGTTTGGCCATCTCTACACCTTTCTGGATAAATCCAGCAAAGTTATTATAAGAGAGGAGTCACAAGATTCTTTGTGGGTCAGGCAACCAAGCTGAGGTGGATTGAGGCCTAAACCTAAGGGTGTAATTATTCACACTGCATTGTATATGTAGGCCTACATAAAGTATATACAGTGTAGCACCCTCCAAGCATAGAGTAGGCTGCTAGGTAAATTTAGTTAGCTCCACTGTAATCAGAGGCAAGGCCGCTGATAGAAATCATGGGGCCCCTTACAGCCTACCTGATGGGGGGGCCCCCTTCAGCTCCACCCCTGGTCCCGCCCCTGATCCTTCCTTCAGCCCCACCCCTGGCCCATCCCCAGACCCCGCATTGAAACTGTCTCTGCAGCACATTACGGCACTGGTGGCATGGGTGGCACTGTCTCTTCAGGCAGCACATGCGTTATGGGCCATAACACATGTCCTACCTGCAGACAGTGCCACCCATGCTGCCAATGCCATATTGTGCTGCAGACAGTGCTGCCAATGCCGTAATGTGCTGCAGACAGTGCCACCCATGATGCTAATGCCATAACGCATGTGCTACCTGCAGACAGGGTGGCGACTATGTTCGTTCAGGGCTGTGGCAGTGTTTTTTTTCCTACATTAGTTAGTTCTCTGTGCAGGTTGCCCAGGCCCCCCTGTTGGCTAGGCCCAGTACAGCAGGGCCAGTTGTACTGGCCTATCAGCGGCCCTGATCAGAGGCGCAAGGGGCTGATTAATTAGGGCTGATTCCATATGTTGGTGCTGGTAAATAATGATTCCATCGATAAATGCACATACCGTATTTTCCGGCGTATAAGGCGACCCGGCATATAAGACGACCCCCTACTTTTCGATTTTAAAAATTTGGTTTTGTGCTGTACTCACTGTGTAAGACGACCCCCTTGTGCGGTAATACCGTATGTTCAGAAATGAAGTTGGCGCCGGGTAACATGCTGTCTCACAGTATACATACAGTATACCGCCCTGAGCCAATCACGGCGAGCTATGCATTCTATTATTGAATACAATGCCTGCTTGGATTGGCAGAGGCCGTAACATCATCAGCCCGCGCCTCTGACTCTCACAGCCAATCCGAGCAGGCTACTGTATGTAGCCTGCTCGGATTGGCAGAGGTTGTTACTCCAATCCGAGCAGGCGCTGTATTCATTAATAGAATACATCGCTCGCCGGGATTGGCTCAGCGGTGTATACTGTATGTATACAGTATTACCGCACACTCCAGAGGGCTTAACATCCAGCGGGCGGCTGGCATATGGTAACCCCAGCTTTATACCCGGCGTATAAGACGACCCCCGCTTTTTGCCCATTTTTTTTTTACTGTAAAAGGTCGTCTTATACGCCGGAAAATACGGTACATACAATATCATTTTTTACATGTTGATATTGACAACGGGGTTTTTTTTTGACACATTACTGAGCTTGGCGCATTTTATTGTTTGGCGAGCCAGTCAATAAAAACATTGAGGTGCATATTGGAAGGAGAACCCTATCAGAATGGAAGCACACAAAAGTAGCAATATTTGGATGTTCAACGTGCACATCAAACAAGGCCTACACTGTATGCAATGACCATCAGTGACCATTAATCTAGGGGTGATTGTTAGGCCCCTTTCACACTGACGGACCGATCAGGTCCGCCTGTCAGTTTTGACGATGGACCTGAACGGGCGCTCCATGCAGCATGGAGCGACGGATGTCAGTGGAGACATGTCCGCTGACATCCGACCCAGTCCGATCCGCCAAAAGCAGACGGATGGCCCTACGTCCGGATCCATCGCTGGCCGATCGAAACGGGTGAGATCTGATGATCAGCCGATCTCTCCATAGAGACCAGCGGCGCTGGACAAGAACCTCCCCGCTCAGTGAGCAGAGAGGGACCTGTCATCTGCTGGCTCAGCGCAGATCAACGGAGAGATCTCTCGCTGAGCCGGCGGACAGAGGCGGACTCCGTGGAAGCGGATCCGTCTCGTGTGAAAGGGGCCTTATGTACGCAGATTGCGATGCAAGTGTACCATAGTAATTTATCACTGATCTTGTTTATTTACTTTAGTAAATCAGGCCCATATGATTGGTTGTTATACACACCAATTTTACAGAGTAACCTTGTACTGTCATTTATATAAGAAAAGTGAAGCCTCTGCTAATGATTTCCCAAAACAAATTGCCAAGCAAAATTATTCAGTATGTATTGTAAAATTCTGAGCCCCCTCTCTTCCAGCTCCGATTTCAAAGCTCTCTATATATAACCTGACCTAAATTCATATCAGGTGTCCACAGGCAGATCAAGGTTTTCCTAGCCCCTTATCTTCGATGATGAAAGAAGAAACCCATGAAGGCCCAAGATAGATGTCACCACTAAACATGCACCAGCCTATTAAATGTATCCGCTTCCATATAATAAGGTGTGACTGCAAATTAGGCATGGCTTAGGGTTTAGGGCTTCGTTGTTTAGCCACGGATTATGTAGGCAGTTTTAAATTGCCTATCGTATAATCTCCGAGTTTCATGATAATGATACTCTTCCATGTTACATATAATGCTGAAAATCTGCCAAAGACAGGTCTTATGAAAACTATATAAATAATAAAAAAAAAAAAAGCCAAGACCAGCTACATTCCTCTGTATCCCTACAGGGGATTCTTGTTAGCCGTCTGCTATTGTATCCTATCAAAAGACAGGGGAAGAAATGTAGCAGGAGATACTGAATGGAGGTTAGACAATTAATTTTCTTCTGGGTACTGCTAGCAAGCCTTGCTTCAGCAATTCATTCTCATTAAGCCAGCTGCGAGATGACAGTCCAAGATGAATTGGAAAAAAATGTTTTAGTATTGTAAAAGGTAAAATAAAAAACGTATTTCGAAAATAAAAATTAAAACGGAAACTTTCTTTTGGTGGTATTTGATCGCCCTTGCAGTTTTTATTTTTTGCGCTATAAACAAAAATAGAGCGACAATTTTGAAAAAAATGCAATATTTTTTACTTTTTGCTATAATAAATATCCCCAAAAAATATATAAAAAAAAACATTTTTTTTCCTCAGTTTAGGCCGATACGTATTCTTCTACATATTTTTGGTAAAAAAAATTGCAATTAGCGATTATTGATTGGTTTGCGCAAAAGTTATAACGTTTACAAAATAGGGGATAGTTTTATAGCATTTTTATTAATATTTTTTTTTTTACTAGTAATGGCGGCGACCATCGATTTTTATTGTGACTGCGACATTATGGCGGACACATCAGACATTTTTGACACATTTTTGGGACCATTGTCATTTATACAGCAATCAGTGCTATTTAAATAGCACTGATTTCTATGTAAATGACAGTGGCAGTGAAGGAGTTAACCACTGGGGGCGGGGAGGAGTCAGTGTGACGTGTTGTGTTTTTTTCTACAGTAGGGGGCGTGGCTGTACGTCTGACGTCACTGATCGGCTGTTCCCGATAACAGGGAACAGCAGATCAGTGACAGGCAGTGTAGGAAGCGCGGGGAGAGGTTTGTTTACACAGACCTCTCCCCGTTCTTCAGCTCTGTGACCCGATCGCGGGACACCAGCGGCGATCGGGTCCGCTGGTCCCGCGGCCGTGGTCACGGAGCTCCCGACCGGGTCGCGACCCCATGGCTAGGCAATTAAAGGGGAAGTACCCGTACGTGCTTTTGCCTAGCCGTGCCATTCTGCCAACGTATATGTGCAGGAGGCGGTCGGGAAGCAGTTAAATCTGACATTTCAGCTTTTAAAAAAAAAGTACCACTAGGTGATCTAGGAAGCCATGTGCTTGCCCTTAGGCAACTTTCACACCGGGGAGGGGCATTGGCGGTAAAGCACCGCTATTTTTGGCACTGGTTTACTGTCGTTTTAGCAGAGCTTTTCAGGCCGCTAGCGGGGCGTTTTCTAACCAGCGGCGGCCGAAAAAGTGTTAAAAGCGCCACTGCTGAAGCGATTTGCGGGCGGTTATGCAGCACTGGCCATTGATTTCAATGGGCAGGGGGGCTTTAGGAGCGGTGTAGTCACCGCTCCCACAACGCCCCAAAGATGCTGCTTGCAGGACTTTTTTTTCCCGTCCTGCAAGCACACCGCTCCAGTGTGAAAGCACTCCGGATTTCACACTAGGGTGGCAGGGGAGGCGTTTTTCAGGCGCTTTACAGGCGCTATTTTTAGCCCTTTAGCACCTGAAAAACGCCTCAATGTGAAAGTAGCCTTAGGGTCAGGGAGGGGTTTTGCCAATACTGGAGCAAATTGAATCATGAGATACAAAAAACACACTTCCAGCGCTAATAGGTCTTCCAAGGTGTGGAGTAACAGATGTCAGATAAAATGATGGTGTGAAATATATAAATATATAATAGGTATCCCAAAACTAGGTGGATGGTGCCTTACTCAGATGGGGTAATCCGAAAGGAACTACAAGAAAAACAGAAATGGATGGCGTGCACACTTAGTGCATTACTAGAGATAATTTAATAATAAGACATTTTTGTATAAAAGTGGGTACTCACAAAATGCAACTGACAAAAGGCCATAAACACAGTGCATGGACATACACAGAACACGATGTACAGCTAACAACTTTCGGGGGGTTCCTCAGGGCTAGTCCACAGAACACTGGGTACAGTTAACGTGTTTCGGGGCGCACCCCCTTCCTCAGCACAGAACACAGGCTACAGCTAATGCTTTATGAGGGTTTTTAGCTTTCCTAAGGGTTCTGTGGTTAGAAGCTCTTACATTTTTTTACTGTTCATTTTTGTCAGTGTCCTAAAGGTCTTGTTGGCTGCAGTTGTAAAATCTTCACACTTTAGTTCTATTAGGGTCTCTACAAAGGCTGCAACCAATATGATGGGGGCTCCAACTTCCCTAACAGATTCAGAATTTACTTTATATTATAGAGAACATGTCAAAAGTGGTGAAACCCTGACCCCCAGGGAGTAGGGACATTTAAAAAGTGGGTATGCTCTGTAGCGACTATGCACACACCCACCATCAAGCAAACTATGGCATCAACCAAATTCATATCTCTAAACACCAGTGGTCGAAATCTCCTGAAAATATCACAGGTCTTGGGGAAACATTGCAGACTGTGAAAATCCTTTGAGAAAGCCACGTGGGCGTGGCGATACGCGTGAGGAGTCAGAGTCAGGTGACCTAAGTGCGATCTCGGCCGGGATACGTGCTGTGTACTACCGTTGCTTGTATTTATAATTTACCAACTGTAAGTTTATTTTATCCTTAATAAAATTATTTTTTGAATACTGCACAATGGAATGTCTCCCTCTTTCTGCCCCCATGTCTGCGGGACCTATGGAGAGAATTTAAGAGGGCAGTAAGGATACGTACCTGGAGAAACTACACGGAAGTGATCTGTCTCCTTTCTGTCATTGAAAGGCTGTTACCCTCTCGCCTAAAGGTAAGAGGCTGGGGAAAAAAATTTCGGCACCTTCTTGCATGGAAAAGGATCACTACAACCACACAAGGAGTGCACCCTGGGTAGAAGGAATCATTGCACAGTTGTCGATTGTATCGTGTATGGGATCCTAATTTTAATTGGCAACCTTGATTGCACTGGACACTTTGTTGTAGTTTATTAATTTAGAACACACTGGACGTTATATTAAACACTGTCACTATTTGGACTTTCACATTCATTTATAGCTGTGTTTACTGTTTTCACATGCTTGTTTACACATTCATTTGTTAATTTTGCATTTTTTGCATTAATAGGATTAACAACCCCCCCCCCCCCCTCCCCCATCACATTTTTTATTATCACACGCAATTTGCCACATTTATATTATATATTATATTATACACTTATATTGAATTCCACAATTCAGTATTTATTGTCACAATTGTTTATAATTATCATATTTATTTCACGAATTTATTTATGATATATTTTCCCACCTTGGATGTATTTATTTGAATTATCTCATACATTATTGGTATAGCACGGTCCATTACGTTGCTCTAATACCTACTGGATTATTGACATCAATAAGTAGACGCTTCTGTGGAACCATTCTTTGGAGTCTCCTCCCCCTTAGGATTGGTTTCTTGGCCTGGATGAAAGCGCCACACTTTTTCATAGAAATTTACGAATTATTCATATCAGGATTCCTTTATTGTTTTAAGCGTTCGATTTTATATCATTATATTTCTTATACCTATTTTATCATTATCATACCTATTCAGTTTTAGTGTATTTTAACTGTTATCTTTGGCATTGTTTTTCATTTTGCAAGCGCCACATTTTATATATTTATATATATATATACATTTTTTTTTTATATACTATTGGTGTGGGAACACTTTAATGGTGGCTGCGGCATTCCTATTTTTATTTAGATTTTTATATTGATCCTCCCCTTTGGTGGTTTGCGCATTTGGTCTTCCCCCCTGTACGCATTGCAGACTGTGGGCTCATGTTGCCTATCTTCAGGAGACACATTTTAATAAAGCGAACCCTTCTAAACTTTCTAGTTTTATCCTAAAACTTACCACACTCTCCAGGCTCCAAATCAAAAAGCATCCTCATTCCTATCTCTAGATCCCTGCCTTCCTCTTTCCAAGACCAAATGACCAGATGATCAGGACAGATTTCTCTTCTTCAAGTGTAGTATTGGGCAACCAGTAATGCTAGTAAACATACTGAATACCTCCCAAACTCTGGTTAGATGGGATTCTTGGAGGTTTGTCTAGAAGATCTAATGTACACATGAGCGGATTTTCCGTCGGAAAAATCTTGGATGGTTTTTCCGACGTAATTCCGCTCAAGCTTGGCTTGCATACACACGGTAACACAAAAGTTTGCTGAACTTTCAACCGTCAAGTATGCAGTGACATATAACACTACGACGAGCCGATAAAATTAAGTTCAATGCTTTAGAGCATGTACAAATTGTTTCCGAGCATGCGTAGGAATTTTGCACGTCGGAATTGGTACAGACGATTGGAATTTCCGATCAAAACTTTTTTCGACTGAAAAATTGAGAACCTGCTCTCAATCTTTTGCTGGCGGGAATTCGGCCAGAAAAAGTCTGATGGAGCATACACACGGTAGCATTTTCCGAACCAAAAGCTCTCATCGGTCTTTTGCTGGCCGAATTTTCGATCGTGTGTACGCAGCATAAGGACTGGCCTTACATGGTTAGTACTTTTAGTACTTTTTTGTTTAACCAGTAGGCTAAACTTAAAAAAACTAATTTTTCCTTTTTCCATCCCACACTCCCGAAGTGGCACCTGCCTACTCATAAATGAAATATAAGTCAATACATGGCTCACCTAACATGCAGACACTAGAGACTGAATCCTTTTTCTCTCAAGTTCGCCAAGCATACTCACACATTGACTATTTCCTAGTGCACCAATCTCTTTTTAAATAAAAATATAATATTTTTATACTTGAATAGCACAATTATCATGTTCAAAAACAAAGATTTAATTTGTATTATCACTGTAGGGGACACCAGAGTATGTGTGACTACATTATTCTAATTTTATGCAGGTCAGTGAACCTGTGTTCTTTTCAAACATCCAGATATGTTCAAGAGAGATATTATTTGGGTTAAAGGAAAAGTAAAATCTTCACTTTCATATCTTGTTAATAGAACTAATATATGATTGAGTAGGGATGGGCGAACAGCTAAACAAACGGGTCGTTTGACCGTTTGTTTGGCCCCCCGAACCGACCACAATGCATTGCGGTGCAGAACAGTGCATTGCAAGCCCTGTGCGCTAGCAGGACGGTCCTATACCGCTCCTACCCATTGAAATCAATGGGACACCACGGTAATGCCACGGCAACACTGCCGGCAAAGCGCCGCTGCAGCGCCGCTGCAGCGGCGCTTTGCGTGATGTGCTACTCCCTGGCCACATGCTGGGTCTTGTGCTGCCATCTTCCTTTCTCACATCAACAGGAACCAGCTCTTTCTTCTGGGTTCTTACAGCCGATAGCGGGGGTTAAAACCACCCCACTAGCGGCCGAATACCGCGGCAAAAACTACGGTAAAGCAGAGCTAAATATAGCGCTGCTTTACCGCCGATGCCGCTCCTGCCCCAGTGTGAAAAGGGCCTTAATGATGATGGCTGCTGGGAGATCTGTTGTTGCTGCTGGGGGGTCTATTACTGCTGGCTGCGGGGGATCAATTTAATTGCTTTTCTTGTTATCATTACCAAATACCATACAAATTACTTGCATTACAAAATTATATTTGGCCCCATATTCTCTAAAAGGGACCGTACTGGGAGCTGGGTAGAGGGGGGAAACCAAGGGTCGATGCTCAGAGCTGGGTAGGGGGCGGAACAAGGGTCAGTGCTTGGAGGTAGGTAGGGGGCAGAGACACGAAGTGACTTAGAACGGGGAAGTTCCTGCACCTATTCTCTGAGGGAAAAAAGCACTGGTGCTTAAAGGATGCAAGTTTACTGGTACCTTTTATTCTGATCAGAAGTCTGCTTTAATAGAATGCTCATGTTCTAATTCTTTATGTATACAACATTTTGTCCTTTTAAGCTGGGAATCAAGCCTACCTGTTTTCACAGTCTGCCAGCCTAATGAGAAAGGGCTCCGGGCTTGTAAATTGTAATAGAGGATGGGGCTGTGATTGTCAGCTCCAGGACTCCAGGACAGCGTGGCTGTAGTCTCGGTTATTTCCTCCACGATCACCACCCCTGGGGGACCAGGTGGACCTGAAAAACAAACATCAAATTGAATGATCAAGTGCAGGGCCACTGTTAGAAATCATGGGGCCCCATACAGCCTACCTGACGGGGCCCCCATTGGCTCCGCCCACAACCCCACCCCTGACCCCATGCTGTCACGAAGTCTGGGGGACTGGTGGCAGGAGCTGAAACATGTAACATGTTCCAAAGGGTGAACCTTTAATAACCATTATTATTCTAAACGTTTTACACTCTTATAAAGCAGCAGAGATGTCTTATTTTAGAACTTTGACAACAACTAATTAGCAGGGATGAGCTCAGGCGTGTTCGGACCGTAGTCTGAACCCATCTTAGCTATAACACCAGGAAGCTTTACAGCACCCCACCAATCATAACTGGATCTGAATGGGAGAGATGTCAGTGTTTTGACATCTGTGCCTGTTCAGTTTGTGTCCTCATACCCCACAGACTTGTGTCCATTTACATCAGGCTACCTCTGATCTGTCACATTTAGGTCTGGAAAAATAGAAAAGGATGTTCTTCCATTTTTTTTTTCCCCCCGACCTGAATGGACATGGAGGTAGACGGATCTAAATGCACACAAGTCGATTCATATCTGGACTCCTGTAGACCTACATGGAGCTTTCAATCAGGTCTGCATGGAAAAACTGACAGGCGGACCTGATTACAAAACTTAGATGAAAGATTCTCAAAGCGGAGTGGTTTGGGGGTGGTAAAAATGCAGCCTGGCTGTGTGTTTTTACTGTCCCTCCCTCCCAACACAAGTGTAAAGTAGCATCTCATTGTGTGCAGCTTCTGTATGGCTCTGTCAGTGTAACATGCTGTGTGGTGCTGACTTTGTTATGGCTGTACTGTGTTATAGTCTGTAACACACAATACAGCCATATATTAAGAAAGTCAGCACCACACAGCATGTGACACTGATAGAGCCATACAGGACCTGCTGTGCTCTGATCATCATAATGATAGTGACCATGAGCACACAATGGGGTGTCTGGGGACTGGAGGGGAGTGTTTCGTCAGAATAGGCGACCTGTCAGAATGTGTAATGGAAGTAATGTTCCGTCGCTGCCATCTTGCTACACCCCGCACTCCTCCACAGTAAGGATACACTGAGAAGGGGGAAAGCGGACATCTTGTTACACCCACCGGAGTTTTTAATTTTACACTTATTTTTTAACAGTAAACTGAGGTTGGTCTTATGATAGTATTCTGCTTCTTGGCTCTCTACCCCTGCCTTGTTCTGGATTCTCCTGTTGCAGACCCTTGGCTGTATAACTGATTATTCTCTGATTACTAGTAGACATGTGCACAATAGAAAAATGTGTTTAGTTTCGTTTCGTTTCTGTTCGTTTCCGTTGATTCATAACGATTCATAATTTCGTAAGTCGTCGGTGTTCGTATTTGTAACGATTCGTAAATTTGTAAGTCGTCGGTGTTCGTATTCGTAACGATTCGTATTTTCGTAAGAGTTATTTTTTCGTTGATTCGTTTTTCCGTTAGTTTAATTTTCGTTTATTCGAAATTCCGACGCATTCGTATTTTCGTAGATTTAGTTACATTCGTACTTTCGTAAGATTGATTTATTCGTACTTTCGTAACATTGTTTTCGTAGATTCGGAATCGGAGCATAATTCATAATTTTATGTAATGTGTATGCTATTATTACATTGTAAGAGACACGGAAAATTACGAATCGAAAAAAAAAGTTACGAATGTACGAATTTTTTTGTTCAATCCATTCGAAGCACTTAAGCAGCGCCATTGTAAGAGACACGGAAAATTATGAATCGAAAAAAAAAAAAAAATTACGAATGTACAAATTTTTTCGTTCAATCCATCTGAAGCACGTTAAGCAGCGCCATTGTAAGGGACACGGAAAATTACCAATTCAACAAAAAAAAAAAAAAGTTCCGAATGTACGAATTTTTGCGTTCATTTTGATTTTCGTTGTTCCTGTTTTCGTTTTTCGGATTTTCTTCTTTCGAAGTTTCCTTGTTTCTAATTTGGTTATTTCGGATTTTCGTTGTTTTTCATATTCGTTCGATTCGATAATTTGTTAAAATTATTAGCGAATCATTCGTTCATTCGTACGATAACGAATGAACGAATATAACGAATTTTAACGGAAAACGAATAAAAACGAAACTAATTGCACATATCTAATTACTAGCAGCCCTGATTATTAAATTGTATTGCCTGCCCTGACACTTACTTGGAGTACAAATGACTCTTTGATTGTCCCCTGCCCTGATCCTCTCTTGGATTACAGATTACTCTTATTGTCCCCTGCCCTGATCCTCTCTTGGATTACAGATTACTCTGATTGTCCCCTGCCCTGATCCTCTCTTGGATTACAGATTACTCTGATTGTCCCCTGCCCTGATCCTCTCTTGGATTACAGATTACTCTGATTGTCCCCTGCCCTGATCCTCTCTTGGATTACAGATTACTCTGATTGTCCCCTGCCCTGATCCTCTCTTGGATTACAGATTACTCTGATTGTCCCCTGCCCTGATCATTGTTTGGATTATAGATTACTCTGATTGTCCCCTGCCCTGATCATTGTTTGGATTATAGATTACTCTGATTGTCCCCTGCCCTGATCATTGTTTGGATTATAGATTACTCTGATTGTCCCCTACCCTGATCATTGTTTGGATTATAGATTACTCTGATTGTCCCCTGCCCTGATCATTGTTTGGATTATAGATTACTCTGATTGTCCCCTGCCCTGGTCCTTACTTGGATTACAGATTAATCCATAATTGCCGCCTGCCCAGACCCTTGTTAAATTATGGACTCTGCCTCCACCCATTGCAAGCCAGCCGAGGCCACTGCACACATGGCATCCATCCAGTCACCAGCCCTGGTCACTCCTGCATTCATTACTGTCCTTAAATCTTGAAGTTATTTGACACATTGCTCTCTTTTTTTCTGGGTTGTTGGGGAGCATACTAGTTCTGTGAATACAGCTCTGTGCCCTAATATTGCAAATACTGGTAGGAAAGGTGATTGCTATAGGGTAAACTGCACATTGGTCTGACTATTTTCACAGAACAGGGTGCAAACCTGTAGATTTTACACAAGTTTATTTACTTTTCCTTTATACTGGCTTTTTTTCCAAATTTAGATGCAGTTCTTTAGAACAGCCTTTCTCAACCTTTTAGCACGGGAGAACCCTTGAAATAACGTTCCTGTCTCAGGGAACCCCTAAGAACCTCTGAAGGAACCCTGGTTGAGAAAGGCCGTTTTAGAGGTTGGATTAAGGCTGGGTTCACACGAGTGCCGCTCGCAGCAGGGGTCCGGTGCGTCCCTGTTCTTCATTTCAGGGACGAATCAGGGCCAAATTTTTGCCTGAATTCGGCCCTGAAATGGAGCAAAAGATGCACAGGTCTCCTGTGCAAGCCGCTCCCCACCTGCACTGGAGATATGTGAACCGGATCCATAGAGATGTTTGGTGGTCTTTGAGGGCAACAAAACACAACCTGGTCACTGCGACAACCTTTTCTTAAACTTAGGCCTCCAGCCACACCTCACCGGCTCGGAGACAATCCTCATCATCCGCAGTGACCTCCATTTACTAATTCTGAGTTAAACCCCTCGTTAACCGGAATGTACCCAAGAATCCCATACCACTGATGGATCCCGACCATTCTATAATCCAGAATTTTTCTTCCTTCTCCAAAGACCAACCACCACCAGGCTGCCATGACAGCAGCATTGGAAAAACCACCACCATAGGGAAGGCGGGTGGGAAGCTTCTATTTCTTGGTACAGCTCCCGACTGGCCCCTCTCCGTTCCCCACTCCCCCCAAACTTCTCGTGACCCCTCCCAGCCCCAGCCACAGCCCCCTGCCTTAAGGAGATCTACTGCCCTACCAATTTTTTACCCTTACCTAGCTGCCCTACTATCCACCCTGTCATGCTGTCCCTATGCTAATTTTCTTTCTTTTCTTTTGCTCCGGGACTCCCTGGTCAGCAAAAGCAAGGAAAAGATAAAAAGGCATTAGATGAACATTCGACTGTGTTATTGCATAGTTGTATGTCGCTAACATGGCACTACGTCTGACATCACAACCTGTAATGTATATATTTACTGTTATGTGATTGTAAAAAGCATCTGGTTATAGACTGTAAAAATTTTACAAGACATTTTTATATTGTGAGCAGTATTTTTCCTATGGACAGTAAAAGCCTGCATTAATAGCATGTGTACCATGCGTAATACTATATAGCAAGATGTACAGTACTGTACATAAAATTGCTCAACTGCTACATTGCAGCCTTGAGTATGTGCAGATAGATCTTTATCAGTTTTTTGCATTAAAAAAGGGATTAACTCCAGAGATAAAACAATAATTCTCCCGCTCTACAAGACTCTGGTCCGGCCGCACCTGAAGTATGCTGTCCAATTCTGGGCACCAGTCCTTAGGAAGGATGTACTGGAAATGGAGCGAGTACAAAGAAGGGCAACAAAGTTAATAAAGTGTCTGGAGGATATTAGTTATGAGGAAAGGTTGCGAGTACTGAACTTATTCTCTCTGGAGAAGAGACGCTTGAGAGGGGATATGATTTCAATTTAAAAATACTGTACTGGTGACCCCACAATAGGGATAAAACTTTTTCATGGAAGGGAGTTTAACAAGACTCGTAGCCACTCATTAAAATTAGAAGAAAAGAGGTTTAACCTTAAACTACGCAGCAGGTTCTTTACTGTAAGAGCAGCAAGGATGTGGAATTCAGGAACAGGCGGTGGTCTCAGCAGGGGGGCATCGATAGTTTCAAAAAACTGTTAGATAAGCACCTGAACGACCGCAACATACAGGGATATACAATGTAATACTGACATATAATCACATACATATTGCAGAAAATGGAAAATGGAAAAAGGACGGCCACACGCTATGATTAAGCACCTTTAACGGTGCAAAATGCGTCAGTGATGATCTGGACCTGTGTCTCTGATCAATGTATGGATTAAGCTTTATTCCATAAAGGCATTATTTTGGAGTGCGCCCGTCCTTTTTCCATTTTCTGCCATTTGACTTTGCAGAGCCTGCACCCGCAAAAAAAACTGAGGCATGTATGGTCAGCTTACAGTGGTAGTAAACCCTCCGATTATTTTTAGCCAAGGAAGCTGCCATCTTGGCCTCTGTTTAATCTGTAACTGCCATGAAGCTGCACATGTGATCCGTTATGACACCAGCCATTGGATGGTTTGACAGTTTGGTTGAGAGCACAAGCAGATGTGACAGCTAGCATTTCCGGCATGCCGGGAATGTTAACTTTTTTGAAACTATCAAATCGATGAGTTTACTTCCGCCTTAACCACATGCCGACCGGGCCATAGCCGAAAGACGGCTATAGCGTGGTCGGCTTATTCTGGGTGGACGTCCGTAGGATGTCCTCCCAGAACCTTGCTCCCACGCGCCCCCCCCTGGGGCACGCACTCGGGAACATCCGTGACCACCGGGTCCTGAGGACCCGGCGCATCACGGATCACGGTAAACGCCTGCTGATAGCGGCCGTTTACCACGTGATCGATATGTCAAATGACGGAGCGATCACATGTACACAAACCGGCGTCATGTCATGACGCCGGTTCCTCCCTCCCCTTTCTGTACCGATCGGTACAGTGAGAGGGGAGAAGCGGAGAGGGGGAGAGATGGGACCAGTGCTGTGGGCTGGATGTGTAGTGCCCACAGCGCAGGTCAGTGACAGCAGTGTGGAATACTCTGCCTGCAATGTGCAATACTCTGCCGCCACTGTGCAATACTCTGCCGCCACTGTGCAATACTCTGCCGCCACTGTGCAATACTCTGCCGCCACTGTGCAATACTCTGCCGCCACTGTGCAATACTCTGCCAGCACTGTGCAATACTCTACCAATACTGTGCAATACTCTGCCAGCACTGTGCAATACTCTACCAATACTGTGCAATACTCTGCCAATACTGTGCAACACTGCAATACTCTGCCAATACTCGCCAATACTCTGCCAATACTCGCCAATACTCGCCAATACTCTGCAATAAATTTTAATAGAAACAAAGAATTTTATTTATTTTTTTTACCGAATTTTCTATATTCTATACCCAGCAGTGATTAAATGCCACCAAAAGAAAGCTCTATTTGTGTGAAAAAAAAGGACAAAAAATTTATTTGGGTACAGTGTTGCATGACTGAGTAATTGTCATTCAAAGTGTGAGAGCACCGAAAGCTGAAAATTGGTCTGGTTAAGAAGGGGGTTTAAGTGCCCAGTGGGTAAGTGGTTAAGGTGGCCATATTGCAGAGGGGACATTAAAAGAACCAAGATCTAAGGATGGGTATACAGTAGTAGAACGTCTTTTAACATTTTTCGTTGTAAGAATTTCTCTTTGTTTTTCTAATCATTAGTGGGATCAAATCAACATTTGTTTTTGACCGAAGTGACGAAAGAGTCAATTTATTCCAAAATTGAATGTTAAAAACAAATGAAATCTTGAACACTTTCGAATGACCTTTGAGGATTTTCAGTTCTAGTAATATTCGTACAAATTTTTCTAAGGATTTTTATTTGAAATTCTTCTAGTGTATACCCAGCTAAACTACAAAAAAGTACAGGCAGAGGTTGACAAGAGGTTTTCTTCTGTGACTGGAGTGTCACTTTAACTGATACATGCAATCCATTATATAAGAGCATTACATATATTACACTCGGACAATTGCATTTCAGAAAACTTGAAATATTCAAGGAAAAGGTTGTTGGTGGGTTAGAGAGAACATCTTTATGCTGAAAAAGCAAAGGCTGGGAAGTGGCAATGTATCACTCTGCAGTCACCAGTGAGGAATAGGTGACAGGCAGGCCGCGCTATGCAGATGTCATTCCCCTCATTGCAATATCATTACATTTAATGCCGGCCGGTAATCATTCATACTGTCAGATGGATGGTTAGCTTGGAGAATCCTTTCTTCCCAGGGGCTATATCATGCCTCACAATCGCTTGCCAGCAACAGGAGAATAACCAGTTTGGAACAAAATAAATGTAGAACCTTTGTAAGATCATCCAGAAAAAGACATCCCTGAACGTTCTCAAATGAATTCAATCACCACGGGAGACATTTCACTTTTTTCAGTATTAATGTTTTCCAAGACCTTTTGCCATTGTATTAAAATGAAAAAAAGAGACATCCTTCATTCAGAAGGTGGAATGTGAATTCATTGTATCACTAGCCCTTAAAGTAGTTGTACACCCTGTACAACCACTTTTACCTACAGGTAAGCCTATACTAAGGCTTACCTGTAGGTGCTTGAAATATCTACTAAACCTCCACGGTTTAGGAGATATTTACTAAAAAGATGAGCGCCGATGACTAGCATGCGTCCTTTAGAAAGGCCCTTTCTAATAGGGGTCATGTCGTGACTGGTGGCTCCCGCGCGCATGCGACTCCGGCCAGTCACAGAGCTAGAGTTCGTGGCCCCAGAAGGAAGAGGGGTGAAGATGGACGCTCCCTGCTAGGGGGGACAACAGAGACATCGCAGGCTTTGGTGTCAGGTAAGTGACACATAATGGGTGACTATGCGATGCATAGTCGCCCATTATGCTTTACCTTTGCAGGAAATAAAGGGGAAGTAAAACCCACCAGGGTTTACTTCCTCTTTAAAGTGGATGTAAACCCTTTTTGGTGACTTTTACCTATATGTAAGCCTAGAATAAGACTTACCTATAGGTAGTGGAAATGTCTCCTAAACGTGCGCCGTTTAGGAGATATTTCACTTGTACTGTGCTGATGTCATCATCGGTGCATGCACTGTGAAGAAACAGACTACCATGCCTATTCTTCCCCCAGCTTGTGCCGTGACTGCCGGCTCCTGCATGCGTGGGAGTGACATTACACGACTCCGGCCAGTCACAGAGCCGGAGTCTGTGGCCCCGGAAGGAAGAGGGGCAAAGATGGACGCGACCTGCTCAGGGGACAGCGCAGGCTTATTTGCAGGTGCATACTAGCCCAATATGCCTTTTATTTGCAGGCCTTGCAGGGAGCAAAAGAGGTAAAACAGGTTTTCTTCCTCTTTAAGGTTTAACCATATTTAAGCAATGAATAGGCCAGTATTGAACAGAAGGCCACTGAGGACTATGGAGCTCAAACATGCTTGCCCAAGGATCCTGGTCATAAAACTGTCTTTGACCTCTACAGTAACATGTACAATGTTTTTCAGTGATTGAAGAAACTGAGCCTCCATGATTGAAAGAACTGAAATCCAATGAATGAAAGGGGTGGGCCAAGGGAAATCAGGCTGGGGAGGAAATGGCTAAATAAGGATCCTCCAAATGTTGCAGCTTTCAAATGCACATGGTTAGAAGCCCAAAGGGTGCAGATAAACAGTGTTGGCCATCTTACTTTAAAAAAAGTGATTAGTTAAGTTACAAATTACTTCTCCCAAAAAGTAATAGTGTTAGTAACTTGGTTACTACATTGGAAAAGTAATTAGTTACTCAGCAAAGTAACTGTGACAGGTGTGGCAGCGGTGGTACTTGAGGGGGTGGCAGCGGTAGTACTTGAGGGGTGGCAGTGGTGGTACTTGGGGGGGAAGCAGTGGTGGTGGTGTACTTGGGGGGAGTGGCAGTGGTGGTGGTGTACAGTACTTGGGGGGTGGCTGCGGTGGCACTTGGGGGGTGGCAGCGGTGGTGTACTTGGGGGGGGGGGGGCAGGCAGCGGTGGTACTTGGGGGGTGGCAGCAGTGGTGGTGCCATCCTCTCCCACCACCACCTCTGCCTCTTACTGATCCCATCCTCCACCACCACTGATCTCATCCCTAACCTATCCCCCCATCACCTCTGTTGTAGAAGTGATGGTGGGTGGGTAGGGATGGGATCAGTAAGAAGCAGAGGTGGTGGAGGACTTGGGATGGATCGATTGCACTGCAATTCGAATCGTCAGACAGTTACTTACTTGAATGCCTCCAGGGATGCCTTTCCTCGTGGGGAAAGAGAGAGACCCTCCCCTTCACTCGATTGGTGTCAGCTAGTCAGCTGACTTCATTTTTCAGTGTCCGCCCCGCCTCCCTACATTCTCTCTCTCTGGATAGGCGGGGCGGGATGGGGCGGTCCAGACAGTTTCTCTGAGTCTCAACCTCTTCTCAGCTCAGCGGGCGAAAGCCCCCCTCCCCGCCGGGAAGGAATGAACGGCCAGGCAGCGCGGCCACGGCGGGCCTCCCAGGCGGTAGATGTAATTGCGGTAACGCAGAGAGGTGCAATATTATGCAAAAATGTTGCATAATATCACATCTCTCTGAAGTGCAGTGAAACACCACATTCTGGAGTGAACATGACACACAGAAAACTGTTGTTTTCTATATGTCATTGCAGTTACCTGCATTTACGGTATCTACAAGGAAAACCATAGGTACCATGCACAAAGTGTGAACGGGCTCTTAAAGCAATACAACTTTCTCAGTGGTTCTCCTTTGGGAGGTTTTTTACAGACTTTATTTTCACTTAATGTCTATGCACTTTGAGTTTGGGGATTTTTAGCACATACACTATATTGTCAAGAGTATTGGGACACCTGCCTTTACACGCACATGAACTTTAATTGCATCCCAGTCTTAGTCTGTAGGGTTCAATAATGCGTTGGCCACCCTTTGCAGCTATAACAGCTTCAACTCTTCTGGGAAGGCTGTCCACAAGGTTTAGGAGCATCTATGGGAATGTTTGACCATTATTGCCAGATCATATTTTAATGAAAGCTGCAGATTTAAAGAGTAACTCCACTTTTGTTGAGAAAAAAACATTCCCCTCTGGTTGATCTATGTACATTGCAAGGATTTTACCAAACCTTGTCCCAGAGTCCTACCTTTTGTTATTCTGAAGAAATCATTGTGTGTTTGTCTGTGTCCATGAGTAAAGTGAATATAATGGGAGTGGTTTCTTAATTATAAAATAGCTACTGCACTTTCAGGGCTCTAATGAGGAAACTTACAGGGTCTGCATTCCTTTAGATGTGATCTCCTATTGGGAGTATCTCACCAAAAATACAATTTTTGTTGCAGGGGATGCCTGAAATATGACTTTCATCTTAGTGTAGACTTCAGGGAAAAATCACACAAGCAGGAAATTACATTTCTGGGGGGGGGGGGGGGGGGGGGGGGGGGGTTCTGTACACATTCTGCGTACAGAACATCTCCAGGTTGCCATATTGCATTGTATTTTACAGAAAATTACAGCACTGCAGATTGAAAAGGTAAGGTAATTTTTAATAACATTCAATTACAATATGACTTGTGTGGCATATGTATACCCTATTATTAATATTTTTTTTATTATTTGCTGATTTTTTCTCCCACGAAAGTGGAGTTACCCTTTAAGAATAAAGAACTCCTTACTGAATACATAAGTAAACAAGTATAAAAAAAAAATAGAAAAATACCGCGCTGAAGAACATATACAAATGCAAAAAAAACGTGTAGAGAGAGCAGCTGCTAGAACCATAAGATACACACAGAAACAGGTAAATAATACAAAGTAGCTGCGCTAACCAAAACGTGACCAAATAAGTGTAAAAATTAAAAATTAAAAATAATAAATTAATTAATCCAAATCAATGGTTGTGTACAAATTACATAAGTAGTAAATAAACAGTCCATAAATAGCACATAAAATGAGTGCTTACAAATAACACCTCTTGACGACAGTGTACCTCCACCACATAGATTATACAATTACCAGAAGGCAAGCTATAAGGAGCCTGTGGCTAAATACCAAGCCAGGGCCTTTATCCAAAGAAAAGATGGTAATCCACCACTAGTTATGGGAAGGAGCTTATAATGAGCACCAAATAGCCTGGAGTACTCGACCTTACCTAAAAGGGTCTTATAGAATAAAAGGATTGTACTTACAAATAAGAAGATAAAAACGATCATAACAAAACAGCCGGCCAGCAAGCGAACACCCATCCACTGAGAAAGCGTAATGACGTCAGCACGTCAACCTCCCTACACATGTTTCGTCACAATCTGACGTTGTCTTGTCCTTTTATTCTATTAAACCCTTTTAGGTATGGTATAATACCTGAATTTGCTCCTTGGTGGCTGATGCTCGAGTACTCCAGGCTATTTGGTGCTCATTATAAGCTCCTTCCCATAACTAGCGGTGGATTACTATCTTGCTTTTTGATAAAGGCCCTGGCTTGGTATTTAGCCGCAGGCTCCTTATAGCTTGCCTTCTGGTAAGTGCATAATCTATGTGGTGGAGGTACACTGTCGTGTTATTTCTATTTTTTTTTTTTTTTTTTTAATAATTATGAGTACTATAATTTAATGAAGGCTTTATTAATGTAAGCTGATATCTATAAACAACTTAATAAAAAATTGTACTTAAGAGGTGTTATTTCTAAGCACTCACTTTATGTGCTATTTATGGACTGTTAATTTACTACTTATGTCATTTGTACACAACCATTGATTTGGATTAATTCATTTATTATTTTTTATTTTTCATTTTTACACCTATTTGGTCACGTTTTGGTTAGCGCTGCTACTTTGTATTATTTATTATTTATTAATTATTTAAGTAAACAAGTGATTGAATAACTAAATACCACCACTGTACCTGAAATCTTACGTATGAGTGGACTGCCCCTTTAAAACTTGCAAACAGCTACTTTAAAAACCACCCTATCAAAACAAAAAAGCTACAATTCCTATAATCTATTGTCTTGATTTTTCTTGACATTGAAAGATATCCTTTTCCCTACTACCGCAGTGCAAGACTGAACAACATTTCCCTTTCAATATGGCAAGCTATAAAAAGTCCCGAAACGCAGAAAAACTCTCCAGTGCAGCATTCAGTATCTGTCAGCACATTCACATTTGTGATTGCCTGTGTACGGTACTTATCTTCATTATGTACCTTTAAATTGCATCGCCTTCTGTTTTATATGAAGAAATTGCAATTTATGATTAAAACCTCTATCCGTGGAGAAGGTTTGTGGACTGTTTGGCGGTGCAATGGAAATAATGTAATGCCTTTTATGATAATGCATCATCATCAGAACAGAAAATAGATGTAAGTGCATCTGATTTTCTGGTAAATCAAGCAAGACGTTCAGTCATGATAGCACAGGCTTGTTGTGCTCCGTTCACTCCGCCGAGCAGAAGGTTATAGCACACTGAATGGGTAGCATTTTGAAGATTAACTTGCGTTACGGCAGAGGAAGCATGGTATAAGCAACTCTTTCCTTGCTGACGTTCCATTTTGTTTTTGTTACTTTTAAACATGGTTCCTTCTGCAAAGAGCATGAATATGTAAATGATCACACCACTCATGTTTCTTTTCTTAAATAGGCTCAAGTATAAAAAAAAAAAAAAAAAAGATTAGACACAAATTTATACAGTAAAGGGGTGCTCAAATTGCACTATACCCAGATTAGATACACTCCTAAACCTTGTGAACAGCCTTCCCAGAAGAGTTGAAGCTGTTATAGCTGTCGGGAGGATGGAAAAACACTAAAGTTAATTAGTATTATGCTGCTTACACACGATCGGACTATCCGGCGTACTTAGTCCGATGGACCTAGTCCGGCGGACAACCCGCCGGTCTTTCCAGCAGAGGAAGGCCGGACTTTCCGAACGTGCGGACTTGCCCACACACGCCCAGACTTTTCTGGCAGACTAGATTTGGCGAACAATCCGCCGGAGTTTTGGCGGAGGTCCGCCGGACTTTTGAAATGAACAGACTTGCCCACACATGGAGTAAAGTCCGTTCATTTTGAATGTGACTCCAGGTAGACGGGACCAGCGAAGGAAGTCAATGTCGCCTCATCCATCGGCGAGATTGACACCTCGCTAGCCCCGTCACCAGGTATGGATTTAAAGGGGAAGTCCTACTCCGAAAAAACGGCAGCCAAGGGGGCAAGGGGGTGGGGACGAGCGAGCGCCCCCCCCCTCCTAAGCCATACCAGGCCGCGTGCCCTCAACATGGGGGGGTGCTTTGGCCCTTGTCCTCATCAACATGGGGACAAGGTGCTTTGGGGTGGGGGGCCCCCTTCCCCAAAGCACCCCCCATGTTGAGGGCACACGGCCTGGTACGGCACAGGAGGGGGGGTGCTCGCTCGTCCCCACCCCCTTTCCTGATCGGTCAGGCTGCGTGCTCGGATAAGGGTCTGATATGGATTTGGGGGTCCCCATGCCGTTTTTTCGGCGTATGGATTCCCCTTTAAATCCATAACAGGTGACGGGGCTAGCAAGGTGTCAATCTCGCTGACGGAGGCGGCGACATTGACTTCCTTCGCTAGTCCCGTCTACCTGGAGTCACATTCTAAATGAACGGACTTTACTCCGTGTGTGGGCAAGTCCGTTCATTTCAAAAGTCTGGCAGACTAGCACACAGCACTTCTTTCTAAGTCCGCCAGACTTTTGGGAAAAAAAAGTCCGCCGGAGCCCACACACGGGCGGATTGTCTGGCGGACTCTGGTCCGCCGGATAGTCCGATCATGTGTATGCGGCATTATTCAGTAAATCATATTCTGACTCACTTTTAAAGTTTGAAATTATTTCATAATATAGGTTATTCTTTAATTCCAACCATTTTGCCCATGTTTTAAGATATTTCCTGGTCAGCCCTTTATTTCTGCAAGTTATTTCTTCAATTAAACGAAGCTCGTCAACTCTTCGTAGCCACAGTTGGGATACTAGTTATTAGGCGTTTTCCCCAATATAGTGGAATCAGAGATTTACAAGCAGTTAACAAATATAGAGTCATAGACATCTTATATTGGTCTGTTGTTTCATTTGTGCAATGCATCAGGTCTAATTGCTCGTCCCAAGATCAGAGAGATCACCTTTGCCACTTCCTCCCAAAATGGGCAGATCTTAACGCAAAACCACCATATGTGCCCATGTGTAGCTCGATCTCCACATTCCCTCCAGCATAGGGGTAAAGTTGAACTAAACATTATGTTTAATTTTACTGGTGTGCAATGCCATCGCGTAAGAAGTTTAAAATTTACCTCCGTCATTCTACTCAAAGTGGTGGGCGTATGGGAAAATTGTATAATCTTGTCTTTTTGCTTATCTGTAAATGTATTTTGTAAGTCTTTTTCCAAACGCCTACATAGCTCGGGTACCCAAGGTTTTGTAAAGACATCAGAGCTCTATAGAAAAGAGAGATACAATGTTGTGGTGGGTCTTTACATTGCATAATTATTTCAATAGGGTTCAGTTCTTTTGGGTTGCGGGAGACTCTGAGTAAATTGGGACAGCTGTACGTATCTCCACTGGTCCATAACTGTTGGCTGATCTACACCGCATAAGGACTTCAATGATTTTATTTTTTAATCTTTTATTACTTGATGTAATAGCGGTGTTGACTCTGGAAACCATGATTCAAAGACATTATCTAAGACACCAGGCATAAAATATTCATGTCTCAACAAGGGCATTAATGGGGAATTATATTCCCAACAATATCGAGTATCCAGAGAGTCCCATATTGCCAGGGTTGATCTAGTCAAAGGAGATGTTGTAGATGCTAGCCTTCTCAATGGTCGTGGTATCCATGGCACTGATGATAAATCAATATCCTGCAGTGCCATTTCAAGTTCCACCCAAAGTCTAGTCTTTCTAGCATACTTCCAGTCTGCCATTCGAGTTAACACAATTCCTTGATAGTATAAATTTAAAATTTGGTAAAGCCATTCCCCCCAGTTTTTTAGGACGATATAAGATATCTTGAGATATTCTAGTACACCTTCCCTTCAAATATAATGTGTTATAGTGGACTGTAACATTGAAAAAAATCCTACAGGGACACCAAAGGGTAACATTTGGAAGACATATAAAACTCGGGGGAGGACGTTCATTTTTATAACATTAATCTTACCTAGCCAAGAATGAGAACAAGACCATTTATGTAAATCAAATGAAATATTTTTGAGTAAGTTAAGATAATTAGGTTGAAATAAATTGGTGAGACTAGGTGAGACTAAGTACTTTAAAGCAGATAGTTGTCAAGAAAAAGGGAATAGTGTTTTTAAAGTTTCAGCTTCATGCATAGGTATTGATATATTTAATATTTCAGATAAGTCAAATTAATCCTAAAATTGGATATATTTGGAAATTCCCGCATTAACCCCAGTAAATTTGGCAGTGTATTTTTTGGTTGTTGAACGTAAAAATAAGACATCATCTGTATATGCAGCTAACTTATCTTCCTTCCCCTTCACTTTTACACCATGTATGTTAGAGTTCATTCTTATAGTTGAAAGGAAGGGTTCTAAATAAATAGAAAATCACTTTAATGCTCATTTAATCTAGAGCAGCCTTTCTCAACCTTTTTAACACAGAGGAACCCTTGAAATAACTTTCCAATCTTAGGTAACCCCTGCTATAAATTACTGTATCTACAACTCATGATACGTTAGTGTGATGGACAGTGGGAAGAATGCTCTTTACAGTTGTGGTCATTGGGAAGAATTACCCCCTTACAGATAGCTATAAAGATCAGCGGTGTTAGTGGGAACTTATCTAAGAGGCAGAATTGTTCATTGCTCAAGGAACCCCTTATCAACCTTTGGAGGAATCCTAGGGTTCCATGGAATCCTGGTTGAGAAACCCTGGTCTAGGGGAATAGGAATGAGCAGTAATTCTTTCTGTACTGCTCACTACTGAAGGCTTCTTCTCTGTTGCACAACCAATTTCCCAAAGAGGCGATTCCTCACTTCTCCTCCAGTCACAAACTTTCCAAACTCCTAACATACAATGCAGGATCAGCATTAATGGGGTTTATGTGCCAGCCAAAATAGTTTTTTATTTTTATAGAGTGGAGAAGTGTTACAGCTTTTGTCAGATTTCCCATTCCCAAGAGATTTCTCTTCTGTTCCTGTCTACTTACCTGAACAAAACATGGGGGAAAATCTCCTTCATAGGGACACATAAATCAACAATATCCTGACAGCTATTCTAAACTTACTATAATTTCATTGGGTTCCCGTTTGGTATATTTATTTTCACTTGCTGTTTTGTTCAACACCCATCAAATAGACAGGAAGTGGAGAAAAATCTCTCATAACTCTGCCCTGAGCTACAACTTCGTATCCAAATATCACTCAGACCATTCTCTCCTTCCAAGACCTCCTGCTCTCTAACTTCCTCATTACCTTTTACCTTACATTTCCTCCTTACATTTCCTCATTACCTCTTCCCTGTGCTCACCTCCAAAACTTCTTCAGAGCCTTTCCCATCCTCTGCAGTTCCCTACCTCAACCTGTCCAACCTGTCCAGCTATCTCCTATTCAGTTTGCCTTCAGAAAATTCCTGAAAACTCGACTCTTCACAGTAGTTTATCCGCATCCCTCCAACACACAAACACCTAACAACTGAAATTTAAGTTAGGCCATATGCTAGTAGAATTTAATTTGAAAATTTGAGTTTTTAGAGAACATTTGCTCAATTCCAACAGGGAATGTGGTTTTTGTTTGGGAAAGTCTATTAATTCCAAAATCAAGTTTTTAAAGCAAACTCAATTTTGAAGTACTTTTGAATGACATTCAGCAAGTCAACAAATGTACTGATCAGAATTTTCATACGAATATTTGTACAAACATACATTTATGTAACTCTACTAGTGTGTGGCCAATTTGGCGTTCTCAAACAGCTCATTCACCCACAGCTACAACCTTTTGTATCACGTGCCCCCCTTTTAGATTGTAAGTTCTCAAGAGCAGGGCCCTCCTTACTCTCTTATCTTGAAATGTAATACACCTTCACAAGCGCTAGAAAAACTGGTGGCACAATATAAATCCTGTGTAATAATAAGAATAATATTTGGATACAGGTTTCTGGGCCCATATTGGCTTTTTAGAAAGTCAGCCTTATGCTTAGATAGTTCTGCCAACAAAGCGCTTGGGCCTAGCAACTAGGAACTTGTGCCTAGCAATTAAAATGACTGCACACTGAATATTGTCACATGGGGCAAGGGGTGTCCCTCATCTCCCTATATTCTGGTTTTAGTGTCTGCCACCTTATGCTATATGGTGGTGGGTCTTAGTTTAGCAACTTAGATAGGTTTACTTTATGAAGGATGGTCAATGTGAGTGAATACTGTATCTTTAATCTGGTTGGGAAATCGTTTTGGCATGTATATAAATGACCATATTATAATTTCATCATGATGTGATGACTTTATTAGTGCGCTTAACGCCAATGGAAAATTATTCTGATGATTAAACTTTTAGGTTCTACCACAATAAAAATAAAAATAAGACCCGCTGTACTAAAATATAAATTATACAATTGAAGGTAGGAAATTACAAATTGCATTCTTCCAGCTCTTTACTGATTTGACATTGCTGAAATCAGGCTGGATAAGAAGTGCATTATTAGAGTATTTACAGAACCCCTAGAAACGCGAGGAATGATTAGAACAAACGGTCTCATAAGGCCCCTGATCTACTCTGCCCTGAATATCAAAGTGAGGAGCGTCTTTTCGTTTTATTGTCTTAGGTTTACACACTGGTCTATTGTGACAGATAAAACAACTGGTAATAGATGAAATAATGTAAATACAGCTTTATATCCCCCCAGATGGAGAACTAGACTGAATCAGCACTGCAGTTTATAGCTCTTGAAGATGTTTTTTTTTTTTTTTTTCTTTTGCTCCTTTGCTGTGAAGCAGTTGCACTTTCCGCAGTTCAGTGAAAAGGATTTGGGCTGTATCTCCCATATTTAAACACATTTTATTGCTCGGAGTATATCACATGTCCTGCCAGATTCAGCTCATGCTTTTACTTGTTTTACCTTCGATTAAGGCTCTGCCTCTATTGTTAAGCCCTAATGGAGTGTGTATACCACATTATTTTTAATTGAATTGCTTTAGGGAAGAGACAGACCCTGATTGGGGCTTTATAGTTGGAGAATTTAGCTAAGAGCCACCTGAAACAATATAATCATTGCATTTTCCATAGAGGCAATGGAGCTGAGCTGCCATACCCATGGTTAGTGTTATCTTACATGGCGTGTAAGCAGTGGTTAGTTTCCATTTTAGGTTGGTATCCACCCCATTTCCCAGCCAATGTGTGGGCTGGACTTCTTCTGCCTTGCTAGCATACAAAAGTGGGAGAAGGAGCTTAAGGAGAGGAGACTGTCACATGAGAAGTGAAGCCAAGAAGGACCCCATTATGTGGTTGTGTTCCCCTCAGCTGCCCCTGTTTGGGCCTGTGAACTATTTGTCTAGCTGTGAGAGTGGAAGCGTATTCGTGCAGAGACAGAGAGTACTGGCATGCAACCCCTCTATGCAGGAAAGTGCCTGTTCATCTATAGCAGAGGTCTCCAAACTTTCTAAACAAAGGGCCAGCTTATTGTCCTTCAGACTTTAGAGGGGACACATTGTGGCCAGTTGGACTGGAAATTTTCCTGGCATCAGTGGGAATAAACATCGCCATATTTGGTACTAGGGGTAGAAATAATGCCCTATTGTTGGTATCATTGGGTGGAATAGTTCCCCATTGTTGGTGACAGTGGGAGAAACTGTGCCCCACTGTTGATGTTAGTTGGCAGAATAGTGTCTTGTATCAGTGGGAGGAATAGTGCCCAAAGGGCCGGGTACAGGCAAGCAAAGGGCCGCAGTTTGGAGACCACTGATCTAGAGGAACTGTTTACCACTTGCTGGATCTAAACTGTTCAGTAACGTTTTTAGAAAAAAAAGTTCCAACTGGACATTCAGTTACTGGGAAGTAAATGTGCCTGATCTAGGAAAGGCTGGTCCTCACCAAAAGGCCAGAGGGATGTGATGTTCCTATGAATACAAGGAAAATGACTAACCCAAACCCCTCATGTTCCACTGTGTTACAGGAGGCTTATCCTAGCATGGCAGAGAACTTTACTCTAAGACTCTAGGAGGTCTGCCTATAGGCATACCAAACTTTAGTCTGTTGGCCTACAAGCCTAGAGTTGGCACTTTTTCTGGGAAAATATCAGCTTTATGGTCTCTTTCTTATTATTAACACATGCAACACGCCCCATTTTTACTTGCCCTGCAATTTCAGGTGCTCAAATGATTGTGCTATTTTACCTAAAAGCTATGTCTCACCAATGTGTCTGTGGCTGGTGTCAACTTTCTAGTGACAGAATTGCTAAAAAGGGCAAAGCAACCCCTCATACTTTGTCACTGGCCAAAATACTGCAAATACCCTTCCCAGCAAGGGGGTGGTGCCCTCCTGGTCCAGCCAGCTGGAAAGTGATGCCATAGTAACAGTTGCTAAGTTTATTTGTCCTCTCTAGTGATCCTCTTGATCTTGAGTTGCCATCAGCAACATGATTGCTAGTGTCACATAGGCCAAAAGCAGAGTTATGGTTTGTTGCAGACCAAAGAAGTGTGCAATATCTGGTGAAGCTCTGCATAGAAACCAATTAGCTTTCAGGTTTTATTGTCAAAGCTTAATTGAACAAGCTGAAGTTAGAAGCTGATTGGTTACCATGCAGAGCAGCATCAGATTCTGAGTGCTCCCATTTTTAGTAAACCTGTTAATGGTGGGAGTCATTGTTACCAAGGTGAGGTATTTTACCAAAGCTTCCTTATTTCCAATGTGATGCCAGGTTTCCTGAGTAATAGAGTACTACCAGGGTGATCCTATGGGGTCAGAGTCAAAGATATTATCCCAAAGGAAGGAATGTTGTATTTTTAGTGATTACATATTCTTATTTATTACCCCAGTACTTATTTATTTATATTTTACATTTGACCTCCATATTTGTATTATTGTATTCAATATAGAGGTTTGTTCAATAGCTACTAGAGGGAGAATCCAGTGCCTTTTCTCTGTCTTTCAAATCCAAACTGCAGGCAAGCAACCAAATACAGGATTAATATACATATACAGTATCTCACAAAAGTGAGTACACCCCTCACATTTTTGTAAATATTTTATTATATCTTTTCATGTGACAGCACTGAAAAAAATTACACTTTGCTACAATGTAAAGTAGTGAGTGTACAGCTTGTATAACAGTGTAAATTTGCTGTCCCCTCAAAATAACTCAACACACAGCCATTAATGTCTAAACCGCTGGCAACAAAAGTGAGTACCCCCCAAAGTGTCAATATTTTTTGTGGCCACCATTATTTTCCAGCACTGCCTTAACCCTCTTGGGCATGGAGTTCACCAGAGCTTCACAGGTCACCACTGAAGTCCTCTTCCACTCCTCCATGAGGACATCACTGAGCTGGTGGATGTTAGAGTCCTTGCGCTCCTTCACCTATCACTATCACAGTACATGTTGGCATTCATAGTTCCCTCAATGAACTGTAGCTCCCCAGTGTCGGCAGCACTCATGCAGCCCCAGACCTTGTCACTCCCACCACCATGCTTGATTGTAGGCAAGACACACTTGTCTTTGTAATTCTCACCTGGTTGCCACCACACACGCTTGACACCATCTGAACCAAATAAGTTTATCTTGGTCTCAGCAGACCACAGGACGTGGTTCCAGTAATCCATGTCCTTAGTCTGCTTGTCTTCAGCAAACTGTTTGCAGGCTTTCTTGTACATCATCTTTAGAAGAGGCTTCCTTCTGGGACAACAGCCACGCAGACCAATTTCATGCAGTGTGCAGCGTATGGTCTGAGCACTGACAGGCTGACCCCCCCACCCCTTCAAACTCTGCAGCAATGCTGGCAGCACTCATACATCTATTTCTCAAAGACAACCTCTGGATATGACACTGAGCACATGCACTCAACTTCTTTGGTCGACCATGGAGAGGCTTGTTCTGATTGGAACCTGTCCTGTTAAACCGCTTTGTGGTCTTGGCCACCATGCTGCAGCTCAGTTTCAGGGTTTTGGCAATCTTCTTATAGCCTAGGCCATCTTCAATTTAGAGCAACAATTCTTTTTTTATGAGAGAGTGAGAGCGGGTCCCGCAGACTCAATGTCTGCTGGTGGCCCACGATCGTGGCATGGAGAGGAAGAACGGGGAGATGCCTATGTAAACAAGGCATTTCCCCGTTCTGCCTAGCAACATGACAGGTATCTACTGCTCCCAGTGATCGGGAGCAGTGATCTCTGTCATGTTCAAGTGAGCCCATCCCCCCTACAGTTAGAACACGCTGAGGGAAACACACTTAACCCCTTGATCGCCCCCTAGTGTTTAACCCCTTCCTGCCAGTGACATTTACACTGTAATCAGTGCATTTTTTAGCACTGATCGCTGTATAAATGTCAATGGTCCAAAAATAGTGTCAAAAGTGTCCATTCTGTCCACCGCAATGTCGCAGTCCCGATAAAAAACGTAGATTGCCGCCATTACTAATAAAAAACAAATTAATAATAAAAGTGCTATAAATCTATCCCCTATTTTGTAGACACGATAACTTTTGTGCAAACCAATCAATATACGCGTATTGCTTTTTTTTTTTTTACCAAAAATATGTAGAAGAATACATTTCGGCCTAAACTGAGGAATAATTTATTTTTTTATATATTTTGTGGTGATAGTTATTATAGCAAAAAGTTAAAAATATTGCTTTTTTTTTTTTTTTTTTGAATGTTGAATGTGACTAACTACTACTAGATAGAACATGACCTAAATAAACGATAACCTTCACACACAGCATATGGGTCATCACGGCTTTCACTCATGTGTACCTGAAAAAAGCCTGTCGCTGAACATGGGCATCTGATGTCAACAATAGACATACAAGTGAATTTGTGTGAAGGCTATGTAAGATGGATTCTATAATGGAATCCTTATCGATAGAAGACTCTACTGTACCTTGTAAACAATTATGACATGCATGATCCAATTCAGGGAAAATCAAACTTGACCATACAGGCATACCCCACTTTTAAATACACAATGGGGTTTATTTACTAAAGCTGGAAAGTGCAAAATCAGGCTGCATAGAAACCAATGAGTTCCCAGGTTGTGTTACCAAAGCTTAACCTCCCTGGCGGTATGATTATGTCTGGAATTTTGTACAAAAAGCGGTACAATTATTTTGCATTGAAATTTGGTGTTTTTATATTGTAGGCCTGCAATTCTTATGAATAACTCACTTAAATCTGTCCGAACCAGAGTCTAGTAGACATCCCGGGTATGATAAAGTTTGAAACACAAAATAATAAATTATAATATAATAAAAATATATATAAAAATGATTCAATAATGTAATCAAATCAAAAACACAGAAATTTGTTCAGTTGCAGAATAGTCGCTGTCATTAAATTTATTGTTTGATGATGAATTGTGATTCTAATTTATTATCGCTGTTTTCTAGCTGGTCTAAAACCACTTTTGACATAAAGGGACACTTTTTGGTTGCTATGGACAATCTCCAGTTTCCAGGCAGAAAAAAATCTATTTATTATATAAAATGACATGCAGGGCACTGGACAGACCACTAGGGACAAAGGGGATGTGTATTTTTTGTATACAGTACTGTAATCTGTAAGATTACAGTACTGTATGTGTACTGTGTTTTTTAACTTTTTTGAATTTGGCGCCGATCTCCGCTCCCGTGCGTCGTAACGTCGCAGGGAACGGAGATCAGCGGCACTCGGCACTGTGTGAATCGAGCGAGCAGACGGCTCGCACACACAGCGGGGAGACATCGCAGGATCCAAAAGGTAAGTAACTTTCCCCCCTGTATCCTGCAATGCAGCCCGAGTCTGGCTCGGGGGTTACCGCTTATGGTACTGAAGATCCCGCCCCGAGCCAGACTCAGGAATACCGCCAGGGGGGTTAATTGAACAAACTGGGTGTTAGAAGCTTATTGGTTTCTATGCAGAAGTGAGCCTGATTTTGCACTTTCCAGCTTTAGTAAATAAACCCCATTGCGCACTTAAAAGTGGGGTATGCCTGTATATTTAAACTGATCTGCAGGTTCTTTGATATTTGCAAATTGTGTCTAAACCCCAAAATCCGATAAGCTTTTTGTATTTGTTTAACATTTTTAGTGCCCATCAAAAAAAAAAAAAAAACAGAAGAAAAATCTGTAGATTCAAGCACGGCCAGTGAACATCAGACATCTAACTATTAATCTCTTGGGCGCTCTGTGATAATTTTACATCCATCCCGCCAAGTTCTTATATAAACACTGCTGAATGTGTGGAGATACTCAGATAGCCACAAGTTAATACTGTGTTTAACAGTCATAAAACTCAAATTACATTTACATGTACCAAAATACAAATGCCTATTTTCTCTCTCACTGATGACTCAGGAGTGATCAAGAACGTCTTTAATATTTATGAACCTCCGTCCAATGTAAGTCCTGGGGAAAGCTGCAGCTATAACAGCAATGATTAATAATAAATGCGGCAGCACATTAATTCATTCTCATCACCATGATGTCTGGCATGACAATTCGATTTAGCTTCATTTCGCTCATACAAGGATCAAATGAATTAAGTTATGGTGTTTATCCACTGGTTATAATCTTTCTCTGTACATGCAGAGCTCAAAGACGCGGATGCGAATTGTCATGTGACCGAAACAATTGGCTCACACTTGTGCAATGAGATAATATGGATTTATGGAATCTCTGGTATATGCAAGTGCACAGTAGTAAGGGTAAGCAACTTTGCCCAACTTTAAAGCCTAGGTCAAACCAAACATTTTTGGCTTGGACAGAGCCAGGAACAGTAATGCCGCGTACACACGAGCGGACTTTTCGATGGACTAGGTCCGACGGTCTTTCTGACGGACTTTCGACGGAGTTCCAACGAACTTTTCGAATGAACAGACTTGGCCACACACAATCACACTAAATTCTGACAGATTCGAACGTGATGACGTACGACTGGACTAGAATAAGGAAGATCGTAGCCAGTAGCCAATAGCTGCCCTAGCGTTGTTGTTTGTCCGTCGGACTAGCACACAGACGAGCGGATTTTTCGATAGGAGCTCGGTCCAGCTGAGTTCCGGCGGGAAAATTTAAGACATGTTCTATTTCTAAAGTCTGTCGGATTTTTCAACAGCAAAAGTCCGATGGAGCCCACACACGATCGAATTGTCCGATGGATTTGTTCCGTCGGACCTTTGCTTTCGAAAAGTCCTCTCGTGTGTACGCAGCATTAGAGGCCTGAGGTCTGGTGCCCACTTGCTGACCAAAGGCCACATGGGGCCCCTTGTTATTTCATTTGTGACCCCTGGCAGTGTATAGTGGGAGTAGGAGCATTTATGTGTAACTGTGAAATGGTAGTGATATCTACGAGCCTGAATGTAACATGTCCTAGTCCCTGCTGTCTTCTGCAGCATATCTTCAACCAAACCTGCTGCATGAAGAAAGAAGTTTTTTGATCACAGACAGATCAACTAAGTAATAGCACCACATCCCTTGATAATATTATATATAGAGAGAGGAAAATTGGGGTTTTAAGGTGCAAATTACTCGAAAAATAGTAACAACTAAGTTATATATGACAATTTTTTATTTTAGAAAAAAACAAAAAAAAAATGTTAAAAACACAGCAATTGGCAAGTACAAATCAACAAGATTTTATGGATACAGCATAGAAAGATAAAATTCCCAACATGTGGGATGTACAGAATCTCTGACCATCCCTTCTTCTAGTACAGGGGTCTCAAACTGGTGGCCCTCCAGCTGTTGCAAAAACTACAAGTCCCATCATGCTTCTGCCTGAGAGAGACATGCTTGTACCTGTCAGCCTTGCAATGCCTCATGGGATTTGTAGTTTCACAACAGCTGGAGGGCCGCTAGTTTGAGACCCCTGTTCTAGTATGTCTGCAGTCCTGTAGGCCACATTTACACTTGTAGCTGGGGGTAGTAAAACCAGGTGGTTGACCCACATTTTTACTGCCCTCTGACCTACTCCCTTAACCTGGAGAAAGTGCAGAGAAGGGCAACCAAATTGATAAGAGGCATGGAGGAGCTCAGCTATGAGGAAAGATTAGAGGAACTGAATTTATTCACCCTTGATAAGACGAGATTAAGGGGGGATATGATCAACATGTACAAATATATAAGGGGTTCATATAGTGAACTTGGTGTTGAGTTATTCACTTTACAATCAACAAAGAGGACAAGGGGGCGCTCTTTATGTCTAGAGGAAAAGAGATTTCATCTCCAAATACGGAAAGGTTTCTTCACAGTAAGAGCTGTGAAAATGTGGAATAGACTCCCTCAAGAGGTGGTTCTGGCCAGCTCAGAAGATTGCTTTAAGAAAGGCCTGGATACTTTCCTAAATGTACATAATATAACTGGGTACTAACATTTATAGGTTAAGTTGATCCGGGGAAAATCCGATTGCCTCTCGGGGGATCAGGAAGGAATTTTTTTCCCCTGCTTTAGCAAATTACAGCATGTGCTGCTGGGGTTTTTTGCCTTCCTTTGGATCAACTGTGGGTATAGAATGGGGTATATGGGATTGTATGATATTATTATTTTTTTATTTGTGGTTGAACTGGATGGACTTGTGCCTTTTTTCAACCTAACTAACTATGTAACTATGTAACCTAACATGGCGGCTGAAGGGGGTGGTACACATACTTCAGCCATGATGCTTTTCTTTGTGGCCGCCATTTTTCCACCAAATGCAACCCATTCAAGTAAATTGGGCTTTGCTGCAACTTCATGTTAAGCACATGGTTACAGTGTGGTACTTTAGGTTTTAATAGGATAAAATTGCTGGTAAGGAGGCAACATGCCCTCCCAGCCTGTAGGTGATGTGCATTGTGGTACAGTGGCAATAATTTACACAGGTGGGGGCAATAAAGAACTTGTATTGAAGCATGTAGAAACAGTTCATAACAGAACCTGGATAGAAGACCGCCCAAGTGGCTTTTCAGCAATATGAATGGAGCTATGCTCATCCGGACTGACAGCGCCTGTAAAGAGGGCAGAATGCGGCCTGGCCATCTCAAGCCCAATCAGGAACATGTCCAGAGAAGTCATAGAACCTGCTGTTTCCCTCCTCATCAGGAACCTTTCCCTACCACTAACACTGTCCCTTAACAGGTGTGGTACCTTTCCCTACACTGCTCACTCGTGGAACATGTGCCAAACCCGGGAACCAGGGCCTTAAATAGGCTCTGCCTGACCCAAGATGGCTGCCAGAGTCACATGGGTCAGCAACAGCCAATAGGATAGCTTCCCCAGTGACTCAAGAAACCATAGAGGAACCCTGTTCTTCTTGACATCCTCTCCAACAACAGTGTCGCTGAGGAAAGCGCCATCTGCAGTGGAGAAAATAGACTGTAACTGCCTACAAGCCACTGGTCAAACGCCTCTGAAAAGCAATCCATCGCGGATTGCATTTCAGAGGCGTGACAATGACAATGCACTTTGGTCCTCCCGGTATCACTTCAGGACACAGTAGTGACGTAGTGGTCTGCAGATCAAACCACTAAAACCTAGTACACACTATTCGATTTTTTTCATTCAACACAATTTTCGGCCTGTGTGTACGGCAGCCAGTCTGACAGAAGGCAGGCTTATGTTGAAGGGGCATGCCCGAAAAAGGTCTGCCGTTTGGCATCCGATCAGCGCTCACAGCCAATGGCTGAGAGATCTGACCAGTGTGTTATAGCGGGGGACCGCATCAGAAAAGCATAGCTCAGATGGGGGAGATCACTGTACCAACATTGCATAGATAGTACAGCGGCTCCTCCCGAGCTTTGCATTTATTTTTCTGTTCAACCCGCTGTGTTGAACAAAAGAAAACTACTATGCAATCTTAGTACAGTGATCTCCCCTGCTGAGATATTGTGTTCTAACAGGGGGACGCCCCCCACCAGAACATGCCGGGCAGCACCCTCAAATTCCAAGAGTGCTGATCGGATGCCAATCGGCAGTCCTTTTTTGGTCATGCCTCTTTAACATAAGCCGGCTGAATGGACCGGCTGCCATTCACGCGGGTCAAACGTCGGCTGTTTTTTATTGAACCGTCTGATGCCGCCCGATATTCAGCCTGTGTGTACAGCCCTTAAGTGCAGCAGGGGATTAGGAATCCAACACTTCTGATTGTATTCTGTAGCATCTTCAGCTTCAGTTATCTCTTCTCTGCTGTCTTGGGAAGCAGGAGAAGTTAGTTAGGACTTCCTGTCCCACTCCCGGGAAAAAAATAAAGTTGTGCTTAGCACTGCTCAGACATTTATGGGAAATGTTCTATTCTATGAATGAATACTAAGTTTCCTTTGATTGGCTAAGATGGAGAGGTGTACAGATGAAGTCACAATCTCCGTCTCAACCAAACGGAGGAAGCTTTGTACTCATTCATAACTTCCCGTGAATGGCTGAGCAGCGCTCAGCCCAACTCGGTTTTGTTCCGGGAGTGGGACAGGAAGTCTCTATTTCACTGCCGCAACACAGCGCTGTATGCTGTATTTATACATTACATACATACAGTTAACACAGCGCCCCCAGTAAGTGCACCTGTTAGTGCAGTAAAGATTTAATGTATTTAAAGGGACATTAACCACTTCCGGACCACCGCACGTCGATATATGTCCTTACTTTGAAGGGGATATCGTTGTGATGGCAGCAGCTAGCTGCCATAACCCTGGTGTCCCCTTGTTCGGCCAGCGGTCCGGTTTCCGATAATAGTGGTCTCTGCGGCGGATTCTCTGCAAGATCACTCTTATCGGCGGTGGGAGAGGGTCCCCCCGCCGTGCTCCGCTGCCCTCCGACGCTCACCGGAGCCGTCGGCAGGGGCGGGGGCGATCAGATCTTCACCCTTGCTGGGCATGGAGACAAGTCAGGGGAATATGGACCCCACCTGTCTCCATAACAATGCAAGGTGGAAGCGACGTCATAACGTCACTTCTGCCCATAGCTCTTAAAGGGCCATTTTTTTTTTTAAATGACAACTTTTTTTTATTGCATTTAAGTTTAAATATGAGATGTGAGGTCTTTTTGACCCAGATCTCATATTTAAGAGGTCCTGTCATGCTTTCTTTCTATTACAAGGGATGTTTACATTCCTTTTAATAGAAATAAAAGTGACACAATTTTTATTTTATTTTTTTAAAACAGTGTAAAAATCAAAAAGTAAAAGGTAAAATAATAATATTAATAATATTATTTTTAAACACGCCCCGTCCCACCAAGCTCGCGTGCAGAAGCAAACGCATATGTGAGTAGCGCCTGCATATGAAAATGGTGTTTAAACCACACATGTGAGGTATCGGCGCGATCGGTAGAGTGAGAGCAATAATTCTAGCCCTAGAACTCCTCTGTAACTTAAAACATGCAACCTGTAGAATTTTTAAATGTCGCCTATGGAGATTTTTAAGGGAAAAAAGTTTGTCGCAAATTCCACGAGCGGGCGCAATTTTGAAGCGTGACATGTTGGGTATCAATTTACTCGGCGTAACATTATCTTTCACAATATAAAAAAAATTGGGTTAACTTTAATTCAAAAAAGTGTATTTTTTCCAAAAAAAGACCGCTGTGCAAATACGGTGTGACAGAAAGTATTGCAATGACCGCCATTTTATTCTCTAGGGTGTTAGACATTTTTTATAATGTTTGGGGGTTCTAAGTAAATTTCTAGCAACAAAAAAAATGTTTTTAACTTGTAAACAACAAATCTCAGAAAGAAGCTCGGTCCTTAAGTGGTTAAACACAGAGATCAGCTTTGAAGCAAATTATGATGTATTCTGCTCCCCTACGATCAGCGGCAGCAGGTATATATGTTGTTATCTCAGAAGATCTCATTAATGTAATTAACAATACATGTAGCAGGGCTATTTTCTAACATGTAAAGGTATTTTCCGCAGAGAATGTGAAATGGCTGAATAATGTCACAGAATCCTTTATCAGGAATAAACACGGCCATCGCTGAGAGACAAGATAGGCAGCAGAGTGTACAGGAAAGTGGACTGGATAATTGGACAGGATATTCTATACAACTCATGTAAAGAATAGAAGAAGCTTACAGTTTCCTGGAAAGAGTGAGACGGATGATGTGTCATCAGAAAGGTCAATAATAGAAATGTGTTTAAAAGTAGCTGGCTTATTTAATACAGTAGTATTAAATTGTGATGTATAAAATGCATTAGACCATAGCTAAATGCAATAACTTACATCAATTAAATGCAAAGAGGCCAATCGAATTTCAATATTTAAAACCGAATTCTGGTCATCTTATAAAAATGTACAGTATATCTTGGCACCCAGGGCGCCCATTCCTTCCTGGTATGTTATTGTTTGTTTAGTCTAGGGGGCATACAATGGGGAGAATTACTTACCAATATAATAGGTAGTCTTGTAAGCAACTAGAATACAATCTGTGTAATATATACAAGCAGCAGGTAACACACTCCCAATATAAATGTGAAAGTAAAACTCAAAACCAATAATGCTGGGCTGGTGTTAAAGCGGAGTTCCGCCAGAAAAAAAAAAGTCAGCAGCTACAAATACTGCAGCTGCTGACTCTTAAAGAGGAAGTAAAGCCTCTTAAAAAAAAAAAAGACACCCTGCAAGGCAAAGGCATAATGAGCTAGTATGCATAGCATAGCATCCATGATCTTCTGCGCCGTCATCCAGGGCCGGAGTGACTTCCGGGTCTCGCCGCTCCAGCGATGTGATTCGCTGGAGTGGCAATGACGTCACTCCCGTGCATGCACAGGAAAGCGGCATATCGCTGTGAACCCGGCATGCGCAGTGCGCCTGCGCACCGCTGTCTACGGCGCATGCACCGTAGACAGCGATGCCTTTTTCTGTTCTAAATATCTCCTAAACCATGTAGGTTTAGGAGATATTCATTGGACCTACAGGTAAGCCTTAATCTAGGCTTACCTGTAGGTCAAAGTGGTTTGTAAGGGTTTACAACCACTTTAATATTAGCACAGTTACTTGTCCAGGGCGCCCGCAATGTCCTCAGCCAAAGCCGATCTGTCCCTCGGCTCTCGGGGGGAGGCGCCGCCATCTTCAGTAAGCGAATCTGGAAGTGAAGCCTTGCGGCTTCACAGTCTGATTCCCTACTGCACATGCGCGAGTCGCGCTGCGCAATCTCACAAGTCCCTGCTGTCTTCTGGGACCTGTGTGTCTCCCAGAATACAGCGAGGGGGGGGGGGGTGGAGGAGGGTCCGGACATGGCATAGTTCACCGCGGAATTTGCAGCAATCTATCGCCGGAAGTGGGAGCAAATACCTGTATTATGAGAGGGCTGACATCTTCCCCGGTCTTTCTACAGGGTTTGCGTGCTTCGGCTATGTGATTGGCCAGAGCCGCAATGACGTCACTCCTGTCCATGCGTGAGGGAGCCCTCAGTTCCGACACAAAGCTCTGAAAGTCCGGCAAGGTATGCCAGACCTTCTGAGCGCATGCGCCGTGACATAACTGGCTGCATCCAGGGTGAATATCTCCTAAACCAGGTGTCTCAAACTGGCAGCCCTCCAGCTGTTGCGGAACTACAAGTCCCATCATGCCTTTGCCTGTGGGAGTCATGCTTGTAACTGCCAGCCTTGCAATGCCTCCTGGGACTTGTAGTTCCGCAACAGCTAGAGGGCCGCTAGTTTGACACCTGTGTCCTAAACAGTGCATGTTTATTAAAAAATATTAATTTTACCTACAGGTAAGCCTTTTTATAGGCTTACCTGTAGGTAAAAATGACCAAGTGGGCTTTAATACCGCTTTAAATCTTTAAGGGGATGCATTATGTCAGCTGCAGACAGCATTATCTCTACTGAGAGCAACACAACTTAGAAACTTAAAGCGTTTGTCACTCTAGCATTTCATATTCCTGATATGTGCCTGCTGTACCATGTACTTGTATGAGAAAGTATCCTGTTGTCTTTGTATTACTTCCTTTGTGCGAAATCCCTGGTGTTCCTGCCAGTCCCTCTGCTTTCCTATTAAAAACTGACCACACTCAGACGAAGAGGAACCCATGGTCAGTTCTCTAGCTGTGCTGGAAATTCAGACTGCTCTCCTCCAATAATCAGACTCAGGGGCGGCCCGTCCATTAAGGGAGCACGGACCAGTGCTCACCTGTGCCACCCATGAGTGCCCACCAGTGCCGCCTATCAATGCCCATCAGTGCCGCATATCAGTGCCCATCGTCGGTGCCTGTCAGTGCCCGCTCATTGGTGCCACCTCCTTGGTGCTTCCTTATCAGTGCCGCGTTATCAGTGTCCATCAGTGCCCATCAGTGAAAGAGAAAACTTACTGATTTACAAAATTTTACAACGGAAACAAAAGCAAAACTTTTATTTTTTTCAAAATTTTCTGTCTTTTTTTATTTGTTTAGCAAAAAATAAAAAACACAGGGGTGTTCAAATACCACCAAAAGAAAGCTCTATTTGTGGGAACAAAATGATAAAAATTTAGTTTGGGTACAGTGTTGTATGACCGCGCAATTGTCATTCAAAGTGCGACAGCGCAGAAAGCTCAAAATTGTCCTGGGCAGGAAGGTGTATAAGTGCCCTGTATTGAAGTGGTTAAGTTCACCCTCTAGCAGTTTCACTGCTAGAGGGCAGCACCTGTGTGCTGGAACACAGCACTTCCGGGTAGGGGGCGCACATGCGCACCGCCGGCAGTTTGCTGCCACTGTGATTACACACTGTGGAAGCCAATTGGTGGGTGCAAGGTAATATATGTCCTCTGGCATCCCGCCGATCATCAGGCGGAGAGACAGAACTGCGATCTGCTTATGTAAACAAGGCAGATCGCTGTTCTGACAGGAGGGAAGGGATGGAATTTGTGTTCCTGCAATTTTACATTGAAGAGGAATGGACCAACATTTCATAGGCCACAATCAACAACCTGATCAACTCTATGCCAAGAAGATGTGCTGTACTGCGTGAGGCAAATGGTGGTCACGCCTGCTTTTCGGACCCCCCCAATACAGTAAAACTGCACATTTTAGAGTGGCTTTTTATTGTGGCCAGCCTAAGGCACACCTGTGCAATAATCATGCTGTCTAATCAGCATCCTGATATGTCACACCTGTGAGGTGGATGGATTATCTTGGCAAAGGAGAAGTGCTCACTAAAGGCCCTTACACACGATCTGACTTTTTGACAACAAACATGCAAATTAGCTGTTTTAAGGCAACATCCAACCGTGTGTACGCTCCATCGGACAAACTTTTTTGGTTATCATCGGACAAAAGTTCGCTCTGCAAACAGACAAACCTTTCGGCAACAAAAGTCAGATGGAGCAAAGTTCGATTGTGTGTACAGAAAACCATCGGACTTAAGTCCATAGTACAAACACGCATGCTCAGAACCAATGCAAAAGATCAGACAACAATACAGAAGTTGACCAAAGGGTGGCGGTAAAGAGCAGAAAAACCATGTTATTTGGTAAAAGTTGGCTGAAAAAGTCCTGCTGTGTGTATGCAGAACAAGTTCATGGCCAACGCCCTTTGGACAGAAATCTACGGAAAAGTTTGTTTAAAGTCCGATCGTGTGTACGAGGCTTAACACAGATTTAAGGCCCATACACACGATCAGACTTTTTGACAACAAACATGCACATTACCTATTTTAAGGCAACATCCGACCGCGTGTACGCTCCTTCGGACAAACTTTTTCGGTTTTCATCGGACAAATGTTGACTGTGCAAACAGACAAACTTTTCGGCAACAAAAGTCCTGTGGTGCAAAATCCTATCGTGTGTACACAAAACCATAGGATTTTATTCCAAAGTACAAACACGCATGCTCAGAACCAATGCAAAAGATCAGACAACAATACAGAAGTTGACCAAAGGTGGCGGTAAAGAGCAGAAAAACCAAGTGATTTGGTGAAAGTTGGCTGAAAAAGTCCTGCTGTGTGTATGCAGAACAAGTTCACGGCCAACGCCCTTTGGACAGAAATCCACGGAAAAGTTTGTTTAAAGTCCGATCATGTGTACGAGGCTTAACACAGATTTAAGGCCCATACACACGATCAGACTTTTTGACAACAAACATGCACATTACCTATTTTAAGGAAACATCTGACCGTGTGTATTATGAGCGTTCAGCTCATAATAAATAGGGGAAAACACAAAAGTGTTGCGTTTATAATTTTGCTCAGTGTATATACCGTAAAATTATATATATATATATATATATATATATATATATATATATATATATATATATATATATATATATATACATACATACATACATACATACATACACACACACGGGCACGTGTGACCTTCTCTGGTTCTAATTCCATAGGGACTCGGTTAAAAAAAGAGGCAGATACACAAAACAATAGACGAGTAATACATTCCAGTTTACAGCAGATAACAACATGGATAGAAAAAAAGGATGTGTTTGATGGAAAAGATGCGGCTGGTTAAATGATGGATGGACTTCAGCTGTATAGTATGTTCCGTCCCCATGTAATCAGTGCTCCTTGACCTGCCATGTTTTCAGAAGTAAGCGCTTTGGAAGCCTTCCTGCTCTCTCTATGATAAATATATGGCTTACAATGCTCAGATAAAATGGAAGTGACAGATTATCTACAGCAGAATTGATTTCGCACTCCAACTAAAGTATATTAATAACTGCTCTATTCTTGTCATTGTCACCTGGGGAATAACGATAAAAAAAAAAAAAATGTAAAAAAATGTGAACAATACGTTCAGTTCAAGCCGATAGTGTTCTTGTCACCTTTACTGTGATTAATGCCTTGTCTGATTAGCATAATCAATCTAAACATCTATGATAGCGAGTTGCTGACGCAGCTGAATATACACCTTTGAAGTTGTGAACATGAAATTTACACAATATAATGGTTACATGTTCCCCATGTTATGGCTCACTGACATGAATGCATCAGGAAAAGCTGGAGTTTTAAAAGAGAATTTTAAAGGGGATTTGTAGATCGTTTCTTAAACATTTTCGGGATAAGGGTTACCACTGAGAATGCGTTTTAATCATTTGTGCCTGGACTATCGCTTTTTACATCGCTCTCCACACCGGTCAGTCCTGAGCCTCATATACTGCTAGCCTTGCGACCAGCGTGACATATTGTAACCCAGGGAAGGAGACGGCCACGCAAAGACGCTCAATTCTTCTACGCTTTTCTATGTGTTCCATTGTGCATTCTTTGTTTCCCTGGATACCTCAGGACACCATTCACAGGAAGAAAAATGTTCTATTCAAAAGTACAAAAGTGTCTGTCTATCTGTCTGTCTGTCTATCTATCTACCTATTTAAATCATGTAATTAATAATATAATACTGGATTATATCTATAGCAATATCAGTCCATATCTTTTATCTATCTATCTATCTATCTATCTATCTATCTATCTATCTATCTATCTATCTAGCTATCTATAGAATAGAAATATCAGTCTATATATTTTATCTATCTATCTATCTATCTATCTATCTATAGAAATATCAGTCTATATATTTTATCTATCTATCTGTAGAAATATCAGTCTATATATTTTATCTATCTATCTATCTGTAGAAATATCAGTCTATATATTTTATCTATCTATCTATATATAGAAATATCAATCTATATATTTTATCTATCTATCTATAGAAATATCAGTCTATATGTTGTATCTATCTGTCTGTAGAAATATCAGTCTATATATTTTATCTATCTATCTATCTATAGAAATATCAGTCTATATATTTTATCTATCTATCTATCTGTAGAAATATCAGTCTATGTATTTTATCTATCTATTTATAGAAATATCAGTCTATATATTGTATCTATCTATCTATCTGTAGAAATATCAGTCTATATATTTTATCTATCTATCTATAGAAATATCAGTCTAATAATAATAATAATAATAGGCTAATATTTTACTATATCTAAAGAATATATATCTATATCTATATCTAAAGAAATATCAATCTCTATCTATCTCTCTATCTAGCTATTTATCATTGGAATATCAGTATAATAATCACACTTGGGCCAAACCATTTGCCCACCCCTAATTAAAATATCAGTCTAATAATAATAATAATAATATAATATTGGGCTAGATCTATAGAAATATCAGTCTATTTCTATCTATCTATCATTGGAATATCAGTATAATAATCATGCTCAGGCCGAACCATTTGCCCATTCCTAATTGGAATATCAGTCTAATAATAATAATAATAATAATAATAAGCTAATATTTTGCTATATCTATCTATTTATCTATCTATTTATCATTGGACTATCAGTATAATAATCAAGATCGGGCCAAACCGTTCGCCCACCGCTAATTGAAATATCAGTCTAATGATAATAATCTAATATTGGGCTATAGCTATAGAAATATCAGTCTCTATCTATCTATCATTGGCATATCAGTATAATAATCATGCTTGAGCCGAACCATTTGCCCACACCTAATTTAAATATCAGTCTAATAATAATAGTAACAATAATAATAAGCTAATATTTTGCTATATCTAAAGAAATATCAGGCTCTATCTATCTATCATTGGGATATCGGTCTAATAAGTGTAGCACCCTCTAAATTTAGGTAAACTTAGGCAGGCCTATGCTGTGAGCTAGGCCAGTTTGTTTTGATCTGTGGGCAGGGGAATGGTTTAGTATAGCAGTAGGTGACTGACATGTACTTTGGCTCTTGGGTGCCTCCTCTGTTTCCAGGGAGAAGGTTCTGGAAAAGGGGCAGGGCAGAGAGCTGGAGTGACATGGGGTGCATGTCAGCAAGGATTGGCAGGGGGCAGGCCTCCTACATATACCCATGGTCAGCCTGCTGGGGGAGGAGTTTTTCGGCTGGGTGAACTGGATGAAGGAGTGTTATGTTGGCCATGCACTATACAAAAAATCGTCTGAAATTCGTCATTTAGACAGTTTGCTAATTTTTCGGACAGTTAATGGGCACAAAATCGATAATCGTTGGGACATTTTTGAGCCGAAAAAACGAAGTACAAGTTTGGAAATTTTCTGCCGAACGAACAATAAATTGAAAGGTTAATGTGTTTCCCGTCTGTACTGTCTGCACTAGGTATATGTAAAAAAACGAACAAAAAATGAATTCATTTATGTCTACTGAACGATTAATCGGGCATTACATGATGGCACTATCGTTTGCGCTCACAACCGAATGTTCGTTTTTTGAAAATGGGTTAAAATGGATTGCTGAAACCATGTCCTGTGGTCTGATTAGACCAAGATAAACTTATTTGGTTCAGATGGTGTCAAGCGTGTGTGGCGGCAACCAGGTGAGGAGTACAAAGGCAAGTGTGTCTTGTCTACAGTCACGCATGGTGGTGGGAGTGTCATGGTCTGGGGCTGCATGAGTGCTGCCGGCACTGGGGAGCTACAGTTCATTGAGGGAACCATGAATGCCAACATGTACTGTGACCTACTGAAACAGAGCATGATGCCCTCCCTTCGGGCCGCAGGGCAGTATTCCAACATGATAATGACCCCAAACCCACCTCCAAGATGACCACTGCCTTGCTAAAGAAGCTGAGGGTAAAGGTGATGGACTGGCCAAGCATGTCTCCAGACCTAAACCCTCTTGAGCATCTGTGGGGCATCCTAAAATGGAAGGTGGAGGAGCGCAAGGTCTCCAACATCCACCAGCTCCGTGATGTCCTCATGGAGGAGTGGAAGAGGACTTCAGTGGCAACCTGTGAAGCTCTGGTGAACTCCATGCCCAAGAGGGTTAAGGCAGTGCTGGAAAATAATAGTGGCCACATAAAATATTGACACTTTGGGCCCAATTTGGACATTTTCACTTAGTGGGGTACTCAATTTTGTTGCCAGTGGTTTAGACCATAATGGCTGTGTGTTGAGTTATTTTGAGGGGACAATATATTTACACCGTTATACAAGCTGTACACTCACTACTTTACATTGTAGCAAAGTGTAATTTCTTCAGTGTTGTCACATGAAAATATATAATAAAATATTTACAAAAATGTGAGAGGAGTACTCACTTTTGTGAGAAACTGTATATATCATTGGAATATAATAATAATAATTTAACATTGGGCTTTAGCTACAGAAATCTATGTATCTATCTATGTTTGGAATATCAGTCTAATAATAATAATGTAATATTTTGCTATATCTATAGAAATATCAGTATCTATCTGTCTATCTATCTATCTATCTATCTATCTATCTATCTATCTATCTATCTATCTATCTATCTATCTATCTATCTATCTATCTATCTATCTATCTACCTACCTATCTATCTATCTATCTATCTATCTATCTATCTATCTATCTATCTATCTATCTATCTATCGATCTACCTATCTATCTATCTATCTATCTATCTAGCTATATATCTATCTATCTATTTATCATTAGAATATCAGTCTATGTCTGTTTACAGCACTTTTACAAACTGAGGAAATGTAAAATATAGGGAAGTACACATACATAACAATATTCCATAGACTTCACACAGGTCCTGAATAGAGGACTTGGTGTCAGTTTTGCCCCAGCTGTACAATGAGGTACCCGCCTGATACAATCACATACATCGTGCCACGCAGCTGCTAGGAAAGTAGAACATTCCGCTCATCTAGTACACTAGTTTGCACAGCACTGATTCATTAGTCAACATGGCTGACCCACAATTGAGCATGAAAATGTAATTACTGTTCATCATATAGATAATTTGCATCAGACGCCTGGCATTTGTGACATTTTAAAGTGCTAATCTTTAATTTCTGCTAATTTTAAACACTGCAGAGTTGGACGTGGAAGATGGAGGCACCTGCAATGTACTGAGCACCAGAGCCCAGTGCCAGTATGACTAGGCAATAAATCAATTGGATGGTGTTAGCATACTCACCCCTAACAAGCAGTTCTGCCTCATCTGATACACTGTCAGCCGTGGTCTGCACCCTGCAGCCATATCTTCCAGCGTGCACCAGAAGAATGTTCCTAATCATTAAATCTGCAGAAGAGGCTTGCTGCAAAAGAAAGAAATGTCCAATTAAGTACAATTCGAAACCTAAATATGCAAAATGCATCATAAAAACACAAAACAGGCTAAAAATCAACATTTATCCACTTCAGCCCCGAACCAATTTGCAGCCAAAGGACCAGGCCCCTTTTTGCGATTCGGCACTGCGTCGCTTTAACTGACAATTGCGCGGTCGTGCGACGTGGCTCCCAAACAAAATTGGCGTCCTTTTTTTCCCACAAATAGAGCTTTCTTTTGGTGGTATTTGATCGCCCCTGCGGTTTTTATTTTTTGCGCTATAAACAAAAATAGAGCGACAATTTTGAAAAAAATGCAATATTTTTTACTTTTTGCTATAATAAATATCCCCAAAAAATATATAAAAAATTTTTTTTTTCCTCGGTTTAGGCCGATACGTATTCTTCTACATATTTTTGGTAAAAGAAATCGCAATTAGCGATAAATGATTGGTTTGCGCAAAAGTTATAGCGTTTACAAAATAGGGGATAGTTTTATAGCATTTTTATTAATGAAGACTCCTAGTTTCACTGTCTGTGACCGGTTTCCTTAGAAGGAAGCGAACCATGGAAGATCTAAATCTGTAACTCCTGCCACTTCTTTGAGGCAGATGATAAGAGTATTGTGGTCCACTGTGTCGAACGCTGCGCTAAGGTCCAGCAGTACGGTCCAGCAGTACCCGAAGACATGATTCTCCATCGAGAATGGACAGCCGCACTCCGGAATATAGCCTTTATTTGTTAAAAAGTCCAGCAGATACAAGCCACAGCAAAAAATGGGACAAACAAACTGACGCATTTCACACTTAACAGTGCTTAGTCATAGCTACCAGGAGATATGACTAAGCACTGTTAATTGTGAAACGCATCAGCTCGTTTGTCCCATTTTTTTGCTGTGGCTTGTATCTTACATAGTTACACAGTAATGCCCCGTACACACGGTCCGATTATCGTACGAAAAAAGTCGCTTTCGGACAGATCGTTCGATAATCTGATCGTTAGTACGTAGCTTTCGACAGCCGATCACGATAGTCCTTCCAACCAAATCCGAAGGGACAAACAGGAAAACTTTGGTTGGACGACAGCCCATCGTACGACAATCGTGTAATCAGTACAGTATTCGTCCGCTAAAAGTCGTTCGACAAGCCCCACGCATGATCGGAAACACGAAAATAACCCAGAACCCGGACATCATTTCCGATACGTAGCTACGCACGCCGGAAGTTTTTTTCGGAATCGTACGACGGAAATCGTAACTACATTAAGCACTTTTTGCACTGTTGTATTCGATATTGGTGTTTTAAACAACAGAAATCGTACGATCTGTCGTACGATAATCGGACCGTGTGTACGGGGCATTAGTCAGCTTGAAAAAAGACACAAGTCCATCCAGTTCAACCACAAAAAAAAACAAAAAACAATATCATACAATCCCATATACCCAATTCTATACCCACTGTTGATCCAGAGGAAGTAGAAAAACCCCAGAAGAGCATGATCCAATTTGCTAAAGCAGGGGAAAACATTCCTTTCTGATCCCCTGAGTCTGTTGGACTTTTTACAAATAAAGGCTATATTCCGGAGTGCGGCTGTCCAGAATTTCCTTTTTGCCTCATGTTGCACCCCCCCCCCCTCTATACTTACCTGAATCAATCCAATCCCGACTCAGCACTGTGCACAAGAGCATCAGCTCTCCCAGATCCGTCCCGCCCCACTGGGTAGATTGATGGCGGCGGCAGCCATTGGCTCCCCCAGAGGCCAATCAAACTCTGTGAGGAGGGAGCGGGGGGAGGGGCCGAGCTGCCCTGTCTGTATCAATAGACACAGACAAGCTGGCTCGGGTGCAAGCCACCACAAGTGCCACCATAGACAATGGCTTTTTATGGGGCCACTTGCTGAAGAGGAGGAGAAGCCAGGATTGCTGGCGGGGGACCCCAGAAGAGGAGGATCAGGGCTGCTCTGTGCAAAACCATTGCACAGAGCAGGAAAGTATGACATGTTTATTATTTTAATATAATAAAAAATGAAGGTTTAATATTTGTTGAACTAACCCAAGATTAAAAATAACTGAAGGATTTGAAGGTATATGTAAATAATCGAAATCTTTTTATCTTCCTGTCTCTTTTTTTCTTTATGTATACGTTATTTGATAAGTATCTAAAATCATCAAAAAAAATGTAGTGTGGCTACATTTGTTTTCTTTTTTCAGGCTAAGAACATGTTCAGCAAGTACAAAAAATACCTGATGATCTTGCCAGAATGTCTTTGTCACTTCTTATGAGCTGAAAAGAAAGCACAAAGATCCTTTCTTGTGTAAACTACTAATCCCATCAATCCACCGTGTAATGGAGATAAACAAAGACAGATGAGCTTAAAGTGATTGTAAAGGCAGAAGTTTTTTTTTTATCTTAATGCATAGAATGCATTAACCACTTGCCTACCAGGCACAAACACCCCCTTCCCGCCCAAGCCCTTTTTCAGCTTTCAGCGCTGTCGCATTTTGAATGACAATTGCGCGGTCATGCAACACTGTACCCAAATAAAATTTTAATATTTTTTTCCCCACAAATAGAGCTTTATTTTGGTGGTATTTGATCAAGTTTGAAAAAACACAATATTTTTTTACGTTTTGCTATAATAAATATCCAATTTTTTTTTTTAACAATTTTTTTCCTCAGTTTAGGTCGATATGTATTCTTCTACATATTTTTGGTAAAAAAAATATGCAATAAGCGTATGTTGACTGGTTTGAGCAAAAGTTTTAGCGTCTACAAAATAGGGGGTAGATTTATAGCATTTTTATAATTTTTTTCTTTTTTACTAGTAATGGCGGTAAAATGCGATTTTCATTGTGACTGCGATATTGCGGCAGACATATCGGACACTTTTGACACATTTATGGGACCATTCACATTTATACAGCGATCCGTGCTATGAAAAAGCATTGATTACTGTATAAATGTGACTGGCAGTGAAGGGGTTAACACTAGGGGGTGATCGAGGGGTTAATATGTTCGCTATGGGAGTATTTCTAACTGTGGGGGGAGGGGACTGACAGGGGGAGGAGACCGATCGGTGTCCCTGTGTACAAGGGACACACCATCGGTCTCCTCTCCTCTGACAGCTTGTGGATCTATGTGTTTACACACACAGATCCAGGGTCCTGCTCAGTTACTGGGCAATCGTGGGTGACCGGCAGACATCGCGGCCGCCGGGCACGTGCATCGGGTCCCCAGCGACGTGGTGGGCGCGCACGCCTATGACGGCGGCCCAGTACAGGAGCTTCTTCGTCCCGCCGTCATATGACAGTGGGCGGGCGAGAAGTGGTCAAGATAAAAAATCTCATGCCTTTACAATCACCTCCTGTGTGAAGCAGCCCCCCTCAGCCCCCCTAATACATACTTGAGGTCCATCTAGAGCCAGCGGCTTTGCACGAGAGACTCGGCTGTCTGGGACTCCACTCCTCATTGGCTGAGACAGCAGGGTGGCACCATTGGCATCCACTGCTGCCAATCAAGGTCGGTGAGCCAATAAGGAGAAAAAGGGGGCGTGGTCGGGCCGCAGCTCTGTGTTTGAATGGACACAGGGAGCTGCGGCATGGCTTGGGTGCCCCCATAGCAAGCTGCTTGCTGTGGGGGCACTCAACAGGAGGGAGGGGCCAGGATGACAGAAGAGGGAACCAAGAAGAGAAGGATCCGGGCTGCTCTGTGCAAGCCCAGTACAACAGAGCAGGTAAGTATAACATGTTTGTTTTTAATGAAAAAAAAATAGAGAATTTAGTATCACTTTAAATTCCAGCCTGTGTGACAATCATGGCTCCCTCCTTAGAAATGAGTGTAGACATGGAATGACAAGACGTGTGCTATTCACAGGATCATCAGGTGAAAATAAAGGGAAAAAATTGATTGCAGCCACATAAAGGGCTGGTAAACTGCGATATACATGTTTGTTTTTGGGTTTTGCAACACTTTAAAAGGAAAAGTCCACTAACACAAAAAACAACCCGATGGCCAGACAATCAACAGCCAGCTACAGTATTTACATGTGCATTACAGAGTATTATAGGTTTTCTGGATCACTGGCTTTTTTCTATCATAATTACTTTTTAAATCAGCTTTTTGTGTGCACAATGCTCTTTTCTGCATTTCTCAGAAGCTTCTTGTTTGTGAATATACATCCTAGACAGGAGTGCACATCTTAGAGCAATGATATGCCAGCCCAGCAATAACAGGCTAATGGACAATGTGCAGCCAATCAGCTGTCTGTCAATCAAAAGAGAGGCGGGCGTTCCCGTAGTCATAACTAGTTTGTAAAGACTGGTCTGCCAGTACTAGCATACCTCCCAACTTTTTGAGATGGGAACGAGAGACACCTTTTAGCAAAAGTATGTAGGCATAGGACACACTCCCTGCCACGCCCCCCTTAAAGGAGAATTATAAAAAAAAAAATATTAATTAAAGTTTTTTTTACCATTACTATTCCTTTATACTGGCTTATAAATTGACAAATTCAGCAATTTAGAAATTAGATGAAAGGTTTAGCACTGGGAAACACTTTTTGAAAGATAAATAGTGCATTTTATATACTACTATATAGATCAGACCCAAATGAGGGACAAGGAGGAAAGAGGGACAGATGGACTTTGTTCCAAATCAGGGACAGTCCCTCGAAATCAGGGACAGTTGGGAGCTATGGTACTTGTGCTGAATGTGATGACACACTACGGATTATCACATCAGCTTGCAGTTCTCCTCGAACGTCCATGTCATAGGATGACAACTCTACTCTTGTTTAGGGTCACATTGAGTAAGCGTGTTAAAAGTGTCCGATGTGTCCGCCATAATGTTGCAGTCCCGATAAAAATCGCAGATCGCTGCCATTACTATAAAATTCGGAAGCATAGCAATTCGTATTCGGATCCTTCAGAATGTACGAATTTACGAATTTACGGAAATTCCTTCGATTCGTACGAAACTAATCGCACATGTCTACTGATCATAGGATGACAACGCTTACTCAATGTGACCCTAAACAAGAGAAGAGTATAATAAAATAAAAATAATAATAATAAAAATTTTATAAATCTATTTTGTAGACGCTATAACTTTTGTGCAAACCAATCAATATACGCTTATTGCGATATTTTTTTACCAAAAATATGTAGAGGAATACATATCGACCTAAACTGAGAAAAAATGTGCTTATTTTTTTTTTTTAAATGGGGATATATATTATAGCAAAAAGTACAAAATATTGTGTTTTTTTCAAAATTGGTGCTCTTTTTTTGTTTAACCACTTGCTTACTGGCCACTTAAACCCCCCTCCTGTCCAGACCAATTTTCAGCTTTCCGCGCTGTCGCAATTTCAATGACAATTGCGCGGTCATGCAACACTGTACTCAAATGACATTTTATAATTTTTTTCCCACGAATAGAGCTTTCTTTTGGTGGTATTTGATCACCTCTGCGGTTTTTATTATTTGTTAAAAAAATTGTAAAAGCCAGAATTAAAAAAAAAAAAAAGATTATATTTTTTTATAAAATTTTGCAAACAGGTAATTTTTCTGCACTGGCGGGCACCGATAGGGCGGCACTGATAGGTGGCACTGGTGTGCAACTGTGCACTGAAAGGTGACACAGAGGTAACACTGATGGGTGGCACTGAAGGGCATTGATAGGTGGCATTGGTGGGCACTGAGAAGTGGCACTAATAGGTGGCACTGATAGGTGGCAGTGATGGGCACTGATAGGTGGCAGGGATGGGCACTGATCGGCACTAGTAGGTTACACTGAAAGGCAGCACTGCTAGGTGGCACTGATGAGGCACTGATTGGCACCACTGGTGGGCATTGATAGATGGCACTTGTGGGAATTGATAAGTGGCACTCATGGGCATTGATAGGTGGCACTGGTGGGCACTGGCTGGTGGCAATGGCAGGTGGCACTGACAGGGGGTACTGATTGGCACAGAGGAGGCAGAGGAGGAGGCAGATGTGCCTTCTTCCTTTTCGGGACCGATGTCCCTTGAACATAAGCCGGTGATCAGCTTTTTTTTTCTCCTCACGCTGTCAGATTACCGAGCTTTTGTTTACACACGTGATCAACTGTCACGTGGTAGGGGGCGGGATCGAGGCGCGTGGGGAGCGCGCAAAGAGGAGGACGTCCTATGACGGCCTCCAAGAAATTCAGGTCCGCGCTGTAGCCGTCATTCGGCTATATCGCGGACGTCAAGTGGTTATAGCGCAAAAAATAAAAACCGCAGAGGTGATCAAATACCACCAAATGAAAGCTCTATTAGTGGGAGGGAAAAAAAAGGACGTCAATTTTGTTTGGGTAGAGCATCGCACAACCACGCAATTGTCAGTTAAAGCGATGCAATGCCGAATCACAAAAAATGGCCTGGTCATCGGGCAGCCAAATCTTTCGGGGCTGAAGCGGTTAATACACATTTTTGATCCACTGAAGTCTATGGAACCAAAAACCAGAAAAAAGTCCCTGGCCCTTTCCATAGAATGCACAGATGTGAACTACATCCACATACCTCCCAACATTTTGAGATGGGAATGAGGGACACCTACTAGCAAACGTATGTAGGCATAGGACACACCCTCTGTCACACCCCCTTAAAGGAGAATTAACCAAAAAAAAAGGTTGATTAAATCCACAAGGGCTTTTTTTACCACTAATATTGGCTTTTAAAATTTACAAATGCAGCAATTTAGAATTTGTGTGAAAGGTTTAGCACTGGGAAACACTTTTTGAAAGATTAAAAAGTGCATTTTATATACAACCATATAGATCAGACCAAAATGAGGGACAAATGAGGAGGAATTAGAGACAGAGGGACATTGCTCCAAATCAGTGACAGTCCCTCGAAATCAGGGACAGTTCGGAGCTATGCATCCACAGGCATGTTAAATGGACTGTTGTGTGTATCTGCAAAACTGAAAGTATGAAGCAGGCCTTAATCAGGCCTTATGCCCCGTACACACGGTCGGATATTTCGATGGAAAAAGTCTGATCGGATTATGTTGTCGGAAAATCCGATCGTGTGTGGGCTCTAGCGGGCTTTTTCTGTTGGAATTTCCATGGATCTAAAATTTTCCGACAACAAAATCTGATCTGACTTTTTCCGATCGTGTGTAGTGAATCCCGACGCACAAAGTGCCACGCATGCTCAGAATTATTTTTAGATGAAAGCTATTGGCTACTGGCCTCTACGTAGTCCCGTCGTACGTGTTGTACGTCACCTCGTTCGGAACGATCAGATTTTCCGACAACTTTGTCCGACCGTGTGTGTGCAACACAAGTTTCGGACAAAATCCGTCTGAAAAAATCTGACGGATTTTATGGTCGGAATGTCCAACCGTGTGTACGAGGCATTATAGTGATGGGAATCCCACACAAAAGAGACATCGACAGCTTTAAAAACCTGGCAGAAGTTTTCGCACTTTTCCAGTCCGTTCTGAAACTAATAGCGCTGTATTTATAAGGTGCCCATCATTTCCCAATATATAGCAACTTTCTCCAAACACAAAATGAGATTGCTGAGCTACTCTATTCTTCTGAAGCCAAAACCCTTGACCTTTTTTTTCATTTCTCATTTAAAATTCCACTCGATGAAGAAAACGTTTTAGCCTTGGCCGAAAATGCAAAACATTTTTTACAGTGTCTGAATTTCACAGATTGACAGTTGCCTAATAACTTTCAGAGGAAACGCTACTAAAACATTAAAAAAAATGTAATGAAAAAAAGCCATGGTGATTGTCATACACATAATTTTCAGCAATCAAAAGCCTGAACCAAAACCAAGAATTGCTGATGAGATTAGACAAGAACATTACAGTTCATCCAATGACTTCAATTCTGGTGGGTTGAACAAAAGGTGACATTAGCGAGCGGCAATTATAAAGCGCTCCGCAGTCTTAGGGACATGTCTGCACGGCGTTGATTTAAAAAGGCTACTCAGAAGGCACACAATTGTTGTCAGCTTTTCTCTATAATTAAACATTTCTCTACTGCTGAGTAATCACTCCAATCTGACTTTGTATAAACGCGTTCACCTTCGTTGTTGTAAAGGTGGTAAGCTATAAAAAGAATTTGTTTGTTCGTTCCTCGGGTTCTCGGGAACCAATCTTCTGCCTATAGGGCTCGAAATAGTTCCTACTTCTTTCATCTGGTCTTTATATCTCTTTCACCCGTACAGAATGTTTTCTCTTGTGTCTAGTAATGAAGACCAGATTGAAATCACATTTTGGAACACAAACAAAATGACTTTTCCTTGGCCCCTTTCATGGTCCTCAGCTGGAAATATTTCGAGATATATCAGTAGGCGCAATAAGTCACTCATACACCGTTAAATCCACATATTTATAAAAAGAATATCAAAAGAAGAGTTGAAAGGTTTCATGACTCCAGCTTCTGAAACTATATATTTTTTATGACCTAAGGCCAGACAATCTAGCCAATGCATGGTCAAAGGAACCAACCTGGGTATTTTGTTATTTTTTATGTTTTTGAGCAAGCAAAAATTGTGCAGTTCAAATTTTCCTAAAAGAGCTTTCTACCCTTAAAGTGATAATAAAGTCTCTTAAATACTTAAAAATAACAAAATGGGCCAGATGCTCCAGCGCCATCCATTTTCGGGGAGGCGGGGGGGGCGAGCCCCGAGGGGGAACACTCGCCCAGAGTCATGGGCAGGCAGCCCGAAGAGGCTAGAGTCAACATGAGTCAACCTTTTGGTGCTTCTTGCTTTTTTTTCTGTCAGTAAATTTTGTAACTAAGTAACTTTTCGCCTTCACTGATGTGCGCTGATGAGGAGGCACTGATGGGCACTGATAGGCTGAACTAATGGGCACTGATGTGGCGGCACTTATGGGCACTGATGAGGTGGCACTGATGAGGAGGCACTAATATGCTGCACGTATGGGCACTGATAGGTGGCACTGATAGGCGGCACTGATGGGCACTGTTAGGTGGCACTGATGGGCACTAATAGGCGGCACTGGTGAGCACTGATAGATGGCAGTGGCGGGCACTGGTAGGCGGCACTAGTGGGCATGGATAGGTGGCATGGATAGGCAGTACAGATGGGCACTGATGGACATTGATGGAGGCACTGATGGGCGACACTGATGAGCATTGTTGGACAGCAGTGATGGGCATTGATGGGCAGCACTGATAGACGGCACTGATTGCCAGCACTGACTGGCATGGCTAATGGGCACTGATTTGGCACTTGTGGGCAGTGTGGGCAATGATTGCTGCCACCGGTGGGCACTGGTCACTGGCATTGGTTGGCACTGTATTTTAACACTTTATTTCTATATTGTAATCAGGGCACTGATGATCAGTGCCCTGATTACTTCCCTAGCTGTCCCCCTAAAAAATGCCGGCCGGCATGCAATCGCCCGTCCAACCTACGCTGTATCGCGATGACGTCAGCACATCTTATGACGAAACGTACGTCGGGTGGCAGACGTGCTGACGTCATCGCGATACGGCGTAGGTTGGATGGGCGATTGCATGCCGGCCGACATTATTAATGGGCGTTTTTACAGCTTTCTATGTAAGTGTATTTCTTTACTTTTATTAAATTTGTTATATGGAATTATGCTATGGTGAGTCTTCTTTCCATTTCTCTGGGATCCTGAGTACTGCCTTTCTGCTTCATGTGCTGCTGTTGACGGCCCCGGCCTGTTTCATCCAATAATAAGGGAGCCTATTGTGATCATGGTCTGAGGAGGTGCTGTGGAGAGATTGACTATGGGCATGAAATCGTTTGCCTTTTGGTAAGCGCATATTTTGTGTGGTGGTGTTCACGATCCTTGGTGTTTTTGGTTGCTCAGAAGATTGAATACTTTTTTTTTTTTACAACATTATTACACTTATTATTATCACCAATTTTTTTTATTAGTATCACTAATAATATATTTTATATTTTTTCATGAATTCTTACGAAATCTAGGTATTTTTTATGTTCTCACTGGACTATTTTTCAATTATTGGACTTTTCTATCACTTCACTGGGATTTTTTCGAATTTCATTATTAACACTTGTTATTTATAATTCTTTTTATAAATTAAAAAATAAATTGACAGGGGCTAAAACACTCAGTTACTTAAAAAAAAAAAAGTGTTGCCTCTAGTTCTACTTTAACCACTTCAATACCAGGCACTTTCCCCCCTTCCTGTCCAGGACAATTTTTAGCTTTCAGCGCTGTCACACTTAGAATGACAATTGCGCGGTCATGCAACACTGTACACAAACAACATTTTTATAATTTTCTTCCCACAAATAGAGCTTTCTTTTGGTGGTATTTGATCACCTCTGTGGTTTTATATATTTGCGCTATAGACGTAAATAGGCAGAACATTTCAAAACATTTAAAATGATGGGCACTGGCGGCACTGATAGGTGACACTGGATAGGCAGCACTGATGAGGAGCTACTGACAGGCATTACTGAGTGGCACTGATTGACACTTTGATGGGGTACTGACAGGCATTATGCATGGGGCACTGATTGACACTTTTTTAAGCACTGTTGTGGGCCGATTGGTACTGACGTCCGTTTATTATAGGCACAGGCTGGCAAGTGTTGGGCACTGATTGGCAACTGATGGGCACCAATCGGCTCTCCCTGTCAGCACGAACTGAAGAAAGCCGCTTACCGGCACTTCCAGGTTCACGCGATGATCAGCTGTGATTGGTCTGTTAGAGGCTTCATACCATGATCGAAGTTGAGGTCTGTCAGATGGCGTGTTCCGGCTCTGTTATCCTGGTCACGTCACATGACGTTGAAATAGGAGGAGCTAACACCGCGCTAAACCCTAAACAGGTGATAATGATATGTGTATATCATACAAACAAAATTGGAATTAAAAAAGAAAAAAGAAGCAGCAGCTAAAAAAATGTGAGATATGCACATTAACAGAACAGTATAGCCATATAGTAGAATGACGGCGGCAAAGTGGTTGTGTTATCCTGATTGGACGTCATATGACGTGTAGTAAACAAAAAGCCGCGCTGTATAGATACGTGTGACTTAAGTGTACATAAGTGACTGTAAAATCACAAACACTACAAAATGACCATAATCAAATATCATGGGCAACAAAAGCCCTATGTGTATAACTATACGTGACACATAAAATATAAAACCATATTGGTGCATTTAAACCATAAAATCCATGTATAATAGAGTCCAAGGTTAGTGACCACAATACGTGTCTAAAAAAGTGAAAATGGTAGTAATATATCAATGTGATATCCAGCTGGTGCCACCAAACTTGAATTACATTCCACCAATACGTGCGATCCACCACCACTCTAACATTAAGCTTACCGGAGGCAAGCTTAAACCAAGCCTGTATGCAGATGGTACTGGGTGTACCTTGGACCGAAGGACCTCACCACATGGTCTGAGCTTCACCAGGTATGGATGGCCTCGAGATGACACTTGGGACAAAATTCCTTATCGGACCAGGTCTGTATATGGGACTCCTCCAGGAAAGCAGACCCAAACCCAACAGCATCAGCATGGAATCATAAAAGAAGAAGGGATGCTCCCATAGTGTAAAACTGATGGTTTATTAAAGAAAAATATAAAATATCTACTTACACAAATATCTGTGCAAAAGACAAGGAATCAAGTAAAAAACGCCGGCCGGCTTGCAAGAAACACCCGCTCACAACGCGGAACACGATGACGTCAGTGCATCAGCCTCCCTACGTCCGTTTCGGAAACGGACGTAGGGAGGCTGACGCACTGACGTCATCGTGTTCCGCGTTGTGAGCGGGTGTTTCTTGCAAGCCGGCCGGCGTTTTTTACTTGATTCCTTGTCTTTTGCACAGATATTTGTGTAAGTAGATATTTTATATTTTTCTTTAATAAACCATCAGTTTTACACTATGGGAGCATCCCTTCTTCTTTTATGATTCCATGCTGATGCTGTTGGGTTTGGGTCTGCTTTCCTGGAGGAGTCCCATATACAGACCTGGTCCGATAAGGAATTTTGTCCCAAGTGTCATCTCGAGGCCATCCATACCTGGTGAAGCTCAGACCATGTGGTGAGGTCCTTCGGTCCAAGGTACACCCAGTACCATCTGCATACAGGCTTGGTTTAAGCTTGCCTCCGGTAAGCTTAATGTTAGAGTGGTGGTGGATCGCACGTATTGGTGGAATGTAATTCAAGTTTGGTGGCACCAGCTGGATATCACATTGATATATTACTACCATTTTCACTTTTTTGGACACGTATTGCGGTCACTAAACTTGGACTCTATTATACATGGATTTTATGGTTTAAATGCACCAATATGGTTTTATATTTTATGTGTCACGTATAGTTATACACATAGGGCTTTTGTTGCCCATGATATTTGATTATGGTCATTTTGTAGTGTTTGTGATTTTACAGTCACTTATGTACACTTAAGGCCCCTTTCACACGGACGGACCGTCTATCCGTTTTTCTTCCATCCGTCGACGGACGACAATGCATTCCTATGGGCAGACGGATGAACATCCGTCACCATCAGTTAACCTCCGCTTCCGTTTTTATCCGTTTTTTTTTAAACGTACAAGGCTACGTTCATATCCGTCAAAACGGATATTAACTGACGTTGACGGACGTCGTCCGTCAACGTCCGATCCGTTAAGATCCGTTAAGATCCGTTTTGTGTTTATCTGTGAACTCAACCTCTTAAAGGCACAGGCACACATAAAAACGGAACAAAACGTATACAAAAACGGATGAAAAAACGGACGTAAACGTGTGCATTTACGGATGTAAGCGGACAAAAAACGGATGAAAACGGACATTAACGGAACGGATGACGGATGAAAACGGATGAGACAACGGATAAGAACTGATACGTTTTTGACGTGCCTAAACTGACTGCGTCCGTGTGAAAGGGGCCTAAGTCACACGTATCTATACAGCGCGGCTTTTTGTTTACTACACGTCATATGACGTCCAATCAGGATAACACAACCACTTTGCCGCCGTCATTCTACTATATGGCTGGCGGCAAGTGGTTAAGCACAAATTTCTGATCATTTTATGGAGAGGACTAAGAAGATATAACCATGCCAATGGTGCAGCAGAAAACATAGCACAATGAGGAAGGTTTGTGGTCCAGGATAATAGGACAGTCAAAATTAGAAGGCCGCCTGCATACCGGAAGCAGTGCAGCCACTTTATACGGGGTCTAGCTTTATGGGGGAGCTAATTTGCCTCTAAACCCAGTCTACTAACAGTGTAGCATAAGCCAGCGGGGACTCTTTCCATGCTGCCCCCCTGTAAAGTGCTGCCCTAGGCCTGGGCCTTGTCGGCCTAGGCCAGGATACAGCGTTGAACTCTGAAGTGCCCACCCCCCTCCCCAGAGTCTTTTTTATTTACAAATTACCACAAAGGTCTAGGAAATGCTAAATTTCTGTAAAAAAACACGTGAAAGTAAATAGATATCCAACATGTCAAACCATAAATTTGTGTGCGCCCCTGAAATGGCAACATACCTCAGTACCCTATATTTTCTATAGGCGGTGCTTCAAAAGCCCCCTATAGGGCATTAGTTTAGTGTATTGGAGGATGATTATTGTGTTAGAATTATTGCTCTCACTCTGGCGCACGTGATGATATTTGACGTGAATCGCAACCAACGTTTTCACGTGTAGGTGCCCTCGACGCATGCGTTTACGTTCATACATGTGTATATGGGGGGGCTCAAAAAAAATTTGGTGGGGGGGGGGATTTTATGTGCTTGGGTGTACTTTTTATTTGATTTATTTTTTGCTCAACTTTCTTTTTCATCACATAGGGGATAAAAAGTTCCCTATGTGATGATTTTTAGGGGACAGGTTCTCTTTAATAAGACATGCAGGGACTAAAAGACCCTGCATGTCTTCTCTGGGCTCCACTGGATGTATTACAATGCAAACCGCATTGCAATACATCTCTTCCTGGCTATGCTAGCCGGGGAAAGTGACAAGGTGACTCGAAAGTGACGTCATTCATGAAGAAGGGGAGGAGAGTGGATGTGTGTTCACCGTTCTCCCTCCCCTCCCCTCGTGCAGCATGTGCCATGTTGGTCCCGGGCCATAAGGTGCACGTGTGGGGGAGGGGGGCTGGGTTGCCGGTAGCAGGGGTGTGTGGAAGGAATGCTTCCACCTGAGAGGCAGGAGTCTGCCTGTCAGTTTTACACACTTTTGACACTTTTATGGGACCTGTGACATTTATACAGCGATCAGTGCTAAAAAAATAGCCACTGATTACTGTATAAATGTCACTGGCAGTGAAGGGGTTAACACTAGGAGGCGATCAAGGAGTTAAGTGTGTCCTAGGGAGGTGTTTCTTACTGTGGGGGAGTGTACTGACAGGGAGTAGAGAGAGATCGTTGTTCCTGATCACTAGGAACAGCAGATCTCTCTCTCTCCACCCCGAGAGAACAGGGATCCGTCTGTTTACATTGACAGTTCCCCATTCTGACATCACGGCCGCCAGCCACACGCATCGCGCGCGCCTCCTAATGCTTTTAAAGCGTCCGATGCACAGCTACGGCGATTTGCGATGCCGTGCCAACCTGCTGCAGTAAAATTACGGCGGCTGGTCGGCAAGTGGTTAATAAAAACATGCAGAACTTTAATCACTAAATTAATATGGCACAATAGGAAACCTAGAATCTCTCTGGCAATTCTGAAGAAAGTAAAAAGCCAAGGGGGATTAAATGTACCTGACTTTCAAAAATATTACGAGGCGGTTCTGTTAACATGCGTGGTGGAATGGGCTAAATCAAAGAATGAGAAAAGGTGGGTAAATATACACAGAACACACAATGGCTAATACACAATTAGGGAGGAATATATGGATACCGCCACACTATAGGACATTGGGAGAAAATGCACACACATTGACATGGATAGATTTGAAAATTTGGGATGCACTACACAAGAAAAATAAATGAAAATATAATTCACCATTGATGGCACTAAAGGAAAATAATCTATTTGCACTGGGGAAAAGTTCAATAGGGGGGGGATTGGATTAAAAAAGAAAACACACAACTACGGGATATAATACAAGAATACAAGAATTAAAAATGAGTGCTGGAGATTAATGAATGGAGGTATTTTCAGCTCAAACACTTCATAGCAGCACTTTCTCATCCAATAAGAGAAGGAGAAGCACTTACATTGATAGAGTGACTATGTACCATCGAAAAAACAAGTGGGAATATATCTACGATATATAAAACCTTGATAGAAGTAGAAGAGCTGGAAATTCCGACATTTATAAAAAAATGGGAGAGGGAATTGGGGAAACGAGGAAGGAACCAAGAAGTAGGAAAAATCCTGAAACTAGTACATGGTTCATCAGTAAATAATGGGATGGTGGAAATTAACTATAAGTGCGTAACCAGGTGGTATAGAACCCAAGAATAACTAGGGGAATATCAAATAGGACAAACAACGGAGTGTTGGCGGGGCTGTAAATAAACAGGAACCATGGCCCATACATGGTGGGGGTGCCCCAAAATTAAAATGTACTGGAAGGAAATACTGAGTTATATTAACCACTTCCCTACCCGCCCATAGTCATATGACGCCCACAAGGTGGATCTCCCATCCTGGGTGGGCATCATATGACATCCTCCCATTCCCGGCCGCCTGGGGGGCACGCGCGTCGCTCGGGACCCAGTGCGAGTGCCCGGCGGCCGCGATGTCCGCTGGGCACCCGCGATTGCCCGTTAAAACAACGGGACCGCGCGTGTAAACACACAGCTCTACGTCCTGTCAACAGAGAGGAGACCGATCATGTGATCCCAGTACGGAGGAACACATGATCGGTCTCCTCCCCTTGTGAGTCCCCTCCCCCCACAGTTAGAATCACACATATAGGGAATACATTAACCCCTGTAGCGCCCCCTAGTGTTAACCCCTTCCCTGCCAGTCACATTTACACAGTAATCATTGCAATTTTATAGCAACGATCGCTGTGTAAATGTGAATGGTCCCAAAAATGTGTCAAAAGTGTTCGAAGTGTCCGCCGCAATGTCGCAGTCACGAAAAAAAAAATCGCAGATCGCCGCCATTACTAGTAAAAAAAAAAAATGCAATAAATCTATCCCCTATTTTGTAGACGCTATAACTTTTGCGCAAACCGATAAATATACGCTTATTGCGATTTTTTTTACCAAAAATATGTAGAAGAATACGTATCAGGCTAAACTGAGTAAAAAAATAGTTTTTTTAAAAAAAAATTGGATATTTATTATAGCAAAAAGTAAAAAATATTGTGTTTTTTTTTGAAAAATTGTCCCTCTTCTTTTGTTTATAGCGCAAAAAAAATAAAAACCGCAGGGGCGATCAAATACCACCAAAAGAAAGCTCTATTTGTGGGAAAAAAAGGACGTCAATTTTGTTTGGGTGTAACGTCGCACGACCGCGCAATTGTCAGTTAAAGCGACGCAGTGCCGAATCGCAAAAAGTGCTCTGGTAAGGAAGGGTGTAAAATGGCCCGGTGCTATAGCGGTTAAGGAAATTACTAATATAGATATACCTGATGAACCATGGACATGTCTATTTCATGGGGTAGATATTAGACATGTGCACACTGAAATATTTTGTTTCGGAATTTAGTTTTCGTCCGAAAAATACATGTATTTAGTTACTCCCGAAATTCCTTTTTTATTTATTTTGTTTCGTTAAAAAAATGCATTCGTCCGAAAATCCAAAATAGTTAAGGTTGAATCTGTCATTGAAGGCTTATGGTGTCTGTGGAATGTTCTAAGAAGATTCGAGGAGCAGCTAAACTGTACAACGCCGCAATCGTACATTTCCGGTCGAATGTTCTGCCTACAAGCTATAGAAGAATTCTAATGTTGTATGACACTAATAATAATTATATTTATTAATTATTATTACTAGTCAACCAACATTAGAATTCTTCTATAGCCTATTGGCAGAGCATCTGACCATAAATGTCCACTCACGGTGACTGCTTCGTCGAATCTTCATGTTGAATCTTTTCTCTCTATGTCGAATAATCTTGGACTAATAGAGTTAGGTTAGGCACATTCAACCTTTTTTGCTATTGTCTCTATAATGTCGAATCTTTTCTCTCTATGTCGAATCTTTTCTCTCTATGTAGAGTAATCTTGAACTAATAGAGCTAAGGTTAGGCACATTCGACCACAGGTTCGATGGACACAGATCACTATTGTCAGTGTCATGTCGAATCTCCTATCTATATCGAACTGTTGTCACAATAAAAACAAAAATAAAGCATTTGTTTTATGTCGGATCTTTCGGTTTTCGGATTCTGCACGTTCGTTATCGTTTGTTAAATCGATAACGAAAATACCCGAAATTCGGACGAAAATGCATTCGGACGAAAACGAATGCACATGTCTAATAGATATTCCGACAAAAGAATATAAAAGCTCAATGATTGTACATATGATGAACGCTGCAAACATGGAACATCTAAGATATAGCCATGAGGAAACTAGAGAGGGATCCATTAAGGTGGAAAAAGTTTAAATTAACAAAGAAATATAGTGAGATTAAGATTACTACTAAAAAAGGGTCTAGGAGTGGGGTGGAGGGGAGGAAGGAGTGTAAGGGTAGAAAAGTTTTGGAAAATAAAATTTGCTAATGTATATCCCTAGGGAAGGTAGGGAAAATGTTTTAACTTTTTTGTGTATGACAAATACTATGGTAAACTTAAAAAGGGCACCAAAATGCTGGATGCTTTACTTCATAAAATGTGCTATATATGCCATATACAGTTATAAATACTGACATACCTCTTGAAACACCACATATCACAATCTTAACACATGCTTCAACGTCCCAAAAAGGGCAATATTCATATAAGGTTCATCATTAATATAAAAATAATAACAAACAGAAAAAAACAGAAAATCAAAAGATAAAAAAAAACTTAAAACATCTAAAAAAATAGGGTCAATTATACAGAATTATCTATCTTTGGAGGAGCAACCCTTGCCTATACATAACCAACAATGGAAAGCAGAGGTCATATGCATAAATACATAGGAGGAAATATACTAAAACGGGAGCGTGCAAAATTTGTTGCAGCTGTGCATGGTAGCCAATTAGCTTCTAGCTTCAGCTTGTTCTTTTAAGCTTTGATAATAAAACCTGAAAGCTGCACCAGATTTTGCACGCTCCCGTTTTAGTAAATTCCCCCTTATTTTTAAGGCTCTGAATGTGTAATAAGTGACCCCCCACCCCCAAATGTATAACTCAAATAAATGAGGGATTGCAGTCGTCTGAAAAATATTAACACACACTAGGGGATATTAGTCCTCAAATATTCCTCAGAATTCCTTGTTGTAAATCCCCTTCTCCCCCCGTAAAGAACATAAATATACGATTAAATTATTCCTTCAACAAAATAACAGGAAAAAAAAAACGTTGCTTTTCTTTTTTAAACAAAATCTGCACAGTTATAATAATGAAAAGAATAGAATGCATGATCTAGCAATATACTTGACCAATATCTATTATAAAGAAACCTACTGTATGTGCTTTATGCTAATAAATAAATAAAAAAAATACAAACGTTGTTAGTCCTCAAAATCCTAGTCATTGATGAACTGACAAATTTGCTATTTTAAATACAGGGACATGTGTAGTTTACTTGAAAAAAAGTCCTTTCCCTGCTGGTTTAAATACTAATACTCTCTAAGCATTCTGAATGACAGTCATTATAATAATTGTTTGTCATCCAATGATAAATGCCGTTTATTTTTATTCAGCGACATCAGAAATATTATGATGGTACGCCCTCTGCATTTCCTTTATTTTGATCAGTGAAATTATTACCCAGACATAATTTTAACAACAACTTTTCAATAGGATACATTGGTTACAGCTTTAAATAAATTGGCTGCAAAGCAATTAAACGATTTTTTTTCTTTGCAATATGCCAGAGCTTCAAATTTACATTGAAAACAGTGGAAATTGTGTTTTAAAAATATACTGAACATACGCTCATTGTTACAGCCACAGCCATGTAACGTCTGTCATCACCAAATGACTTGACCAGGCTGGCCTAAATTGCTATATTTGCTTGTTTTTCGAACATTTGATGGGCTCAGTCAGGGGTTAAGTCAGCCCTTGGTTTCTTAAATGTCCTGGATACTCCAACAGTGAGTGTTCACTGCCATAACTCCAGAGTCTGTTCTTGTCTCTTGAATGTTACTGCCCACCTTTTGTATGTTTCAGCATTGGATGAAGGGGGGTGCCTCACCCCCTTAGTAATGGGCATAGCAAGTGTGTAGCCCAGCCATTCTCAACCAGGGTTATGTGGAACTGTAGCAGAGTTATGGGTTCCTCCAGAAGTTGCAGGGTGTTCCTTGAGCTGCTGCTGATTAACCTCCAATATGATGGTGCCTGCATAGTTCCAGGGTCAAAGACACTTGAAAAAGCCAGCTGCATGAACATATTGATCTTTTAACTGTTTGCAAGACTGGTGTTCTGACCAGCAATGTAAGGTGCATTTTTTACCACAGACCACCAATGAATTGGTTTTTGGAAAGGTTCCCTCAGACCTAAAAATTATATATTTTTAGGGCACTCTGTTAGGCACATCCCAACTTCAGCACAGGAAATCTACCTTCAGCATATCACCTTAACCCTTCCCTCCTGGACTCTGAATGATGAGTGGCCTTACTGATCAATAGGGCGGCACAAGAGGTACAACTTTCTTTCCTCCTTAGGGGTGATTAATCATCTAAAGATGTACAAAAGCACATGCCAGCTTTACATTCCCCTTATTACTTTAATTAGTTTAGGGTGACCATAGGTTTTGTCAGGGTCAGGGGTCAGGTTCGGAGACCAGTTGCTATAGCAATACGGAGGCTCCCACCGATCAGCAGGATAAGTATACAAGCAGGTCACCCCAGCGTTTGACGCAGGCTCACCCGACATGTGGGGTCTAAGCTGGCATTCACCAGAGCTCCTGAGGGTGTTGATGAGTTTTGATGCTGTGCTAGTATCAGGTTATTGTCCTGAGGGTCATCCAACCAGAAGGTGAGCAAGTAGAAAATATAGCAGGTAGGAACGAAGCAGAAGCTAAGTCAGTAAACAAGCCAAAGGTCGGTAACAAGTGGTTGCAGGTTGGGATCAAACAGATGCATAGTCGAAGAATAAGCCAAAGGTCAGTAACAAGTGGTAGTGAAAAGAGTGAGATATTGGCTGGAGAGAGCACAATAAACTTGAAGATGTTAAGTTACTCGCACCTTCCTGGTTTGTTGAGGCACTGGTGAGGTAGCCCCTGGCCTCACAAATGCTCCCTGGGAAGGCTATATCACCAGTGCCTTCCTGGGAGGTCTCATCAGTACACTGTGTGATCTTATGAGCTTTTGCAAAAATCTCAGGAGATCTTGGAGAAAAGGATTATGCTTTCCTCAGATACTGTATTCCCTTCTGTTGTGTTTACATGTGGTCAAAGCATCTAAAAGTGACCTTCCGCTTTTGTTGCCATTGCTATGGTAACATGTAAGCAAAAAGGTTTTTCGAAAAGCACTGAAACTATTCTGGGCAAAGGTAAAAAAAAAAAAGAAAAGAAAAAAGAAAATTATTCATATTGTTTCTTTAAATTGTTTTCACTTCTGGACCGCCCACTGTGTATATATATATATATATATATATATACTCACTTTTGTTGTCAGCGGTTTAGACATTAATGGCTGTGTTTTGAGTTATTTTGAGGGGACAGCAAATTGACACTGTTATACAAGCTGTTGCACTCACTACTTTACATTGTAGCAAAGTATTATTTCTTCAGTGTTGTCACATTAAAAGATATTATAGAATATTTACAAAAATGTGAGGGGTGTACTCACTTTTAGGAAATACTGTATATATATACGTCATTGCTTTGACATTGTACACCGTGGTTATGGCAGAACCACAGTATTTTTTTAAACAGTGGGTGATCCTCTTTCACATATAAATGATCTTAGTGGCCGATTTGCCACGGGATCACTTTTATGGGCAGCGGGAGAGGTGCACCCCCCTCTTGCCGCTTCCCGGTCATTTACCCCGCTTACCAGAGCTGTCGGTAGCGGTGGAAACGTTTTGATCCTGTGGACTGATGGTCAGGAAGTCGAGTGAGGGCAAGATGGCCCCCATTCGACTCTATGCCCTTGGAGGACCGGAGTGACGTCTGACATCACTTCCGCCTAACGGCCTTAAAGGGCCTGTTTTTTTATTAGTAAATGTAAAATTAAACTTTTTTTTTTTTTTTTTTTGCATTTAAGTGTAAATGTGAGATCTGAGGTCTTTTTGACCCCAGATCTCGCAATAAAGAGGACCTGTCATGCTTATTTATATTACAAGGGATGTTTACATTCCTTGTAATAGGAATATACAGTGGTGTGAAAAAGTGTTTGCCCCCTTCCTCATTTCCTGTTCCTTTGCATGTTTGTCACACTTAAGTGTTTCGGAACATCAAACCAATTTAAACAATAGTCAAGGACAACACAAGTAAACACAAAATGCAATTTGTAAATGAAGGTGTTTATTATTAAAGGTGAAAAAAAATCCAAACCATCATGGCCCTGTGTGAAAAAGTGATTGCCCCCTAAACCTAATAACTGGTTGGGCCACACTTAGCAGCAACAACTGCAACCAAGCGTTTGCGATAACGTGCAATGAGGCTTTTACAGCGTCCTGGAGGAATTTTGGCCCACTCATCTTTGCAGAATTGTCCTAATTCAGTTACATTAGAGGGTTTTCGAGCATTAACGGCCTTTTTAAGGTCATACCACAACATCTCAATAGGATTCAGGTCAGGACTTTGGCTAGGCCACTCCAAAGTCTTCATTTTGTTTTTCTTCAGCCATTCGGTGGTGGACTTGCTGGTGTGTTTAGGATCATTGTCCTGCTGCAGAACCCAAGTTCGTTTCAGCTTGAGTACACGAACAGATGGTCGGACATTCTCCTTCAGGATCTCTTGGTAGACAGCAGAATTCATAGTTCCTTTTATCACGGCAAGTCTTCCAGGTCCTGAAGCAGCAAAACAGCCCCAGACCATCACACTACCACCACCATATTTTACTGTTGGTATAATGTTCTTTTTCTGAAATGCAGTGTTCCTTCTACGCCAGATATACTTGGACACACACCTTCCAAAGAGTTCCACTTTTGTCTCATCGGTCTACAGAATGTTGTCCCAAAAGTCTTGGGGATCATCAAGATGTGTTGTGGAGAAATTGAGACGAGCTTTGATGTTCTTTTTGCTCAGCAGTGGTTTTCTCCTTGGAACTCTGCCATGCAGGCCATTTTTGCCCAGTCTTTTCCTGATGGTGGAGGCATGAACGCTGACCTTAACTGAGGCAAGTGAGGTATGCAGTTCCTTGGACGTTGTTGTGGGGTCTTTTGTGACCTCTTGGATGAGTCGTCGCTGCGCTCTTGGGGTAATTTTGGGCGGCCGGCCACTCCTGGAAAGGTTCACCACTGTTCCATTTCTTCGCCATTTGTGGATAATGGCTCTCACTGTGGTTCGCTGGATTCCCAAAGCTTTGGAAATGGCTTTATAACCCTTTCCAGACTGATAGATCTCAATTACTTTCTTTATCAATTGTTCCTGAATTTCTTTGGGTCTCGGCATGATGTGTAGCTTTTAAGGATCTTCTGGTGGACCTTACTGTGTCAAGCAGCTCCTATTTAAGTGATGCCTTGATTGTGAACAGGTGTGGCAATAATCAGGCCTGGGTGTGGCTAGAGAAATTGAACTCAGGTGTGGACAACCACAGTTATAGTATGTTTTAACAAGGGGGGCAATCACTTTTTCACACAGGGCCATGATGGTTTGGATTTTTTTTCACCTTTAATAATACACACCTTCATTTACAAATTGCATTTTGTGTTTACTTGTGTTGTCCTTGATTATTGTTTAAATTGGTTTGATGTTCCGAAACACTTAAGTGTGACAAACATGCAAAGGAACAGGAAATGAGGAAGGGGGCAAACACTTTTTCACACCACTGTAAGTGATCAAAAACATTTTTTTTTAAAGGGACAGTGAAAAAAAAAAAAAATAAGAAGTAAAATAAATAAGAATTTTTTTTTTTAAAGCGCCCCATCCCTCCGAGTTCATGTGCAGAATCAAACGCATACATAAGAAAGGTTGTGTATCAATATTATGTTACCTAATAAGTGAATTGCGGTATATGCTTTTTTATAATTAACAAGTTACATTTAGAGACATTGCCCTGCCTTTATTTAGACATTTCAAGACTCCTGTTACCATATGAGAGATATAGGACATACAGTCAGAGAGGTAAGAAATTTACCATGAAGGCTGCGTGTGCGACATTTGCTGCACCACATGCAAAAAAAAAGTCTTTTAATTATCATTAAAAAATGCTGATTGGATTTTTACTTAGTAAAAAAAGGTTTGGAAGAATTTATTACAAATAGTTCTGCAGCACATGATAACTGAAGACACCGCTTGTACATTGTGTAATATGATTTGGCGCATTAATATATGTTACAGTAGCACCATTCCTGATTATACATAGCAATTCCTATCTCTGATGTAAAATCTGAATGTATGATAAAATAATGAAATGTTTATGTGAAATGTATATTTTTACAAGCTGAACATTTGCAGATAATTTCATTTTTTACTGCCTAAAGTGCCTTCAGCAAATTTCTACACATTTGGACTATACCTGACTTACTGCAATGATTAAATTCATTCTGTCTCGCTCATTACAGGTTCCAAAATATTCAACACACTTGTCCAATTTGAAATGATATATCACAGACTAAAATGCACATGTACGCAGGGTTACCTTAAGGGTAAGCAGACCCAGGAGGTCATCATAAATGCCAAACTAGTTAAAGTTGAATGTCAAACAAAACTTATTTTTGAGCGAGGAAGGATTAGAAGCTCTGTCAAGTTGCTAAAGATTCAATAAGAGTGCCAACCAACAATTGTGAAATCCAATATAGTGATCCCACTGATCCCAGCACCACCTCTTCAGGCACTGTCAACCCACCTGGCTGCAGCTTCCCATTTGCTAGCCCTCCTGGCTAACTATTCCTCCACAGTCCTCCTGACTGACTCTTCACCAGCCCACCCAGCTGACTCAGGAGATATCCCAGTAGTGCTGACCTGCTCCTGCTGTCCTCTTTCCTTGCTCATGTGCTTCTAGAAAGGGCTTCACCCATGTGTTATGGCAGGATTCTTCCAGCACCCGAGCCCCAGCCCAAGCGCAAGGTTACCGCCCCCAGACTAGGAGCACCCTCAAGGGCCACCAATAGCCTCCTCAGCACTCCATCTACATCTTCCACCTGACTGCCCTGCTGGCGTGACTCATGCCCCCGGCCAGCCCTTTACTGGTGATTTGCTGAGGCCCTCATAAATATGCCAAGCTCCTTCTAACCTCCACCCACTATGTCTGGAACATTCTTCAATGTCTCAGAAAACAGGGGGAGGCAACAGAGAGTCTGTTAGGATGAGTCATCCAGCCCTGAGTCATAAAACCCTGACCCAGATTCACAGCTCAGGCCAAGCCAAAGAAATGTGCCTACACTAACATCTACAGTGAGGGAAAAAAGTATTTTATCCCCATATGATTTTGTATGTTTGCCCACTGACAAAGAAATGACCAGTCTATCATTTTAATGGTAGGTTCATTTTAACAGTGAGAGACAGAATAACAACAAAAATATCCAGAAAAAAATGCATTTCATAAAAGTTATAAATTGATTTGCATTTCAATGAGTGAAATAAGTATTTAATCCACCATCAATCAGCAAGATTTCTGGCTCCCAGGTGTCTTCTATACAGGTAACAAGCTGATATTGGCTGAGAAACGTCTGACCTCTGTGATTGCCAACAAGGGTTTTGCCACCAAATAATTTTACTCATTAAAATGAAAATCAATTTCTAACTTTTTTTCAATGTGTTTTTCTGGATATTTTTGTTGTTATTCTGTCTCTCACTGTTAAAATAAATCTACCATCAAAATTATAGACTGATCATTTCAGTGGGCAAACGTACAAAATCAGCAGGGGAACAAATACTTTTTTCCCTCACTGTAGCACTATAAACCTACACTACCAACAAGCACACACTAGAAGGTGCTACACCAAGATGATGTTAACCACTTGCCGACCAGCCGCCGTCATTATACAGCGGCAGGTCGGCATGTTCCCGCGAGCCGTCGTAGCTATACAACGGCTCCTTTAAGCGCAGGGGGTGCCATTGCTCGCGACCGCCGGCCATGAGCGATCGTGGGCACGAGAGGCAGAACAGGGACGTGTGTGTGTGTAAACACACAAATCCCTGTTCTGTTCTGGGAGGAGATGCAGATCATGAGTTCCTAATAGCTAGGAACCATGACCTCTCATCTCCTATAGTCAGTCCCCTCCCCCTACAGTTAGAACACACAGTCAGGGAACACAGTTAACCCCTTGACTGCCCCCTAGTGTTAACCCCTTCCCTGCCAGTGACATTTATACAGTAATCAGTGCATTTTTACAGCACTGATCACTGTATAATTATCTATCGTCCCAAAATGTGTCAAAAGTGTCCGATGTGTCCGCCATAATGTCGCAGTCAGGATAAAAATCGCAGATTGCCGCCATTACTAGTAAGAACAATAATAATAATAAAAATGTCATAAATCTATCCCCTATTTTGTATAACTTTTGCGCAAACCAATCAATATACGATTATTGTGATTTTTATTACCAAAAATATGTAGAAGAATAAGTATCGGCCTAAACTGAGAAAAAAAATTGCTTTTTTTTTTAAAAAAATTAGGGATATTTATTATAGCAAAAAGTACAAAATAGTGTGTTTTTTACAAAGTTTACGCTCTTTTTTGGTTTATAGCGCAAAAAATAAAAACAACAGAGATGATCAAATACCACCAAAAGAAAGCTCTATTTGTGGGAAAAAAGGACGTCTATTTTGTTTGGGTGCAACGTCGCACGCCCGCGCAATTGTCAGTTAAAGTGACGCAGTGCCGTATCGCAAAAAAGGCTCTGGTCATTGAGCAGCCAAATCTTCCGGGGCTGAAGTGGTTAAAGCTGCAATCTGGGCACAAAAAACATGAATATAGTCCAAAAGCCACAAAGGATAAACACCGTTCAGCCATAACAATATGACCACTGATAACATTGATTATCTTGTGGCAAAGGCACCTGAAAATGGGTGAGCTACAGTATATTAGACTACAAGCAAGCATGTCGTCCCTTACGTTGATATATTGAAAACAGAAAAAGTGGGCAAGCCTAAGGATTTGAGTAACTTTGACGAGGGACAAATTGTAAAGGGTAGATGACTGGGTCAGGGCAACTCCAAAATTGGGTTAACAGCCATTGACCAAGGCTTTGCAATACCTGTTGCCACTTCTATTTGCCTCCCAATGCACGAAAACACAGAAAAAAAATGGGCCAGGACATATTTTTCAAAACACAAAGCGCTGCAGCACTAAGATAAGATCGAGAAGTTGTAGAAATGCATAATAGCACATTGCAACAAGTGCATTAAAATGCAACAGTGTACTAAAATGGGTTATCATTTTTTTTTTTTTTTAATGCAAGCAGTAGTTACCTGAATTTGACATCTATCAGCTTGTTTACGTTTCTTTGCAGCAGAGCTCAGAGAGTGATATGAGGAGCAGAACATGGAACCAGTCAGTTGTGCTGCAGTGCAAGAAGTACAATGATAAGAGGGAATACCCTAGTGACAGAGAGATGAGCAGGGAGGAGACCTGTAAGTGATAACGAACTACAGAAAAACACGGTCTTTTGCCCTGCCAGATGTGGATGTGCCATCTAGCAGAGCTGTGTAAAATCTTAAGACTGCGTGGACAGAAATTCAAATTCTTTGGCAAGTAAAACAACTTTCATATATGTATTTCATCTGTGTATTTAGCCTTGAATCTCTGATTAGCAGACACATCTAATAGCCGGTATATGCCTTACCTCACCCCTATAGACCAGAGTTGCCAAGCACTAGCCAAACTCTACAATGTGATATGGCTTTAGCCTTTAGTATTTATTAATGTTGCTGTTTATGTTTTTGCTATAAGGTCAGCTATTTTGCAACTGGAGCTAGGATGGTGTACAATTATCTCTTTTACTTCAATTTTAAAAAGAAATTGTTGAAAATGATGGCTTTTTCCTGTAAATAAATGCCATGCTTGTACATAGAGATTATACCTCACTATCTGTGGGTTTTATATCAATCACCAAGGAACCGACAGTGTTATTTTGGCTTCTTTGCTGATGATGGGCTAACCATCTAGATGTCACACAAGAAGTGTGTTGCAGAAAACTTACCAAGTAAATGCAATGTTAAGGGAGATTTTCAAATAAAGAAAAAGGTAAAAAAATGTATAGCTAAAAAAAATTTGAATCCCGCAGACCACTAACATGAATTTTACATGTCTTATACACAATGCTCCGGCTCTATGCCCCTTTCCCCCTGGATCAAACTACTGCCTTATACATACAATGCTCCGGCTTTCTGTCCCCATCCCCCTGGATCACACTGCTGCCTTATAAACACAATGCTCCGGCTCTCTGTCCCCCTCCCCCTGGATCACACTGCTGCCTTATACACACACAATGCTCCGACTCTCTGTCCCCCTCCCCCTGGATCACACTGCTGCCTTATACACACAATGCTCCGGCTCTCTGTCCCCCTCCCCCTGGATCACACTGCTGCCTTATACACACAATGCTCCGGCTCTCTGTCCCCCTCCCCCTGGATCACACTGCTGCCTTATACACACAATGCTCCAGCTCTCTGCCCCCTGGATCACACTGCTGCCTTATACACACAATGCTCAAACTCTCTGCCCCCTGGATCACACTGCTGCCTTATACACACAATGCTCCAGCTCTCTGCCCCCTGGATAACACTGCTGCCTTATACACACAATGCTCCGGCTCTCTGCCCTCCTCCCACTGGATCAAACTACTGTCTTATACACACAATGCTCTGGCTGTCTGCCCCCCTCCCCCTGGATTACACTGCTGCCTTAAAAACACAATACTCTGGCTCTCTGCCCCCTCCCCCTGGATCACACTACTTCCTTATGCACACATGTTTCGGTTCTCTGCCCCCTCCCCCTGGATCACACTGCTTCCTTATACACACAATGTTCCGGTTCTCTGCCCCCTCCCTCTGGATCACACTGCTGCCTTATGCACACAATGCTCCAGCCCTCTGCCCCCCTCCCCATGGATCACACTGCTGCCTTATACACACATAGTTTCGGCTCTCTGCCCCCCTCCCCCTGGATCACACTGCTGCCATATACATGCAATGCTCCATCTCTCTGCCCCCCCCCCCTGGATCACACTGCTGCCTTATACACACAATGTTTCAGTCCTCTGCCCCCCCGGATCACACTGCTGCCTTATACACACAATGTTTAAGTCCTCTGCCCCCCTCCCCCTGGATCACAGTGATGCCTTATACACACACAATGCTCCGTCTCTCTGTCCCCCTCCCCCTGGATCACACTGCTGCCTTATACACACAATGATCCGGCTCTCTGCCCTCCTACTCCTGGATCAAACTGCTGCCTTATATATACAATGCTCTGGCTCCCTGGCTCTCTTCCCTCCTCCCCCTGGTTCCCACCACTGCCTTAGGCACACAATACTGTGGCTCTCTGACCCCCCCCTGCACCCTGCATCACACTTCTGCATTACACAGACTCATCATTGGATCTCACCTCCTTTTCTAGCCATGTGCTCAAGCTTCATACTCCCTCCCACAGTCTGTGCTTAGCGCTGCCATTGGAAGTCCCCTCTTCCTTCACCTCCCACTCTCTGCACTACACTCAGCGCCTCTCTCTGAGTTCACAGCAGCCAGAACTACAGAGGAGGCATTGGGTATCAAAGTATTGACTGTCAGCACGCATTGAGAACAACACTGGAAACAACATTGGGCGGCATACATCCGCCACTATGTTGATTTGTGGCAGGACCCCTGGGGACCAAAATTTTCTCGTGGACCATCAGTGCTCCACAGACCACTGGTTGGCGACCGCTGATCTAGTGCCTCTATTAGCCGTATTTAACTCCAACAGAAGTTCCCTGTACTTCAGGTGTGGTGTGTGGTACCCACTGAGAGAAGCAGATCACTTCAAAGGTTAGCATGGTCCAACAGCACTATGAACATTGCAACACAAAGCCAAAACAGCAAAATTCCTTTATATGTAATAGGCCATTAAAATACTTCTAGTTGACGGGTCTTTGCTGTGCATCAAAAACACGTGCCTCCTTTCAATGTCTGTATGAGCCCTAAATGTGAAGATTGTTTGTTTGAAAGATTTTCTGTAGCAAAACGGGGTACTGAAATCACCCCTCCTTGTTGGACAGTTGAGGGCTTTGTCTAAAAGCAAGTCCTGGATTTAGCTAGTTCCCAGCCACACTTCTGCTCATATGTTTTTATTTGAGGAGAGGAACATTGCATGAAGGTGACCCATTCATTTTGTATTGACCCTCAATGCGCCTCAACAGACTTAGCTAAAAAATGCAACTGCACTATTTTTGACATTGGCACCTCAGTATGTACCCCTATGCACTGTAGGGTCCGTGACTGCTGAGGCACAATGGGCTTAGGTCCCAATTAACGCAACACAAAGGGATCAAATCCCCCACCACCCTTGCCCTTTACCCCATTACATAAAACACTTACAACCATTAGGTTGGAAAGGGCAAGGCTACAGCTTTATTGAATTCCAACACATAACATGTGAACATATTTAACCAGTGCCAGTCACAGTCATACTGTGAGCCCTTGACGAAAAGAGGGAAGTGGGGCCTGTCCTTACCATAAGTGCTGGACAGACAGCCTACTTCCAATTTTCCATCAAGGGCATAGCCCATTACAGCAACTTTAACTGCTGGCAAGGTCAAGAAAACCGCAGCAAGCTGTGACATACCATAACTTGGGAAAAAGGGGGCGCGAGGGTGGGCAGCTCCTCCAACCGACTCTTCCGAAAGACCCAGAATTCCCTGGGGAACACGATTTCCTGTGCTCAGGCCCATCCCATCCCACCTGTCCCAACCAATCGTTCCCCTTGTCATGCACCTAGCCATACCCCCATCAGTCAAGGCTCTCTTTCCCTAGGTAGGGGATCAAGAGGATTTCATTTTTAATTGTATACATGTACTGGGGAGGGTAACTCTGTGCACTAATGTGCATGTCGGTAACTACAACAAGCACTTATGTGTTCAGCCTTTAAAAAGTTGGAGCTATTGCCATAAGATCCCAACATTTTTTAGGATGGACAGAATTTTTGTACCGTTAATGGGAGTGTAAGATGTAGCACTGCATTTGAGTAGCTAGAGTCAGAGTTATTTAGCCATTCGAAAAATGAATAGCTCAGTGTGAAAATCAATACTCCAATTTATGGGCAGCCAGCGTAGGGAATGAAAAATTGGTAATATGGGAGCAAGATGAGGTTGACTGAATGACATTCCGGGCCCTGAAAATGTATTTAGCCAAACTGTTGGCTATAGATTTTGATTTAGGAAGAAAATTTCCCGCACAGTGTCCTGTATCTACCGTGCCATAAGAAGGTGTTTTATCTGAAAAAAAATTAAGTGGTATTAAACACAAAAGCAAGCATTTATTATTATATTTATTATTACAGCCTACCAATTCTTAGATGGGATGGCTGCATTTGTTTTGTTTTTTTAGGCTTTCTTTCTTCTATTTTTGTCTGGTGATCCAGCCAGTAAGTCTGATGTTTTTCAAAAGAACAAACTGTCCTGCTGATGTAGCAGTCAGTGGGTTGATACAAACTGTTTGCCACTGTCTTGGGTGTTTACAGTGTTCTGCTTTTATTTATTCATGTAAAAATTTTATCTCAAAAAGAAACAACTGTTGCTCTAGTTGCTTATATAAATGTTTAGCTGGAGCTTAGCTTCAATTTGTTAGTGTATCTAAATCTGCTAGTACATCTAACCCTCTCTTCCCCAGATTAACAATGCTGCTGTCCAAAGGTGCCCTCTGTGCTCCTTCATCAAGAATGGGGGGGGGGGCACTCTAAGGCTGCATTCACACTACAGCGTTTTTGAATCGCGGGCAGATTTGTCACGGATCTGCCTGCGATTTGACAGCGCCAAGGTGTGAATGCGAGTCCCGTGTTTTGTCATTCACACCTCTGCGCTGTCAAATCGTGGGCAGAACTGCGGCAAATCTGCCCATGATTCAAAAGCTGTAGTGTGAATGCAGCCTAATACAGGTGTGTTACTGGCCAGATCACCAGGTGAGAACAAGAGGGAAAAAAGCTTAAAAAAGGAACACGAATGCAGGCACCACATCTGATGACTGGTAAGCTGCAATTTATTACATTTGTGGTTTTGGATTTAATACCGCTTTAATGCAACTGCCTCCCACCCACCGTATTGTCAAATGACGGGCAGGCGGTGACTCTCTCATTCTGGGATGACGTCATAGGACGTCCCACTCTCGCGCTTGCAGGGGTACGTAGCGTGCCGATTAGTGGAGCGCTCTGTCCCTGGAAGGTGGCGTATCACATCCAGCCATTGTAGTCGGTAGTCCTGTGGGTGCTGCTGAGAAGAAAATATAGGAGCTCTGTGTGATGCCACTAACACACTAGAAGTCCTATGGGTGCTTCTGCAAAGAAAATATAGGAGCTCTGTGTGATGCCACTAACACACTAGAAGTCCTGTGGGTGCTGCTGAGAAGAAAATATAGGAGCTCTGTGTGATGCCACTAACACACTAGAAGTCCTATGGGTGCTTCTGCAAAGAAAAAATAGGAGCTCTGTGTGATGCCACTAACACACTAGAAGTCCTATGGGTGCTTCTGCAAAGAAAATAGAGGAGCTCTGTGTGATGCCACTAACACACTAGAAGTCCTGTGGGTGCTTCTGCAAAGAAAATAGAGGAGCTCTGTGTGATGCCACTAACACACTAGAAGTCCTGTGGGTGCTGCTGAGAAGAAAATATAGGAGCTCTGTGTGATGCCACTAACACACTAGAAGTCCTATGGGTGCTTCTGCAAAGAAAAAATAGGAGCTCTGTGTGATGCCACTAACACACTAGAAGTCCTGTGGGTGCTGCTGAGAAGAAAATATAGGAGCTCTGTGTGATGCCACTAACACACTAGAAGTCCTATGGGTGCTTCTGCAAAGAAAAAATAGGAGCTCTGTGTGATGCCACTAACACACTAGAAGTCCTGTGGGTGCTGCTGAGAAGAAAATATAGGAGCTCTGTGTGATGCCACTAACACACTAGAAGTCCTATGGGTGCTTCTGCAAAGAAAAAATAGGAGCTCTGTGTGATGCCACTAACACACTAGAAGTCCTGTGGGTGCTGCTGAGAAGAAAATATAGGAGCTCTGTGTGATGCCACTAACACACTAGAAGTCCTATGGGTGCTTCTGCAAAGAAAATATAGGAGCTCTGTGTGATGCCACTAACACACTAGAAGTCCTGTGGGTGCTGCTGAGAAGAAAATATAGGAGCTCTGTGTGATGCCACTAACACACTAGAAGTCCTATGGGTGCTTCTGCAAAGAAAATAGAGGAGCTCTGTGTGATGCCACTAACACACTAGAAGTCCTGTGGGTGCTGCTGAGAAGAAAATATAGGAGCTCTGTGTGATGCCACTAACACACTAGAAGTCCTATGGGTGCTTCTGCAAAGAAAAAATAGGAGCTCTGTGTGATGCCACTAACACACTAGAAGTCCTGTGGGTGCTGCTGAGAAGAAAAATATAGGAGCTCTGTGTGATGCCACTAACACACTTGAAGTCCTATGGTGCTTCTGCAAAGAAAATAGAGGAGCTCTGTGTGATGCCACTAACACACTAGAAGTCCTGTGGGTGCTTCTGCAAAGAAAATAGAGGAGCTCTGTGTGATGCCACTAACACACTAGAAGTCCTGTGGGTGCTGCTGAGAAGAATATATAGGAGCTCTGTGTGATGCCACTAACACACTAGAAGTCCTATGGGTGCTTCTGCAAAGAAAATAGAGGAGCTCTGTGTGATGCCACTAACACACTAGAAGTCCTGTGGGTGCTTCTGCAAAGAAAATAGAGGAGCTCTGTGTGATGCCACTAACACACTAGAAGTCCTGTGGGTGCTTCTGCAAAGAAAATAGAGGAGCTCTGTGTGTGTGATGCCACTAACACACTAGAAGTCCTGTGGTGCTGCTGAGAAGAATATATAGGAGCTCTCTGTGTGATGCCACTAACACACTAGAAGTCCTATGGGTGCTTATGCAAAGGAAATAGAGGAGCTCTGTGTGATGGGACTAACACACTTCAAGTCCTATAGGTGCTTCTGGAAGAAAATATAGCTCTGTGTGTGTGATGGGACTAACACACTTCAAGTCCTATAGGTGCTTCTGGGAAGAAAATATAGCTCTGTGTGTGTGATGGGACTAACACACTTCAAGTCCTATAGGTGCTTCTGGGAAGAAAATATAGCTCTGTGTGTGTGATGGGACTAACACACTTCAAGTCCTATAGGTGCTTCTGGGAAAAAAATATAGCTCTGTGTGTGTAATGGGACTAACACACTTCAAGTCCTATAGGTGCTTCTGGGAAGAAAATATAGCTCTGTGTGTGTAATGGGACTAACACACTTCAAGTCCTATAGGTGCTTCTGGGAAGAAAATATAGCTCTGTGTGTGTAATGGGACTAACACACTTCAAGTCCTATAGGTGCTTCTGGGAAGAAAATATAGCTCTGTGTGTGTAATGGGACTAACACACTTCAAGTCCTATAGGTGCTTCTGGGAAGAAAATATAGCTCTGTGTGTGTAATGGGACTAACACACTTCAAGTCCTATAGGTGCTTCTGGGAAGAAAATATAGCTCTGTGTGTGTAATGGGACTAACACACTTCAAGTCCTATAGGTGCTTCTGGGAACAAAATATAGCTCTGTGTGTGTAATGGGACTAACACACTTCAAGTCCTATAGGTGCTCTGGGAACAAAATATAGGAGCTCTGCCTGCCTGCCACGAACACACTACAAGTCCTATAGGTGCTTCTGGTAACAAAATATAGGAGCTCTGCCTGCCTGGGACTAACACACTACAAGTCCTATAGGTGCTTCTGGGAAGAAAATATAGCTCTGTGTGTGTAATGGGACTAACACACTTCAAGTCCTATAGGTGCTTCTGGGAACAAAATATAGGAGCTCTGCCTGCCTGCCACGAACACACTACAAGTCCTATAGGTGCTTCTGGTAACAAAATATAGGAGCTCTGCCTGCCTGCCACTAACACACTACAAGTCCTATAGGTGCTTCTGGGAAGAAAATATAGCTCTGTGTGTGTAATGGGACTAACACACTTCAAGTCTATAGGTGCTTCTGGGAACAAAGTATAGCTCTTTGTGTGTAATGGGACTAACACACTTCAAGTCCTATAGGTGCTTCTGGGAAGAAAATATAGCTCTGTGTGTGTGATGGGACTAACACACTTCAAGTCCTATAGGTGCTTCTGGGAAAAAATATAGCTCTGTGTGTGTGATGGGACTAACACACTTCAAGTCCTATAGGTGCTTCTGGGAACAAATTATAGCTCTTTGTGTGTAATGGGACTAACACACTTCAAGTCCTATAGGTGCTTCTGGGAAGAAAATATAGCTCTGTGTGTGTGATGGGACTAACACACTTCAAGTCCTATAGGTGCTTCTGGGAAGAAAATATAGCTCTGTGTGTGTGATGGGACTAACACACTTCAAGTCCTATAGGTGCTTCTGGGAAGAAAAATATAGCTCTGTGTGTGTGATGGGACTAACACACTTCAAGTCCTATAGGTGCTTCTGGGAAGAAAATATAGCTCTGTGTGTGTAATGGGACTAACACACTTCAAGTCCTATAGGTGCTTCTGGGAAGAAAATATAGCTCTGTGTGTGTAATGGGACTAACACACTTCAAGTCCTATAGGTGCTTCTGGGAAGAAAATATATAGCTCTGTGTGTGTAATGGGACTAACACACTTCAAGTCCTATAGGTGCTTCTGGGAAGAAAATATAGCTCTGTGTGTGTGTAATGGGACTAACACACTTCAAGTCCTATAGGTGCTTCTGGGAAGAAAATATAGCTCTGTGTGTGTGATGGGACTAACACACTTCAAGTCCTATAGGTGCTTCTGGGAACAAAATATAGCTCTGTGTGTGTATGGGACTAACACACTTCAAGTCCTATAGGTGCCTCTGGGAACAAAATATAGGAGCTCTGCCTGCCTGCCACGAACACACTACAAGTCCTATAGGTGCTTCTGGTAACAAAATATAGGAGCTCTGCCTGCCTGCCACTAACACACTACAAGTCCTATAGGTGCTTCTGGTAACAAAATATAGGAGCTCTGCCTGCCTGTCACTAACACACTACAAGTCCTATAGGTGCTTCTGGTAACAAAATATAGGAGCTCTGCCTGCCTGCCACTAACACACTACAAGTCCTATAGGTGCTTCTGGTAACAAAATATAGGAGCTCTGCCTGCCTGTCACTAACACACTACAAGTCCTATAGGTGCTTCTGGTAACAAAATATAGGAGCTCTGCCTGCCTGCCACTAACACACTACAAGTCCTATAGGTGCTTCTGGTAACAAAATATAGGAGCTCTGCCTGCCTGTCACTAACACACTACAAGTCCTATAGGTGCTTCTGGTAACAAAATATAGGAGCTCTGCCTGCCTGTCACTAACACACTACAAGTCCTATAGGTGCTTCTGGTAACAAAATATAGGAGCTCTGCCTGCCTGCCACGAACACACTACAAGTCCTATAGGTGCTTCTGGTAACAAAATATAGGAGCTCTGCCTGCCTGCCACGAGCACACTACAAGCCCCTCTTTGTCAATCAATCTTTGTAACTGAATCTATCTAACTCAATCTCTGCAAGTGAATCTCTCTCTCTACCTAACTAAATCGAGCAGAGTGTCACAGAAACAGCCTGCTCAATCTGCGCCGGAACAGCATGTGACCGGCGCAGACGGCGTGGCGGCGTTTTATAGGGGGGGGCGTGTACTACAGCCCCTGAGCTGTAATTGGCTACAGGCGTCCTGCCTGTAGCCAATTATGGCTCTTCGAGTTTCCGGGGCTGTGATTGGCCAAGCATGCGGGGTCACAGTGCATGCTTGGCCAATCATCAGCCAGCAATGCACTGCGTCGGCCGCGCCGGCCGCAATGCATTGCGGGGCCGCGCGCATCACACGCACGTGTTGGGAGGGGCCAAAATAGTTCTGGGCTCGCCGAGCGAACGCCCGGTGCTCGATGCGAACGTGGGTTCGCATCGAGCACCGGGCCCATCCTTAGTCCTCGGATAATCCGCGCGTGTGTATGGGGCTTAAGGCTGCATTCACACTACAGCGTTTTAGAATCGCGGGCAGATTTGTCACGGATCTGCCTGCGATTTGACAGCGCCAAGGTGTGAATGCGAGTCCCATGTTTTGTCATTCACACCTCTGCGCTGTCAAATCGTGGGCAGAACTGCGGCAAATCTGCCCACGATTCAAAAGCTGTAGTTTGAATGCAGCCTAATACAGGTGTGCTACTGGCTAGATCACCAGGTGAGAACAAGAGGGAAAAAAGAAAAAAGGGAAAAAAGCTTTAAAAATTACATTTGTGGTTTTGGATTTAATACTGCTTTAATTTAACTGCCTCCCGCCCACCGCATTTTCAAATGACGGGCAGGCGGTGACTCTCTCATTCTGGGATGACGTCATAGGACGTCCCACTCTCACGCTTGCAGGGGTACGTAGCGTGCCGATTAGTGGAGCGCTCGGTCCTTGGGAGATGGCGTATCACAGATCCCGGTAAAGAGCCGATGACGAGGTTCTTTACCCATGTGATCAGCTGTGTTCAATCACAGCTGATCACATGTAAACGAGGAAACGCTGGTTATGGGAATTCCTCTCCTCATGCTAACAGCATGCGAGTAGAGGGTACTGATTATCAGTGCAGCCCCAACAGTGCCCAGCAGTGATGTCAGTCAGTACTGCCTTTCAGTGCCTGTTCATCAGTGCTGCCCATCAGTGCCACCCATTAGTAACACCAATCAGTGCCCATCAGTGCCGGCTATCCATGCCGCCTATAAGTACCCATAAGTGCTGCCTATCAGTGCCACCGATCAGTGCTGCATATCATTGCCACCTATTAGTGCTGCAAATCAGTGCAGCCTATCAGTGCCCATCAGTGCAGCCTCATCAGCGCACATTAGTGAAGGAGAAAAATTACTTATTTACAAAATTTTATAACTGAAATTAAGAAATACAATTTTTTCTTTTTTCCAAATTTTCTGTCTTATTTTCATTTTTTTAGGCAAACAAATAAAAAACCCAGCGGTGAATAAATACCACCAAAAGAAAGCTTGGTCTAAAAAAAAAATTATCTTGCCAAGGTTAGGGCTAACATACACTACAACTCAGACTTACTGACCACTAATACTTGTGCCACATAAAACTAAGAATGTCTTAGGCCAAGGTAAAATCTATGGGAGGAATGTACTGAAAACTTACAGACAAGCAGAAAACAAATGGAGGTGGCCAAACTTAGCAGTTCATCCGGCTATCTATAAAAATAATTAGGAAAAGTTTAATAGAGAAATGAAGCTTGCCAGGAAATCGTTTTCCTCAAGCTTGATTGATAATCAAGACAACCCAAAATTCTTTTTTCTCTGCTATAGATAAATTGATTAATCCTTCTTATCGGATCTCATCAGAGTTCTATACACATAGAAAAATGTAATGCGTTTGCAATGAAAGAATTCCTGCCATCAGAGAAAATATAAAGGGTATTTGTCCTGGCAGTATTACTCTTCTTCCATGCTGCCCTGTGATAGATAAATGTCTGTCTTTCTGGTATTGACCTATAATGTACTTATAAATGCCATATCACTTTTAAAACCTTTAAGCTGTTCTTTTGAGTCTTTAATAATAAATACCCTCAAGAGCTCCAGGTCTGACGTAAAACATGGCTATAAACCTCAATAAAGTGGTGCTAAAGGCGTTCTCTGCATTACTGTAAAAAAACGTCTGTGCTACAGGACCCCCCCCCCCCCCCAGGCACCCCTCATACTTACCTGAGCCCAATAACGATCCAGAGCCGTGCCCAAGAGCAGTGGCTTTTTCTGCTCTCTCCCACCTCACAGGGCAGATTGATAGCATTGGCTCCCGCTGCTGTCAATCAAATCTTGTGACTAGGAAGCAGGGAGCAGAGTCAAGCCATACTGTCTGTGTCTATAGATGCAGTTAGCACGTCTTGGGATCGAGCCCACATGAGTACCCCTATAGGAAACAGCTTCCTATGGAGTTCATCGTCGAAGAGGTGGAGCCAGGAGCAACGGTAGGGGACCCCAGAAGAGGAGGATCAGGGTTGCTCTGTGCAAAGCCATTAAACAGAGCAGCAAGTATAACATGTTTATTTTTTTTATTATATTTTTAAATAGGTTTACAATCACTTTAACCCTTTCCAGCCAACCGTACATAAATATGCGGCCTCAGCTTGAAGGGGTTGTACCGGGGTGATGCCTAAAGCTGCTGGCATCACCCCGGTACTGTTTTTTTAGAGCTGGCGGTTGGCTTTTTTGGGATAACAAACAATGCGGCTAAAAGTACTCTCTCCCTCGCTCTCGCCGCTCTTGTGTGCCCCTGACAGCCCACCAGAGTACCCGAGTACCTTAATTGTGGACCTAAAGTCCACAATACTGTAGAAAGGGGCTGTTCACTTGCAGTGGCTGTGATGTTTTGGGCTGCAGCTGTAGCAAATATAATGTGCATGTGCAGTCAATGGGGCCGTGCCCTAAATACAAGCCAAGCAAGCTAGCTAGCACTTGCGGTACATGAGGCCCACTGTGAATTTCCATTCGGAAACAAAACAAAAATAGCAATGGCTTTTCAGAGAATGGGCTAGTGTGAACTTAACCAAAAGGTGATTGGGTGTTTTTTTTTTTTCTCCCTTTTTACAGACGTTTAAAGCGGTTCTTCACCCTAGAAACAGAAAATGAAAAGTCAGCCGCTACAAATACTGCAACTGCTGACTGTTAATATAGGCAGTCCCTGAGTTGCGAACGGGTTAGGGACTGCCGGTTTGTTCTTAAGCTGTTTTTCTTTGTAAGTCGGGGGCGCATGCGCAGAACGGCAGAGACAATGTTTTCCTATGTTTTCTGATGTTCTGTCAAGTAGCCGCGCATGCGCAAAGTCATTTTTCAATGTCTTCCGATGTTTTTCGATGTTCTGTCAAGTAGCCGCGCATGCACAAATGTTGTTTTCCGCTGTTTTCCGGTGTGCCACCGTCGTTCTTAAGTAGGAGTCGTTCGCAAGTCGGAGGTTCGTAACTCGGGGACTCCCTGTAATAGGACATTTACCTGTCCAGAGATCCAGCATGGTCATCACCATTAATTTGTGAATCCGTCTGTGAGTCCTTGCGGCTTCCCACTGTGCATGGGAGAGCCACACCGCACTTTGTGAATGCTCCCACAGCCTTCTGGGACCTGTGATGTGTCCTAGAAGGCTGTGGGGGGAGGGGAGCAACTTCCACTCCAATCGCCACAGCGATCTGGTAGGAAATGGGAACGGATACCTGTCTCCCCCAAAAAATATAAAGTGCCAAAACTTAAAAAGGAGGGTGGGAGGACGCAGAGACAAGCGGAACATCCCTTTTGGGTTAATTTCCGCTTTTAGGTTGTAATGTAGAAATGAAAAATAGCAAAATTGGTTTGGCCACCTGAGATGCAAAGAGTGACAGAGCCCTGCAGCAAACACAATGCATGATTGCACCACAATGAAAAAACACCCCCCCAGACTTATAGCTCATTTTTAATGCAACGCAGGACCGTCAGACGCTGTTGTACTTGTTCTTGAGGGTAGTTTTTTTCAACCAGGGTGCCTTCAGGTGCCTTCAGGGGTGCCTTGGCAAATTGCCCAGAAATTGAATACAAGCCAGCGGGTGGATCAGGCCTGCCTTTAAGTTACACAAAGCCATAGGTTTATATTGTACACCATTATGACCTTCTAGCCGCCGGCATCCTAACAACCAATAACATCATCAGTTGATAGGGAGCATGTCAGTTACCTGCACAACATCCTTGTTTGCCCCTCCCCTAATCCACTCTATCAGAATTGGGCTCAGATTAGCTGAGTGATCAGAAACTGAGGAAGAAGAGAAACACTGGAATACCAGCCAATACCAGTGTGCAAAAATGTATTTGCTTTGGAAGAATACATCACCTCTGATGTTGGGTATCCTACATGTGTGGCTGTTGCTGCATTATGTACAATTATTAGAATAGTTTTTTTTTTCACATATTAGAATGGGGTGCCTCGAGACTGTCCATAATTTTAAAGGGTGCCCTGACTGAAAAAAGGTTGAAAAACACTGCTTTAGGCTACCATTCAGAATGGACGTTACTGCAACACAATGTACAGAGTAGCATGTGTTCCTGCATGTTGTGGGAAAATGCAACACAGCACATAGGTATGAAGACAGCCTAATGCCCCGTACACACGATCAGAATTTTCGTCGGAAAAAAACTTGGATGATTTTTCCGACGGAATTCTGCTCAAGCTTGGCTTGCATACACACGGTCACACAAAGGTTCTCTGAACTTTCGACTGTCAAGAACGCGGTGACGTACAACACTACGACGAGCCGAGAAAATGAAGTTTGAGAATGCGTCAAATTGTTTCCGAGCATGCGTAGGATTTTTGCACGTCGGAATTGGTACAGACGATCAGAATTTCCTATAGGAACTTTTTCCATCAGAAAAATAGAGAAGCTGCTCTCAATCTTTTGCTGTCGGGAATTTCGCCAGGAAAAGTCCAATGGAGCATACACACGGTCGGAATATTCGGCCAAAAGCTCACATCACATTTTTTCCAACGGAAATTCTGCTCGTTTGTAAGTGTTTCCAAACCTGCCCATAGTTAATCCTTTACACTTAACCTCATATACGTGCAGATAGTATCAATAAAAACTCAGCAAAGTGATTTCCCTATCTGTGTGAATATGCACAAAGCATGAGCTGTTGGTGGAAATCAAAGATCGATTTGTTAAAAAAACGAAATGAAGAGGTTATCTTAAAAACAGTTTCAGTCCACATTTTGAGTGCATCATTTCACCGAAACTGCAGTTCTTATGGTGCTGTACTCCCAGGTAGTTCTTCTTTCTGGTTTTCTTAGATGTCAGTACTTCCTTTGATACAGTTGGATAGGAGATCTTACTGGAACAGACACATAACTGGGTCAGCCTTTCTAGCAAAGTCCAAGATGGGTCAAAGTTGAGTTGTATATATCATGTTGCATTGGTTATTCGTGTTTCACATGGCTGTGTAATCCAAGGCTCGGTTTTCGGTCTTTTATTTTGTAACTCATATATCCTTCCCCCAGCTAGTACAATCAATACGTGTAACATCTGTTAGTATCAGTCGGCTGATGATGCTCAGTTATTTTTTCTTTATTGTATTATACTTGCAAGTCAATTAGCTATCTTGACAGTGATGGCATTAATCTGTCGGTGTCTTAGATTTTTTTATTTAATTTTTTCTTGCAGTTGAATAAGTATAACACAGAGGAGTTATCAGAAATGCAGCACAGCACAAACTATAATATAGCATATTTCGACTTTTTTCTTTGAAGCCCAACAAAAACAGGCTAGGAGTTTCAGAGTGCTTTCCGAAAGGGATCTTGGAGTTCAGAATCACATTACTAATGTCTGAATAATGGCTCCTTATCATTTATGTAATATTCCCAAGGTCTGTGATTCCTTCTTCTGCTGAGAGAAGTTGAAGCAAGCTTTTGTGTCATCAAGATTGAACTAATGTAATGCTCTTTTATTTGGCCTACCCATGAGCTCTATTGTAAACATGAGTTCAGAACACTAAGTAGTTAGCATGCCTGCCCTATATCTCTGTATCCTAAACATAGATATCACTAGGGACATCATCTACATTGAGTTTGTACAAACCAGCACCTTTTAAATCATACTGTTATTCTTCAAAACAGTGGCGAAACAATAATTATTATTGTGTTACCTGTGAGCTGCTATGATGTGTTAACAAAATGTGAAATAAAATAAATTAAATTGAATAAAATAGCTGCTAAGAACCTTACAACCTTTGATAGAGGCGTATATAAAGCCTTTTTTTTTTTTCTTTAAATGGTGCAGCACTAATTTACAGTGTACTGGCTCTTTATGAATGTATATACGCTGCAAAACAGACAATAAATACATTAAACATTCACCAAAATGCAATAAAAATTCCCTATAAGCTTCAATTAAACCAATCTTCTTATGCTACCACAGCATTAACTTTCAGTGTACTGGCCCTTTATAAAAGTGTATACCATATAAATAATACAGTAAACAATCCCCCTGAGGAAGTCACGTGACCCTGTGACAAACCACATAGGGGAGGGGCTACTGGATTGGTTTAACTGAAACCCACAGGGAAATGTTATTGCATTTTGGTGAATGTTCAATGTTTCTTATTGGCTGTTTTGCAGTGTATATGCATTCTTAAAGAGCCAGTACACTGTAAATTAGCACGGCACCATTTAAAGAAAAAAATGTTGCGTAACAATAGCCATGGCAGCCCACATGGCTGTTATGGGACCAAGGTAAGTGGGAGCTCCATAAGGGAAAATTAATCTGTGAAGTTTTCTAAAAGAAGAGCTAAAATTAGACCTTGGGATTGTTGCTAGTCACAGACTGCCCCATATGAACAGTTTAAGGCATTTATCTCTTGGTTTTAGCAGCTTAAATTGCTATTTGAACTTCTTCCACAGACAGCATTTAACCGTGTATGCCTTAAGTAGTCACAAATACCAGAGTTTCTCTTCAGTTAAAACTTTATAGGACAGCTGAGGTTTCCCTTCACTTCCTGTCCCAAAGATACAAAAGGTGGTGAGAATTGGATGACTTAAACTGGGTATGCACAAGTGGAATTTTGAATGAAAATTTAGTTGAAAATTCTTAGGAAAATTCATACCAAACGTCTCAGCCCATTTGAATATTATTCAAAAGTAATTGAATTTGCTTTTAGCATTACATTTTGTAATAAATGGACTTTACTGAACGAACACCACATACACTGTTAGAAATTCATACATTCGAGAAAAAAATTCATTTTGCTTTTTCTTTTCTTGTCATTGCAGCTGAAAACTATCTTCAGCTGAAAATCAACAAGTAGGCAGCTCTGCATGCCCATATGCCTTTAAGTACTGGATCAGTGGGGAAAGGTTCCTAGAAAATTGAGACCCCTCTCAAAATGTTAAAAAGGAAAAAACTGTTGAATATTGACCAATGGAGATTATTGCTGATTCTCCATTATAACATCAAAACAGAACTTGTATCGTTGGTGATATGCTCTCTCGGCAGTTACAGTTAGCTCCCAAAAGGGGTGACTGACCAAGGGAAGCGAACTCACCTACATTGCTTAAGACAGGAAAAATAGGCTAATATTGCATAGAAACATGATTCCGTTGACTGTATTCTCTTACGTAATGTTATTTGTCACTTACAATGAGATATATGATATTCACCTTTGTAATTTAAAAAAGTGAATAAAGAAGTATTTGAAAATTAAAAAAAAATAATAATAATAAAAAAAGAAAAAACTGCTTGATTCCACTTATTTGACTCTTATTTACAAAAGTAGACTATATCAGTTAAGGAGAACTGTCCAAAGGTTCCACTACTAAAAAACAAAAGTTGAGAAGTATGGTTGTAGCCATGGAAAAAGTCTGGATGCACAAGGTTCTAGAGTAAACAAAACTAAAAAGGGCAGGATCGACTGACCACTTGGTCTTTTTCTAATGTCACTCTTCAATGTTTCTATGTTTTTAATGCTGAAGAATATTGAAGATAAAAATTCCAGACTAATGAGCATACGTTATTATTTTTGTAAATTTAAGTTTGTCTGAAGCTGCAGTTTGGCTCAGACTAATTATGCTAAACTTCTGGTTTCTGTACCAGTTTAGCTGGGTTGCGCTAGTTTCCACCTGATCGTGGGTGTCGCTGTCACCACCGGTAGGTGTTGGAAATGCAACAGGCTAAATGTATTGGGTACCCCTTTTACTCAGAAACAGCCCGGTGGGAGTGGTCTACACGCTGTGCGTTCTGGGTAAGGGTATTTAAGGTACAGATGCCATTTTTTGGGGTTGGTTATCCCAACCTCATGGCCCTCCTGGCCTAAGGTGTGTGCTGCCTTACTCTATGTCTCGGGGCCGGCTGGCCCGAGGCTTCGCAACTGAAGGGTACGCCCAGGAGTCTTGGGGCCTACCGATCCAGGGGTGGTCCTGTGCTGTCGTGCCTGCGGGGAGAAGCCAAGCGACTGGAGGATCCAGGGGAGGACTTTTTCAGGAGAGGACCGAGCAACAAGGCTGGTATCTCTGGAAGAGCCTGGAGACTCAGTTGGAGGACGCATCCTGGGTCACCTACCACACAGTATCACCGGATTGGTAGAAAGAAACTGGTATTGTGTGACAGTTCTTTAATTTTACAACAAGTTGCTGGTTGTGCCTTCCTGTGGCACAGGATTGCACAACGATTCCGCTAAATTGACAAGTCTGTGGCAGAGACTTGAGATGACCGAGCATCTCATCAGCTGCTAGGTCAGTGAGAGGGGCCTATCTGGTGGTTGCTAGATCCAGCATGTGGAAGTTGTTTGTCCTCTGGATCAAGGAAATACCTCTAACCCGCAAATTACAAGGTACCTGAATTCCTCTTAACCCTCTATTGCAAAATTTATGTTCTTTCAAATAAATCTTTGGAAAAAGGACTAAGTGTCGGAGCCAATGTTCTTTAACCAACTCTACAACGGGACCCCTAAGACGGACACAGTGAACAGGTGAGGAAACGGTAAGCCCAACAAAAACCAACAGCTCCTTCGGGGGATCAGTGCTACACTAAGATAAAAAAAAGTCAAGTCTTGGCCTATCCTCCACTGCCTCCAGTACCTCTTTGTTCATCTACTGATAGCTGCCCTCATAGACCAAAATAAGAGAATGAGAAGGGTCAGTATGGGGCTTAACTTTCTCATAAGAATGTATATAAATGACTACATGATATGACTCAAATTTGTGCAGTCACCTCTAGGTGTCTGCATTTTTTTCTATAATAACACCATGAGTAGTTTATGTTTAAATTTAGGAGGAAATAGTTCTTTGTTGTATGATTTATAAATAAACCATTTTAAAATACCATTTACAGTTCAAAATAATTATACTGTTTTTTTTTTTTTTTCTTTTACTTTCAGCAATTGAAAAACGCAGAGATTTTGAAAGAGCACCCACAACGGTTGTTTTGCTCCCTGCTGGCTGAGAAACAGACCAGCGAAAAGTTTATAATAATACACATTTAGATACTTGAAAAGAAAGCCAATAAAGTAAAACTGCAAGTCTACAGATATATAATTTAGATGACTTTTTGAAAAGAGACTTAACAAAAAAAAATCTATATAAAAGAAGAACAATCTATATCTCTTTGCTGAATAGACTGATAAATTGAGAAAAATGTGTTGCTTTTTTTTTTTTTATGAACAAAAATATTGCAGGAAAATACTTTGTTATTTCATATTTTATCAGTCTGCATTGAAATGGTAAAGTATTTTCAGCACCACCACAGCATCCAATTCAAATACAGTCAGCTATTTGAGATTCAGCAGGAGTGCTTTGTGTGTGCATAGTCAGACACAGTTATAATATGAGCTGGATATAGGAGTTTGAAAAGAAACATTATTACTTATTGTATTAAAGATGTGTATATGCTTCTTAGAACTTTCAACATTCTGTTTATTCACCCCTTGCTAATTTAATTTACTAATTTAAAGTGATTGTTCACCCATGCTATTTAAACATCCATCAGCTTCAACTGGACAAAAACCCTGTTTGCCATAACACGTGAACTTTAAGTGGTCCAACAGTAATGCACACCATGGTTGTAAGGCCCCATGCACACGAGACGCAGATGCAAACTCTGCTGAACGCATGTTTTAAAAAGCAGAAACCTGTGTTTAAAAACGCGCGTTTTGCTGCGTTTACACGCGTTTAGCCACGTTTAGCCGTGTTTTACCACGTTTGCGTCTATAAGCGTTTGTAAAGATAACATCATATAAACTCTCCCCAAGCTCAGAAAGCATGTATTATTAACTATTTCTGCCATTTTGATCAGAGTGAGCAGCAGAGAGAGCAGTTGTACACTTGCCTCTTTTTCTGTGTTTTTTTTGGAAATGGATCCCATATTGAATATATGTCAGGAAATGCTCCTGATGTTGCTCTTGATGAGGCAGCAACGTCGTCGCAAATTGCGTGAGAGGTCCAGAGTCAGAGCTCGTCGATATTGGACCCATCCGTTGATGGCACAGCGAATGTCCGCTGGATATTTCACAAACATGGTGGGAGGTTGCTATGCTTTGGTCAGACTAGGTGGAGTCACTGATTAGATTAGAAATTGGATGAAGGGTTGGGGCAAAGAAGTGGAGGCATTCCTCATTGTCTAAGCCACCTTAGTTTTTTATGGCATTGCATCAGTGAGTATATATGCTCTATGAACTATCTAAAGTAATTACGACATTTTCCAATTTTTTTAGTATTTTTTATGGTTTACCGTCATATTTCTGCGTTTTCTGGTCCAAAAAATTGGGTTCCTTTAAAAACGCTTATAAACGCAAACGCGGCTAAACGCGGGTGCCGCGTTTAGCCGCGTTTTGCGTCTGAAACGTGGAAATGCAAAGTGTCTGAACCCATTTTTTTGCTTCTGGAAAAACGAGGTTAAACGCAACTACATAAAAACGGGAAAAAATTAGACTGTGTACATGAACACATAGGATAACATTGTATGTGTTCAGGGGCAGTTGAAAAAAGTGTCCAACTGCCTCTGAATGCGCGTTTTAACAGCGTCTCGTGTGCATGGGGCCTAAGACAGGCCAATAAAAATGGCAATACAATTGCAATAATTATAATATTATAGTAAACGGCATTATGTACTTACAGCTCTAATACTTTCAAAATGTCCATCATCTTTGTCGAAGTCCACAGGTTGCTCATTTAAGGTCCAGAAGAAGGAAACATCTAATAAAGGATCATGAATGGCCTTGCAGCTGAGCACCACACTCTCCCCAACCGTCAGTTCTGTTCTTTTTGGACTTAATTCTATTTTTGTTGGTTCTAAATGGAGACAAATTGATATAGGAAATATATTAACTATATACATTTAATATAACAGACAATCTACCTGGACAGTGTCATATGGGTGAATTCACAGCTGAGAGGTTCAAATGGTAGTGTTGTGTAAGGCTCGCTTGTTGGTCTTAGGCTGCTCAATCTGAAAATGATTGAAAAAGCAGTGATGGTGAACCTTGGCACCCCAGATGTTTTGGAACTACATTTCCCATGATTCTCATGCACTCTGCAATATAGTTGAGCATGATGGGAAATGTAGTTCCAAAACATCTGGGGTGCCAAGGTTCGCCATCACTGTTGTATATCATTAGCCACAGCACAGTGGCTTAGTGGTTAGCACTTCTGCTTGGCAGCACTCGGAACGTCGGTTTGAATCCCAATCACAACACTACATCAATGGAGTTTGTATGTTCTCTCTGTGCTAGTGTGAGTTTCCTTTGGGTACTCCGATTTCCTCCCACACTCCAAAGACATTCTTGTAGGTTAATTGGCTCCTCTCTAAATTTGCATTGGTGTGAATGTGAGGTAGGGACCTAAAGTTGTAATCTTTTTGAGGGCAGGGACTAATATGAATGTACAATATATATGTAAATTGTCAACTCTATATTGATACCGGTACTAATAAAATTTGTCTGTTTTATTTATGAATTTAAAGTGATTGTAATTTGTAAAGTCTAGTTTTTTTTCCTATAAAAATAATAAACATGTTATACTTACCTGCTCTGTAGCAGTGGATTTGCACATAGCAGCCGGGGTCCTCCTCTTCTCGGGTTCCACTTCTGTGATCCTGGCCCCTCCTTCCTGTTCAGTTCCCCCACAGCAAGCAGCTAGCTATGGGGGCACCCAAGCTGAGTCACAGCTCCCTGTATCCATTCAGACAAGGAGTCCCGATCTGGTCCTGCCCCCTCTCTCCCCTGATTGCCTAGCTGACTTTTGATTGACAGCAGCGGGAGCCAATGGCGCCGCTGCTGTGTCTCAGCAGATCAGGAAGGAGAATCTTTCGGAGTCACTCGTGGACATCACTGAACAGAGAGGGACCTCAGGTAAGTGTTAGGGGGGCTGCTGTACACAGAAGACTTTTTATTTTAATGCATAGAATTAAACCTTATGCCTTTACAACTCCGTTAACCGCTTCCCGACCAGCCGCCACAGTTTTACTACGGCAACATGGCTCGGCTGTGCGAATCGCCGTTATGTTACATCGCTCCCTCTGGCGGCCACGAGGGGTGCGCGAGCCGCAGCTCACCCCCGGAGCTGATGCGAGTGCCCGGCGGACTCCCGCGATCGCTCGTAACATGGCGAGAACTGGGATCTCTGTGTGTAAACACAGAGATCCCGGTTCTCTGAGGGGAGAAGTGACAGATCGTCTGTTCATACAAAGTATGAACAGTGATCTGTCATCTCTCCTAGTCAGTTCTCTCCCCCCTTCAGTTAGAACACACACTAGGGAACACAATTAACCCCTTGAGCGCCCCCTAGTGTTAACCCCTTCACTGCCAGTGACATTTACACAGTAATCAATTCATTTTTATAGCACTGATCGCTGTATTAATGCCAATGGTCCCAAAAATGTGTCAAAATTGTCCGATGTGTCTGCTATAATGTCGCAGTCACGATACAAATCTACATTACTAGTAAAAAAAAATAATAAAAATGTTATAAATCTATCCCCTATTTTGTAGACGCTAGAACTTTTGCGCAAACTAATCAATATACGCTTTTTAGCAAAAATATGTAGAAGAATACATATTAGCCTAAACTGAAGAAAGAAATAGTTTTTTTAATATTTTTGGGGAATATTTATTATAGCAAAAATTAAAAAAAAAATTATTTTTTCGCTCTTTTTTTGTTTATAGCGCAAAAAATAAAAAACGCAGAGGTGATAAAATACCACCAAAAGAAAGCTCTATTTGTGGAAAAGACATCAATTTTGTCTGGGCGCAATGTCGCACGACCGCACAATTGTCAGTTAAAGCGACGCAGTGCCGAATCGCAAAAAGTGCTCTGGTCAGGAAGGGGGTAAAATCTTCCGGGGCTGAAGCGGTTAAGTTGTTTTTATTAGAGAACTATTTATTTCAGAATAATAGCGAGTTTCTGAATATACCTGTAAGCTTTGGTTGTCTGCGGGTAAACAAGATAATTGTTCCTGATTCTGAAATTAATAAATTCGATTTTTTAAGGATAACATCTGCTCAAAATGCATATTTCTGAATGTTCCACCATCTAGTATGAGTTAATTAACAACCAATTATGTTATTTTCTGTATTGAAATTTGTATAAATTCATGCTGTTCAGACTATGGGCCAGATAAACCTTTGTAGGTGTGCCAAATAATCAGCTTTTTGTAGATTCACCAAATAATAATTAAATTTAAAAGGGCTTGAAATAAAAGATGTGAATAGTGCAGTAAAAACAATGTCTGGTATCCATTCAGATGCCCCCCCCCCCCCGGTAACTTAGACTGCATATCTGTATTCTGCATTCTATTGAGTGGTTCTCTCCCTTCTGCCAAACTTTTTGCCCCCTCTTTCTTTTCTCTCCTCCACTCACGTCCCCCCCCCCTTTATTATTACTAACCCCTCCTGGTCATTAATTTGTATTTTTTTTTTGCTTTTACACCCTAGACTTGGCCAGTTGCTACACTCGTCTCGTCTGGAGTGCACTGTATTCTTGTTCTATCAGTACAGTGGACGTTCATACTTAAGGTACTGGTAGAGTTTATTGGTATAATATTATCTTCTCACTTAGGACGGCTTCCTAAGTTAACTTACTTTATTTAATATGCTTATAGAGCCTGATAGGCTTGTGTTAGGGTTGAGTTCACCTGCTGGTGGCCCTGTGCTGCTCTGGGCTGCTTGCTGCAGAAACCTGATATAATAGTGATGCCCACCAACGACCAGATCTGCTACACTTGGGAACTGGGAGCCAGTTGCTTGAGCTTTTTGCTTTGCTTTTGACAGGATGCTTAGAGCGAAGGTTATTTGTCAAGTTAAACTTGCGCTAGAAGTAGATAAAGATCATTGTCACTTCATGTGGCAGGATCTCATTGTGGAGGAACTGCTGGGAAGCATTCTGACAGCTGTTGAGGGCAGATTCTCCCTTAGCAAAGTACAACCTTTGATTCAGGTCTGTTCTGAGCCATTATTTCCGGTTATCTCTTAAGACCATGATGTTTTCACTCCCCCATTTACTATGTACCAGGTTGGATTTTTGGGATGGTCGCTGGAACATTGTGCAGGTTCTTTTATCCAGCAGTATTCAGCCTATTCACAACAGGTGTTGTTGGATTGTATTGCTGCTGTGCACTCGTTCTTTATTTATTTTTTTATGGTTGAACTGGATGGACTTGTGTCTTTTTTCAACCTGACTAACTATGTAACTATGTTAATTGAGCAATGTGAGCAGGGAGGTGAACGGAAGAGTGACACGCCGGGGTAAGGGACGAGCAGCCTTACATAGCCACCTAATGGCTGAGCCCAGGTGTGGCTGATTCTAACAGCCTGCTGGCTGTTGGGAGACACCGGCTGGTGGACACTGGGGCTGCAGCAAACAGCCCAGAGCAGCACAGTGCCACATGCAGGTGAACTCAACCCTAACAGCTTGTCAAGCATATCATTGGCTCAATGGTGGGCCTCTTGCACTATGTTGGTTACCATAGAACTGTTTGTGCCATTCTGTGTTTGTACTTTGTGAGAAGAATTCTATAAATTAAGAATTAAAAAAAAAAAATCCTAAGTGCGACTTTTTGCACAAAAAGTCTCGCAATCTACACCAAATAAATAATGGTACAAAAATGTCAATATTTGGCGCAACAGAGTTGTGCAATAGTGTGTCAAGAAGATGATGGTGTAAGACAGTAAGCCCCCGTACACACGGTCGGAAATTCTGGCGGAAAATGTCCGATCGGACCATGTTGTGTATGAGAATTCGTGTGTAGAGAATTCCGACGGACTGCTCAGATCAAATTACGAGACCAAAGCTATTGGCTACTAGCCTCTACGTAGTTCCGTCGTACGTAAAGAACGTCACCGCATTCGGAATGATCGGATTTTCCAACAACTTTGTCCGACCGTATGTATGCAACACCAGTGTCGGACAAAATCCATCGGAAAAAATCTGACGGATTATGTGGTCGGAATTTCCGACCCTGTGTATGGGGGCTTACACATTCTACTATGTCATGTGCCAAAAAAATATGTAAAGTGAGACAATTTGCATATTTCAAGAATCACCAATCAGAGTTTACCTAGTCCCGTATATTTCAAGAGATAATATAGCATCAAAGGGCTTTCATGATTGCCTGTATTGCTCTAAGTTACGTGACTTTAATAAAACATTGATTTCCTTTTATTGGTTTTGGTCTATTCAGCATTGACCTTTATTTACCAGTCTACTCTTTCCTTAACAATTCTTAGAGAAATCAGCCAGGGTGCTGAAATAGCAGTGTGTGGGGGAGTGAGGACAAAGACTCCTACTTCAGACATCATAGTCACGATTGGTCAAAAAAATAAATAAATAAAAAACAGTCAACACATTTCAGTGGACAAGGTACTTCCTTTTTCAGGGTTCCTGGCTATTGTAGAAGGTGGAAAGACTTTTGTCAATGAAGCTTAACTGGTGTAAGCGAGGAAGCTTAGGCAGTGTCAGCTTAGTGGCAAAAAAAAAAAAAGTGATGCCTCGGTCTCTAGAAATACATTGGATACATCCACTTTCCTGGCATCCACCCAAAACATAAAATACGCTATTTAACACACTGAAATCTAGGCAAGGAGGACTTATATTTTAACTCTACTTGATTGTGAAGTGAAGTTACAGCCAATTCTAATGCCGTGTACACACGAGCAGAATTTCCGTCGGAAAAATCTTGGCTGTTTTTTCTGACGGAATTATGCTCAAGCTTGGCTTGCATACACACGGTCACACAAAATGTCGCTGAACTTTTGACCGTCAAGAACGCGGTGTGACGTACATCACTATGACGAGCCGAGAAAATTAAGTTTAATGCTTCCGAACATGTGTCAAATTGTTTCCGAGCATGCGTAGGAATTTTGCGCGCCGGAAATGGTACAGACGATCGAAAATTTACGATCTGAACTTTTTCCGACCGAAAAATTGAGAACCTGCTCTCAATCTTTTGCTGGCTGGAATTCCGCCAGCAAAAGTCCTGATGGAGCATACACACGGTCGCATTTTCAGACCATAAGCTCTCATCGGACTTTTGCTGGCGGAATTTCCGATCGTGTGTACGGGGCATTACTGTTCAGATTACATGATCAAGAGGATCTTTCTCTATGATCACATAAAAAGATGATATGGCCAAGTCACAAAACTATGAAGCATTCAGGGTTGCCATTACAGCACATTATTTGCTCTTTTTAATTATCTGTTGCTTTTTGTAATTTGGTAATGGCTTTACCGCACAGTTTAGATAAATTTACTGCATGCTAATTATTGTATCAGTTTTTGCAGCATTTGGAGTGAAAATGTCATTTCACAAAGACTATCAGAGGGTTTATAATTCTTAAACATGATGTTAGCTTCAGGTGGGTTATAATTCTGAGTTTCAATAGGTGTCTTTTAAGTAGAGCAGAAAATAGAAGCCATTTGAGGTGGTAATAAAATTACAATTTACAAGATAACATAACGATTTGTAAGAAATAAAGACTTTCAGTGATTAGCTATATTACACACAGAAATGAATGACTGCACACCTAAGCAACATTTATGTTTGTGAACTGACCATTTTGGAGAGAAAATTATAATGAGATAAAATGCCAAACGCAGTTAAAAATCACTTCTTCATTTCAGTGAACTGACCCACATATCTATAAATAATAACCCCTTTCAGCTTATTATAATTACATATAAAAGTTATTAATGCCAACAAATGGTGCCTATCATGTTTTGCATTCCTGAGTAAACTGTATTCAGGAATTGCCATGTTTAAAATGTATATAGGAGCAGAAAAATAATATATTTAGAAAAAAGATTCAGATGTCTCTGGAATACATGCACGGATAGAGAAAAATACCCTTTGATCCTGCCAGAAATCCAGTGAGCTCTGAACATCCTGCACGGATCTGACAACACTGCCTGTGCTCAACTAAAATTCTAAGCAGTGTTGGCGGCCTGTTGGACTAAAGACAAACCTCCCCCCCCATAGGTCATGGGCGTGAAAAAGGAGTTCTGTAATCCAGCATTAGAGAACTGGGCAGGACTGACAACACCATTGGGATTTTAGTACAGAGAAATGAACTGTGTTTCCAGCTGAAACAAGAAAATAGCTTAAAGCGGAGTTCCAGGCCAAAATTAAACTCCGTTTAAAACCAACATGCACCACATTCCCCCTCGTTTTTGTATATATATATATATATATATATATATATATATATATATAGTTTTTTTTTTCATACCTTTTTGATACATTTTCTTCGGGACTTCCGTCCCATGGTGCTGCGGCGAGGTACGTCACTTCCCCTGGCTTTTTTTTATGTCCTCCACCTTCCCCCCGTTTCCTTCTGGGACCCCGTGTGTGTTCCAGAAGACGGCGGGACCATTCAGAAAGTGCCTTGCGCATGCACAATAGGAAACAGGCTTTGAAGCCACAAGGCTTCACTTCCTGTTTCTCTTAGTAAGGGAGCCGATGAACGGGTCGGCTTTGGGCGTCGACATTGCGGGCTCCCTGGACAGGTAAATGGCCTTATATTAAAAGTCAGCAGTTACAGTATTTGTAGCTGCTGACTTTTAAAGGGGTTGTAAAGGTACATGTTTTTTCACCTTAATTCATTCTATGCATTAAGGTGAAAAAACATCCGATGATTATCGCTCCCCCAGGCCCCCGTTTACTTACCTGAGCCCTCGAAAGTCCCACGTCGTGAACGCGCTAGCTTCTCGACCGGGCTTCTCGGCTCTTCTCGGCTCATTCATTGGATGATTGATAGCAGCGCAGCCATTGGCTCCAGCTGCTGTCAATCAAATCAATGACGTGGCGCACCGGGGAGCGGGGCCGAGTGATACATTCGGCGGCTATAGCCACCGACTGTATCACTGTATCACGGGAGTGTGCCCGCAAGCTAACCCCCTTGGGAGAGCGCTTCCAGAATGGGGGTTAGCTGATGCGGGGAGGAGCCAGGACAGCCGCTGAGGGACCACAGAAGACGAGGATCGGGGCCACTGTGCGCAAAACAAGCTGCACAGTGGAGGCAAGTATGACATGTTTGTTATTAAAAAAAAAAAAAAAGAAAAAAAAAAAGGAACCTTTACAACCTCTTTAATTTTTTTTCATCCAGGCTAGAACTCCACTTTAAAGTGGTTCTAAAGTCAGAACTTTTTTTTTTTTTACCTTAATGCTTTGTATGCATTAAGGTTAAAACCTGTATAAAGCTCCCCCTAGTCCCCCCTTATACTTACCTGAGCCTGATCCAGTGCTGTGCACACTTCATGGAACTTACTTTGCAATATAGATAATACACATAGCTTCCCTGATTTCGAGGGAATGTCCCTGATTTGGAGCAATGTCTCTCTGTCCCTCTTTCCTCCTAATTTGTCCCTCATTTTGGTCTGATCTATATAGTATATAAAATGCACTTTTTATCTTTCAAAAGTGTTTCTCAGTGCTAAACCTTTCATCTGATTTCTAAATTGCTGCATTTGTACATTCTCAAAGCCAATATAAAGGAAAAGTAATGGTAAAAAAAAGTCCTTGTGGGTTTATTAAACTTTTTTTTTTGGTTAATTCTCCTTTAAGGGGCGTGTCTTTATTTATTTCTATGCCTACATACATTTGTTAGTAGATGTCCCTCATTCCCATCTCAAAATGTTGGGAGGTATGTAATACTAGAGGGTTGGGCTGTATATTTCTACACTTGGCATGCTTTATAGGTAAAATACATCAGGGTACCTGTAACGGACACAACTGCTGTAATTTCCGCAGAGCCAAACACGTTCTCCCCTCGGCATGTGTATTTTCCTTCATCTGACTTAGAAGCATTGAAGATCCGTAAACTTCCATCTGGAAGAACTGCTACCCTGGAAAAAACAAATCTGTTATTTTACATGTTCGCCTCTATAGTCGCGTATCTTTCATACAATACAAACTGTTAATTTATGTTCTTGTGTACAAACTGTTAACGTATGTTCTTGTGATGTAGTTCCTATTACTTATTCAGTTGTGATGTAGCTTCTAATAAAAACTTCCATTATAAACCTACTTCACCTACCTCCTTCAACGCTAGAGGTTTTATAATTACTTTTTGATAAGATTCCAGTTGGCATGTTTATACAATGATGCTTTCTAGATATATCTTAACATTTAAATGAGAAGTATGGGAAATTTTTTTTTTTGAAGAATCATACTTACCTTACCCGCCGGCTCTAAGACAACGTTGATCTCAAAGCTTTGTGAGCAGAGAGCTGGTAACTGTCAGTCACCGGCTCTCTGCTCTGCCCTCCCACGCTCACTGGAGTGCTGGGCTGTGGAGGGGGCGGGAGCGGCTGATTCAGGCTCTCAGCAGCTCGCTGAGAGCCTTAGCCGGGTGCGGGTCCAGGCATGTGGGCAGATCTGCAAAGTGCAAAATCTGGTGCAGCTCAGAATAGAAAACCAATCAGTCAATGAGCATAGAATGCAGGAAGGTAAAAAACCTTCAGCCTTCAGACCCACTTAAAGAGGAAGTAAACTCCTTTTACTGACATTTACCTATAGGTAAGCCTATAATAAGGGCTTACCTATAGGTAGTGTAAATATCTCCTAAAAGTGCATCGTTTAGGAGATATGTACATTACATGCAGCCAATGACATCACTGGCATATGCGCTCTGAAGGAACAGGCACCTGGGAGTGTCCTCACCTCGGCTCCGGCCAGTCACAGATTCGGAGCCCGCAAACCCAGAAGCAAGACGGGTGAAGATAGAAGCGGCTGCAGCGCTGACATCGCCGTGCTGGAACAGCTTCCTTTTAAGGTAAGTTTCACATAATGTGCTAGTATACAATGCGTACTAGCGCATTATGACTTGCAGGGGAAAAAAAACGTCCATCGGTATACAACAGCTTTAACCACCTAAGTGGAACCAAACTGTATCTGAAGCACCACAAACTGAAAAGCCTATTTGATTCATCTTTAATATCCAAAGCCAACCTATCAATTCTAGCTGCAGCCATCTTGAGGTAGGTTACTTTCATACTGGGGCAGTTCTCAGTCGCTTTAGCGCTATAAATAGCCTCTGAAAAGCGGCGAAAAAAAAACGCCTCTCATTCATTGCAGTGTGTCATACGAAAATCCTGCAAGCAGCATCTTTTGGGCATGTTCGGGGGGCTGTATTTAGCACTCCCAAAATTCCCTGCCCATTGCAATGATTGGGCAGTGCTTCCAAAGCGCCATAAAAGTGTTTTGAAAGCAGCGCAAAACAGGACTTTTTAAAAAAATTTGGGGGTAAAAAGTGCCCCACTAGAGGCCGAAAAGCGCTGCAAAAGCACCGCTAAAACAGCGATAAAGTGCCGCTAGAACAAGCGCTGCTTTAGCACTAACAGCCGGCGCTGCCAGTTTTAAAGTGGTTGTAAACCCTTACAAACACTTGGACCTACAGGTAAGCCTAGATTAAGGCTTACCTGTAGGTCAAAGAAATATCTCCTAAACCTCACGGTTTAGGAGATATTTCCCAAAAGACAGGCACCGCTGTCTGCGGTGCATGCGCCGTAGACAGCGGCGCGCAGGCACACTGAGAAAGCCGATCTCAACGCAGATATGCTGCGAGTGGCGGCTCCCGTGTACATGCGTGGGAGTGACGTCATCGCGGCGCCATCTAATGACAGCGCCGGAGCCGCGAGACCCACCAAGAAGATGGAGGCACCGTACACAAGGGGACAGCGGTAACTTCGCTGGCTCCTGTGCCAGGTAAGTGACACATAATGGACTATGCAATGCATTACCTTTGCAGGGAAACAAAGAGGAAGTAAACCCATTAGGGGTTACTTGCTCTAAGGTACTAAGGGTTAATGATTCATGTAGCATTTGCTGTCTGGAATACAACTGCCATCAGCTCAGGCTTGCATGCAGGAGGAGGTGCTTTGCTGAAAAAGCCCCTCTTCCCCCTCCAGTTGAAAGAAACTCCTGGGATGTATAACATCATTTGGCCTAGGCCACAAAATAGGAAGCAAATAAAGAAATGCTTAAATTATTAGAGGATAAAGTAAATAAAATCTACCTATCTATTCTCTCTAATGCTAGCAGCATAAGGATTACAAACAGTAAATGCTGATTGAGAGAGTTGAGTTCCACTTTCATATGTAGGATTCTTGCATACTAATTTATTCTTCCACATTCTAAAGCCCCATACACACGGTCGGACAATCCGCGGACCAGGTCCGTCGGATCATGTCCGTCGTACTTTGTCCGATGTTGGTTTTGCGTACACACGGTCGGACAAAGTTGTCGGAAAATCCGATCATTCTGAACGTGGTGACGTTTGTTGCCTACGACGGGACAACGTAGAGGCTAGTAGCCAATAGCTTTGGTCTTGTAATGTGATCTGAGCATGCGTAGCACTTTGTCCGGTCGGACAACCGTACACACGATCGGGTTTGGTGTGATCGGACCGGGTTGACGGCAAATCTTTCCAGCAGGAGATAAGACATTGTCCGTCGGACAAACCGACGAACACTGTCCGATGGTGCATACACACGGTCTGATTTTTCAACAACATTGTCCGATCGGACAGAATCCATGAAAAAGTCCGACCGTGTGTATGGGGCTTAAGACTGCACTGTACATATAAAATACAAGGCACATACATGCATTCAGAAAATGTTTTCTAAATGCAAATATAATTTCTTAGGATGGTGTTTTTCTATCATACGCTAATGCAAAGAGACTTATGCAGAAGAATAACACAGCATTTACAGCATTTAAAAGGATTGTCATTTTAATCACACCAAGAGTAAATTGCTGATTGATTTATCCATTCACACAATCACATTGTTTATTTGCTTTGATGAGACAGATGTGAGGAATGCATCTCAAGGGAATGATACGTTGAAGTGTATTTAAACCCAAAACCAAAAACTGGAATATATTGCAACGTACCTATCCTAAAGCCTCGTACACACGATCGGATTGTTGGCCAACAAAACCGTGGACTTTTGTCCGAAGGGCGTTGGCCCAAACTTGTCTTGCATACAAACGGCAAGGAATTGTCGGCCAACAAATACGAACGTAGCGACGTACTACATTGTTTTTCAGCTCTTTAGCGCCACCCTTTGGGCTCCTTCTGCTAATTTCATGTTAGTAGAAGTTTGGCGAGTGTTGATTCGCTCCTCCGATTACGCAACATGTCTGGTTGACGAACGGCTGTTCAGAAACGAACTGAAAAGCACGAAATGAAAAGCGTGAAATGAAAAGCGCGAATCAACACTCACCAAACTTCTACTAACACAAAATTAGCAGAAGGAGCCCAAAGGGTGTCGCTAAAGAGCTGAAAAAACAAGTAGTACGTCACTACGTTCGTGTTTGTTGGCTGACGATTCCTTGCCGTTTGTATGCAAGACAAAATGCAAGCACATGCCTTCGGACAAAAGTCTGAGGTTCTGTCTGCGGAAAATCCGATCGTGTGTACGAGGCTTTAGGGCTCTTTCACATGGGGCGGATCAGTGCAGATCTGCCCCGTGGATATCCGCTTGCTCAGCGGGGATCGCCGGAGCGATCTCCACTGAGCAGGATGATGACAGGTCCGTCTCTGCACATAGCACAGGGACGGACCTGTCACAGCGCCGCTCTCCCCTATGGGGGATCGGGTGACGGCGGACCGTAGAGTCCGTCGTCATCCGATCCGCTCTGCAGACAGATGGAAAAATAGGGTTTTCCTCCGTCTGCAGAAACGGACCATAGCGGGCACGGACGAGATCAGGTTTCAGCGGATGCTCATCCGCTGACACCCGCTATCCCATAGGGATACACGAATGTCCCTTTTTCATCCAAAAACGGATGGATGAAAAACGGACATACGGACCGTCCGTGTGAAAGAGCCCTTACTCACATTCATACATACATATACTAGAGCCACTTTAGACAGGAGCCAATTAACATACCAGCATGTCTTTGGAGTGCGGGAAGAAACCAGAGTACCCCCACACATGCATAGGGAGAACATTCAAACTCCAGGCAGGTAGTGCCATAGTTGGGATTTGATCCGATGACCCTATTGCTACTAGGGGAAAATGCTAACCACTTCGCCATTGTGCTGCTTTATGTATATAACTCCTCACAGAATGCATGTTAACCAAGTAAACCAAGTTCCGACATATGGAATACTTGTTAATGCAAAGTCTCCTAAGTGGCATTTAAGAGGCTTTTTTTGGATCCAAGAGTTTTGGGAATTGGACACCTGCTGGTTTGCATGTTACCTTTCCTGACACATTTCAAGCAGAACTGATCCCAAATTATATTTTATCAGCTCATTTCTTGCTGTCTATATATTCTTTAAGAAAAGAAAAATCTCCTATGTTTTATATTGATTCAATGATCAATGTATCAGTTGGCCATAAAATGTATGTTTCCACAAATTGTCCACCTGCACAAAAAGGGTTACTCTTCCCAGGTGGAGGCGAATGATTCACTATTAATTATCACTGCCTTTTCTGAGCAACAGACACTTCTTTGATTTCATCTAAAAAGACAGATAAGGCTGAAACGCTATGGAGTCATCTGCCCTTTGGCATTTTTTGAAGTCCAGATGCCATTAATTTGTCCTTTTATATTAAGCTGGATGTTGAGTGTGTCAAGAATCTTTAACCCAGCATGAAACGATGCTATGAAACCCTGTAAAGTATCTGAAAACGTATCCTTCAGCATTGCACAAGATATAAAAAGAGAAATGATGAACATAAAGTCCTTTAAGAACAACTTCAGACAAGAAAAAAAATCAATCAGTGAGCTGCTAATGGTATTCAGGAGATATAACTACAGAAAGTCCACTAAATTTAGTGGAAAAGTGCCAAAAATGATGTTACGCCCAGTAAATGGATACCAAAAGTTGTAATGCTTGAAAATTGTGTCTGCCTGTGCAATGGCACAAAATTACGGTACCTAAAAATCTCCCTAGGCAAAGCTTTAAAAGCCTTTACAATTTTCAATTTTTATCATTTTTTTTTTTTTTTTTTTAAATGTACCTTTAACTTTTTTTTCCTCAATTGTATTGCTATTACAAGGGATGAACAGCATCCCTTGTATTAGCATGGGCCGTGACAGGCTCCCTTTATGGAGAGATCTATTCTCTGGCCTCCAATGCAGCCGATCAGACACAGATGGGTCTGATCAGCTGCTTCCCTGGCCAGTAACGGCCAGGTAAATAAACAAACGAATCAGTTTCGGAGGTCACACATTGGGAGGAACATTTGTTCCCTTCATTGTATGCCTGGATGCCACTGGTCGCCAGTGATGTAAGTAACTGAGTTCAAATAAACAGAGTTACTTAACGCAGTTACTTTAGAGGGTAATGAGTAATCTAACTGATTACTTTTCCGCTCATGGTAACACAGTTCCCATTACTTGGGCGACTTTACCGCAATTACATCTACCGCCACTAGATGGCAGTGTCCTGACGAAAAAGTTCCCCCACCAGATAAGGACCCCCTGTACTGCGCAGGCGCAGCGCTTGCGCAGTCCGAAGGACTACGGAGCTTACGAACATTGCCGAACCTAAACAGCTCTGAGTGAACTCTACACCGCGCAGGCACAGTTAACGTGTAATTGTACGAGGCGATGCCACACGCTCCTGATGCTGGTGCTACTCTGCAAGGGGCATCTATCGTGTAACTAAGGGGCGGGTCTAGTATTACTGTAACCAAGGGGCGCATTTATTATAATTGTTATATATTGAGCTCTGCCCATTAATTTAACATTTGCCTTCTTCTGTAGCCATCCGCCCCTTACACGATATAATATTAATAGACCCGCCACTTGCTTACACGCTATAACAGATCTGCCCCTTGGTTAGAGTAATAATAGAGCAGCCCCTTGGTTACACGATATATAACTATAATAATAAATGTGCTCCTTGCTTACAGTAATACTAGACCCGCCCCTTAGTTTCACGTATAGAATATAAAAAAAAAGTCAAACATTATGGAAAAAAAAAAAAGTCACAGTTACTTTGCTGCGTAACTAATTACTTTTCCAATGTAGTAACTGAGTTACTAACGCAATTACTTTTTGGGAGAAGTAATTTGTAACTTAACTAAGATGACCAACACTGCTGGTCGCATCCCTTACTGGGCTCTCTGATCGCAGGCGGCGGTGGAAGTGGGGTCGGACTCCCTTCTGCCGCCTGTAAAAGTAATCCAGTAGCTCATTAGCCACTCAGATTGCTTTTATTTTGTGCAGAATCGCTGACCCTAAGGCTGGGTTCATACTGGTATGACAAACGCTCCGACATTGGGAGCTCATGTCGCATGACGTGGGAAAATAAATGTTTCCCTATGGGAGCCGTCTTAACTGGTCCGCCACAAGTCAGTCCGACTTTGAAAATACTCCCTGTACTACTTTGGTCCGACTTTGATCCTACTTTGATCCAAAGTGCAGCGCTCCAATAAGGTAAAATGTAGAAAGTAAAACTGTGTGTGATAGCCCATATAAAAATCAATAGAGATACATAGTACATAGTTAGTACATAGTTAGTCAGGTTGAAAAAAGACACAAGTCTATCCAGTTCAACCACAAAAAAAAAAAAAAGGCCCCTCCACTGCCGCCGGAAGGAGGATGGGGCCAAATTTCCAGGGTACCTCGCTGAGGCTAGGTCTCCTGGAAGTGGGGGCGGGTAGCTGTCAACAACAGGTACCTGCTCCCCCCGAAAGCTACCCTTTTGGGTAAGGCTGCGCTTTAACCTCTTGCCGACTGCCGCACACAGATATACGTCAGCAGAATGGTACAGGCAGGCAAATGGGCGTACCTGTACGCCCCTTTAAATTTGCCGCCTATTGGGCCCGCCGCACGCTGCGGGTCCCGGGAAATCGATGTTCGCCGGCGGCCCGTGATTGCGGTGTGGAGAGGCAGAATGGGGAGATGCCTATGTAAACAAGGCATTTCCCCATTCTGCCTAGTGACATGACAGAGATCCACTGCTCCCTGTCATCGGGATCAGTGATTGCTGTCATGTCAGTGGAAGCCCATCTCCCCTACAGTTAGTACACCTCCCTAGGACACACTTAACCCCTTGATCGCCCCCTAGTGTTAACCCCTTCCCTGCCAGTGTCATTTACACAGTAATTAGTGCATTTTTATAGAACTGATTGCTGTATAAATGCCAATGGTCCCAAAATAGTGTCAAAAGTGTCCGATGTGTCCACTATAATGTCGCAGTCACAATAAAAATCACAGATCACCTCCATTACTAATAAAAAATAATAATAATAAAAATGCCATAAATCTATCCACTATTTTGTAGACGCAATAACTTTTGCGCAAACCAATCAATATACGCTTGTTGCGATTTTTTTACCAAAAATATGTAGAAGAATACATACAGTGGTGTGAAAAAGTGTTTGCCCCCTTCCTCATTTCCTGTTCCTTTGCATGTTTGTCACACTTAAGTGTTTCGGAACATCAAACCAATTTAAACAATAGTCAAGGACAACACAAGTAAACACAAAATGCAATTTGTAAATGAAGGTGTTTATTATTAAAGGTGAAAAAAAATCCAAACCATCATGGCCCTGTGTGAAAAAGTGATTGCCCCCTAAACCTAATAACTGGTTGGGCCACCCTTAGCAGCAACAACTGCAACCAAGCGTTTGCGATAACGTGCAATGAGGCTTTTACAGCGTCCTGGAGGAATTTTGGCCCACTCATCTTTGCAGAATTGTCCTAATTCAGTTACATTAGAGGGTTTTCGAGCATGAACGGCCTTTTTAAGGTCATACCACAACATCTCAATAGGATTCAGGTCAGGACTTTGGCTAGGCCACTCCAAAGTCTTCATTTTGTTTTTCTTCAGCCATTCGGTGGTGGACTTGCTGGTGTGTTTAGGATCATTGTCCTGCTGCAGAACCCAAGTTCGTTTCAGCTTGAGTACACGAACAGATGGTCGGACATTCTCCTTCAGGATCTCTTGGTAGACAGCAGAATTCATAGTTCCTTTTATCACGGCAAGTCTTCCAGGTCCTGAAGCAGCAAAACAGCCCCAGACCATCACACTACCACCACCATATTTTACTGTTGGTATAATGTTCTTTTTCTGAAATGCAGTGTTCCTTCTACGCCAGATATACTTGGACACACACCTTCCAAAGAGTTCCACTTTTGTCTCATCGGTCCACAGAATGTTGTCCCAAAAGTCTTGGGGATCATCAAGATGTGTTGTGGAGAAATTGAGATGAGCTTTGATGTTCTTTTTGCTCAGCAGTGGTTTTCTCCTTGGAACTCTGCCATGCAGGCCATTTTTGCCCAGTCTTTTCCTGATGGTGGAGGCATGAACGCTGACCTTAACTGAGGCAAGTGAGGCCTGCAGTTCCTTGGACGTTGTTGTGGGGTCTTTTGTGACCTCTTGGATGAGTCGTCGCTGCGCTCTTGGGGTAATTTTGGGCGGCCGGCCACTCCTGGGAAGGTTCACCACTGTTCCATGTCTTCGCCATTTGTGGATAATGGCTCTCACTGTGGTTCGCTGGATTCCCAAAGCTTTGGAAATGGCTTTATAACCCTTTCCAGACTGATAGATCTCAATTACTTTCTTTCTCAATTGTTCCTGAATTTCTTTGGGTCTCGGCATGATGTGTAGCTTTTAAGGATCTTCTGGTGGACCTTACTGTGTCAAGCAGCTCCTATTTAAGTGATGCCTTGATTGTGAACAGGTGTGGAAATAATCAGGCCTGGGTGTGGCTAGAGAAATTGAACTCAGGTGTGGACAACCACAGTTATAGTATGTTTTAACAAGGGGGGCAATCACTTTTTCACACAGGGCCATGATGGTTTGGATTTTTTTTCACCTTTAATAATAAACACCTTCATTTACAAATTGCATTTTGTGTTTACTTGTGTTGTCCTTGACTATTGTTTAAATTGGTTTGATGTTCCGAAACACTTAAGTGTGACAAACATGCAAAGGAACAGGAAATGAGGAAGGGGGCAAACACTTTTTCACACCACTGTATAGGCCTAAACTGAGAAATAAATTTGTTTTTTTTTTTATATATTCTTGGGGGATATTTATTATAGCAAAAGGTAAAAAATATTGCTTTTTCTTAAAAATTGTAGCTCTTTTTTTGTTTATAGTGCAAAAAATAAAAACCGCAGAGGTGATAAAATACCACCAAAAGAAAGCTCTATTTGTGGGAAAACGGATGTAAATTTTGTTTGTGTGCAACCTCACACGACCGCTAAATCTCAAACAAATGCTCAGGTCAGGAAGGGGGTAAAATCTTTCCGGGATGAAGTGGTTAAAGAGGAAGTAGACTCTCTTAAAAAAACAAGAAAAAAAAAACACTGCAAGATCCCATTATATATTACCTCAGATCGAAGCCCCCGCAGTGGTCCTCGTCTCCCCTTCCGGCCGCCAACATGTTGTCCTTGAGTTACTTCTGGGTATCATGGCTCCGGCGCTGTGATTGGCCGGAACCACGATGACGTCACTCCCGCGCATGCGCGTGGGAGCCGCCGGTAACGACAGGGAGACTGCAGCAATGGCACATAGATGCCATTGCTTCCGTTTTCCCCAGTGCGCATGTGCCAATGACATCGGCACATGCAGGGGACAGGGGATATCTCCTAAACCGTGCAGGTTTAGGAGATATCCTGGGTAGCCACAGGTAAGCCTTAACCACTTGCTTACTGTGCACTTAAACACCCTTCCTGCCCAGACCAATTTTCAGCTTTCAGTGCTCTTGCACTTTCAGTGACAATTGCGCGGTCATGCAATGCTGTAACCAAATGAATTTTTTATAATTTTGTTCGCACAAACAGAGCTTTAGTTTGGTGGTATTTATTCGCGACTCCGTTTTTTATTTTTTGCGATATTAGCGAAAACATAGCGGAAATTTTGAAAAAAAACAATATTTTCTCCTTTCTTTTTTAAAAGAAATCCAATAAAATCAAATTTTGTCATAAATTTAAGCCAAAATGTATTCTGCTACATGTTTTTTGTAAAAAAAATTCCGTTAAGTGTATAATAATTGGTTCGCGTGATCACGGACATATGTACGCAAATGATCATGTAAAAAGGGTGTGCAGGTGATCACGGACATATGTGTGCAGATAATCATTGGCACATGTTATTTTACTGGGACATATGTGAGGGACATGTGTGTTTTTATTATTTGGGGACATGTGTTTTTATTATTTGGGGACATGTGTGTTTTGGGGACATGTGTGTTTTGGGGACATGTGTGTTTTACTGTGGGGACACTACACTGGTGATCAGTGAGTAAAAAACTGTAAAAAAAACAGCTAATACTCACTGATCACCAGCCGGCTGCAGCGATCCGCTCTCCTCTCCTCACCGACGACTTCCGTGTGAGGAGAGGAGGGCCGATTGCCTAGCAACCGGCTGTTTGTTTACATCACATGACGGCTGTGATTTGACATGGCCGTCATGTGATCAGGAGGGCCAATCACCGAGCCCTCCTGCCGATCCGAGATGCGACGTGTCCGGGTGACACGGCCGCATCGGGATCGCGCCGCTGCGCAGGCACGCGCACGCGCGATCCCTCTACTTCTGAAGGACGTTCCGGAACGTCCATTCAGAAGTAGACGGCTCCCACCCGCCCGTATATGTACATTGGCCGGGTGGGAAGTGGTTAATATAGGCTTACCTGTAGCATAAGGTTGTAAAATAGAGTTTACAACCACTTTAAGCATGGTACATAGCTCCCAACTGTCCCTGATTTGGAGCAATGTCCCTCTGTCCCTCATTCCTCCTCATTTGTCCCTCATGTTGGTCTGAGCCATATAGATCTATATAAAATGCACTTTTTATCTATAAAAAAGTGTTTTCCAGCGCTAAACCTTTCATCTGATTTCTAAATTGCTGCATTTGTAAATTCCAAAAGCCAATATAAAGGAATAGTAGTGGTAAAAAAAAGCACTTGTGGGTTTAACCAATCTTGTTTTTTTGTACAATTATCCTTTAAGGGGGCGTGGCAAGGGGTGTGTCCTCTGCTTACATACTTTTGCTGATAGGGGTCCCTCATTCCCATCTCAAAAAGTTGGGAGGTATGATGGTAGGCCTGTGTCTGAGTAAAGATGTATCTGGAAAAATATCAATTTTACCACCATTGTTTTTGCCATTTTTTTAAATAAAGTAAATTAACATAATAAAGTCATAATATGCATAAGACAAGTTGGTGAACAAGATATTTCAGTGCAGGAAAGTCATCTTGAACCCAAAGTTGCATACATAAATGAGCAGTTTTGCTGGCAGTGGAGTATGACACAAAGCCTACTGGTCACCTTGGCAGGAAGACCTCTTTGTCCTTGTTTTGGCCTTCACCGCCACTATTTGGCTTTTTTTTGTCTACGCAGCTCAGCATGAAATATGAGACTTTTTAATCTACATATGCCCAGGCTTTTCTAAAGTTATGAGTTTAATCTAATGTCCATCTTGCGAAAAACCATAAAATCGTTTTGTAATTGAAGCTCTGGATTAAAATTCAAAGCAGGAGTAGAAATAGTGTTTTCATTTCATATCTTCCAATATATATTTACAGCTAAAGACCTGCATTGTTACCAGCAGCAATAAAAACGTATTTTTATTTTTTTGCAAGAGTGCAATTACCATCTTTCAGCTCATCAGGCAGGAATACGCAAACATTTCCCCTTCAAACAGGCAAACAACGATTACACAAGCACATCTTCAGAAAGAATGCAATCATTAGTGGAACGGGTTAATTATAAATGCTAAACTCCCTTCTGGGTATAGTTACCCTGAGCATCATTGCCAGGGGTTAATGAGATCTAGAACTTGTTAACAAATGGAGCATCCTGTGTGAAGGGCAAACAACATCTCAACTACTACAACTGCCATTAACCTTGACAAAGCACCAAACAAGTGCCTGAGAATTCGCAGGATTACCTCCAGCTTCATAGGCTTTTATTTCACAGCCATAAGTACTTTGTATATTTAAAGCTGCTAATGTGTTTACATGGACATGTTTGTCGGCTCTGAGCAATTGTTTAACATGAGTTTATTTCACCACTTAAAGTGATTATTAAGTCTATTAATTTTTTTTAACCACTTCAATACAGGGCATTTTCACCCCCTTCCTGCCCAGGCCATATTTTCTGTTTTCAGCGCTGTCACACTTTGAATGGCAATTGCGCGGTCATGCAAAACTGTACCCATATGACATTTTTATAAATTTTTTTCCCCTTTCTTTTGGTGGTATTTGATCATCTCTGCGGTTTTTATTTTTTTGCGCTATAAACAAAAGAAGAGTAAAAAAAGAAGAGCGAAAAAAAAAACACAATATTTTTAACTTTTTGCTATAATAAATATCCCATTTAAAAAAAAATAATAATAATTTATATATTGCAATAAAAAATTGCAATAAGCATATATTGATTGGCTTGCACAAAAGTTATAGTGTCTACAATATTGGGGATAGTTTTATGGCTTTTTAATTTTTTTTTTACTAGTAATGGTGGCGATCTTTTTTATCGTGACTGCGACACCATTTTGGGACCATTCACTTTCATACAGCGATCAGTGCTATAAAAATGCATTGATTACTGTAAAAATGTCACTGGCAGGGAAGGGGTTAACACTAGGGGGCGATCAAGGGGTTAGCTGTGTTACCTAGGGAGTTATTCTAACTGTAGGGGGAGGGGACTCACAAGGGGAGGAGACCAATCAGTGTTCCTCCGTACACGGAACATATGATCGGTCTCCTCTCAGCTGACTGTTATCAGGCAATCGCAGGTGCCCGGCGGACATCGCGGCCAACGGGCACGCACATAGGCTCCCGAGTGATGCGGCGTGCGCTCGTGCGAGCGCCCTCCAGGCGGCCGGGAAGCCCAGGACGTCATATGACGCCCGCCCAGAATTGGAGATCCCTCCTTGGATCTCATATGACTATGGGCGGTACTGAAGTGGTTAAATAACAAACATGATATACTTGCCTACTCTTGCCTACCCTCCTATTCTTGGGTCCCCTGATGGAACTCCTAGCTCCTCCTCTTGTAAGTGTTCCCCCATAGCAAACTGCTTGCTATGGGGGGCACACCAGCAGGCTTGATCCCAAGCTGGGCTGCCTGCGTCCATAGACACAGACAGCACAGCTTGGCTCCACCCCCCACTCCACTCCGTCATCACAGGATTTGACTGACAGCAGTGGGAGCCAATGGTCTGTGAGACCAGGTGAGAGGAGAGACCCGCTACAGACAGACACAGTGCTGGATATAGAGAGGATTCGGGTAAGTACGGGGGGGGGGGGGGGGGGGCAATATTACTAATTCATTTTTTTTTCACCTTAATGAAGGGAATGCAATAAAGTGGTTCTTCACTCTGTTTTGAATACAATTAAGAGTCGGCAGCTACAAATACTGTCCAGGGGTCACCTAAACTGGTTCTTCTCCGGTCTTCATGTCCCTGGCACAGGCATGTTTACTGTGGGCAGCCAGCTGTGATTCCTTGCAGTCAGCTGCCTACTGCGCAAGCATGAGCCGTGCTGCACTTTGTGAATGAATGGTCCTGCAGCCTTCTGGGACCTGTGATACGTCCCAGAAGGTTGCAGGCAAATCAGTAGGAGGGAAGAACTTCTGTTGGATGCGCCGCAGCCATCTGACTGGAAGTGGGAGCGGGTACCTGTCAGAACCAGCTACCCGCTCCTCCCCTTCCCAGAAAAAGTGCCAAAAATAGTAGAGGAGGGAGGGATGAGAGCATAAAGCAGAAGTTCCCCTTTAGGGTGAAGTTCCACTTTAAGGTAAAAATTGTTTAGGCTTTAGAACCCCTTTAAGGCCCAAACAAGACACAAGAGATTTTGCTTACAAACAAACCTGCCGCTGTCATTGTGCAATAACATGAAAAATAAACTGAAAAGGTTTTTACTATCGTAATTTCAAAAAGGTGGACGATAACCAAAACAAGCAATCCTAGGAGATGCCCTCAGTGCCGCTCCAGCACACAGAAGGTGTTTGTCCATTCCCTCCACTCAGGTCTCAGATTACACTATGCTGTGTGTGGCATCCTAGTTACATAGTTAGTAAGGTTGAATAAAGACACCAGTCCATCCAGTTCAACCTGAGTGAGTGTGGGTGCGTGTCTGCAATTGTCCATTGTACATTGTGTCTCATTAAGATGCTCACTTATTATATTATTGTTTTTTATTTTTTTATTTAAGGTACCCGTATAGCGGTGTCAATTTATGCAGCGCTCCACACATACATCGCACACTCACATCAGTCCCTACCCTTAAGGAGCCCACAATACAAGGTCCCCAAACATCAAATCCCTCCCTCCTGCCTGCTGGAGCTCAGAAATGCTGTTTAAAATGTGTGCTTTAGGAGGCTGTAGAGGAGAGAGCACTACAGATAAACAGATACAACTTATGCAGGAGGATTTGTTTCATTTCTTTGTATCACAAAGCAAACAGAATATTGGCATGCATTAAAAAGGGGATTAACTCCAAGGATAAAGCGATAATTCTCCCACTCTACAAGACTCTGGTCCGGCCGCATCTGGAGAATGCTGTCCAGTTCTGGGCACCAGTCCTTTAGGAAGGATGTACTGGAAATGGAGCGAGTACAAAGAAGGGCAACAAAGCTAATAAAGGGTCTGAAGGATATTAGTTATGAGGAAAGGTTGCGAGCACTGAACTTTTTCTCTCTGGAGAAGAGATGCTTGAGAGGGGATATGATTTCAATATACAAACACCACACTGGTGACCTCACAATAGGGATAAAACTTTTTTGCAGGAGGAAGTTTAATAAAACACGTGGCCACTCATTAAAATTAGAAGAAAAGAGGTTTAACCTTAAACTACATAGAGGGTTCTTTACTGTAAGAGATGCAAGGTTGTGGAATTCCCTTCCACAGGCGGTGGTCTCAGCGGGGGGCATCGATAGTTTCAAAAAACGATTAAATAAGCACCTAAACAACCGCAACATACAGGGATATACAATGTAATACAGTGGAACCTCGGATTGCGAGTAACACGGTTAACGAGCATTTCGAAATACGAGCAATTATTTTTGTTAAATCCTGACTCGGTTTGCAAGTGTTGTCTCGCAAAACGAGCAGGATTCAAGCCTCTGCGGTGTGCAGTACCGCATTTGGCCAGAGGTGCGGGGGCACCGGTGACACTCGGAGCTGCTTGGAGCCATTCAGAAATACTCAGAAACACTTGGAAATACTCCGTTCCCGAGCCTTTCCGATGGTTTCTGAGTGCAGTCTCTCCGGCGCCCCCCCACCTCTGGCCACATGCGGTAATGCATACAATAGAAGGCAATGTGGAACGAATTATCATAGTTTCCATTGACTTCTATGGGGAAACTCGCTTTGATGTGCGAGTGCTTTGGATTACAAGCATTCTCCTGGAGCGGATTATGCTTGTAATCCAAGGTTCCACAGTACTGACATATAATCACACACATGGGTTGGACTTGAAGGACTTGTGTCTTTTTTTCAACCTCACCTACTATGTAACTATGTGACCTGAGGCTAGTCACTTCACTGGGCTTATGTAAGGGCTTACAACCACTTTTAAAAACAATACAAATATTATTATATTATTTATATCAGCAAATTAGTCAAGTCAACCAACATATCCTGACACTGCTAAAATTGATCTGAGTACTTAGGCTCATACGACCTCTGGCCATGAAAGGATGACATACGCAACATCCACAGCAGCCAAATTAAAAAAGTGCAAGCATTGACTTTCTCAGAGGACATACAATCCACTACTTAGACTGATTGTCCAATTAGTGGAGTTATTAATGTAGATCCAATTGACAGCTTTCAGAAATTCAAACGTGGCTTCCTTGTTTTCCATCACTATATACATATAAGCTAAATGTGGAATTTGTTTTGTGCGACTTTTTAATGTTGACTGTAGAATGAAAATCCACGGTTTAAACGTTATGCCGTTGTGCCTTTTCTCTCTGATGTTTACATATATTTAGGAGATAATGCTGACAAAAACACAAAGCTCTACCTACAGTCTCCTATTAAAGTTTTCAGATTTCTGCCTGTACAACTTCTTCAAAGTCTGTAAACAATACGGTTTTCTTCGGTGCACGTCATCTTCCTACAATGCGGGTACTGCAACTTGAATATATTCATATTTATATTTCATTCATTCTCTCCAAAAGAAATCCGAATAAAATTACCATAAATACAAATACAAATAAAAATTTAAATTTTCGGAGCTTCACTGCCTCCTGCTAAATCTCATCTGTCACTTGTACTCCTTCTGTAAGTCATTCCAAAAACAAAGGATAGCGAATGAACAGGCGACATGAGTTTAAATTCCCTAATTGTTTTTATACTTGTAAATGTGCATTACAATGTTCTCATGAATTATTAAATAACGCCCTTCCTTAGCTCACAACCCACATTGCTGCCACTACCAAAAAATGTTGTTTCCATTTCCTCTAAGTTGGTACTATTTAACCTTTTCTGTGATTTACACACACACGTCCCTGTTCTGCCTCTTGTGCCCACGATCGCTCGTGGCCGACAGTCACGAGCATAGGCACCCCCTGCTGCGCCTGCTATCCCGCTGCATTGGCACCCTCCGCTGCGCCTGCTATCCCGCTGCATTGGCACCCCCCGCTGCGCCTGCTATCCCGCTTAAAGGAACCGATGTATAGCTGATTTTGATAGGTACCCTCTCCTCCCCAAAAGCTCCATTTCGTACACAGGAGTGGGGGAGGAGGCCTTAAAGCGGAACTTCACCTTTTGGGTGGAGCTCTGGTTTAAGTCCCATAGTAACAAAAGCTTCAAGGAGCTAGAAAATTGTTGCCTATTGCTCCTTACAGTGTACACTACAGCGCTCATGTGAGATTAGTGCCAGGGATGATGAAACTCTTATGTGCATCATCAGTGGCCAAGGCCAAAGAGGGAAAAAGTAGTGGGGTAAATAGCAGTGGTATGGAATGGAGCAGTGACTGCCATTACTGGGTAAGTGGTAAGTGTGCCCTACATTATGGTGAAAGCCCACCTGCACCCAGTGGAATTTAGTTCTGCTTTGAAAAAGTGAAGATTTACTATGGTATAGGAAAGTTTTTAGAAATTAAAATTGTGCCTAAGTGGTGTCATGAATGTTTTTAGCCTCGTAGCTGTATATTTGCAGTGTGTGGTGGTCTAAGGCAGTGATTCTCAACCCTGTACTTAAATACCCCCAACAGGCCATGTTTGCAGGTTTTCCTTTATCTTGCATGGGTGCTTTAAATCAGAGTCAATGGCTTGGTATTTTGGACAGCTATTTTATCTAAGAGACATTCCCAAAACATGGCCTGTTTGCGGTACTCAAGGACAAGGTTGGGAACCACTGGTCAAAAGCACTGCTGCCTCTGACAGATAACCACACCAAACCAGGAGTGACTGGTGTACTGGGTTGCTCACTGTTTTCCTGAGGGTTTGCTGGAGAGGAAGCTGTACTGGAGAACCTGCAGTGCAAGCATCTCATTTCTTCTGCAAATCATAATGCCTGGAATTTTCATAGCCTGCAATAAGTTTTGATATTTTGGAATTTTATTAGCAGGGACTAGCCGAGAGGAGATCATTCTAGTCAATCAACCACACCTTTCTGGCAAATACCAAAAATGACAGGTTACTAATGTAATAGGCAGCTATTTTCCAATTGAAATATGTTGACAGTTCGAAAAAATTATTTCTATTAGTTCTTGTAGGAAGCAATTACGACAGTTTCCTGATGAGGCTATTCATTATCACATGACATTCTATACAAAGGAAGCCAGAAAACAGAATGAACCAATATATGTCAGTTATGAACGGTATCACGCTATACTTTTCCCACCAAGAAAGCCAAATCATTTACAAGGGTTATGGACCACTGATTACTCTCTTCCTGATATCTGTCTTCGTGTAATTGCTATTTGTACCTAAAAGCATTTGTCAGACTTGAATTAGGCGTGTTAATAATATGCCTGCTTAAATTTAGCATTTATTCAATCACAAAACAAAGAAACAGATAGCTTCATGAAGCAGAGCAGAATTCTGGAGGATGAAATACAGGAAATATTGTAGTCTGGTCTGTATTGGAGTCTGTTGTCTAACATGCAGATAGGTAGAATGCCGACATACACTTCATCCTTGTTGGCATTTAACAGACCAATTGCTTTGGGTTTCAGACTATTCAAATAGTGGTGGGCAGAGAGGAAGAACTCTACTGACCGCATATTGGGACTTGTTGGAGGGTTCATTCAGGTTGTAACGTGTTGTTTTAAACAATACAAAATGAACACATTGCAATGTATATGTTGTTACAGGGAACCTACCATTGTGAAAAAGTAGGACAGACTGGGATATATAAGTTATAACATGCACCACATCACAACATGTATTTATTAGAATTTAGTTGCGGTCTATGGAATCCTTCAAATCTCAGTTTGCTCTTACTAACCCACAATGCAATGCAGGGGACTCTCATAGACTTAGTCGCACACACCGAACTATAGGGGATAGACACGTATATGATGTAGATATTTTCATTTTGTGAGCATTCTTGGTCTGGGGATTTCTGCTGCACGCTGATATGACCAAGGGACCGGTAGGTGCTAGAATTTTGTGGTGTCTTCTATAATATAACAATTTTCATTTGGTGTGACCTAGGTGCTAGACTTGGAGCACCGCTCAAAGCTAAAGAAACAACTCCCACAGTCATCAGGTAAGGAGGGCACAGGCTTCCAAATGAGCTCATCCAAAACACATATACAGGGTTAGAGAAGCACCGCAGTTCTGACCAGCCAATATAATATAAACATGAGAATGGCCTCAACCCATGGGTCTCCGCCAGAAGCCATGCCTTCTGATGTGTTTCGCCCCACCCATCAGTGCCTAATCGTATGGTGGTCACCTATCATTAAGCTCTGGTGGGCACGTTGAAGATGGCGTGGCTTCAGGTGGAGACCCATGGGTTGAGGCCATTCTCATGCTTATACTATGTTGGCTGGTCAGGAGTGCTGCGCTTCTATAACGCTGAATGTTCATTTGGTTTTTATTGATGGCGAGCTCTCTTTAAGTAGACCTGTAGATGGGGCAAATAGTAGACTAATGATAGCATGGCAAAGCAAGCATGATAGTTTTCTTCTGAGATCTTGACACCCCTCCAAATGTCTTTAAAAAATGTACCCGCTAGAGGTGACCTAGTTGCTAACAGTAAAAACAAGAAAATATATAAAAGGCCACCACTTAATTTATGAATGCATTCAAAATAATCCAATATATTTTCAAATCAGCTGTAGGGACCATGTCCTTCCAAACTTATGCTTTTTGGAAATAATGGTTCAGCTTGACTGCATCCAGGCCAAGCTGTCCAAGCAACTTGCTAGCCATGGTCCAGTGGGTTTTGCTTGTATTGAGAGTTAGGTTTTCTCTAGAGATGCAATGGGTAGTTCAGTCAGTTTTCCTGAAACAGATGTCCACATTAGAAGACCCCTTACCTATTGATCTGGGAACAACGTTTACATTTTTTGATTTCCCCTCACTTTCTTTCTTGGTGACAATGATCTGAGTAGGGGGAACCTCCTCAATGGGGAAAAATACTGATACAAACTTGATAGAGGATACCCATCCCCACTCTATCAAGCAAGCTGTGCAGGCTAATGCAGACTATTAACTTCATTATTGTGGTGATACTTCTATATTGACTAATCAGCAGGCTTGGGGATGGTTGGTGACACATCTGTTTTGTGTGGCTACGTTGAAGAAAAGCAAAACCACAGACCTGGATTTGTTGTCTGACAGGAGTACCTGGACTGGCTAAACAAAGGTACAAATATTTTGGCAAGTGAAACAACTTACAATATATTTATGTACTTCAACAGTCATTAGCCACTTCCCTTCGCTTCCCTTCCCTCATAAACGCCCTAAGGTTGAAGTGATTGTAACGGGATCATGACTGCCGCTACAGTCATGATTTCGATATCGGGTCTTTTCAGCAGCTTTTCTTTGTTTGGGTACCATGTCGCACAACCGCGCAATTGTCAGTTAAAGCGACACAGTGCCGTATCCCAAAAATTGCCTGGTCATTGAGCAGCCAACTCTTCCGGGGCTGAATTTTTTTTTTTTACCCAAAAATTTGCGTTTGAGAAAACCGCTGCACAAATAGTGTGACATAAAAATATGCAACGCCATCTGCTTGTCTGGAGTTAAAATTTAATTATCACAACGTTACAGGGTTGGATTGGATACACTCATAAGAAAATGGTTGAATACACAAAAAAAAGGGTGGATATACTAAAAGTGATTTTTTTTTTCCTCTGCAGATCAGAAGCGCACATTTTCCACATTTTACTGATACTTAGTAAAACACCTTTATTAATATGACACTCAAAGAGAACATGTATGAAGGAATGAAAATAACTTTTATTTTCCTCTTTGTACATTGAGCAGAGATTTACTGTTCTCTGCGAATAATTTTAGCATTATACACTCACCGGACACTTTATTACGTACATCTTGCTAGTCCCGGATAGGACCCCCTTTTGCCTTCAGAACTGCCTTAATTCTTTGTGGTATACACTCAACAAGGTGTTGGAAACATTACTCAGGGATTTTGGTCCATATTGACATGATAGCATCAAACAGTTGCTGCAGATTTGTTGGCTGTACATCCATGATGTGAACCCTTCCGTTCTACCACATCGCAAAGGTGCTCTATTGGATTGAGATCTGGTGACTGTGGAGGCCATTGGAGTACAATGACATCATTGTCATGATCAAGAAATCAGTGGTGAGATGATTTGAGCTTTGTGACATGGTTCATTATCCTGTTGGAAGTAGCCATCAGAAAATGGGTACACTGTAGTCATAAAGGGATGGGCATGGTCAGCAACAATACTCAGGAAGGCTGTGGCGTTTAAACGATGCTCAATTGGTACCAAGGGGCCCAAAGTGTGCCAAGAAAATATCCCCCACACCAACAGCCTGGACCGTTGATACAAGGCAGGATGGATCCATGCTTTCATGTTGTTTACACCAAATTATATCCCTACCATCTGAATGTCACAGCTGAAATTGAGACTTATCAGATCAGGAAATGTTTATCCAATCTTCTATTGTCCAATTTTGCTGAGCCTGTTCGAATCGTGGTCTCAGTTTCCTGTTCTTAGCGGACAGGAGTGGCACCCGGTGTGGTCTTCTGCTGCTGTAGGCAATCTGCTTTGATGTGTTGAGCGTTCAGAGATGGTATTCTGCATACCTTGGTTGTAATGAGTGGTTAGTTGAGTTACTGTTGCCTTTCTATAATCTCAAATCAGTCTGCCCATTCTCCTCTGACCACTGATAGCAACCAGGAATTTTCCTCCACACAACTGCCACTCACTGGATATTTTCTCTTTTTCAAGCCATTCTCTGTAAACCCGAGAGATGGCTGTGCGAGAAAATCCCAGTAGATCAGCAGTTTTTGAAATACTCAGACCAGCTCGTCTGGCACCAACAACCATGCCACGTTCAAAGTGACTTAAATCCCCTTTCTTCCCCATTGTAATACTCATTTCGAACTTCAGCAAGTCGTCTTCTAGATGTCTAAATGCATTGAGTTGCGATTGGCTGATTAGAAAATTGTGTTACCAAGCAATTGAACAGGTGTACCCAATACATTGGCCGGTGAGTATGTCTCTTTCTATGTCTCCGTCTAACTATTGATTGCATAGAAAACAAAGAAAGATGTCATTAAGCTTTACCTCTCTTTCCCTTGTGACACGTTGCCTTACATAACCTCCGAGTATTTAATGAGCTTGTTCTTTGCCTGCATTTTTTTTGTAACAATCTTGATCATAGGACTTGTGGTAAAAGTCGACTGACATAAAAATGTGTAAACTAAAAAAGGTTCTCAGCTTATTATTTTTACCTAATTTGGGGAGGCAAACCATCAACTGTTCAGTTGTGGCATTAGAAGGAAAACAATTAAAACATAACAACACAAAAAAAAGGTGATAAGGAAAAAAGTCTAAATACAATTCTGTAATAGTTCACACTTATTATTGTAGAGGAGCTATGGGCAAACTACATGCACAGTTGAAATACATACTATATCCATTGCAAGGATTTTAACAAACCAAATCTTCAAATATTTTTGACTGGTGTAGGTCTTAACCAGTATATTCTAAAACTGCTAAATGGAAGGGTTTTCCTTCAATTCCTTCTCTAAACATCACTGGAGAGTGCTCTAAGTGAAGTCCCTATCAAATAGGTTGAAAACCAAGGTCCAAGGCTAGCTGAACGGTGTGGATGGAGGAATCTGGCTATCTTATCAAAAACTGCTGCTTGTATACCGAAATACTGACTCCATGGGATAGGATACAGTCACTGTTCAGTTGGCAACTTTCCATCCCAGGCGGGTGGTGCCAACAGGGCCATACACCGCTCAAACTTATTATTATTATTATACAGGATTTATATGGCGCCAACAGTTTACGCAGCACTTTACAATATAAAAAGGAGACAATACAGTTATAATACAATAAAATACGAGAGGATTAAGAGGGCCCTGCTCAGAAGAGCTTACAATCTAGGGTGGGGCAGGTGATACAAAAGGTTGTAACTGCGGGGAATGAGCTGATGTAAGTGGTAGAAGATTAGTTGGAGACGTGATAGGCTTTTCTGAAGAGATGAGTTTTCAGGGAATGCCTGAAGAGTAGGGGATAGCCGGACAGGTGGAGGTAGCGAGTTCCAGAGGATGGGAGAGGCTCTGGAGAAATCCTGGAGACGAGCAACTTCACTTAAAATAACTTTTATTAGAAAGATGTTTCACATAGTTACAGAGAAACATATATTGATCATATTCACTGAGTATTTGTAGAATACCATGTACTTTTAATTTGTGATATTTTCCCATTAATGTTCACACAGCCAATTCGTCTGTGAAACTTTTGGCACCACTTGAATCCTCGATTGAAGAATTGAAGGAGCCAGGTGGACAATTCATGGCTGAACTGCAGCTTATCGGCTTAAGGCATGCATTTCTTTTTTTCTATTGGGGGTAAGGTCCAAGTTAATGTTAAAGTAGAACTACAGGAAAAAAATAAAATTTCATTTAAGATAGAGCAATGGAGGGTTATAAGCCCTGTCAGATTTTTTTTTTCACCATCCGTGTCCCATTGTGGTGATTTCCCCTCACTTCCTGTCCCATAGCCAAACAGGAAGTGAGAGGAATTTCTTGCAAACTAAGGGTATGCCTTGGGGACCCCCAGGTCACCAGAACTAGTGACCCCATTGGAAGATTTCCCTTCTATTACTTTTCTGGGGACAACTCAATTTCAATGATAATGGTAAACAGGACAAATAGAGAAGGTGAATCTCCTTAACGGGGACACAGCCAGCAGTAAAAAAAATGGCAAGTGTTGTAATCCATCTCCACTCTATTCAAAACTAAAAATAAGTTTTGCCTTAACCGCTTCCCGACCGCCCACTGCATATATACGTCAGCAGAATGGCACGGGCAGGCAAAAGCACGTACCTGTACGTGATCGTGCATTTGCCTGCCTGTGGGTCGCGCGCGCGCTGCCAGCGGCGCGCTCGTGACCCGGTCGGGAGCTCCGTGACCCCGGCCGCGGGACCAGCGGACCCGATCGCCGCTGGTGTCCCGCTATCGGGTCACGGAGCTGAAGAACGGGGAGAGGTATGTGTAAACAAACCTCTCCCCGCGCTTCCTACTCTGCCTGTCATTGATTGGCTGTTTCCGGTCATCGGGAAAGCCGATCAATGACGTCAGACGTCAGCCCCGCCCCCTAATGTAAAAAAAAACACACACGTCACAGCCCATAACCCCTCCCCTCCCCCTAGTGGTTAACCCCTTCACTACAACTGTCATTTATACAGGAAACAATGCATTTAAATAGCATTGATTGCTGTATAAATGACAATGGTCCCAAAAATGTGTCAAAAATGTCCGATGTGTCTGCCATAATGTCGCAGTCACAATAAAAATCGCTGATCGCCGCCATTACTAGTAAAAAAAAAATATTAATAAAAATGCTATAAAACTATCCCCTATTTTGTAAACGCTATAACTTTTGCGCAAACCAATCAATAATCGCTAATTGCAATTTTTTTTACCAAAAATATGTAGAAGAATATGTATCGGCCTAAACTGAGGAAAAAAAAAGTTTTTTTATATATTTTTTGGGGATATTTATTATAGCAAAAAGCGAAAAATATTGCATTGTTTTCAAAATTGTCGCTCTATTTTTGTTTATAGCGCAAAAAATAAAAACCGCAGGGGCAATCAAATACCACCAAAAGAAAGCTCTATTTGTGGGAAAAAAAGGACGCCAATTTTGTTTTGGAGCCACGTCGCACAACCGCGCAATTGTCAGTTAAAGCGACGCAGTGCCGAATCGCAAAAAGGGGCCTGGTCCTTTGGCTGCCAATTGGTCCGGGGCTGAAGTGGTTAAGTTAAACTTTAAAGCCTATATAAAATTAGATATATATATGTTACATAATTACATAGTAGGTGAGGTTGAAAAAAGACACAAGTCCATCAAGTCCAACCTGTGTGTGTGATTATATGTCAGTATTACATTGTATATCCCTGTATGTCACCAGTCGTTCAGGTGCTTATCTAATAGTTTTAGTTCTATTGATACCCGCTGCTGAGACCACCGCCTGTGGAAGGGAATTCCACATCCTTGCCGCTCTTACAGTAAAGAACCCTCTACATAGTTTAAGGTTAAACCTCTTTTCTTCTCATTTTAATGAGTGGCCACGTGTCTTATTAAACTCCCTTCCATGAAAAAGTTTTATCCCTATTGTGGGGTCACCAGTACGGTATTTATAAATTGAAATCATATCTCCTCTCAAGCGTCTCTTCTCCAGAGAGAATAAGTTCAGTGCTTGCAACCTTTCCTGATAATTAATATCCTCCAGACCCATTATTAGCTTTGTTGCCCTTCTTTGTACTTGCTCCATTTCCAGCACATCCTTCCTGAGGACTGGGGCCCAGAACTGGACAGCATACTATAGGTGCGGCCGGACCAGAGTCTTGTAAAGTGGGAGAATTATCGTTTTATCCCCAGAGTTGATACCCTTTTTAATGCATGCCAATATTCTGTTTGCTTTGTTAGCAGCAGTTTGGCATTGCATGCTGAGCCTATCATCTACTAGGACCTTCAGGTCCTTTTCCATCCTAGATATGTATATCTACAGTATCTCACAGAAGTGAGTACACCCCTCACATTTGTGCAAATATTTTATTATATCTTTTCATGTGACAACACTGAAGACATGACACTTTGCTACAATGTAAGGTAGTGAGTGTACAGCTTGTATAACAGTGTAAATTTGCTTTCCCCTCAAAATAACTCAACACACAGCCATTAATGCCTAAGTTGCTGGCAACAAAAGTGAGTACACCCCTAAGTGAAAATGTCCAAATTGGGCCCAAAGTGTCAATATTTTGTGTGGCCACCATTATTTTCCAGCACTGCCTTAACCCTTTTGGGCCGGGAGTTCACCAGAGTGTCACAGGTTGCCTTCCACTCCTCCGTGACAACATCACGGAGCTGGTGGATATTAGAGACCTTGCGCCCCTCCACCTTCCGTTTGAGGATGCCCCACAGATGCTCAATAGGGTTTAGGTCTGGAGACATGCTTGGCCAGTCCATCACCTTTACCCTCAGCTTATTTAGCAAGGCAGTGGTCATCTTGGAAGTGTTTTTGGGGTCGTTATCATGTTGGAATACTGCCCTGTGGCCCAGTCTCTGAAGGGAGGGGATCATGCTCTGCTTCAGTATGTCACAGTACATGTTGGCATTCATAGTTCCCTCAATGAACTGTAGCTCCCCAGTGCCCCAGACCATGACACTCCCACCACCATGCTTGACTGTAGGCAAGAGACACTTGTCTTTGTACTCCTCACCTGGTTGCCCCCACACACGCTTGACACCATCTGAACCAAATAAGTTTATCTTGGTCTCATCAGACCACAGGACATGGTTCCAGTAATCCATGTCCTTAGTCTGCTTGTCTTCAGCAAACTGTTTGCGGGCTTTCTTGTGCATAATCTTTAGCAGACCAATTTGGTGCAGCGTATGGTCTGACCACTGACAGGCTGACCCCCCGCCCCTTCAACCTCTGCAGCAATGCTGGCAGCACTCATACATCTATTTTCCAACCTCTGTATATGACGCTGATCACGTGCACTCAACTTCTTTGGTTGACCATGGCAAGGCCTGTTTTGAGTGGAACCTGCTCTGTTAAACTGCTATATGGTCTTGGCCACCGTGCTGCAGCTCAGTTTCAGGGTCTTGGCAATCTTCTTATAGCCTAGGCCATCTTTATGTAGAGCAACAATTCTTTTTGCCATGAGGTGCCATGTTGAACTTCCAGTGACCAGTATGAGAGCGATAACGCCAAATTTAACACACCTGCTCCCCATTGACACCTGAGACATTGAGACATTGTAACACTAACGAGTCACATGAAACCAGGGGAGGGAAAATAGCTAATTGGGCCCATTTTGGACATTTTCACTTAGGGGTGTACTCACTTTTGTTGCCAGCGGTTTAGAAATTAATGGCTGTGTGTTGAGTTATTTTGAGGGAACAGCAAATTGACACTGTTATACAAGCTGTACACTCACTACTTTACATTGTAGCAAAGTGTCATTTCTTCAGTGTTGTCACATGAAAAGGTATAATAAAATATTTACAAAAATGTGAGGGGTGTACTCACCTTTGTGAGATACTGTATCTATATCTATCTATCTATCTATCTATCTATCTATCTATATATATATATATATATATATATATATATATATATATATATATATATATATATATATATCTATATATCCATATATACACACAGTATATATAGATATCGTACCCAATTCTATACCCACAGTTGATCCAGAGGAAGCGCATGCTCCAATCTGCTACAGCAGGGGAAAAAAATCCCTTCCTGATCCCCCGAGATGTCCAATTTTGTATTGGGGTACAATGGTACAGCCCTTATAAATAAACTTATTTTAATAATACTACACAACACGGTTGTGCACATTACATGAGTTTCTCAATAAAAGTGGAGTTTTCGTCTGCCGACAGCGGCATTATTTCGTAGTTAAGCCTTTAGCTGTGAGAATATCTCACGAGATAATTGAATCCCAAGACACATTTTTTCCAATTACCTCATGAGATGCTGAAAATGTCAATTCACTATCACCTTATGAGTTATTTACCTCACAAACCAAAAACATGAGGTAAATAACTCATAAAACAGTCAATTCACTAAAGAAAATAAGTAAATCTATAAACGTACGAGTTAAATTAGTAGAGGCCCAGGCATGAGGTATTTAAGGGATGTAAAAAAATATAAAATCCAATTTGGAGCAGTTACTACCTTTTTGGATGAGTTTCTCAACAGTAATGCATATAAACCTAAAAATGGAAAAACACAGAATCATCTGGGCTGATTTACTTAAAGTATAGCTAAAGGCAAAATTATTTTTTAGTTTTGGATAGAGTGGAGATGGATTAGACCCCCTGTCAGGTTTTTATTGCTGTCTGAGTCCCCGTTAGGGAGATTCACCCTCTCTATTTGTCCTATTTGTCCTGTTATCATTAGAAGTAAAAGAAAGTCCCACATTTTGGGTTGTCCCTAGAAAAGTAATAGAGGGGAAATCTTCCAATGGGGACACTTGTTGTGGTGACCTGGGGGTTGCCAAGTGATTTGTTTAACCACTTGGCGATCAGCGCACGTACATTTACTGCGGCAGGTCGGCTCTCCTGCGCAAACCAATGTACCTGTATGTCGGTCTGTGCAAGGAGGATAGTGGGCGATGTCCGCCGGCGACCGGAGATCGATGTGTTCACAGGCGGAATGGGGAACTGCAAAAATGTAAATGTAAACAAGGCGATTGCCCGTTCTGCCTAGTGACATGCCAGAGATCTTCTGTTCCAGTGATTGGGAACAGTGATCTCTGTGTTGTCGAAGTGAGCCCATCCCCCCTACAGTTAGAACACACCCAGGGAACATACTTAACCTCTTGATCGCCCCCTAGTGTTAACCCCTTCCCAGTGTCATTTTTACATTGATTATAGCACTGATCAATGTAATAATATCACTGGTCCCCAAGTGTCATTTGGGGTCAGATTTGTCTGCCGCAATGTCGCAGTCCCACTAAAAATCACAGATCGCCGTCCAAAAAAAAATAGAAAAAATAAAAGTCCCTAAATCTATCCAGTAGTTTGTAATCGCAATAACGGAAATCAATCAATATACGCCTATTGCGTTTTTTTTTTTTTACCAAAAATATGTAGACGAATATATATCGGTCTAAGCTGATGAATACATTTGTTTTTTTATATATAATTTTTTTGTATATGTATTATAGCAGAAAGTAAAAAAAAGTAATTTTTTCAAAATTGTCACTCTTTTTTTGTTTATAGTGCAAAAAATAAAAACCGCAGAGGTGATCAAATACCTTCAAAACAAAGCTCTACTTTGTAGGTAAAAAAGGACAAAAACATTTTTGGGTACAGTGTCGCACGACCGCGCAATTGTCAGTTAAAGCGAAGCAGTGCCGTATCGCAAAAAATGGCCTGGTCATTAAGGGGGCAAATCCTTCAGGGTGTTAAGTGGTTTTCTCTCAAGTCCTGTTTTGGCTATGGGACAGGAAGGGAAGGCAAATCTCCCCAATGACAATGTTCTCTTTTTTATTGGTGGAAGATACTGTTTTAACCCTTTCGCCGCCAGGTTCGTACGTCGTACGGTCCTAACGGCGGGGGGTATCACACACAATCCGGTGGCTGCAACCACTGGGATTGTGTGTGAAACTGACAGGCAGACTCCTGCCTATCAGGTGAGAGCATTTGGGCGGCTCCGCTGCCGCCTGATCGCTCACACACACCCCTGGTACCAGCGCTTCCCCCCAACTCGGCGCCCTCCCATGCTTAACGGGCTCCACTTTCCCATCGGCGGGCCTGGAATCTCCATGGTGGGTGCCGGCGGGTAGTGGGGAAGGAGAAAAGCGGACACATGTCGGTTCTCCATCCCTTTTTCTTGTGAGCTGGAAAGCGACATCTCTTCCGGGTCAAGCTCTCGGTGCATTTCAAAACATTCAGTGGAGCACAGGGAAGACATGCACCTTGCATATCTCAATAAAGAGAACCTGTCACCTGAAAATCAAAATATAGGGGACTGTTTGTCCCCTATGTGATGAAAAAAAAAAAGTTAAGTAAAAAAATAATTTTTATTTTGCAAAAAATAAAGTTACACCCAAGCACATAAACCCCCCCCCCAAAAAATGTTGAGCCCCCACACTCCCGCACCCCCACATATATACATGCACAAACGTAAGCGCATGTGTCGGGACACCTACGCGTGAAAACGTTGATTGCCATACACATGTTACATATCGCTGCGCACTCTGGGGTGACATTTCTGACACAAGACCTCCTCTAACACTAAACTGATACATATAGGGGGCTTTTGTTGTGGCGCCTATAATACGGAGCACAGAAGTTTGTCGCCATTTCCTGGGCGCACATAAATTTAACATGTTTGACATGTTGAATATCTATTTACTCGGTGCAACCTCGTCTTTTATATTTTATCAAAAACCTGGGTAATTTATTGCGTTTGTTTGCCCTAAAATTACCATTAATGAGTTTTTTACTGAAATTTGCGGTAGAATCGTGTGACTTAAAAAACTACAACTACCACTATTTTATTCTCTAGGGTGCCTACTTTCAAAAAATATATAATATTTGTCGGTTTTGTGTAATCTTCAGGCCTAAAATTATTTTTTAAACATATGTGCAAAAAGAAAAATGCAAAAAAAACGGTTCTGGCACTGAAAGGGTTAAACCAATTTACCTCTTTATTAAGACTTAAAACGGACAGGGGTTCTAATTCTTCTCCACTGTATCCATTCCACTGGATATCAGGTCATGAGATAAAATACAACATTTTTTCATGAGTAAAATCATAAAATCATCACCTCATATTTTGATGAAATATCTCTTGCTTTATTTTAGTTTTTCGTGTTTTGCTATTTTTTTTTGGGAGAAAAGCTATGAGTAATTTTATCTCAGATTTAAGATAAGAGGAAAATAACTCTTTGTGAATTGAGCCCCAATAAGTTTCTTAATGGTATTAGGCACAAAGAGCAAAAGCCCATCTTGCACAAGGTGAAGGTGGTTTGCAAAAAAAAAATGGATGGTCGCTTATGACAACCCTTTACAGCTCAACACAGAATATAGAGCAATAGCAAATATCTTGAATGTTGGTACTACCTCCTTTATTGCCTTTCAGTTGCTGTCCCACTTGTTTCTAATTGTGAATACGGCCGCGTATCCTTACTGATTATCTATCACTGATATTGACACATTGTGGAATGATCCGTCTGTATAACAACAGACTTTATGAGCTGTATGTCACTATAATTGCAGTTGCGGATAGTTTTTCGGAATCAGCAGAATCGGATGAGTCTTCAGATAATGCTCTCAGTGCGGCCATTCAGCAGGGAATGTTTGTTATAAGAATTTCGTTGATGTGCAGAGACCATTAATGGATTTCAATGGAACCCTATGACAACTTTTAAGAGCTGATTCTGCCCAGTTCACCACTGAAGATCTTTAAAGTGACACAAGCGAGCTGCTAAATGAATTAGAGAACGTAAAACTTTAACCAGCTGCCGCCCACCCCGCCGTCAAATGACAGCAGGGCTGTACGGCTCTCGTTCTGGGACGACATCAATAGACAGTGTCCCAGAACGCCTGCTCTTGCGCGACCACGGGGGCATGCGGCGATTGCGGCCGAACTGTGTTGCTAGGACACGGCGCGATGCTGATCTCTGTGTCCAATCACAGCCGGTCACGTGTAAACACAGAGATGCCAGTGATCCTAGGTTAAGACCAAACTCTGGCTGTTTGGCCATTAAAATGAACGCCCAAATTATTGCTTGTTCGTGCAATGTTTTGCAGGAGCAGAACGTGATCTATGGAAGGAGAATTTGTATCGCTTTTATAAATGACAGCTTCCCACTGTCAATGGTTCCTAAAGAAGCAATCTGGCCTGTCCTTGCGGACTGATATCGGGGAAGAGGTCCAGATCTTTAATTTGTTTGTCAGGTGCCGCAGCACAGAGAATTATTCCGCATAATCCCGAAAATTTGTAAATAGTCCCCCCTGTCCTCAGCCTCTGCTGCTGAACTGATGAGGCCCCAGAAACATTCATTTAGTTGCTGGGAGACACAGCTACAGGGGATACTGGATATGGCCAAAGGTATTCCAAGAGTCCTCTGGCTCTACCCCCAAGCAGCTCTGATAGGAGGCATTGCTTTCCATTAAAAAATTTGCCATGCCGACACACATTGTGCAAGTCCAGTCCAGGGCAATGATGTACGGCTGACTCTGGAGTGAGCGCATGTAGACAGGAAGTGGTTCAAAAAAGCTTCATTCAAAAAAAGTGAAAACACTATTGTACAAGAAAAAAGCAAAAACAAAAACCCAAGACAACTGTTCATGATACATGATGCTTTTTCAAAAATGTTTTATCCAGTTAGGGTTTGGATATACTTTAAATCTATTTTTCACATTTAATTCTTATCTTTGCTACATTAACATAAGATTCCAAATTCATTACAATCGCAGCGTGGAACATTCCAAGACTGTATAGTCAGTCCACTTGCCAAAGGTGTAGAAACCTATATAAATACTAAATCTAACGTACACACGATGGGATTTTCCGATGGGAATTGTGTGATGACAGGCTGTTGGCGGAAAATCCGACCGTTTGTATGCTCCATCGGACAATAGTTGTTGGATTCTCCACGGACAAATGTTGGATGGGAGGCTTTAAAATTTACCGTGGACAAATGTCTGTTGTTGCATTTTCTGAGCGTGTGTACCCAAGTCCATCGGACAAAGGTCCAAAGTACAAACATGCATGCTCGGAAGCAAGGATGAGCCAGAATCGGTCAGTCTTGTAAACTAGCATTTGCAATGGAGAATTAACATTCGTGATGCGGCAAATTATGAAATCTCTAAATTCAGCGCACAATTCTCTTCTTCTTTAATGGAATAATAATGACGCTGCTTTGCTGGTGATACTGATGGAGTTATTGCAAACAAATTTTCAAAGGCTTTTTTTTTCTAGTGATATCAAGAATAATATTATTATGCTTTTTTTTTGTTTGTTTTTTAGCGCTAGTTACCACAGCACCATTATCCTGTAGTTTTTAAGATCAAAGATACAGCTATGTTGGTCCCTTGTTAATTAACAATTGTATTTATTACATTGTAATACAATTATATTGTATTTTTAAAAATGTAACTGCCTACTCCCAAACTGTTATTTGAAGTAAAACACATAGCCAAGTATCATTCTACACAATTTTTTTATTGTGCATTAAAAAAAAGAAAACAAATAAAATTAGACATGCTATCTGCCAATAGAACTTAACCAAAAAGTGCATTCTATGCATCCAAAAATCTAGAAAATATACCAAATCAAATAATTATTCAACCAAAAAATTAAATAAAAGCCCCATGCATGTGTCCTGCTTCTTAAAATAGGGGGTCAACAATGCCAAGAGTTGGTGAAAGCAGGGGTCCGTCATCCGGAGATAATTCCGAAAATCATCTGGATTATTCTCCTGGAGCTCCTGCAGCAAAGGCATATGACATAATTGGTCACGGTTAATAAGGCAACCAGTTTTTGGTCCAAGAAATCCTCCACCTCCTGTTCCTGGACTGGACTTGGGTCAAAGCAATAACTCCAAGGCCAATAATAAATAACACGATATCTCTTCCGATTCCGCAACATGGCTGTTTGACGAACCGCCGTTCAGAAACTAACTAAAAAGTTTGAAATGAAAAGTGCGAATCAACACTCACCAAACTTCTACTAACACGATATTAGCAGAAGGAGCCCAAAGGGTGGCGCTAAAGAGCTGAAAAACCACGCAGTATGTCACTACGTTTGTGTTTGTTGGCCGACAATTTCTTGCCGTTTGTATGCAAGACAAGTTCCTTGCCAACGCCCTTCAGACAAAAGTTTTGTCTGCAGAAAATCTGATCATGTGTACGAGGCTTTAGACAAAGGTTGCTCCAGGATGGAGCCCAAGGTTATATAGTTTTCCCAACAATGAGGGGTGCAAAATTTCTACTGCCAATTTCCAGACGAAGCACTCGAGGTAATCCGAATTATGCTCAAAAATATATATCTTATTAACTTTTTTTTTTTTTTTTAAAACGTTATTACTGCACATAATTTCTCAATTACTTTTGATTGAGCAAATCAAGCCTATATCCTTCCTATTATTTCTGTAATAACAAGTGTTTAAAATTTTAGCTACGCTGCTTTGCAGAACCTCCGATGTCATTTCTGACGATCATGTTCAAAAATGTTAATATAATTTTATGCAAAATAAGAGCGAGAATATAAAAATGGATTGGCTTGTAATCGTTATTCTTAATTGCTTGCTTCAGGCGAAATTGCCAATTTTGGGGAAATCGCTAGAACATATCACTGATGTTTAGGCTAATATGTATATTCACGCTCATGGGAATTAAGGAATATTAGTGCACTTCACTCCAGAAAAAGATGGTCATTGTTTCCAATAGAAGCTGAAAAATCAATTCAGTCTTTTTTTCCTATATGAACTTAAACTAATTTTTACCTCCATTAAAAAAAAAAAGAATAAAAAAAAAAAGCTTACTATGATATCAATATTAACTAACTCGTATAATTTAATTATGTTTTCAGTAGGCTATAGCGACATTTTAAAAGTGGAACTTAAACACTAAAAGAAGTTTAGAAATTTTGGCTAAAGCAGACTAATTGTGACAACTGTGATCATGCCCACTGACTTCATATATTAGAGACAACAGAATGACCTTTGCTGCTTGGAGATCCAACAGCAATCAGGCATATGGCCAAACGTCTAGGTATTTGGTGACATGGGAGTTGATGTAATAAAACTAGAGAGTGCTAAATCTGGGGCAGCTCTGCATAGAAACCAATCGGATTCCAGTTTTTTTATTCAAAGCTTAACCACTTAAGCCCCGGACCAATTTGCAGTCAAAGGACCAGGCCCCTTTTTGAGATTCGGCACTGCGTCGCTTTAACTGACAATTGCGCAGTCGTGCGACGTGGCTTCCAAACAAAATTGGCGTACTTTTTTCCCCACAAATAGAGCTTTCTTTTGGTGGTATTTGATCACCTCTGCGGTTTTTATTTTTTGCGCTATAAACAAAAATATAGTGTAAATTTTGAAAAAAATACAATATTTTTTACCTTTTTGCTATAATAAATATCCCCCAAAAATATATAAAAAAACATTTTTCTCCTCAGTTTAGGCCGATACGTATTCTTCTACAAAAAAAAACGCAATTAGCGATTATTGATTGGTTGGCGCAAAAGTTATAGCGTTTACAAAATAGGGGATAGTTTTATAGCATTATTATTAATTTTTTTTTTTTACTAGTAATGGCGGCGATCAGCGATTTTTATTTTGACTGCGACATTATGGCGGACACATCGGACATTTTTGACATATTTTTGGGACCATTGTTATTTATACAGCAATCAGTGCTATTTAAATGCACTGATTCCTGTGTAAATGACACTGGCAGTGAAGGGGTTAACCACTAGGGGCGGGGAGGGGTTAAGTGTGACGTGTTTTTTTTTTTTTTTTACTGTAGGGGGCGTGGCTTGGCGTTTGACATCACTGATCATCTTTCCCTATGACAGGGAACAGCCAATCAGTGTCAGTTGCGCTAGGAAGCACGGGGAGAGGTTTGTTTACACAGACCTCTCCCCGTTCTTCAGCTCTGTGACCCGATCGCGGGACACCAGCTGCAATCAGGTGCGCGGGTCCCGCGGCCGCTGTCACGGAGCTCAGGACCGTGCGACCCGCGGCTGGGCTCTTAAGGGACAACGTACCTGTACGTTGATGTGCCCAGCCGTGCCATTCTGCTGACGTATATGTGCAGGAGGCGGTCCTTAAGTGGTTAATTGAACAAGTTAAAGTTAGAAGCTGATTGGCTACCATGCACAGCTGCACAGCTGCTAATTTGGCGATCTCCAGTTTTAGTAAATCAACCCCTACATCTCTGCTTAACTGATATATGTGTACTTTTGGAGGCGTACGTAGAGTCCTTTATACTTTAATAGGTTTTAGTATGAATGTTGCCTATAGAAAACATACTTTTGTTCACCTTTTGACTGGATATATGAAAATGACAGCTGGAATTTGGTTGCCAAGGACACAGAGGCTATTTCTATTTCAGTCCCAGTGAAATATTGGGCAAGTATGTATTTCTCTAGATTACATCTATATTCTAGCAGCTTGGATATTTGTCTGATATAAATGCCAGTATCCAAAGAAAAACAAAACCAAAGACAATTCCCAGCTCAACTTACCGATCAGTCTGCAACCAACCAAATTGTCCTATTAGTGTGCATTAAAAAGAGGGCTTTAGTTTGCACATATTTGCGAATACATGCGTAAGCTGCAGAGCCGCTCCAAGGCACCCCAATATTATCTGCAGTCCTAACTCTAAAGTTTGAGAGCCTCTGAGAGCGGCTCTGCAGCTTACGCATGTATTTGCAAATGTGTGCAAATGAAACCCCTGTTTTTAGCGCATACTGTTAGACAGGATAATTCAGTTGGTTGCAGGCTGGTCGGTAAGTCGAGCTGGGAGTTTTCTTTGATTTTGTTTAACATGTGTCACCCTTACATGTGCTCCTTGCTGCAAAGACCAGTGGCAGGGGCAGTGGCCATTTGTTTGAACCGTTAGTATCCACAAACACAGTTTTTTTCATTTGGAATTATATAGCCTATCCGACACCCACCTAACTGTCCCTGAGCCCCCCCCCCCATCAAATCCTTCTCTGCAGCTATTACCTTTTGTACCACCCCCCTCTCCCTTTAGAATGTAAGCTCTACGAGCAGGGCCCTCCTGTACCTTTTGTATTGTACTGTAATTGTGTTGCCCCCCCCCCTCTACATTGTATAGCGCTGTGTAAACTGTTGGCGCTATATAAATCGTGAATAATAATAATAATAATAATATAGTGCTTTTTATCATCTTTATGATGGTGTTGCTCTAGTGCTGAGGTGCGCCCTGTATGTAATGTTGTATAGGTAATAACTATTTCAATAGTCATTTGTATATTTTTCCTAGTGTTATTTTTCTTTCTAGGCAATTGCTGTTATTTTCATGCATCCTGATGTAGCTACTTCTAGTGAAACGCGTTGACTCATGGCGATTTGCATTAACATTTGGCATTGTCATATTGCATTGAATCTTAATTACTTTACAATAACACAGTTGACTCGGTTTATAAGCAAACAAATAGATATTGTTTTTTTTAATTATTATCTTGCGAGATTATCTTGCATATATATTGTATGGTATTTTAATTTTATTTTGTAATAAACACATTGTTTTTATATAGTTGTGTACTCCTTATCTGGCCGATATAGTCAGATTTTTCTTCTTCTTTTTTTTTTGTATACATACTACGGTTGTGGCAATGAGTATTTTCTATATCATAACATGGATATTTGTCTCATATAAATGCCAGTATCCACAGACACAGTTTTTCTCATTTGGAATTATACAGTGCCATTGTTGTCCACACTCCGTCCTATACTGACTGTGAGAGACAGCGCAGGACATGATTTGGAATGCTGGTATTAGACATGTGCAATTCGTTTCGTTTTTTTTCATTTTCCGTTAAAATTTGTTATATTCGTTCATTCGTTATCGTACGAATGAACGAATCGCTAAAAATTTTAACGAATAACGAATGTTCGAATCGAACGAATATGAAAAACAACGAAAATACGAAATAACCAAATTAGAAACAACGAAACTACGAAAGAAGAAAATCCGAAAAACGAAAACAGGAACAACGAAAATCAAAATGAACGAAAAAATTCGTACATTCGTAACTTTTTTTTTTTTGTTGAATTGGTAATTTTCCGTGTCCCTTACAATGGCGCTGCTTAACGTGCTTCGAAGGATTGAACAAAAAAAAATTCGTAACTTTTTTTTTTTTCGATTCGTAATTTTCCGTGTCTCTTACAATGGCGCTGCTTAACGTGCTTCGAATGGATTGAACGAAAAAATTCGTACATTCGTACATTTTTTTCCGATTCGTAATTTTCCGTGTCTCTTACAATGGTGCAGCTTAACGTGCTTCTAATGGATTGAACGAAAAAATTCGTACATTCGTAAAAAAAAATTTGATTCGTAATTTTCCGTGTCTCTTAAAATGTAATAATAGCATACACATTACATAAAATTATGAATTATGCTCCGATTACGAATCTACAAAAACAATGTTACGAAAGTACGAATAAATCAATCTAACGAAAGTACGAATGTAACTAAATCTCCGAAAATAGGAATGCGTCCGAATTTCGAATAAACGAAAATTAAACGGAAACGGAAAAACGAATCAACGAAAAAATAACTCTTACGAAAATACGAATCGTTACAAATACGAACACCGACGACTTACGAAATTACGAGTCGTTACGAATCAACGGAAACGAAAGAACCGAAATGAAAATAAACAAATTTTTCTATTATGCACATGTCTAGCTGGTATCCACAGACCTGTCATGGAACTCCACTTTCTCAATCAACATTGACTATTTTTTGTGTCATTAGTAAATAAATAGGAAAGAATATCTTATTTACTTGTTTAACCACTTCCGGACCACTGCATGCCGGTATACGTCCTAACTTTGAAGAGGAATATCGTTGTTATGGCAGCAGCTATCTGCCATAATCCCGGTATTCTCTTTTTTGGCCGCTTTCCAATAATAGTGGTCTCTGCAACGGATTTTTTTATTTTTATTTATTGCATTTTAGTGTAAATATGAGATCTGAGGTCTTTTTGACTCCAGATCTCATATTTAAGAGGTCCTGCCATGCTTTTTTTTCTATTACAAGGGATGTTTACATCCCTTGTAATAAAAATACAAGTGACGCAATAAAAATGTTTTAAAGAACAGTGTAAAAATAAAAAATAAAAGGTTAAATAAATGAGAAAAATTAATAAATAAAAAATAAATGTGCCCCGTCCTGCCGCGCTCGCATACGTGAGTAGCGCCCACATATGAAAAACAGTGTTCAAACCACACATGTGAGGTATTGCCGCGATCGGTAGAGTGAGAGCAATAATTCTAGCCCTAGCCCTTCTCTATAACTCAAAACATGTAACCTGTAGAATTTTTTAAACGTCACCATGGAGATTTTTAAGGGTAAAAGTTTGTCGCCATTCCACGAGCGGGCGCAATTTTGAAGCGTGACATGTTGGGTATCAATTTATTCGGCGTAACATTATCTTTCACAATATAAAAGAAAATTGGGCTAACTTTACTGTTGTCTTATTTTTTAATTTAAAAAAGTGCGCTTGTAAGACCGCTGTGCAAATACAGTGTGACAGAAAGTATTGCAACGACTGCCATTTTATTCTCTAGGGTGTTAGAAAAAAAATGTATAATGTTTGGGGGTTCTAAGTAATTCTAAGTAAGTTCTAAGTAATTTTCTAGCAAAAAAGTTTTTAACTTGTAAACAACAAATCTCAAAAAGAGGCTCGGCCCTTAAGTGGTTAAACTTTTTTTTTTTGTTTACACGTCTTCAGTTACTTTCTGGTTTCTGGCCTAGGGAAACAATGTCATACATCCCAAGAGCCTTCAGGAGGGAAGAAAGGGCTTTGCCTGGTAAGCACACCCTCCTGCCTGCATGCCTGAGCTAAGGGCAGATGAATTCTAGTAAGTAAATACTGCATGAATCATCTGCCCTTACTCAAGATGGTTGTGGCTAGAAATGCTAGGGGGGTGTTTTTCAAAATGATTTCTCAAAAAAAAAAGAAGCATGGAGCATGGGTGAGTTTGCTGTGAATATAAAAAATTAAATGAAATAGCGTTATTGGTTTGTGGTGCTCAGATGCGGTGTAGTTCCGCTTTAAATGACATATGTGCCCAATGTGTAAACACTTCTGGGTTGATTTACTAATGTCAAATAGACTGGGCACTTTGCAAAGTGCAGTTGCTCCAGAGCTTAGTAAATGAGGTAAAGCTTCACTTTGGAAAGAATACCCAATCACATGCAAGGAAAATGTTAAAAACATAATTTTTGCTTGCATATGATTGGATGATGGAAGTCAGCAGAGCTTCTGCTCATTTACTAAGCTCTGGTACAACTGCAAAGTGTACAGTCTATTTGACTTTAGTAAATCAACCCCATTGCGTTATTTTGGGAGTCACACCACTTTCACTTTTTTTCCAAACTCTTCTCTCCAAACTGAGGGTCTCAACAATGTGACTTGCTTGTCAAACAAATCGATTTAATATTAGGAAAAAAAGTTATATCGGTGCAAGTTTTCATATAAGGTGCCACATCCACATCCACCTGAGGGTTTGGATGCCAGGATGTGTCTTCACGCAGCTGCCTTTATATACTAAGGCTACGCCCTTCTTCGGCTTCAGTATTATCAGCTGTCCAGTGCCTTTCATGCTAGTCCGGCTGCATTTAACCCTTAACCGCTTGCCGACTGGCTCACGCCGATATACGTCGGCAGAAGGGCACGTACAGGCAGATTAACGTACCTGTACGTTGCTCTTTAAGAAGCGTTTTGAGGGCGTGCCTGCTGGGACCTCCGTGAGTGTGATCGCGGGTCCCGTGGACTCAATGTCTGCAGGGATACCCGCGATCGTCTCACGGAGAGGAAAAATTGGGAAATGCTAATGTAAACAAGCATTTCCCTGTTCTGCCTAGTGACAGGACACTGATCACAACTCCCTCTAATCGGGAGCGGTAATCAGTGTCGTGTCACACACAGCCCCCCCCCACAGTTAGAACCACTCCCTAGGACACACTTAACCCCTTCACTGCCCACTAATGGTTAACCCCTTCACTGCCAATGTCATTTAGACAGTAATCAATGCATTTGTATAGCAATGATTGCTGTATAAATGACAATGGTCTCAAAAATGTGTCAAAAATGTCCGACGTGTCCGCCATAATGTCGCAGTCCCGATAAAAATTGCAGATCACCGCCATTACTAGTAAAAAAATGTATAAATAAATAAAAATGGCATAAAACTATCCCATATTTTGTAAACGCTATAACTTTTGTAAACCAATCAATAAACGCTTATTGTGATTTTCTTTTACCAAAAATATGAAGAATATGTATCGGCCTAAACTGAGGAAAAATAAAGTTTTTTTATATATTTTTTGGGGATATTTGTTATAACAAAAAGTAAAAAATAATGCGTTTTTTCAAAATTGTCGCTATTTTTTTGTTTAGAGAGCAAAAAATAAAAACCGCAGAGGTGATTAGATACCACCAAAAGAAAGCTATATTTGTGGGAAAAAAAAGACGTCAATTTTGTTTGGGAGCCACGTTGCACGACCGCGCAATTGTCAGTTAAAGCGACGCAGTGCCGAATCGCAAAAAAAAACGCTCTGGTCTTTTGCCAGCCAATTGTCCGGGGGTTAAGTGGTTAACTGATGGTATATCTCAACATGCTGTGAAACACTTTTTACAGGCAGATCTCTGGAGACGCACTTCCGGTTATATTTTTTTATTTTTAAATAGCCTTATTGGAATGTCTCGTCTACAATATCGCCACAAAATATATATATGATTGATCTTCTTATAAATACCCCTGAAGAAGGAGACATAGATACTCGGAAATGTGTCGGGTGAATTATGAGAACCTTTCAGTCAATCATTGTAGTGATCTTTAATCTAACATACAGCTATTGTAACCATTCCAATATATCCTGTTTTTATTGTGTTTCTTATGTTTAATAAAATACATGTTTTTTCTACAAATTATGTCAGTGCCTTAAAAGTCCACTTAGGGGAACTTTCTTTTGCCAAATATTAGGAAAAGCTCAAAAATAACAATGACTTCATAGAAGCTCACATTAATCCTAATGATTTTTCGAAAGATTTTTCAATACTGCCAATAGTGCTTCCAGTGACAAGATTACAGTGAATTAATGCTTATCAGGGTATGCCATTACGACAGATGTCAACTGTGGAATTTCTAAAGCGGTTAAAGAGACCCGCGTGTATGTGACAATGTCAGCTATGCCGGCTGATATAAAATCCTCAAAGATTCAAGATTACATTGTAAATAAACAGAATGCCAAGTCTATATGGGTCTATAACACTACATTGCAGGGATGCAGACTAATATAATAGAGACATTTATTCTCAACAGCAGACAGCTGTTTCAGACTTGTAGAATATCATTGCTGTAACATATGGAAACTCTCATATCGATCACAAATGCAATTCTTCTGATGAGTCTTGATTTTAACATCAAACAAATATTGGTTCTTCCTCAGTGATCTCGCTTGCAATTTTTTTGTACCGGTCCTTAATAACACACCTCATCAATATAGGGTGTCTATGCAAACAGAGTAAAACATAATTTTTATTTGTATTTCTTTAAAATCCCATGATATATCCTATTGTTTTATTTGTTTGGACTTAAAGAGGAAGTAAACCCTGATGGGTTTTACTTCCACTTTATTTGCCTGCAAAGGTAAAGCATAATGGGCTACTATGCATCACATAGTAGCCCATTATGTGTCACTTACCTGAAACCGAAGCCTTCGATGTCACCGCTGTCCCCACTAGTCCAACTTCACCCCTCTTCCTTCCGGGGCTACAAACTCTGGCTCTGTGACTAGCCAGAGTCGCGTGACGTTGCGTGACAGTCATGGCATGACCCCCTTTAGAAATGGCACGATCTGCCCTTTCTAAAGTGCGCATGCGCCATAGACAACGGCGCATGCGCCGTGGACCTTGGCGCATGCGCCGTGGACCTTGGCGCATGCGCCGTGGACCTTGGCGCATGCGCCGTGGACATTGGCGCATGCTCCGTAGACATTGGCGCATGCACCGTAGACATTGGCGCATGCGCCGTGGACCTTGGCGCATGCGCCGTGGACCTTGGCGCATGCGCCGTGGACATTGGCGCATGCTCCGTAGACATTGGCGCATGCACCGTAGACATTGGCGCATGCACCGTAGACATCGGCGCATGGCTTTGTCGTAAATATCTCCTAAACCGTGGAGGTTTAGGAGATATTTCCAGCACCTACAGGTAAGCTTTAATATAGGCTTACCTATAGGTAAAAGTGGTTGTACAGGGTTTACAACCACTTTAAACCTGCAGATTATCTTCCTATACTTCACTCCACGTTTGCATATTTCCTTTTGCTAATCTAAAAGTAGAACTATAGGCAAAACTTATTTTTTTTTTCATTTTGGAAAGAGAAAGGGAGGGTTATAACCCCTATAAGGAAGGGGAAGGAAAACCTTCCAAGAAGGCCACAACTGCAGGACACTACGGTTGAATTCAGTACATTTTATTATAGAAAAATCACCATAATTATAAACAAGAACAATAGCAATTACAGTGTAAACCTTCCAAAGCAAACATCAAAAAGACAACTTTGTCATTAAAGAGGAAGTAAACCCTGATGGGTTTTACTTCCTCTTTGTTTCCCTGCAAAGGTAAAGCATAATGGGCTACTATACATCGCATAGTAGCCCATTATGTGTCACTTACCTGACACAGGAGCCAGCGACGTCACCGGTGTCCCCTCTTCCACGAAGCATCCATCTTCCTTCCGAGTATCGCGGCTCCGGCGCTGTGATTGGCAGGAGCCGCGATGATGTCACTCCCGCGCATGCACGCGGGAGCCGCCACTAACAGCATGATCGCCATTAGCAACTGTACGCTCAGTGCGCCTGCCTGCCGCTGTCTACGGTGCATGCGCCATAGATATTGGTGCCTGTCTTTTGCAAATATCTCCTAAACCGTGTAGGTTTAGGAGATATTTCTTGCACCTACAGGTAAGCCTTAATCTAGGCTTACCTGTAGGTAAAGTGGTCTGTAAGGGTTTACAACCACTTTAACCTCCCTGGCGGTATGATTCTTTCTGGTTTTAGATGCTGAAAGCGGTACAATTATTTTGCAGGGAAATTTGGTGTTTTATATTGTAGGTCTGCAATTCTTAGGAATAACTCACTTAAATCTGTCCAAACAAGAGTCTAGTAGACATCCCAGGTATGATAAACACAAAATCATAAATTAACATATAATAAATAACTACAAAAATTATTAAATAATTTAATCAAATCAAAAACACTGAAATTTGCTCAGTTGCAGAATTTGTCGCTGTCATTAGATTTAGTGTTTGATGACGAATTTCCCCACAAATCGCTATCGCTCAATTCTGCAAGTGATTCTAATTTATTATCGCTGTTTGCTAGCAGGTCTAAAATCACTTTTGACATAAAGGGACACTTTTTGGTTGCTATGGACAATCTCCAAATTCCAGGCAGAAAAAAAATCTATTTATTATATAAAATGACATGCAGGGCACTGGGCAGACCACTAGGGACAAAGGGGGTGTGTATTCTTTTTATACTGTACTGTAATCTGTAAGATGCATCCATTCAACCAGTCACACTAATAACTTCAGTGATATGGAAAATGATTATAGTAAATGTTAAAAAAAACTTCTTATATCACTATCATATTTCCAATACAATCTCAGGTTTCAATTTAGGCATGAAAAAGTATATATCTGGTTGCTGTTTTTTTTTTTTAATGTTCCTCTGTTTAACCTCTTATTAAATCTTAATATTAACTCTTAATTTACTCGAATCAGCCTTAAATAACTCCTTATTCTCCTTCTCCATTTAATTATTATTTTTCCTGCTGATTTTTTTTATTTTCTCGCTTCTATTTTATAAACTATTAATAATTAAAACTTTTTTGTTTGCTTTGTTCATTAATATTTTTACACCTTTAAGATATATTTACACTATTCACACTAAAAAAAAGCGCAACATTTAAAAAACATTTTTTATTTAATTTGTACATAACTTTTCAATGCTTTTGCAGTAGGTATCGGTAATTGGTATCGACAAGTACTAAAAAAAAAAGTATTGGTACTCATACTCGTAAAAAAAAAATGGTATCAGTGCATCCCTACTCTTAAAACATCCCAATAGGTCATTTACATTGTCTTTTTGCATCCTATCTCTCAAAGTATTTAGTTCATAAATTTAATTCATACATTTATCAAGGCATAAAATGCATACAGTGCAAAACATCAAATGCACCATTCACATACTGGTGCTGCTCCTCTACCCTGTTACTGAGAAACACAATTATATCATCATCCGAACCAGCACAGTGATGTCACTAGACTTTTGATGTCATCACACTGGACATTACCATGATTTCAGCATGTACCAATGTGCAAGAGGCAAAATACTGGTAACATCCCAAAAATGATTTAATTTCGAAACTTCCCTTAACTTCCCTGGCGGTATGATAATGTCTGGAATTTTGTACCAAAAGCAGTACAATTATTTTGTATGGAAATTTGGCGTTTTATATTGTAGACATGCAATTCTTATGAATAACTCACTTAAATCTGTCCAAACCAGAGTCTAGTAGACATCCCGGGTATGATAAAGTTTGAAACACAAAATTATAAATTATAATATAATAAATAACTATAAAAATGATTCAATAATGTAATCAAATCAAAAACACTGAAATTTGCTCAGTTGCAGAATAGTCGCTGTCATTAGATTTAGTGTCTAATGATGAATTGTGATTCTAATTTATTATCGGTGTTTTCTAGCAGGTCTAAAACCACTTTTGACATAAAGGGACACCTTTTGTTTGCTATGGACAATCTCCAGTTTCCAGGCAGAATTTTTTTTATTTATTATATAAAACTACATGCAGGGCACTGGACAGACCACTAGGGACAAAGGGGATGTGTATTTTTTTTATACAGTACTGTATAAAAAAGTAACCCCCTCAGGAGAGCGCTTCTCCTAGGGGGTTATCTGATGTGGGGAGGAGCCACGAGAGCCACCGAGGGACCCCAGAAGAGGATGTTCGGGGGCCCCTCTGTGCAAAAAGAGCTGCACAGTGGAGGTAAGTATGATATGTTTAAAATGAAGCAAAAAGAGAGTTCTGGACAGCCGCACTCCGGAATATAGCCTTTATTGTAAAAAATTCAACAGATGCAAGCCACAGCAAAAAAATGGAACAAACGAGCTGACGCGTTTCACACTTAACAGTGCTTAATCATAGCTTATATGATATGTTTGTTATTTAAAAAACAAAAAAAAACAAAGCTTTAGTGTCACTTTAACTATTTGCCTGGAATTCATATTGGAGTTCGGCTTCAGACTTTAAACTTTAATATGTTTCCTTTCATTTCTGAGTTCTGACATCCTTCAAAGCTTTTGTCATTCATTAAGCCAAAATATTATTTTGTTTTTGGACCATTAATTGTAAAGATAAAAACAAAACATTTCCCAAACTTTTTTTTTTCTTTTGTAAAAGTGATTGAAACATTTCCAAAGAACTAATTGTAAAGTGTCGCGTTTGATGTATCATCAGAGCGCACGATACAATGGAGCGTTATTTGCACACAGAGATGCGGTTGCGCGGATTTGTTATAACCCATAATTAGGGCATTGTTCCACTGCTAATCACGATCTGAGCGCCGTCATGTTCTTCTTCACCTTCCACTATCAAAGTACCGCAATTTTTTTTTTTAAACATAAACATTTGTTGTTCTAATAGCTATTTGATCTGTGGATGTTTTAACCACCATGACTGTTGTAGCTACCAAATTCTGGAGTGTCCATTATAAATAAAATATGTGATTTACTGTGTAACCAGCCAATGGTTAAAGCACGCTGTGTCTTCTCTTTGTATGTATGAAGTAGCCTGCTATTTTTCAGCAGGTGTTAGAACGAGTTCACATTACCCAATGTGTGTGTCCTATAAACATAACATCCTATGTATGGAAATGGAAGAGGAAATCATTAGACCTACACATTATATGCATAGCTCCCAACTGTCCCGGATTTCGAGGGACTGTCCCTGATTTGGAGCAATGTCCCTCTGTCCCTCATTCCTCCTCATTTTGGTCTGATCTATATCTTACATACCGTATTTATTGGCGTATAACACACACTTTTTTCCCCTTAAAATCGGGGGAAAGTCGTGGGTGCGTTTTATACGCCGATCCCCACTGTCTGTGACCCAAAAAATTGTAAGCGCCGCCGAAAAATAGCGAGCGCCGCCAAAAAAGACCGAGCGCCGCCGAAAAAAAGACAGAGCGCCGCCGAAAAATACCTAGCCGACTATCGGCTCTACTCGCAGTCCCGCCTCCCTGCTGTTTCTGCAGCGAGAGCTGCCGACAAAGACAGAGACTGTACTCGGCTCGGCTCCGGTCGCAGTCCCGCCCAGCAGGGCGGCGCTCAGTCTTTTTCGTCGGCGCTCTGTATTTTTCGGCGGCGCTTGCTCGGTCTGTCTCGGCAAGGCTGCAAATGACACTGGCAAGCTGCAAATTACACTGGGCACGGCTGCAAACGGTGCTGGGCAAGGCTGCAAATGACACTGGCAAGCTGCAAATGACGCTGGGCAGGCTGCAAATGATGGACAAGGCTGCAGATGCACACTGATAAGGCTGCATTGATGGGCATTTAAATGTAAGTTTTTTTTTTTCTTAAACTTCCCTCCTAAAACTTTTTTCCTTAAAATGCCCTCCTAAACTTGGGGTGCGTGTTATACACTGATAAATACGGTATATAAAATGCACTTTTTATCTATCAAAAAGTATTTCCCAGCGCTAAACCTTTCATCTGATTTCTAAATTGCTGCATTTGTAAATTCCAAAAGCCAATATAAAGGAATAGTAGTGGTAAAAAAAGCACTCGTGGGTTTAACCAATCTTGTTTTTTTTGTACAATTCTCCTTTAAGGGGGCGTGAAAAGGGGTGTGTCCTATGCCTGCATACTTTTGCTGATAGGTGTCCCTCTTTCCCATCTGAAAAAGTTGGGAGGTATGTTATATGGCCTTTGCAAACAAATGCTCCCGTGCTTGCGTTGGAAGTGTTAGTAGGGATTCTTAAAAAAAATGAATGGACATTGATAGACATCATAAAGTACTAACAGAAAAAGAGAGGTAAACTTACCTACTTCAGTCCTGGATGGATTTACCCCCATTAATGTTCAGGCCTATTTTTTATGCGATATGGCACTGCGTTTATTTAACTGCCAATTGCGCGGTCGTGCGACGCTGTACCCAAACAAAATTGTCCTCCCCCCCCCCTCACAAATAGAGCTTTCTTTTGGTGGTATTTGATCACCTCTCCGTTTTTTTTAATTTTTGATGCGTTTCCGGATGCATTTTAGGAAGGGGGGGACTGACAACTCATGGGGCCCCCGGGCCATAGGAAATTATGGGGCCCCCAGGGAATCAGAGATTATGGGGCCACACAGTATACACACACACAGTATACAATCACACAGTATACACATACATGTACACACAGTATACACATAGACATGTTTATATTGGCTGAGAAGGTACTGGAGAGGTGGGGCAGCTATAATCTCTGGATTTTTAGACCAAAAGGATGTCGGTAAGGGACATTTCAGAAACAGATGTAAAAAAAACACAGATTTTGACATACTGTCCCTGGTTTTACTTAGGCTGGCAACCAAGATGGGGCCCCCTAGTGGCCCGGGGCCCTCGGGCAGTGCCCGAGTGGTCGAATGGTCAGTCCGCCCCTGATTCCAGATGCTTTGTTTTTCCTGTTTTTTTTTTTCCAACTGTACTGGGGTCTGGTGCTTTTTGATGCATTTTTGATGCATTCCAGTGCATTCGGGTGCATTTTTATGCATTTTACTGCGTTCCAGTACAGTCCAGTGCAGGAAAATGCAGCATGTTCTACTTTTTTTTCTGGAACTGGAAAGCCCTGGAACTGACTGCACTGGTGTGAACTATGCCATTGGAAATCATATCACCTACTTTCCATGCGTTTTTGATGCAGAAAAAAAAACTCACTGGACTGCATGTGGTGTGAACTGGCCCTAAAGGGATGCAGGCCCAGCAGCTTCCCTCATTAGTGCCTTGCAGCTGCTGCAGCTGATTGATAATTATGAAACCACTCCTGTTAGAGTCACTTATGCCCCGTACACACGATCAGAAAATCGTACGAAAAATACTGCTTACGAAGCAATAGTACGATAATCGGAACGTAAGTAAAGAGCTTTCGAGAACCGATCACGATAGGTCATCTGATATAATCCGATCGGACATGCCAGATTGTACGATTTTTATTTAATCAGTACAGTTGTCGTTCGCAAATGCAATACAAATATACTACAACACATTACATCAATTAAAAAATTTATTTTTGTCGTACGAGAATTTTCTTGACTTTAGTAAACTCTTCGCCTAGGTTCACACTTGTGCGATGCGGGAACCGGTGCTATTCCTGCGCCGTTTCCCGCATCGCATCTCTCCTGCCAGCAGTTCACATGGCCTTCTGTGAACCTCTGCAGGTGTCAATACATTGTTAATGTATTGGGTTGTACATTGGGTTGTTTTGCACTGGATATTAATTCATTGGTTTTACCATTGCACTTATAAGTCCATTTGTAGAATTGTATAAAGGAAGTGTAGGGTTGTGCTGCATTTGTTGGATTTTGTATTGGTATACAGAGGCCAGGACGTGCTGATGACCATTGTATGCCATTAAGAAACCTCCACTTGCTGACCACGCCCACTTGCTGATCACACCCACTTTTTGGCCACACGCACAGGTAGTGCACCCCATCCCTCCCTCCTTACAAGTTTTTTCTCTATCTTATCTTCTTAACATTTGGTAGTCATATTCCCCAAAAAAAAAAAAAAAAAATATATATATATATATATATTTTTTTTTATCTCATTGACAAAATGTGAGAAATAACGTATATATCATACAATCATTCCATAAACACATATCACATACACTGCATATTTTATTTGAGGAAAATATGCTTCTAAAAAATAGTTTACCATTTGCCAAGTGAAAAAAGAAAAAAGGCTCTGGATTTCATTAAAAAAATCTGGTCACCTTAACCACTTCAGCCCCGAAAGAATTTACCCCCTTCCTGACCAGAGCACTTTTTGCGATTCGACGCTGCGTCGCTTTAACTGGCGGTCGTGTGACGTGGATCCCAAACAAAATTGACGTCCTTTTTTTCCCACAAATAGAGCTTTCTTTTGGTGGTATTTGATCACCTCTTCAGGTTTTTATTTTTTGCGCTATAAACAAATAAAGAGCGACATTTTGAAAAAAACACATTGTTTTTTACTTTTTGCCATAATAAATATCCCCCAAAAATATATAAAAAATAAAATTTTCCTCAGTTTAGGCTGATACGTATTTTTCTACATATTTTTGGTAAAAAAATCGCAATAAGCAATTATTGATTGGTTTGCGCAAAAGTTATAGCATTTACAAAATAGGGGATAGTTTTATGCATTTTTATAATTTTTTTTTTTACTAGTAATGGGTGGCGATCTGCGATTTTTATCGGGACTGCAACATTATGGCGGACACATCGGACATTTTTGACACATTTTTGGGACCATTGTCATTTATACAGCAATCAGTGCAATGATTCCTGTGTAAATGACACTGGCAGTGAAGGGGTTAACCACTAGGGGGCAGTGTAGGGGTTAAGTGTGTCCTGGGTAGTGTTTCTAACTGTGGGGGGACGTGGCTACGTGCGACCCGATCACAGGGAGCAGAGATCAGTGACACTGTCACTAGGCAGAACGGGGAGATGCTTGTTTACATTAGCATCTCCCCTTTCTTCCTCTCCGTGAGACGATCGCGGCTATCCCCGCGGACTCAATCGAGTCCGCGGGCCCCGTGACCCGACTCACGGAGCTTGCCGCGGGTGCGCGCGCGCTTGCAGGCTGCCTCTTAAAGGGCAACATACAGGTACGTTAGTTTGCCTGTACAAGCCCTTCTGCCGCAGTTTTTCTGCGTGAGGCGGTCGGCAAGCGGTTAAACATGTACAGAGACATTGTCACCTTACCCATTCAGTGTAAAGTGAAGTGTCTTTGCAAAGGGCTCCCCCCCTGACCAACTGATACTTACCTTGCCACCAGCACCACCCCTACCTCTGTCACAGACAGCTAACAATATCTAGTGCATATGCAGTTCACCTCTGCATTATATACACATTTCCCAGTTTCACTACTTAAAAAGTGCTGCAAGTACAGAAAAACACCAATCTGCCAGAAAACCAGTGTGCTTTTAACTCCCTTTTTGAGCTGACAATGTATTGCCTCTGAGGAACTGAAATCCAAAGCAGCATAGTCAGCACTGCGGGATTAAAGAACTTCCCTCCCCAGTCTCTTCTGCCATTGCACTGATTTACAACAGCCTTCTCACACACTGGGGTTGATTTATTAAAACTGGAGAGTGCAAAATCTGGTGCAGTTGTGAACGGCAGCCAATCAACTTCTAACTTAAAGTGATTGTAAGGGTTCGTTTTTTTTGTATTTTAAAAAAACAAACATATCATACTCCACTGTGCAGCTCGTTTTGCACAGAGTGGCCCTGAACCTGCTCTTGTGGGGTCCCCTGGCGGCTCTTGCGGCTCCTCCCCAAATCAGATAACCCCCTGGGAGAAGTGCTTCCCCTAGGGGGTTACCTTGTGGGCGTGCTCCCGAGTCCAGCATTTGGCGTCCATAGGACTCGGCCCCGCCCCCCGGCGCCCACGTCATTGGACTTGATTGACAGCAGCGGGAGCCAATGGCTGCGCTGCTGTCAATCGATCCAATCAAGAGCCGGGAACCCCAGGCAGAGAGACACTGCATCCCTGCTGGGTCAAGTTTTCAGGGCTCAGGTAAGTAAAACGGGGGGGGGGGGGGCTGGTCAATGCAAGGTGTTTTTTCACCTTAATGCATAGGATGCATTAAGGTGAAAAAACACAAATGTTTACAACCCCTTTAAGCTTATTCATTTAAGCTTTGACAAAAAAAAAAAACTGGAAGCTGATTGATTTCTATGCAGATGTTGCACTCTCCAGTTTTAGTAAATCAACCCACAGTATGTATGGAAATGGCTCTTGGGTTATGTAATTCTCGGAGCAGCGGTGTTCATTCTCAACAACCTTCTCACACAGTGTAGGTATGGAAAGGATTCTTGGGTGGTGTGGTTTTGGAGCTGCTGCATTGATTCCCAAGAGTCTTTTTGGTTGGTTTTCTAAAGGCAAATACGATGTTCACTATTCAAGGGAAGTTGCACAGGGCAAAGGAATTTCCCCCAAGTACTGTATAGTGAGTGAGGTGAAGTTCTGCTTACAGCCATCATCTAATCAAGAAAAAATGCAGTTTTATTATTTTCCTTGCACATAATTGGGTATTCTTTGCAAAGTGGCATTTGACAATATTTACTAAGCTCTGGGGAACATTCCCTTGCACTGTGCACCTCCCCTTGCAAAGTGAACAGCCTATTTGCCTTTAATAAATCAACCCCACCGCGTGTATGGAATGGGCTCTTGTGTGATGTAATTCTGGGAGCATACGCCAATAGGGGCTGACCTCCCAGCAGCTGCCCCAGCAATCATTTTACAAGCCTGGAGGTGAAGTTATAGGCCAAGTTGTAGGCAACCTCGGCACTCCAGCTGTGGTGAAACTACAAATCCCATCATGCCTGGAGTCATGCCTGTGATTGTCAGGGTCTTGCAATGTCTCATGGGACTTGTAGTTTCACCACAGCTGATGGGCTGAGGTTGTCTACCCCTGTCATAGGCAGTAATAAAAGCTGCTCCTCACTACAGGAACAAAGTAAGAGAAAAAATATATATATGTTGGGATATAACTAGGGTTGCCACTTTTTCTTCAAGCCAAACCCGAACACTTTAGCGGCCTGGGACATCTTTGGGTGCCCAAAGGAGAGTAGTAATGCGGTACACATAGCGTGCCACAGCGAATGGTGGGTGTGGCCAGATGACTCTTCCTGACATCATCACCCTGCCCTCCAGTGATGCCAAATCTGCCACCAGACGGCCACTGCAGCTCTCAGATGGCAACAGATTTGCATGCGACTATCTTAGTTACTTGGGGAGCCACAGTCTGGTAGGAATAATGTGTCTGGGTTTCAGGTGGACTGAAACCCGGACACAGGATTCAAAACTCGAACTGTCTGGGTGAATCCCGTACAGCTGGCAACCGTAGATATGACATGAGGTTAAATTTGAGTAATACCCAGACATACTGTACAGCTGTTTAGCAAATTAGAAAATGAACTGAAAGTACCTTTTATAGGCATGCCCTAACTTTTGCACGTCTGTAGATGTAGAAGTCTGTAGATGCTTCCATTTTTGCGCCTCCCCCTTGTTTCCTTTATCCCCTGATCCTCAAAGTCTACAAGTCTCCTATTTAAAAGTGTATTATGCTTTTTAAGCAGACTTTATTTTTAATACAAGCCGAATGGTAACTGGTAAATGTATTTGAAAATGTTAAAAAAAAAAAAACCTTTAGAAGCTGGAAGCATTTACGTCTTTGATAGCTGGGATATATCTTTAAGCTGGAAAATCATTTCCTTTCAGAGCTCTCATTCACGTAATGGCTCTGTCTATAGTAAAAATAAATGTACTCTACAGTTCTAACAGAATTGGGCTCTTAAGAGATCTACAAAGTCCTCACTGTTCTCTTCTCTTTCAACCTCCACATGGATTTTTTACTTTCTGTAATCCAGCATTTACATCTCTGGTCTCCATCCCTTCTCTGAAATAATTTTCCTCCAATTACATGGCTAGTGATCACCTTATCTATTAGTGTTCTCTAAGCTGTTGCCAGTATATGCGTCTTGTCATCCACATTTGCACACGATGGGTAGAAGTCGTGTTTATTACTCGATAATTGGTCCAAAAAAACTTGGTTCTGTGACAGGCTAATTAGCAGAGATGGCAATCGCCCCGCATGTCACCAGAATATTCGAAATTCAGCCTTGGCGATTCAGGTTAGCTGTTTCCATAGGAATGAAAGGACTAATGAAGAACAGGGAAAAAAGAAATCTCATTATGTCCAGGCAAAAACAATTATTAAAGAAAACCTCACTATTTAAAACTTACAACCTATCCGCAGGCAACATTTGTCTGTCCCTTAGGCTATTTTCACACTGGGGCGCTGGGTACGCTGGCGGTAAAGCGACGCTATATTTAGCGCCGCTTTACCATCATTTTATTGGCGCATTTCGGCCGCTAGCGGGGCGGTTTTGCCCCCCGCGAGCAGCCGACAAAGGGTTAATACCGCCCGCAAAGCGCCCCAGTGTGAAAGGGGCCTTATTCCTTGCACCGTGCCCCCACCCATTCATAACTAATTTTTTATAGCTGTTTTTCACTCAACTTAATCCACACACAGCCAATTGCAAATGTCCACGTCACCCAGAAAGCAATATTGCCACCGAAAGAAGGACCCTCTCAATTACAAATTATAGAATGCTCAGGATCTAGTGCCCCATGTGACCATATATTAAGGTATTTGGGGCTTGGGCATAGACATAGACATAGACTTAAAAGTCTATGTCAACAACACACACTCGCCTTTCTTTTCCCAAGCAGATTAGTTTGGCAGCCATGAGTAAATAAAGATACCAGGTGGTATGGTATAGTATGATACTCACTCCCTTTCCTCCCACATGACAATGCTGGTGCTTGGTGATGTCACATAGAGGTGAAGAGGTTCCTCAGCCCTGTGTAAGCTCCAGGTTAGGACTTTGAGCTTATGCAGGGTTTCCTCGCCTCACTTCCAGAGGCCATATCATGTGGTACTGTAGTTAAAGAAAGATGAGTTTGTTCAGGTGGGCAGGGCAGCATTTATATGAACCTGCTAATTCATTTTGGGAGTCTGTGTTGCAAATTTGCTCCCTTGTTACTGGTACACACTATCAGAAGTCTCCGTAAATAGCTTTAGGCCCCTTTTACACGGGATGGTCTGTTTATACTCATCCGGTTACTCAGCTGGGATCGCCACTGAGCCAGCGGATGACAAGTCTGTCTCTGCTCACTGTGCAAAGACAGACCTCTCAGATCTCCACTTGTCCGTTTTCATCCGATCCACCAGATGGATGGAAAATAGGGTTTCCATCCGTCTGGATTTAGCAGATCGGAGCAGATCGGTTGTCAGCGGACATGTCACCGCTTACATACGTTGCTCCATAGAAGTGTATAAAGCGTCTATTCAGGTCTTTCTGAAAAACTGAAAAGTGGATCTGAAAGGGGCCTTACTCTCCATTTACCCAAGCTTCAAAGGGGCAACTAAAAGGGGACTGCTTAGTTTTCTTCTTTCCACAGCGCGAATACTTAAACGTAGACACTGGAATACTCAGGCCGCTCCCACTATTAAAGAGTGGGTAGTTTAAGTGTAATATCTAAGGAGAATGGAGGAATTAATGGCGAGTATACAGGAATGCTATCCTAAGTATATAGCTGTGTGGGCTCCTTGGATTGAATTTTTAAACTCTGACACCCTGAGATCCTTCTTATAAATGGCTTTTATTTTAGAACTTGGCCCTGACCTAAAATGGCGGTGTGGATGGAATTTCTTTGGTTGGGAGAGAGCTTTCCCAGATAGATAGATAGATAGATAGATAGATAGATAGATAGATAGATAGATAGATAGATAGATTATTTTTAGCTCCTAAGAAGTGTTATGAAGGACTGCCATATTCCTGTTCTACTAATGTCATGATACACGCACACAGAGCATGCCGTGAATGGGGACAGGAAGCACATGTGTCGGTGAAGAACATTGATCATTGTGGGATGGATTGCAAAAAGAAGAAACAAGTAAGGAAACTTTAACAGGCACCAATCAATAGCTTTACTAATGAGGATTGCAATGTGCTAAAGTTGGGATGGAGAATTTTACAGCCACATTAAGTCTAAGGGTTTTTAACCCACTGACTTCTACAACTGTTCAAGACTAGGGGATTGAGATACCCCTGCCCTACTTTCCCACCCACTGGGGAGTTTTAGATGTTCCCACCCACCAGTCCATTCTCCATAGCAGAAATGGCATTAAAAATCTATCAAGGAAAATGGGACCCCATTGTTATTGATACCCCAATTGCGCTGACCTGTGAACTTAAATACAGAGATCTCATCAAAAAAACTCCCCGGGGGAAGTAATAAACATGTAGAAATACCTGACCAACATACACTAAAAAACAATGTTAGCGTTGAGTCCATCAACTGTTTAACAGCATATCAATTTTTATATTTTTTATTTTTGTGGACATTAATTAATAATAATTTTCAGGCACTTTAGCACTAGAAATAGCCTCTGCAAAGCGTCTGAAAACCACCTCCCATTCATTGCAGTGTGTCTTTTCACACTGGAGCGGTGTGCTTGCGGGACATTCAGGAAAGTCCTGCAACAGCATCTTTGGGGCGGGTTGGGAGCGCTGTATTTAGTGCTCCCAAAACGCCATGCCCATTGGAATGAATGGGCAGAGCTTTCAAATCGCCTTAAAAGCGCCGCAAAACAGGAGTTTTTAACCCTTTTTTTGGGGTAAAAGCGCCCCGCTAGCGGGCGAAAAGTGTCTCAAATCGCTGCGTGAATAGTGATAAAGCGCCAGTAAAAACGACCAGCGCTTTCAGTGTGAAAGCAGCCTTAGATTTTATGTTTCTGACGGGATATGCAGAAATTCTGAGGCCGAGCTGGCATAAATACAGTATAATGGAAGCAATGATAATAAGGAAGGAGAGAGGGAAGGATAGAAGGGAGGAGAGAGGGAAGGAAGGAAGGGAGAGAGAGAGGGAAGGAAGGAGGGAGGGAGGAGAGAGGGAAGGAAGGAAGAGGAGGAAGGGAGAGAGGGGAAGGAAGGAAGGGAGGAGAGAAAGAAGGAAGGGAGGAGAGAGGGAAGGAAGGAAGGAAGGGAGGAGAGAGGGAAGGAAGGAAGGGAGGAGAGAGGGAAGGAAGGAAGGGAGGAGAGAGGGAAGGAAAGAGAGAAAGAAGGGAGGAGAGAGGAAAGGAAGGGAGGAAGGGAAGAGAGAGGGAAGAAAAGGAAAGGAAAGGAGGAAAGGAAGGAAGAAGGGAGGGAAGGAAGGAAGGAAAAAGGAAAAGGAAAGGAGGAAGGAGGAAGGAAGGAAGGAAGGAAGGAAGGAAGGAAAGAAAGAAAAATGTTTATACACTGTCAATACAATAGAAGTTTTAAATTAGCTATTTATATTTAAATGGTTCTTCAAAACAGTGTATATAATTCAGATATAGATGCTTTTAGAGATAAATACTGTAAACAATAATGAGGTAGCTTTAATGTTTGCAATATACAGAGCCTTTGTGAATTAAAATATGCAAACACTTTTCAAAATGGGTCACAAGTGATCAACCCATAACGAAGAAAGCATATATAAAGGCAATGTAATTTATACTCTGCTGTCTACTCTAGTACAAGCAATGTTTAACATCATTTGCATTATAGCTTTTATTCTATGTCTATTACACTTTGTACAAATGAGTTGTTTACTATAACTCACTCTAACTAAATTGCCTTTCAAAGAAGGGGTTAGGTCTCTACTACTTCATGTTAGCTGAAGAAATGTATACACGTATACATATAAAAATCTAGTAATACATGTTATGCGTTTAATGTGAACAGTGATGATTAATATACAATTTAAAGGGTAACACCACTGGGAGCTGACTAGTGAAGCAGGGGAGGAAAAGGCACCAAGTAAATACAAAAAAACATCATGTAACCATTCTAATGATTAGCTGTTCTTAGGCGGCTATAGAGATAATATAGCAAGTTTCTAAACATCCTTCTGACATGATCTGGTCACATATTTTTTTTTTCTGGAATATCAAACTGATTCTTGTGTACTGGCTGGGTTTATTGCCTGCAGGCACAAAGTACAGGTAGGTACAGCAACAATCACTCAAGAACACCAAAAGAATGAAATATGCATGTACTGTTTGTCTTTCTTGTTTTTTCTACTGTAAAATATAGTGACAAACATAGGTGGATGAAAGCGGTTAGTATCTTTTTTTTTTTTTAAATGTAAACTGACATAGAAATATTTTAGTACAGAACCAAATCCCATACCTCCCAACTGTCCCTAATTCAAGGGACTGTCCCTGATTTGGAGCAATGTCCCTCTGTCCCCCCTTCCTCCTCATTTGTCCCTCATTTTGGTCTGATCTATATAGTTGTTTATAAAATGCACTTTATCTATCAAAGTGGTTTTCAGCACTAAACATTTCATCTGATTTCTAAATCGCTGCATTTGTAAATTCCAAAAGCCAATATAAAGGAATTGTAGTGGTAAAAAAAAGCACTTGTGGGTTTAACCAATCTTGTTTTTTTGTACAATTCTCCTTTAAGGGGGCGTGGCAAGGGGTGTGTCCTATGTCTACATACTTTTGCTGATAGGTGTCCCTCATTCCCATCTCAAAAAGTTTGGAGGTATGAAATCCCAATCATATTTACCAAGCACAAAAAAAAGTAAAAAAAAAAAATACAATGAACACCTCCATGAGGTTTTTTTTTTTTTTTTACCAAAAAACGTACGCATGTTTAATTTCACTATCCAAGACTGAAATAAAAACAATTGCTATAGATATGAGGTGGGGAATATGGACACAACACACCAGTGTTTCTCAACTCCAGTCCTGAAGGCGCCCCCAACAGGTCATGTTTTCAGGCTTTTCATTATTTTGCACAGGTGATTTGATCAGTTTCACTGCCTTAGTAATTACCACAGCTCTTTCATCTGAGGGAAATCCTGCAAGCATGACCTGTTCGGGCGCCTTCAGGACTGGAGTTGAGAAACACTGGGATAGACAACAGAAGAGCTCTTCCTTTCCAAGATTTTGCACTCTCCAGTTTTAATAAACCAACCCCATTGTATTCTCATGTTGTTCTCCTTGTGCAGCAGCCTCTACCAGGCACCAATGGAGGGTTCTGGAGAAGCAAGATCTCGGTCTTGGTCGGTCTTGGTCTCCATACCAAGCTGGCAAAGTAACTCTCTCCTACGTTATAATTATACAATTTTACACTCAAAGAAAACACATTTGGACTGCAATATTGGACTACAAATGGTTGGATTTGTATAAGTGTTTCATTTAAAATAGGATGGCATGCATCGGAAACTTAGTAGCCTGTGTTATATTTCTCTTTTTCTTTCATCACTGTAAGGCTATAAAGGACTGTGGGAGGAAACCCTTTAAAGTGAATCATTGACACTAAACTTTGGTTTTAAAAAAAAAAAATCTATTCTGATCAAGCATATATTCTTAACTCAAAAAAATATCCTCTATTGCTCTTATCCTCCACCAAACCTCCAAATTCTGATTTCCTGTTAGAAGGTGGCTGCATTGCTTATTCCAAACAAACGGAAGTTAGGGGGGAAAAGGAGGGTGCTCTGGCTCCAGCAGGTTATTAAGTTGTTTTGCCTGCAATTTTAGATTTGAACACAAGATGGAGCCAGAGGTAAATTTACTGTTTTTGCAGAAACTAGAAACTGTTCACCTTTAACAAAAGTTTCCATCATTCTTTTGTCTAAGGAAGAGAAACAGGTGCATCCTGGTAACTCAGACTCCATCTTAGAAACTGAAAGAAGGAGGCAGTTTTTAGAGCACATGTTGGAATCAAATTTGCATCCCCTAAATGCAGCATTGCTGTTTCACCACACCCTGTTTTGTTGATAAAGCTTCAAAGTGACACTCAGTCTGGCTTATTGCAGAATAGGAGGGTTTAGCTGCATGTTGAGTTACACACAGGGAAATGTGTAGTGGGGACAGAATAGAGGTGTTTGGTAACTTGTAGAGGGTGTAACAAGGAGGCAGAAAAAATTGTAAGAAACAATTTCATTAAAAAAATGGATTAAAGGACCAATAAAGCAGTTATAAACTGAAATGTATTATATTGCAGCTTACAGCACCTATTCTTAGATGTGATGGCTGCATCAGTTTTCTTTTTTGCTTTCTTTCCCTTATTTTAATCTAGTGATCTGGCCAGTAAGTATGTTGTTTTTCAAATGAACAAGCTCTCTTACAAAAGTATCAGTTACAACATTGAGACAAACCATTTACCACTGACAGGGTGCTTACAACGATCAGCTTTTATTTATTTATGTAAAACTTTTATTACAAGAAAAAAATAACTGTTTTCTGTAACTCTTTTCTACAGTATAAGCTGGAGTTTTGCTTTAATTTGTTAATCTGCTAGTCCATCTATTACTCCCCTCCCCCCCAGACTGACAATGCTGCTGTCCAAAGGTCCCCCCTATGCTCCTTCATCCAGAGTGCAGCCACTCTATTACAGGAGATGTGTTACAGATCACCAGGGGACAACAGAGGGGAAAAAAACCTAAAATGAAAACTGATGCAGCCACTGCATCTAATGATTGGTAAGCTGCAATATATTACATTTTTGTTTTTGGGTTTAATACTGCTTTATGTAGTAGATGTGTATGGATTCTTTTTGGAAAAAAAGGGATATTGTTTAAGGTCACTTTAACCACTTGCAGACCACCCGCCCTTAATGTACTGCGAACAGGCGGCCCACACAGCCAAAGTGACATATCTGTACTTCACTCCCTGCTTCCGGGTTTAGCCCCCCCCCCCCGCACACCAAGACCCGCTGTGATTGTACACAGGGGGAGTCTATCAGCAAGTCCAGGCCAATGCCCGGCCAGGACCTGCTGATCGGCTGTGTGCAATCACAGCTCAGAGCCCTGTAATGACAATCAACACAGAACTCTGTACAGAGCCAGGGTCATTAGTACAGCGACAGTAAATAGCATTAGCACTAATCACTATATTCTATAATCACTGGTGATGTCAGTGGCAGTTAGTCAGTCCCCCCCCCCCCCAGTGTCAGTTAGTGCCAGATTGCCTGCCACATCACAGAATACAAATTCCAGTATACAGTGGTGTGAAAAAGTGTTTGCCCCCTTCCTCATTTCCTGTTCCTTTGCATGTTTGTCACACTTAAGTGTTTCGGAACATCAAACCAATTTAAACAATAGTCAAGGACAACACAAGTAAACACAAAATGCAATTTGTAAATGAAGGTGTTTATTATTAAAGGTGAAAAAAAATCCAAACCATCATGGCCCTGTGTGAAAAAGTGATTGCCCCCCTTGTTAAAACATACTATAACTGTGGTTGTCCACACCTGAGTTCACCCAGGCCTGATTATTGCCACACCTGTTCACAATTAAGGCATCACTTAAATAGGAGCTGCTTGACACAGTAAGGTCCACCAGAAGATCCTTAAAAGCTACACATCATGCCGAGACCCAAAGAAATTCAGGAACAATTGAGAAAGAAAGTAATTGAGATCTATCAGTCTGGAAAGGGTTATAAAGCCATTTCCAAAGCTTTGGGAATCCAGCGAACCACAGTGAGAGCCATTATCCACAAATGGCGAAGACATGGAACAGTGGTGAACCTTCCCAGGAGTGGCCGGCCGCCCAAAATTACCCCAAGAGCACAGCGACGACTCATCCAAGAGGTCACAAAAGACCCCACAACAACGTCCAAGGATCTGCAGGCCTCACTTGCCTCAGTCAGCGTTCATGCCTCCACCATCAGGAGACTGGGCAAAAATGGCCTGCATGGCAGAGTTCCAAGGAGAAAACCACTGCTGAGCAAAAAGAACATCAAAGCTCGTCTCAATTTCTCCACAACACATCTTGATGATCTGTGGACCGATGAGACAAAAGTGAACTCTTTGGAAGGTGTGTGTCCAAGTATATCTGGCGTAGAAGGAACACTGCATTTCATACCAACAGTAAAATATGGTGGTGGTAGTGTGATGGTTGGGGCTGTTTTGCTGCTTCAGGACCTGGAAGATAAAAGGAACTATGAATTCTGCTGTCTACCAAGAGATCCTGAAGGAGAATGTCCGACCATCTGTTCGTGTACTCAAGCTGAAACGAACTTGGGTTCTGCAGCAGGACACCAGCAAGTCCACCACCGAATGGCTGAAGAAAAACAAAATGAAGACTTTGGAGTGGCCTAGCCAAAGTCCTGACCTGAATCCTATTGAGATGTTGTGGTATACCTTAAAAAGGCCGTTCATGCTCGAAAACCCTCTAATGTAACTGAATTAGGACAATTCTGCAAAGATGAGTGGGCCAAAATTCCTCCAGGACGCTGTAAAAGCCTCATTGCACGTTATCGCAAACGCTTGGTTGCAGTTGTTGCTGCTAAGGGTGGCCCAACCAGTTATTAGGTTTAGGGGGCAATCACTTTTTCACACAGGGCCATGATGGTTTGGATTTTTTTTCACCTTTAATAATAAACACCTTCATTTACAAATTGCATTTTGTGTTTACTTGTGTTGTCCTTGACTATTGTTTAAATTGGTTTGATGTTCCGAAACACTTAAGTGTGACAAACATGCAAAGGAACAGGGCAAACACTTTTTCACACCACTGTATATACAATAGTTTTGTAGAGGCTACTGTATAACTTTCACCAATCAATATACACTTATTGGGACATAAGCAGATATGTAGAAGCACACATTTTGGCCTAAATTATTGAAGAAATTCGATTTTTATAATTTGTTATTAGATATGTTTTATAGCAGAAAGTAAAAAATATTGTTTTTTTTTTCTTCTTCAAAATGTTCGGTATTTTTTCATTTACATCGCACACAATATAAAAAAACAGAGGTGATCAAGTACCACCAAGAGAAAGCTCTATTTGTGTTAAAAAAATGATATAAATGTAATTTGCGTGCAGGACCAAGGCCAAGAGTCTCAGAGTCATTTTTGACTCAGTAATGTCAATGGATGCCCAAATAGGAGCAGTAGTCAGTGGATCACACTATCTGCTCCGCCTGCTACGCAGACTCATCCCCTTCATTCCAAAGGAGGACAAAGCAGTGGTAGTTGAAACAGTCATCAATTCTCGACTGGACTACGCTAACTCCCTCTACATAGGATTACCCCAATATCAACTTGCGCGCTTACAACTTATCCAAAACACTGCGGCAAGACTGATAACAGGGAAAAAACCCTGGGAATCCATCTCCCCTTCCCTGAGGAACCTACATTGGCTAAACGTAAGGAATCGGGTCGCATTCAAGACCCTCTGCCTCACCCACAAATGCACACATGGAAACGCTCCACAATACCTTCGCGAGAAAATAAAACACTACACACCGAATCGCAGTCTTCGATCGGCTAATCAAAATCTTCTCCTCATTCCTAAATCCCGCTACAAATCAAAGGGGGAATGGAGATTCGCTGTCCAGGGACCACGGCTATGGAACGCTCTACCAACCGACATTCGCATGAAAGAAAACCATCAGGCTTTCAGGAAGAAACTCAAGACCTACCTCTTCTAGAAGCTTGATAACCAAACGCCAATACAGCGCCTTGAGGCGATTCAGTTCGCATTGTAGCGCTATACAAGTTATTCATTCATTCAGTGTTGCATGACAGTGCAATTGCCAGTTAAAATAGCGCAGTGCTGAATAGCAAAAAACGACCTGGGGGTGAAACCTTCTGTAGGTCAAGTGCTTAAAAAGGAGGTCCGCCAGTTTTTTTTTTTTTTTAAAGTCAGCAACTACAAACACTGTAGCTGCTGACTTTTAATAAGGACACTTAGCTGTCCAGTGAGCCCGCGATGTCGCCCCCCCCCCCCCCCCCCCCCCCCCCCCCCAGGCCGATCCGTCCATCGGATCGGGTGCCGGCGCCGCCATCCTTACTAAGGGAAACAGGCAGTGGAGCCTTGAGCGAGTCGTGCAGCGCTTTGTGAATGGCCCTGTTATTTTCTGGGACACACACATGTTCCAGAAGGCAACGGGGCCACGCGCCGAAGAGGAGGAACTGAAGAAACAGCACCGCGGAATAGAAAGAGGCAGATTAGGAAGACTGCCTAGCAACAGGGGTTTCTGGTAAGTAAAAAAATGTATTATTTTTTTTAATGTTTTTTTTTTTAATTGTTTTAAGAATATTAATGGTGTTTTTTATTTTAGGGTGGCCCTCCACTTTAAGTCACAAAGCAGGCAACAAGGCTAAACTGCAGAGGAGGTAAGCATGATGTATTTTTTTGCAGTCAGGATCATGGTAAAGCAGAAGAAAAGAGCAGAGTGTGTGGGAGAGACTCAGTGGAAGAGCGGCTAACAAGAAATTATTTGTTAACTTTTTTATTGTAACTGTTATTTTTAAATTACATCACAAACAACCATAACAAAGTGCTGCTGTCCTTTATTTCATAATGTGTGGTACAGTGAGGGGGAAAAAGTATTTCATGCCCTGCTGATTTTGTATGTTTGCCCACTGACAAAGAAATGATCAGTCCATAATTGTATCAGTTAAAGACAGAATAACAACAACAATATCCAGAAAAACGCATTTCAAAAAAGTTATAAATTGATTTGCATTTTTAATGAGTGAAATAAGTATTTGACCTCTTCCCAAAATATGACTTACTAATTTGTGGCAAAACCCTTGTTGGCAATCACAGAGGTCAGATGTTTCTTGTAGTTGGCCACCAGGTTTGCACACATCTCAGGAGGGATTTTGCCCCATTCCTCATCAGATCCTCTCCTGCTGAACCCGGCCGAGATTTGAACCATTAATGGGCAGGCTAAATGTACCAAGTTGATCGCTCAATCAACTTGGGTGCAACCATCCTGCCTGCTATAGCCGGTAGCAATAATCACTGCCAAGGACAGCTTCCCATGCTCTTCCCTGCTCCCACCAGGAGAAGACAATTGCCCGGCAGGAGGGATTACCACATCAACATACATTGATGGGGGAATCAAAAGAATTTCTTTCCTGCAACCCGTAGTTGCAGGAAAGAAATTTGCTTTGTGTATGGCTGGCCTTACACTTTAAGGGCGTGTTAAATTTTGAAAAAAATGCATTTTCTGTTTTAACATTTTGCAAATAAATAATCTTTCTTCATAAATTTAGGCCAAATGTATTGTTACATTTCTTTGGTGAAAAGTGTATATTATTTAGTCTATAGGAAAGTTTTAGTGTCCACAAACTATGGTATATATTAGGTCTGCAGAAATTAACGATTAATTCCTCGATTAATCGTAAATTTTTTTGATCAGACAAAATTATTTTCATCGGTACTCACCTCTCCGCCGGCTTCCGGGTCTTCAGGGAGTTCCATCGGAGATCCGGTGACGTCACAATATCGACGTCACCGGACTCCTCCCCCCTTCCCCAAGTGCCTCTGTAACGACATATTCGGCGACCCATCGCAGTTTGCTACGGAAGTGACGTTCCGTCGCTGCCATCTTGCTACACCCCACACTCGTCCATAGTAAGGATACACTAAGTAGGGGGAAAGCGGACATCTTGTTACACCCACTGGAGTTTTGCATTTTACAAGTATTTATAACAGTAAAGTGTGTTTATATAGTGAAATACAGGACTTAGAACTGCGTGTGACTGGTTAGATGTTGAATTTTAAAACCAGCGAACTTCTGTCAGATTAGTAAACCTGTGAGATGAGCAGCTGCTGCTTTTAAAATTCAACATCTAACTAGTCAGACGGAGTTCTAAGTACTGTATTTCACTATATAAACTCACTTTACTGTTATAAATACGTGTAAAATGCAAAACTCTGCTAATGAAGGGAAGGGGGAGGAGTCTGAAGACATCAATGTCCATGATGTCACCAGACAGCCTGGACAGTGATGGTAAATAATATTAAAACTTTATATGTTTTTATTAAAGTTGAATAAAAAAAATTACTTACCTCAGTGCTACAGTTTAAGTTTAAAACGTATTTGTGTGAACTGTGAAGTTAAGTCATGGATTGTGGAAACTAACTAGTGTCGGGTGATTGTCTATAGTGTACACCACATTTACCACTGACTAATGCAGAGTTGCAACGCAAGGAGATCAGCTAAAAGTAGTTGGATCTGTATGTGCATTATAATTAATCAAAATGAGTCGATTAATTGATTCAAAAAAATTGATTAATCGAACGCGAAAATTGTAATCAGTAAAAGGCCTAATATATAAATATATATATATATATATATATATATATATATATATATATATATATACATATATATATATATATCTATCTATATCTATCTATATATATATATATATATATATATATATATATATATAGATGAAAATCGATCCATCCTGATGTACTGACTCCGAAAATGCCAGGACGGTTCAAATATCCCCCAAATTAGCCCTTTTTGGAAAGTAGACAGTCCAAAGCTGCAGTTTTTAAAACCATTTTAAAAGATTTTTGAAATTACATTGTTAAAGCTTTTGAGGTTTTAGTAGATGTATTTACATTGACAAAACCACTCTAAAGCCTGGTACACACTATTAGTTTTTTTCCGTTCAACCCAGTGGATTGAAAAAAAAAGTCTGTCGGCTCCGGTTGGAGCCACTGTACAAATGATCCAATGTTAGTACAGCGATCACCTCCGCTGAGCTGTTGTGTTCTGACAGGGGGAGGGCCCCCCTGCCAGAACACCCCGATCAGCACTCTCAGCCATTGAGTAAGAGTGCTGATCGGGGAGACGGTCGGCTGCTGGTTTTCCATTTGGCCGGCTTCTGTCGGATCGGCTGCCGTACACACAGGCCCAATGTCGTCCGTTTTTTATTGCACCTGCCGACGTCGCCTGGCACCCAGCCTGTGTGTACAGGGCTTAAGATGCAACAGCCTCTTGCTTCATCTAGCCAGTGTCAGATCGGGAACTAGTATTAGCCACTGAGTTTATAACCAAGAGAGATATCCAAAAGACCATGAACATAACAATGGGCTCTTACTTGAAATGTGTTGTTATGCTTTGTATTTTCACCTTGGCTGCCTAGGACAACAGGCTAGCGATAAAAGACGTTTTTCTACACTGCTGAATTTCTAAAGTATAACATGAAAAGAATGATAAGATCCGAAATACTACCAATGCTGGATGGATGTCAGCAAGTTGTTGTCAGAGCCAAATCAATTACAGGTTGCAGGTGTCCTGAATTAATTAAGGGAAGCCGTTTCAAATCAGGCATGAAATATCTGCAGAGCGCCAAATGACCCGGAGAAAGATTTAGTGGAAATTGAAACGGGGAAAGTAAAGTAAGAAGAGCTTAGAGAGGAATATTTCCTGAGATAATGTTTAATTAAAGAATATGTTTACAGTTAAGAAAAGAATGTCATTGACACTCTTATGATACTCATTCCGGACCTACTGGATGTAAATGTGTTTGTAATGCTACTTCCAACTCCAAATATGTGAGGGTTTGTAGGAAAGAGGGTGGGGAAAAATAACTATACACTTGAAAAAAGTGAGGGTTGTCACTGGCAGGATTTTGTTTAGTTTTATATATGTATGTATATTCGTCCAGTGGGTAATTCTATGGTCCAGCTCTTTGGGCACCATGTCTGATATGCTTGAAGTTTCTTAGAATTTTTATTTTTAAAGCGGTAGTAAACCAGCACCTTTTTTATTTTTATTTTTTTAAAACAAAAAAACCTGCAAGGCAAAGGCATAATGAGCTAGTATGCAGCACATACTAGCTCATTATGAAAGACTCACCTTAAAACGAGGCGCCGGTATCTCACCCGATCCACGCCGAGGGAGCCTCGGCGTGTCTTCCGGGTATCGCGGCTCCGGCGCTGTGAGTGGCCGAAGCCGCGATACGTAACTCCCGCTCATGCACGCGGGAGTCTTTTTCCCGGCAAGGTCTGGCAGTTCTGCCGGACCTTCAGCCGGGCCTTAACAGCGCATGCGCCGTATGGCGTCAGCGGCTGCATGAAAAGTAAATATCTCCTAAACCGTACAGGTTTAGAAGATATTAATTTTACCTACAGGTAAGCCTTATTATAGGTTTACCTGTAGGTAAGAGTTCAAAAAAAGACTATACAACCACTTTAAGAGGTAGGTCACCAGGTCTTTCCCCAACCCTCCAGAAATACTCAGGATTGGGACTGACAAGCAGAATGTGATAACACGTGCACAGCCAGTTTCTATGCACATGCTAGAGCGAAGACAGAAGCCAATTACCCTACCAGCATGTATTTGAAGTGTGGGAACAAAATGGAGTACCCAGGGGAAACCAAGGAGAACATGCAAACTTCATACATATAGTGTCCTGGCCAAGATTCGAACCAACTACCTCATTGCTGCATGGCAAATGCTAACTACTAATCCACTCCGCCATCCAGTCTTATATCTACTCAGCCAGTAGAAACAATTTGTGCTCACTGTTCATAAAACCTGCAAAATAGTTTAGCTGATACCACCGCCAATCAATAAAACAACCATTCCATAGCTCTCTCTACAATAATTTAGGTCATCCATACTTCTGTCCTGCAATAGAATAAATCTGCAGAACAGTCATATTTGTCTGGGACTGAAAACAACATGGCACTGTGCTGTTACCTGTAATTATTACACAGCCCCTGACTCTTATTGTCCTCCAAACCAAAATCACTCAATGAGGCCTTCTGAATTTAGACACCTATTTGAACTCCCCAAAGTGTACTTGCGCCCAGACTATGGACATTATATTTTTTACATATTAACAATCAGGAAATAAGCTTTAAAACGAGCCATCCCTGACCTCTCTAGTTGTATGTACTGTGAAGATATTCATTCTCCAAAGATCACAACAAAGACTCTAGAGTCACTCTAGAAGCACTTCAACACTCAACCCCTGGATTTCCATCACATTCAATGGTACCGTTCACAATTGAGCATGTGTCTCTTGAAGCTTGAAGATCATCGCTCGAAAAGTCGTTTTGGGGCAGAGTTCTGTGTTTTGACTCCTATAGACTTCAATAGAAGCCCCTGAAAAATGTTTGTAATTTTCCCCTTGAAAAATATGCGTGTTTTTGAATGTTTCTTGTCTAGTGCCTAGGTTTCAATTGTCAATTGGCAAAAAAAAAAATACTCAAGCTTGAAATGTGTGCAAAAATGTCAAAAGTTGCTCAGCAACAGTTTAACAGAGAGATGAGCTCATCACTGTGCAGCTTCTCCTTTCACTGTCTAGTCCCACCCAGGGCCCATAGATAGTGGGTTGGATTATGCTGGTCACCAGACTGAGGACATCTAGTTTAAGAAAAAATATAGTGGGTGGAATCTGTGGATTGAAAGTGGACATTGCAGAAAAAGCAGGTTTTGCTATTTTTTTCAGTTAATGCGCCATTCATTTTATTTGGTTGGAGTCATACTTTACAGGGGTCTCAAACCGGTGGCCCTCCAGCTGTTGCCAAACTACAAGTCCCATAAGGGAAAGCAAGGCTGACAGTTGCAAGCATGACTCCCACAGACAGAGGCATGATAGGACTTGAAGTTTCCCAACAGCTGGAGGGCCGCCAGTTTGAGACCCATGCTTTAGGGTATAACTACCCTTAATATGCTAACCCTTTAGTCAGCTCTATCTTCGTGGCCTCAATACAAAAATAAATGAAGCTAATTAAACTTTACGCTTTATCATTAAAAAACAGTCCTTGAGCTGCAAATAAGTGACTCTCGTCTCTAGTTTCTCTCGTATATCATCTCTCCTATCTCGTGACTAGTTTGCTGCAGGCAAGAGGAAGCATTTCCTCAGTCTCCTTGTTGTAATTTTATAATCAGTTAAAAAATTAACATGGGCTGATCTATGTCTCACATTTGTGAACAAGAACTACACCAGGATATACATGATTGTGTCATTTCTGAGCCAGCTTCTCAGTTTGGGAAGTTATATTGATCCTGGATAGTGCAGAAACAAAGATGGAGCTGTTCTTTTGGAGGTAAAATCAGCTAAAGATATTACCAGGAGAGTACTGCAATTTCTTTAAGAGGTAATAAATAGATGAAAATATCTCTGATTCTAGATCTACTTTTAGTTGTATCTGATCTATCTACAGTGACCTCTCATTCCCCATTCCACTGTTGAGTTCAGATGCCTCAAGTACCCCTGTGGTATCAGGTGTAGACAGTTTGTTCAGAACTGTTTAATTCTTCATTCTCTTTTGTCTAGGTCCTGTTTATATATAAAATATTGGTACAGAAAGAATAGGCTCTTTGTACATACGGAGATTGTTCCACGGCAGTTAGATAACAGCATTACTACTGTATGTTTTGAGCAATAGGCTATACTATTTTCAATTGCATCCGATACACTTCATATTTTCTTCCTAGCATCTTAAAACCTTTTTGAACAGTACTAATTCTCCATTATTTATAATAAACTAATTTTAAAAAGAATGGAAATAGTGTGAAACAATTGCATATTTGTAATTTGAATTGTTAGTCTAAGATGATACACATTTTAGCAAGCAGTATATGATTATCCTTAGTAATGTGTCTTTTTGCCACTGGAGTTGTCAGGAAGGTATGTGATATTATTAAAAATATTATTTTCTTTGGACTGTGGGCGCATGGTGGAGTACCTCTTGCCGCCTGCTTAATAGGGATGGGCGAACGTTTCGGCCTGAGCATAAGTTCGGGATGAACTTAGGTTGTTCGGATGTTCTGCGCACACTGAACAATATGCGGTGTTCGGGGCAAATTCGAAAGCCGCCAGAACACCGTTAAAGTCTATGGGACACTAGCATGAAAAAAGTGCTAATTTTAAAGGCTTATATGCAAGTTATTGTCATAAAAAGTGTTTGGGGTCCTGCCCCAGGGGACATGTATCAATGACATTTTTAATTTTTTTTAAAACAGCAGTGATTTTTTTTAATGCTTAAAGTGAAACAATAAAAATGAAATATTCCTTTAAATATTGTGCCTGGTGGGGTGTCTATAGTATGCCTGTAAAGTGGCACATTTTTCCTGTGTTTAGAACAGTACCACAGCAAAATTTTATTTCTAAAGGAAAAAAGTCATTTAAAACTTTGATTGCGGCTGTAATGAACTGTCAGGTCTTGGCAATATAGATAAAACTCATTTAAAAAAAAAGAGCATGGGACCCCCCCAGTCCATTACCAGGCCCTTTGGGTCTGGTATGAATATTAAGGGGAATCCAGAACCAAAATGTAAAAAAAAAAAAATTGCGTGGTAGTCCCCCTTAAATCCATACCAGGCCCTTCGGGTCTGATATGGAAATTAAGGGGAACCATGCGCCAATTTTTTTTTAAAAAAGGCGTCGGGGTCCCCCCCAAAATCCATACCAGATACCTTCAGGTCTGGTATGGATTTTAAGGGGGAACCCTGCACCAAAATTTAAAAAAAGAGGGTGTAGGGGCCCCCCCCAAAATCCATACCAGACCCTTATCCGAGCACACAACCTGGCAGGCTGCAGGAAAAGAGGGGGGGGACGAGAGAGCGCCCCTCCTCCTGAACTGTACCAGGCCACATGCCCTCAACCTGGGGAGGGTGCTTTGGGGTAGCCCCCCAAAGCACCTTGTCCCCATGTTGATGGGGAAAAGGGCCTCATCCCCACAACCCTTGCCCTATGCACCTTAAGGCTGGGTTCACACTTATGCAAATTTACCCATACCCAATTCGCATGACAGGAGACTGTGACCGTCTCTCAATGGAGACGGTTCACACATCTCTGGGGCGGCTGCGGAGCAGATTGCACAGGGGTCCTGTGCGTCTTCGGCTCTGTTCCAGGTCCGAATTCAGGCATAAATTCAGGCCTGATTTGTCCTTAAAAAACAGTGACGCACCAGGCCCCCTGCTGTGAGCCACATCCGAATAATGTGTGAACCCAGCCTAATGCACCATGGCACCTATATATCTGAATTCAAAAATAGAATATTAAAATATATTTTTCAGTTCTGAAAAAGATTAAGATTAAACAAAATATAGAATTTATAATAGCAGTATATACAAAATGTCTATTGCAGTCATTTTAAGCTTGTGTATTTTAAATATCACAAATCTTTACCTATGCGACATACAGAATGTGATGCCTACATAGGTGCCTGATTCAATTGACAGCTTGCTTCATATATCCCCTTCACAGCTGTTTATTTCAATCCACAAAAATCTCTCCCCCATGTAATATTTACATTTTTTTTCTGAGAACACAATGCAATATTCATCAAAGTGGAAGAAAAAAATAACACAGGGTCAAAGCGGCTGCATTGTATTTGTTAGACGGCAGTTATTGCCCAAAATGAAATGCACAGAGGCCAATAACAGACCAGACACAAGAAAATACTCTGCCAATTTTCAATAGCCTTGCACCTGACCTGGCAGTTCTTGGAAAACATGAGCTCAGCTGTTAAACCAAGCCTTAAAAACAACATAATCAACCAGAAGGATGTTACAAAGATGGAATAGAGCCATTAACTGGTCATCTTGCCTGCTTTGAATAAAATGCACAGATGGTTTGATTATGTCACGGTTAAGCAAACACCTGGGTGAAAGATCAAGGTTGCCGAGTAGATAGCCACTTCTGCTACAAGGCTAAATCACAAAAGCAACGATTGATAAGCTATACATCCCAGTGGTTTTGGAATTGTCTTTCTGGTCATATATTATATACATATACATAAAATGCTCAAGTGCACAAGGACAAGGGCCAAAGTGAGAGCCTAAATTAAAATGTTCTATAAACCTTGGCTTTAAGAGTGTGCTTTTTATTGAACTTTTGATGGACTCTTCCAGCTACATTTAACCTTTTTGAACCCAGAATAATTCATTTTCAAGTGGTAAACATGTTACACCTATGTGTTGTGACAACTCGCGTTTTATAGCTTTTTACTGCAATGCACATTAATTTATGGAACCCTAGTGACATGCATTGCCACACTATTCATTTACAATAGCACCCCAATGAGTACTACAGTGGGCAATGCACCTGTGCTGCAGTGTGCAATAAAACACATGGCATGTGTAGTGGTGGGCTGTATTAAAAAATGCTGCAGGTTTTTTTTTGGTCATAGTGGTGGATTTTCAGCTTAACATGAATGGGTTTCCTTAGCACAATAAAGCAAAAGGAAAAATAATCAATGTTAGGTTGGTTAAACACAAAATATCCTGGATTATGATCGATGTAAAAGCATCCTTAGAGATAAACAAGCCAGGTTTAAAAAAGTGTGGAATCCCTGGATTGCATACCTTCAGGCTCCCTAGACACTGGGACATCTTGTGGTTGGGGGACCGGACAAAGAGGACCAACTTCTGTCTTTTCTCCTCCTTTCTTTCTTTCCTTCCTTTACTCTCATTTTTTAATTTTTGTTACGTTTTAATGTATCCTGTATGGATGCTGACAGGGGACCATAGAGCCTCAACTACCTTAATATATACTCGGTTGCGAGGTATCCTGCCTTGAGGTACTGGGAATAATTCTTGACATTATCGTTCCCTTACCTCTCCATGTAACTGAGCTACTGTATGTTTGATCCACAGTTTACTGTAATGTCCTTTCATAATTATATCTCTATTTTGACTTTTGTAATAGGTTGATTACACTTTTTGAGCTTAAAGGAGAAGTACAGCTAAAGCTCATTTGGCTGTAATTCTCCTGTGGATCACAGGAGTGAAGTTTGTTTTGCACTCTTATGACCCATTTTCAGCAGACAGCGGGCTGAAGTCCGCTGTCTGCTGATGTCACAAAGCCAGCCCAGGCTCACGCAAGATTGCGACACTGGGGTCGGGATCCATCCACATGTCTGGACCGGCTCAGCCTCTCGGAGAGCCACTGAGAGCCTGAGCTGGACGCTCCCGTCCCCTCCACAGCCCAGCACTCCAGTGAGCAAGGAGAGGGCAGAGCAGAGAGCAGTAACTGACAGTCACCAGCTCTCTGCCCGGGGAGCTGTGAGAACCAGGCAATCTGCAGTGTTAGATTGCTCGGTTCCCAGTGTTAGAGCCGGCAGGGGGGCAGATGCAGCATCGAATCAATGCTGCATCCACCTAGGTAAGTATGATTCAGAAAAAATCCGTACTCCATACTTCTCTTTTAATGCCTCTGGTAAACTGTTACCTGCTTGTCAGGTTAGGTCCTTTTGATTTGTATGTATTTTGACTATTATAATCTGGCCCCTGATCATATTGGAGGGTGCATTAACTTTTTGACATTTACTTGAAACTGTTTGTATCCTTATGCCCCATACGCACGATCGGACTTTCCGTCAACAAAACCGTGGATTTTTGTTCGAAGGTTGTTGGCTCCAACTTGTCTTGCATACACACGGTCACACAAATGTTGGCCAACAATTACGAACGTAGGAACGTGGTGACGTACAAGACGTACGATGAGCCAAGAAAAAGGAAGTTCAATAGCCAGTGCGGCTCCTTCTGCTTGATTCCGAGCATGCGTGAACTTTTGTGCGACACACTTGTGTACACACGATCGGAAATTCCGACAACAAAGTTTTGTTGGCGGAAAATTTGAGAACCTGCTAGCCAACATCTGTTGGCTGGAAAGTCTGCCAACAAATGTTCGATGGAGCATACACACGGTCGGACTTTCCACCAACAAGCTCACCTCCAACATTTGTTGTCGGAAAATCCGATCGTGTGTACGGGGCATTACACTATGTGAAATTTTGAAATAAAAACTATTGAAAAGAAAACAAAAGTAAATAAAAGAGCACTCTTGTCATTCCTTTTGTTTTTCAGCGATTCAAGAGAGCACCCACTCTGGTCCAAGAGCAACACCCTCATTGTTAGACCATTGCAGATTCGTTTTTTGGGCTACCCATGTTATTTTCTTTCATGCTAGTGCTAAATCCTCACTTAATCCATCGGTTAACCTTAGGATCGTATGTAGCATATGGCTGTTATTGTTTTTTTTATCATTATTATTATTCATTTTATTTTTATCTATTTTATGTTTATTGGTTTGGTCATTTACCATGAGCTTTTTGATGCATTAGGAGCAGGGTAAATTAGACTGGTGTTGAGCGCTGTTTTTTGTTTGGGGGGGGGTCCTCCATAGCCCAATTATTCAATTAATTTAGTTACAATTTCTTAGCACAATGCCCATTATCGTGTGTAATACTGAACATCCCTCTTAGATTGTAAGCTCTAATGAGCAGGGCCCTCCTGTATTGAATTGTATTGTAACTGTACTGTCTGCCCTCATGTTGTAAAGCGCTGCGCAAACTGTGGGCACTGCATAAATCTTGTATAATAATAATAATAATAATAATAGTCAATGCACATGCATTAATAGAGAGGAAAGGATGAGAAAATGCTCTTAAAAGTTCAGTCCACCAAAAACTGTTATTTCCTGCTGATACTGGAGAGCTAAGGGCCTGACTATTGCTTTTTTTTTTTGTTTACATTTTTTGAAGTCTCTATTGTAAGATATCTGCACTTTAGGTCCTGGGTCTGCACACCTACTGTGGCCATTATGAGAGCTTCTTTCTCTTCCTTCTGGGCATATTTTTATTTTATATTACTATAGATTTCTATTACTGGACTATAACAGTAGCTGACCCACCAGGCTTGACCTAAATGAACATAAATATCACATTTTGCATTTTGGTGGACATGTCCTTTAAATCTCTTTAGTAACACACCATCATTGGGATGCTTCATGGAGGGATTCTATTTAAAGGGCTTTCAACATCCTAGTTCCTAAAGGAGAAACACGCAGCATCATAAATTCATTGAAATTCTAGAAAGCTTAAAATATCCTAATCCCCCAATACATCTTTTTCGGCATTCAAGAAGCTTTTTGCATGTCAAGCCAATAAAACATGCTGTAAAACAGCATCATGTAATGTGTTGTAATCATTATTAATACAAATATGTAACATCACTTCTGGGGATTTTTAATTTACTTTACCCACCATGCAACTTAAGACGTTCCACCGTGCTACTTAAGCTGTGCCCATGGTAATTGACCCGATCTGGAAAACACCTTTATGTTTCTGCGTACAAGTCAGGAATCCAATTATACTGTAAAACCTTTATGACAGAGATTATTTGTCAGCATTGTGCATTGCTTGATGCAATATATTACGGAGTGTAAAGAATAATAGAGGACAACTGTGTCGTACGAAGCCAGCCTGCGATTCCAGTGCGGGCCTGATATCCCAGATGTGACGTTAATGTGATATGAAAGCATATTAAGCTTCAGCAAGAAGGATTATGAACTCATCAAAATTTTAATTACAGAATCTGCTGAGAAGCTTTTTATATCAACTAGAGGCCAACTTTCATCATCCATTCACTGGAAGGTAAAATAAGAAAGCATCAGCATAAAGCTATCTATCTATCTATCTATCTATCTATCTACCTGGCTAGCTTTCACTGTACCTCACATTGGGTAAAAAGAATATACAGTATCTCAAAAAAGTGAGTACACCCCTCACATTTTTGTAAATATTTTATTCTTTCCTTTCATGTGACAACACTGAAGAAATGACACTTTGCTACAATGTAAAGTAGTGCGTGTACAGCTCGTATAACAGTGTAAATTTGCTGTCCCCTCAAAATACCTCAACAACAGCCATTCATGTCTAAACCGCTGGCAACAAAAGTGAGTACACCTCCTAAGTGAAAATGTCAACATTGGGCCCAATTAGCCATTTTCATTCCCCTGTGTCATGTGACACGTTAGTGCTACAAGGTCTCAGGTGTGAATGGGGAGCAGGTATGTTAAATTTAGTGTTATAGCTCTCACTCTCTCATACTGGTCACTGGAAGTTCAACATGGCACCTCATGGCAAAGAACTCTCTGTGGATCTGAAAATAAGAAATGTTGCTCAACATAAAGATGGCCTAGGCTATAAGAAGATTGCCAAGACGCTGAAACTGAGCTGCAGCACGGTGGCCAAGACCATACAGCTGTTTTAACAGGACAGGTTCCACTCTGAACAAGCCTCACCATGGTCAACCAAAGAAGTTGAGTGCACATGCTCAGCGTTATATCCAGAGGTTGTCTTTGGGAAATAGACGTATGAGTGCTGCCAGCATTGCTGCAGAGGTTGAAGGGGAGGGGGATCAGCCTGTCAGTGCTCAGACCATACGCCACACACTGCATCAAATTGGTCTGCATGGTTCTCATCCCAGAAGGAATCCTCTTCCAAATATGATGCACAAGAAAGCCTGCAAACAGTTTGCTGAAGACAAGCAGACTAAGGACATTGATTACTGGAACCAAGTCCTGTGGTCTGATGAGACCAAGATAAACGTATTTGGTTATGATGATGTCAAGCATGTGTGGCAGCAACCAGGTGAGGAGCACAAAGACAAGTGTGTCTTGCCTAAAGTCAAGCATGGTGGTGGGAGTGTCATGGTCTGGGGCTGCATGAGTGCTGCCGGCACTGGAGAGCTACAGTTCATTGAGGGAACCATGAATGCCAACATGTACTGTGACATACTGAAGCAGCGCATGATTCCCTCCCTTCGGAGACTGGGCCACAGGGCAGTATTCCAACATGATAACTACCCCAAACACACCTCCAAGACGATCACTGCCTTGCTAAAGAAGCTGAGGGTAAAGGTGATGGACTGGCCAAGCATGTCTCCAGACCTAAACCCAATTAAGCATCTGTGGGGCATCCTCAAACGGAAGGTGGAGGAGCACAAAGTCTCTAACATCCACCAGCTCTGTGATGTCGTCATCGAGGAGTGGAAAAGGACTCCAGTGGCAACCTTTTGAAGCTCTGGTGAACTCCATACCCAAGACGGTTAAGGCAGTGCTGGAAAATATTGGTGGCTACACAAAATATTGACACTTTGGTTCCCAATTTGGACATTTTCACTTAGGAGTGTACTCACTTTTGTTGCCAGCAGTTTAGACATTATTGAGTTATTTTGAGGGGACAACTAATTTACAAGCTGTACACTCACTACTTTACATTGTAACAAAGTATCATTTCTTCAGTGACATGAAAAGATATAATAAAATGAAGGGTGTACTCACTTTCGTGAGATACTGTATGTCTTTGACTTGCTTGGATGATAGGTAGCCCAATAGAACAGTGATAAGTAGGATATAGCTACATGAGCAATTTTTATTAGCTCAATCATGCTGATAAATTTGCTAGCAGTTGCTAAGAATAGTGATCAACTGCTAAACAGATGTTTCCAATAATATAAGGTACACATACTGAATATAGTAGCGATTAAAGCGGAACTGAGTTTGAATGGTGTCCCAGAGCAGTTGCCATAATTTGCATGTAGGTATGTTATACATGTTTTGCCATATGGTATTATCCGTTGTGTTTAGCGATCACTTGATATTCTTCGCGATTAGTCACTAAGCAATTTTTAGTAGTGTATATGTAAAAATCATTCTCTTACCTCTGCTCTAAGACTGGCTCATTGGGTCACAAAAGTCAAGAAAATCTTTTGCTGTCGCATAGTTATTACATATAACTCCACAAAAACCGTGATAAGTAATAAGAATCCTCAATGAAGGAAATAAATGAATTAAGTGTCCATAGAAAAAGTCCATAAAACTAAGTGCAAATGTCCCCCGGTCCTTAATAGGTGTAACACCCAGTGCTCCCCATAGGAAATCAGGATAAATATATTCTCTTACCAGATCCTAAGACCAATCAAAGTCTGTACTCGCATCAGTGAGCCTGACCCCTCACTCTGGGTGTAAGCCAGCATTACTTTTCAGCCGCCTTGTAGATGCCACTGATGGGAGTCACCAAATAAATGTTTCCTTAAGAACCCTTGGACCGGCCATGCAGTAGGTCAATGAGAAGAGAAAGAACTCATTGCGCAGCATCCATTAAAAGCAAAAAAGGGCCTCAGGGAATTGTCTTGCCAGCTTATACTGGCCTAGCTTGGCACAATGCAGTTATATATACGTTATATCTAGAGGGCCACTGGGGATCCTATAAACCACTGCAGTAGACTGCACTGCTTTCAAAGAATACAAGGTATTCTCTGATTGGAATCTACCTTTGTTCAGGTGGCGGTGTCCCTGAACAGTGGTGGTGCTGTTTAAGGGACCTCTTGTGTTCAGCATGCAGAGGGGAAGTTGCTCGAACAAGAAACTGAACATCATGGTTATCACTGTACTACTGTGATTTACAGCATTCCCAGAAGATCTCCAGATATAAGATATAGATAATTTCATCATGCCAAGCTAGATCAATGTACGATGGCAATCAAGATAATTCCTGGCTCGCTTTAATGCCCCGTACACACGGTCAGAAATTCCGACGGGAAAAGTCTGATCGGATCATGTTGTCGGAAAATCCGATCGTGTGTGGGCTCTAGCGGACTTTTTCTGTCTGAAGTTCAGACGGAAAAAATTTGAGAGCAGGACCTTAAATTTTCCGACAACAAAATCCGATCGGACTTTTTCCAATCATGTGTATAGAATTCTGACGCACAAAGTTCCACGCATGCTCAGAATAAATTTGGGGACGAAAGCTATAGGCCACTGGCCTCTATGTAGTCACGTTGTATGTGTTGTACGTCACCTCGCTCGGAACGATCGGATTTTCCGACAACTTTGTCCGACCGCGTGTATGCAACACAAGTTTTGCCCAAAATCCGTCTGACCAGAAATCTGACTGATTTTGTGGTCGGAATGTCCGACCGTGTGTACGGGGCATAAGACTTTTATACATGTTACACACGTACATGTTAAATTGATCAGCTAAATGTAATTACCTTATCAGTGAGCAAGGCTTTAAAAACTTTGTGTAAGCACATCTGTTTTTTTTATTATCAAGTTTTTATTGTTTTTTTCTTTAACATTTCCATTTCAAATCCAGTATCATTTTTACATACATCTTAACATGAAAATATCTTTATCCCTATTGCCCTCCCCCCCCCCCCCCATTATCTAAAAATTCCCAAGAAGGGAAAACAAAAAATTATTATTATTATTATAATTGCCTCCTCTCTTCCTCTCTCCCCATCCCTAATAGAGAGGGGGAAAAAATTAAGGAATTTTTAAGAAAAGCCATACCCTGAAAATGAGTGTACAAAACATGTTAATTCCATGTTACTCCCTTCTACTTTATCCCCTTCCTTCACTACCCTCCCTTTCCCCTTATATTTGTAAAATAGGTTGTGTTTTTAAAGAATTCCCCCACTCCAAAAATAAAAATAAAAATAAAAAATTATAATCATCCACTTCACCCTTAAAATTAGGTGTATAAGGCTCCTAAATGCCATTTTATTCCATATTCCATATTATCCTATCCCCCCTGTTTCCCCCTATGTAACCAAGAACATCTGTTTAATTTGTCCACATTTGGGACAGATTGACTTTGGTGACTTCTGGGTTATATATATATATATATATATATATATATATATATATATATATATATATATATTCTATAACAGTCATCTCCAGGTGCTTCCACACAGCTCCATGTTATTTCCTGGGCACTAAAACCAACCAAATGTTAAGCGCTGGCATGCACCCTTCCCTCTCCATGACTTCCTATTGTCCAGTGAGGCTGCCAATTACATTTATGGGCAAATAGGCATTGAGGCCAGAGAGTGAACCTCCGAAGTCTGATTACAGTTTGCATAACAGAACATTTTTTAGAGTCTCTGGAAATATACTTAAGCTTCCTGGTTGCACCTAGGGGGGCCTGCCATGGAGTCATTTTAATATCTGTGAAGTCGCCACAGGTATAATTTTAAATTTATGATAAATAAAGCCCAGATTAAACCCATGATTAAGTGAGTGCAGCTGAAAACCAAAGAGAATTACACCTAATCTGTTTCATTTACAGTCAATATGTAATTCCCACTGAATATATTCAACTTCATTTCAAAGTTTTCCCCATGTGAAATCTTGTGAAACATCCAGCCGTGTTCTTATCTTAACATAACAATGTGCCCTTTTAACACACTGGCTTACAATCAGCGATAAGACGCTGGTTATTAAAATATAATACAACACATGTTATTTGTAGACTATCTCCTCTGGCAGAGAAAAATAGATTTAAAACTAGTATATTTTTCTGTCATTAAAGTGAAACCCCATCTTCCAGGATGTTTTTCAAAATACTATTTCTACACTACACTAGAAACGACATTATTGTAAGATCTTTCCATCCTACAGTTTTTTTCTCCTTGGAGAACTGGACTTGTGGTTTAGGTGCTTCTGGACTCCAAACTGCCATTCTTGTAGGTGAAGCTTACAAATCTCCTCTTGACCTACACTATAAGGCTAAATATGTGTATGGTCAGATGACATCTGACCATATGAACTTGTTGAACATCCCATTCCAAAACTGTAGGAATATGAAACACTCCCCTGCTTTTCTCCGACCACGACTCTAAGTCCAATGCTGCCACACAGAGTTGGGAAAGAGACCTGTCTCTGGACCTCTCCGTAGAAGACTGGGAAAATATTTACACCCATATTCATAAGGGGTCTACTAACCTTACAGCGCAAGAAAATGGCTTCAAAATATTCTCTAGGCGGTATAGAACCCCTTCCAGACTTTACAAAATGTCCCCTGCCATATCTCCTGATTGTTGGAGATGTTCTACCGGGGAAGGCTCTATGTTGCACATATGGTGGTCCTGCCTTTCACTCCAACCTTTCTGGCAAGAAGTCCACCGTCTCACCTCCAAGATCACTACATACCACATAGACTTCACACCCGCCCAATTGCTTCTTCATCATTCCTCCATACCTTTCAGACATTATCACTGTTCCCTTGCGATACATTTAATAAACGCAGCGAAATTGTGCATCCCCGCTCTCTGGAAATCGCCTACTCCCCCTACTACCGCAGATTGGCTCAGACGTATTTCCAAAATTGCGTAAATGGAGGAATTAATCCACCAATCCAAAGACTCACCCTCTAAATTTAGGAATGTATGGTCTTGGTGGCAACACTTCATAACAACTGACGAATACAAAGAATTGCTTTCTCCAGGTCAGCCCCGATCCCTGGATACCCAAGGAACAAACTAAGAGTCAACACCCAATCCGCCACGTTCAGCCCGACCCCTCTATCCACTTGCTGTACACTACTTACCCCCTTGATACGACTAGGTACGCTAGGTAATCCTACTGCGTAATTACATTTCCACCCACTCCCCCCCCCACTCGCACTACCATCCCTACTCCCCCCAAATGCCTGCTTGCTTATGAACCCATGCCTCCCAGAAATACTACATCCGGAGATGCTAGTGGTCCGAGAGCGCATTCCCGGAATTGACCCGCCATCCTATGATTAGTGAGGCATCGGTGCAGTCACATTCCCCACGTATTTACACGGTAATATTTAAACCTACCGAGAAGTTTGTACTGTTATTTTACTAAACCACACGACTTTAGGGCCTTTGCCCCTCCTTGGCTGTTGTCTACTAGTTTTAAGTTTATGTCATTGATTACGAGTAATGTATTCCCAACACATGTTTGGAACTCAGGGAACATATTTGTTAATGGCTGAGTGCATTGTTTCAACTGGTTGATGTTTCCATGCATTCATGAACACACTGTACTGACCTAATGTGTTGTACTACCTGTTGTAATTACTGTTTACAATAAACTTTTTTCTTGGAGAAAAAAAAAAATAGAAACACTCCCCCACCACTTCCTTCCTTTGTGGCTATGGCAGCCTCCTCTTCTCTGGGAAGGCTTTCCATAGGATTTTGGAGTGTGTCTGTGGGGATATGTGGCCATTCAACCAAAAGATTATGTGTGAGGTCAGGTTGTGGGCAGGATTTTGCACACAATGCCCGTAGGTAAGAGAACTCACACGGAGACCGAATGTTGCAGCAAGTTGTATTAACATGGCAGTATTGAGGAATTTCAACAGAGGTTGCATACATGGCCAAATTGGCCGAAACACATACAATGAACCGTACAGAGGGTATCTATGCACACTGATGACACCCGACAGCATCTGACAAAGTAGGCAGCTGGAAGGCAATCCTGCAACTGGGACCTGAGAAAAGGGAGGGCTGTTGCCCGAGACACACCATCAGTCCCTAGTCTAGTTTTCTCCACAGCAACTTGTCCCTAAGCTAGACAATCTGTCCCTAACCAGTGGAACTTCTATCCCTGACCTGACAACTTGCACAAATGCATGCCAACTGAAGGGGGGTAGTGATATTTATTAGCCCTGTCCACAGTAAAGATGGCTGTGGAGGTCAGCCAGGGCAGCAGCTCCCCCGATGACACCTTCGAAGGCCTCAATGGAACATGGGTTCCCCCTTGTTCTCCGTTCTCTCTGCACGGTGGCCACCTAACAGTGCCAACCTTGCAGGGAGGCCAAACTACTCCTGCCTACAAGGTACTGTTGCTGGACAAGAAGACATCGGTCACAATCAGAATTCCAATTTATTCCAAAAGTGATTAGTCAGCCCAATCAGGTTTCTCCACACCAAGCTCATCAGACCATGTCTTTATGGAGCTGACTTTGTGCACAGGGACACAGTCATGCTGGAAGAGAAAAGAGCCTTCCCCAAACTGACGGAAAGTTGTAAGCACATAATAGTCTAAAATGTCTTTGTACTGTATGACAACTGATTTTTGGACACATTTAAAAAATATAATATTAAATGACCTCAATGGTACACATATTGAATTATAATAACTAAAAAGTTATAATATACTATAATAAGTAAATAGAAAATTAAACAACAGTATTCAGTATATTGTTCCCTACATATTGCACATGATTTTATTTTAATTATTCTTCCCATTTACATGCAGAATAAACAGCGAATTATAGGGGTTTGGAGCAAAATATAATATGGACAGTTTTAACAAAAAAGAAAAAGATTAAAAAGAGCATAAGCCTGCTATTTTAAGCCCCTACCGACCCTCCCTAAGCAGTAGTAATGCATAATTTCCGTCGGAAAAATCTTGGATGGTTTTTCCGACGGAATTCCGCTCAAGCTTGGCTTGCATACACACGGTCACACAAAAGTTCTCTGAACTTTCGACCGGAAAGAACGCAGTAACGTACAACACTACGACGAGCCAAGAAAATTAAGTTCAATGCTTCCGAGCATGCGTCAAATTGTTTCCGAGCATGTGTAGGAATTTTGCGCGTCGGAATTGCTACAGACGATTGGAATTTCCGATCGGAACCTTTTCCGACCAAAAAAAAAAAAGAGAACCTGCTCTCAATCTTTTGCTGGCGGGAATTCTGCCAGCAAAAGTCCGATGGAGTATACACGCGGTCGCATTTTCCGACCAAAAGCTCTCATCGGACTTTTGCTGGCTGAATTTCCGATCGTGTGTACGCGGCATTATAGTTTGCCACAATTGCTCTATTGTAACTTGAATACACTTAAATCAGTATTAAACCCAAAACCAAAAATGTAATATATTGCAACTTACCACTTATTAGACGTGATGGCTGCATTTGTTTTCTTTCCTTTTCCCCCTTTGTTTTCACCTGGTGATCTGGTCAGTAACACACCTCCTGTATTAGAGTGCCTCCACTTTGGATGAAGCAACAACAGAGACACCTTTGGACAGTAGCATTGTCAGCCTGGGGGGGGGGGTGTAAGATGTACTAGCAGATTTAGTTACACTAACAAACTGAAACCAAACTTCAGCTCACGCTTTCCAAGCAGTTACAGCAAAAAAAGTCCATGTTGGACAAAAGTTTTACATAAATAAATAAAAGCTGATCGTTGTAAACACCTTTGTCAGTGGCAAATGGTTTGTCTCAACCCTCTAACTGCAACATCTGTAAGAGAGTTTGTTCTTTTGAAAAACAACAGACTTACTGCTAGGGTCCTTTTATAATTTTGGGTTGGGTTAAAATAGGCAACTGCGCAATTTTACTGCTAAGTTTACATTTCATATTGCCTATTCAAAGATTAGGGAAACAATTCCCATATCCAATATGGCGTTGCTAGCCAGACTTGAGTGCCTCAGAACGAGGTCTGGTCCGTAAATGGTGGTGCATCGTTGCGTCGCCCGTTCCCCATTGACAACGTCACCTATGACGAAATGCGCCTGGAAAGGCACGCAGTGACGCCACCATGCTATACAAGGGGAGGACGGGCTCCCGAAATTGCCGGCCAGCTTTGTGTTTTTACGCGATTGATGCAAAGATTTTTTGTAAGTGCATTACTTTCTTTTATAATTAAAAATGTTTAAGCAATATCACACTATGGGCAGTCTCTTTTCATTTTGAGCCCATACTGGAATAAGCTCTGTGGAACGTTTGAGTGTTGGGTTTAGTGCAAGGTCTCGATCCAGTGAGCTGTAAGGTCTACAATACACGTTTCAGGCTGCTGACGGCCCAGACTATACACTTATTTTGCTTCACCATCTGGTAAGCGCATTATTATTTTGGTGGTTGGGCACTTCTCTTCACTCTACTATGCATATGTGAAGTCACCGTGGTGTTTAATCAAGATACATTTGGACTTTACTGTTTGTTTTGGAAATACTGTTTTTTCACTCCTGTCAATGAATAATCATTACAGCATTGTCAGCAGCTGATGAGGAATGTGTATGGACTGATGAGATTGAACTAGTTATTATTTCAATCTTCCACAATATTTTTCCTATTTTATTATATTTGTGGTTTTAGTCATTTTTAAATTTATTTAATTAGTTAATTGGTGCAGCTCTTCAATTGTATTCAACAGACTTACTGGCCAGATCACTCTTCCAATCAACATTGATTATTTTTAATCATGATGCTGCTAGGATTAGTAAATAGCTAGGAAAGTATATTATATTTACTTACCGTATATACTCGAGTATAGGCCGTCCCGAATATAAGCCGAGGCCCCTGATTTACCACAAAAAAACTGGGAAAACTTATTGACCTGTGTATAAGCCGAGGGTGAGAAATGGAGCAGCTACTGTAAGTGGAAAAGAGGGTCAGCAAATGCCCATCTGCAGCTGCATGTCCCCTGTGTCCTATACAAACCCCCCCCTGTGTCCCCATTGCAGCCTACCTGTGCCGATCGATCTGCCTCCCGCCGATCTGCCACCTGTGTCCACCAGTCTTAGAAGCGATCGTTAATGCCTCCTGTGCCGATCGCTGGATGTCCGGTGTCCTGTGTCCCCCCCATTGCTGATCCTGGCGATCAGCGTGTAAGGCACCATTACACATTTAAAAGCCGTGCCTCCTCCTCCTCCTCCTCGTCCGTGATAGGAGGAACACTCGGTTTTCCCAGCAGTCAGTGTGCAGTGTTCCGCCTATCACGGACATCCTCTCATCCTCGTCCATGAGATGAGAATGAGAGGACGTCCGTGATAGGCGGAACACTGCACACTGACTTACTGCTGGGAAAATTAGTGTCCGCCTATCACCGACGGGCGGGAGGAGGCGGCGCGGCTTTTGAACACTGCCGTCTGTCTGCATGACAAGCTGTTCATGTAGGCAAACGGCACTGACTCGAGTATAAGCAGAGGGGGGGACTTTCAGCCCTAAAAAAAAGGCTGAAAATCTCGGCTTATACTCGAGTATATACGGTATTTTAAACTTTTTCTTTTACATTTCTTCAGTTACTCCCTGGTTTCCTGCCTAGACAAAAGATGTCGGATAAGCACACTCTCCTGCATGCATATTTGAGCTAAGGTAAGGTGACCAGATTTTTAAAATGAAATCCGGGGACAATTTTTTATTTATTTTTCATTGGCAAATAGTAAACTATTTTAAAAGCATATTTTCCTCAAAAAGACATATGCAGCGTATGTGGTATGTGTTTATGGAATGATTGTATGATATATACGTTATTTCTCACATTTTGTCCATGAAATAAAAAATAAAAAAAGATACTTCTTAGAATTTTTGGGGATATGACTACCAAATGTTAAGAAGATAAGATAGAGAAAAAACATTATAAAGTATTAGAGGGGTGCGGAGGGTATAGCGGTGTGCAGAAGAGGGGTGCAGGTGGATGATATAAAAGTATATGGTGTGAATGAGTCGTAGTTTATTGCTCCAGCACTGCAGAGGCCACTTGGAAGTGGCATGCATGGAGCAACTGAAGTTAGCTGTACAGCACTAGTACTGGCCACCTACCCTTCTGTCACTGCCCCACCCCCCATCTCAAGCCCCTCCACACAAGTCTCAACATCTTGCAAAACCCGCCAACTCACCTCCCTCCACACATCCCACAGAACAAACTCTTGCAGGCATCCTTCCAGCGGGATCATTAGCAACCGGAAGCTCCACCTCCACCTCTATAGTCTTTCTGCAAGCAGCACTGGAGAAAACTAAACTGGGGCACTGGGGAGTGCCGATAGAGGTGGAGGGAGGAGACCTCGGGTCAGTGCTGTAGTCACATAGCAGCAGTGTAGTCATATGGCGGTGCCGTACATTTACTTAGAAGCATTGGCGCGGCTGCAGAGGGAAACGGTCAGGGTTCGGACTGGGTGTAAAAACCAGACCTGGAAATCATTTCATACCAGCCCCATAGCATTATTATACCAGCCCAACCGCATAACGTCATTATTTTCTTGTTCATAAAAGGGAAACTCATGCATTTTGAAGCACATTTGAAGAGTGTATTATACCCACCAGTGCTTATCAGCGCAGCCTCATCAGTGCTCATCAGCGCAGCCTCATCTGTGCCCATCAGCTCAGCCTCATCATTGCCCATCAGTACAGCCTCATCAGTGCCTATTCATACAGACTCTCCAGTGCCAATTAATGCAGCCTCACCAGTGCTCATCAATGCACTAGTGCCCATCAATGCAGCCTGATCAGTACCCATCAATGCAACCTGAACAGTGCCCATCAATGCAGCCTCACCAGTGCTCATCAATGCACTAGTGCCCATCAATGCAGCCTGATCAGTACCCATCAATGCAACCTGAACAGTGCCCATCAATGCAGCCTCACCAGTGCTCATCAGATGCAGCCTCACCAGTACCCATCAATGCAGCCTCACTTGTGCCCATCAATGCAGCCTCACCAGTGCTGATCAATCCACCTTCACCAGTTGCAGCCTGCTCAGTGCCCATGAGCTCAGCCTGTTCAGTGCCCATCAGCTCAGCCTTACCCGTGCTCATCAATGCAGTCTAACCCGTGCATAGCGATTAGAGGAGAGCAGACAGATTATGCAGATCAGGAATCTCCCGTTTACCCAGTGCAGCCTCTGTTCTCAGACGAAGTCCCGCCTCCTACAATAGACGTCACCTATCATAGGAGCTGGCGGACTTTGTCTGATGCTCTCTATAATCCGACGGTGCCCACCCCCTCCCCTCTCTATCCAAGACAGCAGAAGCCCCAATGGACCCAGTAGGACCCATGGTAGGGCTGGCCCTGGGTGCCCTTCCTCTGCCCCAGCTTGCGGTGCACCTGCCCAGGATTGGGGACAAAACCGGGGACAGACTTCCTCCGGGGACAATGTCCTTAGGCTGTGGACTGTCACGGGAAACCGGGGATGTAAATGTTTGCTGAGCTGCACATGTTCGTGTTAGTGAACATGACAGCTGACAGGCAGAAGGATGCATTTATGACAGAAGAGACCAATAGGGTCTCGTCTGTCATAAATATCCTTCCTGTCAGCCATTAGATAAAAAAACTATTTTACTTCCACTTTAATACCACCATTACATGTATTAAACTGTACAGTATGTTCAGCCAATTGTTTCCTTTAGTTCTGTATATAGTAGGGAAGGATTCAAACCTCCTGTTGGATTTGTACTTCTATCCAGGGATCTGAACAGAGATTTCCCCCTCACTTTCTGTCCCAGCAACATAAAAATTTGAAAAAAGTAAAAAAAAAAAAGTTTTGGCTGGACTTACACAATGAACTCATACAGGTTTCAAAACCAAAATGTATGCAACTGTAACATGGTGAGCCTGCATTTCACACAGCCTTGATAGCCAGAGAGTGCTGATGGATTATGAGACATTAGATGCTATTTTCCAAATTAACCACTTCCGGAACTCGCACCGTGGATATACGTCGCTACCTTGACATTAAATACCGTTGTTATGGCATTTTTTTATTCATGGCATTATGCACATAAAAGTGGTCTCAGCGGCGGATTTGCCACAAGATCACTTTTTTGGGTGGTGGGAGAGGTGACCCCCCCCCCCCCCACTGCCTCCCGGGTGTCTCCGCCGCTTACCGGAGCCGTTAGAAGCGGCGGACACAATCCGATCAATGGCGTAACATTCTCTTTCACTTCATAGAAAAAAATTGGGCTAACTTTACTGTTTTCTTATTTTTTCATTCAAAAAGTGTATTTTTTCCAAAACTGCGGCTTGACGTAAAGTATTGCAACAATCTCCATTTAATTATCTAGGATGTCTGCAAATATATATATAATGTTTGGGGGTGCTAACTAATTTTCTAGCAAAAAAAAAATGATTTTAACTTGTAAACAGCAAGTGTCATAAATAGGCTCGGTCCTTAAAGGGGAACTTCAGTCATTTTTCATCTTTCCATCTATTAAATCTTCTGCCATTGTTGTTTTTTACTTTGGACAGTAAAGCATTTTTTTTTTGCCAGTAAATACCTTATACAGCCCACACTTCCTGTTTCTTGTCTAGTAAAAAGCCTAGGCTTACCCTGTTTCCCCGAAAATAAGACCTAGCGTGATTGTCGGTGATGGCTGCAATATAAGCCCTACCCCCCAAATAAGCCCTACCCTATTTCCCCGAAAATAAGCCCTACCCTGAAAATAAGACCTACAAGATCTTTAACTAGGGCTTATTTGGGGGGTAGGGCTTATATTGCAGCCATCACCGACAATCACGATAGGTCTTATTTTCGGGGAAACAGGGTATGACATCATGCACAGCTCTCTCTCACTCTTGTGAGAGTTTGCCAGGAAGGGAGGGAGGATGAGTCATAAGACGGCCAATGAGAGCTGCAGAGCTGGAGGTGTGCCTCTGTGTGTCTGTGTAAATCCAGGAAGTGAACAGGCAGCAGCTTCAGCTGCCCACAGTTAAAATGATTTCAGACAGACTCAGTGGAGGGAGATTTCTGCAGCATATTTGGCAAGTACAGAATCACAGTATATATAAATAATATGCAAAATGGTTGGAGAAAAGCTTCAGAATGGCAAAGATGTTTTTATTACAAATTATGTGAGCAGACTGCAGTTTCTCTTTAAGTGGTTAATGACCACATCTATCCTACATGTCAATAACCCATAACTGGTGTTTGCAATATTTTCAGATTAGAAGCAGATAAGAATCTTCAATATGATTTGCACATTTTACAAATGTTACAAAGTATATGAAAAACATTTCTTTTTTATTTTTTTCAAATAAAGCTCTTTTTTTTTTTTTTTTCCTTTAAGGCGTGGATGTGTTTTCTAATCTTACACCCAGGCCATTGTTTTTCCAATTTGCAGAGATTTATGCCACGCTAAAGACAGTAAAAAATGAGTGACAGGAAAAGCTCCTGGGATTAGCAATAAACTAAAATAGAATTATTCCTCCAGTCATCCCATTCTTCACTGAAACCGCTTCTAATGAACTGATCCTAATGCAGCGCCATTAAGTTGATAAACCGCTGCCTTGAACCTTTGCTGGCTTTTATAATCTCCTAAAGGACAATCCATCAGGGTCATTTTTAAGAGATTATATCGGAATATTAACATATTCATTGACTGACTGATTTACAAAAGTTATCATTTGTATAAGTCGCACAATGAAATGGAAAGAAGTCCTAACATATTTTAGACTTTGTGTGATTTATCAGTAGAGTTATTAGCTCCATGTGTCTCTCCACTTACAGCCGCTCGTACTGAAGTCTGCCAGTCCGTCCTTTCATCTCAGCAGTCTCCCACTACAGGTTTTACAGATCTTAAGATTGGGGTGAGGTAATTGTTATTAGGAGCAATACACTTACCTATGTTCTCCCCGATCTACAGGTTTTTTGTAGGCAGAGGATTGTCCGTGAATTCCTCAGAGACTTGTGGGGGGCTGGCAATTAAATTCTGACTGCGGAGGCTGAAAGCAGAAGCATTATGGATCCTAAATCTTACACATGAATATATATATATATATATATATATATATATATATATATATATACCGTATTTATCGGCGTATAACACGTGCCGGCGTATAACACGCACCCCAAGTTTAGGAGGGAATTTAAAAGAAAAAAACTTTTAGGAGGGAAGTTTAAGGAAAAAAATTACATTTAAATGCCTATTAATGCAGCCTTGTCAGTCATTTGCAGCCTTCCCATGCAGCATTGTCAGTCATTTGCAGCCTTCCATTGCAGCCTTGTCAGTCATTTGCAGCCTTGTGAGTGTCTTTTCGTTTAAAAATGGCGCTGCTGAGATACAGAGCGGATGTCCTATGTATCTCGGCGGCGCTCGGTAGTTCTCGGCCGTTCTTGGCGGCTTTCGGGTATTTGCGGCCGCACTCGGCCGCTCTCGGCTATCTTCGGCCGTTCTCGGCTATAATCGGCGGCACTCGTCAATTCTCGGCGGCTTTCGGCTTTCCGAAAGCCGCCGAGGACGGCCGAGTGCGGCCGAGAGTACCCGAGAACAGCCGAAGATAGCTGAGAGTGGATGAAAATACCCCAAAAGCCGCTGAGAACGGCAGAAGAGGTTAGAAACGGCGGGGGGTCGGCGTATAACACGCACCCCCGATTTTCCCCTGATTTTAAGGGGAAAAAAGTGTGCGTTATACGCAGATAAATACGGTATATATATATATATATATATATATATATATATATATATATATATATATACACACACAGTATATACACCCACGGCCTCCTTATTAGGTACACCTTGCTAGTACTGGGTTGGACCCCTTTTGCAGGTGTTGGAAACATTCCTCAGATATTTTGGTCCATATTGACGTGATGGCATCCCAAAGGTGCTCTATTGGATTGAGATCTGGTGACTGTGGAGGCAATTGGAGTGCAGTGACCTCATTGTCATGTTCAAGAAACCAGTGGTGAGATAATTGGAGCTTTGTGACATGGTGCCTTATCCTGTTGGAAGGAGCCATCAGAAGATGGGTACACTGTAGTCATAAAGGGATGGACATGGTCAGCAACAATACTCAGGTAGGCCAAGGCATTTATACGATGATCAATTGGTACTAAGGGGCCCAAAGTGTGTCCAAATTGTAGCCCCAGTTTCCTGTTTTTAGCTGACAGGAGTGGCACCGAGTGTGGTATTCTATTCCTGTAGCCCATCTGCTTCAAGGTTCAATGTGTTGTGCATTCAGAGATGGTATTCTGCATACCTTGGGTGGTTATTTGAGTTACTGTTGCCTTTCTATCTTCTTGAACCGGTCTGCCTATTCGCCTCTGATCTCTGACATCAACAAGGCATTTTCCTCCACACCACTGCCGCTGATTGGATATTTCCTCTGTTTCAGACCATTCTCTGTAAACCCTAGAGATGGTTGTGCGTGAAAATCCCAGTAGATCAGCAGTTTTTTAAATACTCAGACCTGCCCATCTGGCACCAACAACCATGCCATGTTCAAAGTCACTTAAATCCAATTTCTTCCCCATTGTGATGCTCAGTTTGATCTTTAGCAAGTCATCTTCACCACATCTAGATGCCTAAATGCATTTAGTTGCTGCCATGTGATTGGCTGATTAGCAATTTGTGTTACCAAGCAATTAAACAGGTGTACCTAATAAAGTGCCTGGTGAGTGTATATCTTTTTATCTATCTATCTATATATATATATATATATATATATATATATATACATAAATTAGCCAACAGTATGTGAAGAAGAGAAGTGCGAAGTGCATGGCAGCAGGTAGTAAGTATAGGGGAAGAGTGTAAAGTGTATGACACAGGTCAGTATGTGTAGGAGATGTGTGGCATATTATTTGATGACTCTGATCCATCCTTATGCCCCGTACACACGTTCGGAATTTCTGACGGAAAATGTCCTATCGGACCATGTTGTCTGAAAATCCGACCGTGTGTGGGCTCCATCGGACTTTTTCCAATCGTGTGTAGAGAATTCCGACGGACAAAGTGCCACACAGGCTCAGATCAAATTACGAGACCAAAGCTATTGGCTACTAGCCTCTACGTAGTTCCGTCATACGCAACGAATGTCACCATGTTCAGAATGATCGGATTTTCCGACAACTTTGTCCGACTGTGTGTATGCAACACCAGTGTCGGAAAAAATCCGACAGATTTTGTGGTCGGAAATTCCGACCGTGTGTACGGGGCATTAGACACACCACACTGGGCATCTCGGCCATTAATTTCACTGACAGGCTTTTTACCTCCTTTTACCCAACAAGTACAATGCCCACCTGAGAATCCATAGACAATTCAGGATTGGAACCCCTGCGGCATTGAGAGCAATCAATTTCACCTCAGGTGAAGATGGGGCCTTTCCTCCACCTGCGCTCACAGAAGGTGTGTTACTATGGCTATTTTTGTGATTTTTATAGTATAAATATGGAGCAACATTTTAAGACCATGCAGTGTTTGAAAGCTAAGATTCTCCTATTCATGTGCTAATGAACCTGTTGGACTGCTTCATGAGTTCAAGACAAAAAAAGATGCTATAGGAAGTAGGGAGAGGGAAAACGACAAGTCATGTGCTGGAAGACAAAGGAGTGCAGGGGGGATTCCATGACGACATAATAACAAGGAAGGTCTGTGCCAGAAGGAACTTCACCTGGATGACGCTAGCATCTGATTTCTGCAATCGCTCAAATTAGCCGGGAGTCCTGGTTGCCTGTAGATATTGTGAAGCTGCTATAACCTGAGCTAAGTAACTTTTAGCATATTTCTATTGTATACAGACCATAGTTCATGCTTGTTTGCTAGGAAATAGGTAGCATTTTGCTTGTTGTATGTATATCTGCCAGTCTTGTATTGTATTCCTATAATTGTAATAGTTTGTATGTACACCATTTTTGATTAGTAAAAGCTTATTAATACTCTACAGAGTTTTCTCTCCTTCTTTGTTTTAGTGCAAAGTGACCTTAAGAGATGCAAAAGCAAAACAGAAGTTTGTGTGGTTCTACCTGCTTGGGTCACCATAACCTCACCAGACATAAGACATTTTTATTTTATTTTCATAATTTCACTGAATTGAGGAAATAATTATATTTAGATACATAGTACAAAGGGCTCTCCTGCCTCTCTGCTCTCTTTTTTGGTGGATACCTCTGACCTTTTAATGGGTCACCAATCTTCTTTTTCAGTCTAACCGCCAGACCTTTGAAGACCACCACCACCTTTGAGACCTATGATGGCAGGTCATGTGTGCAATAGAGGAGCACAGGCAGTAGGACATGAGTAATGTGTAGAGGAGAGGAGTGCAGGGGGTATATGGGGGTAGTATATACAGAGAATAGGTGCACAGGGTATGACAGGGGGTAGTATATACAGGTCAGCACATGTAGGAAGGGTGCGCAGAAGGTATGACAAGGGGTAGTGTATACAGCAGAGGAGTGTGGAGGGTAAGAAGGTCAAGTTGTGTGTGCAGGAGAGGAGTGCATAAAGTAGGACAGAGGTAAAAAGGAAGTGGTTCTATTCCAGTCGCTGAAAGGGATCCCAGTGCTACTGGTAGGTAAGTGTCTGACAGATTTGCATTTGTTGTGAATTTATAAAGAAATGCATCTAATATTCACTGGCAGAGATGAGAGATTCAGTAGGCCTAAAAAAAATGAAGTGAACTATTGCTCTTGAAAAGCAGATGAGCTGGTTTCCTCTTTTACAAGTCTCAAATATATAAATTTTACAAGCAGGTGTTGAGCCAGAAAGAAACTAGAACAATGGTACCTGTTGTCACCAAACAAAAAGGTGTGTACTTATTTTGTTGGTTAGTTTGAGAAGACCAAACTTACTAGGTATCATCACCTGGAAGTATTCCGTGACTAGAAAAACCCAATTTACAACCATGAAGACAAAATTCAATAGCTGACACCTTGCCCAACAAAACCTATTGTGTGAAGTTTTTAGGACTTGTGTACACAGCTAAGCTATCTAAAACATTTATTGGACTGCTCAAAGTCCATTTCAAAACAGGATTTTAAAAGTAGATGCAAACCAGACATATTTTCAAAATATATATATATATATATATTCAAAGTACAGTGAATATAACTCATTCAAATTATATGTGATATTTGTAGGTCACAAAAGAGACATTATAATTTTAGGATCTGATGTGTTGAAGAACTGTGTAATCAAGAAAATATATATGAAAGTGCAATTATAAGTAGGAGTGTTTTAGGAACAAATTAGTATTAAGAAAAACATATGATCATGATATAAATGTATAAGAATTGAACCTATGCTTAGATAAACAAATATTGATTGGATACCCAAATTATACAGGTATCTAGATAGATAATAATTGTATGTGATGTTGATTAATATATATATATAACCTGTGTCCTTTTCAAATGGACTAAATTTTCACAGATATACAATTATATACATATATATCACCATTTTATGCAAGTGATTAATCAATAATTATGCTAAGCGTATTTGATAGTATGTGGTTAGTAGAATTCCCAGTTTGAGAGATTATTTTCACTAAGGTACAAATAATACACCATATAAAATAAAATATATAAATTTACAGAGAAGCAGCAAAACACATGTGAGACACCTAGTGGGTGAAGGTGCTATTACCTTAAAATCATTTAGACTCCTGGGAAAGGTAAACATTACATTTTGCCTGCCAATAGAAAAGAAACACATACCTTTTGGGCTAACATATTACAAGTTTTATTAGCTTATTGTTTGAGGGGTATTTAAGAGACAAGAAAGATACCATTAGGGAGGGAGCTCAGGAATCCAACCTGAGAGGAGGCCCAGGGACCCTGGGGGATGGGCCACTGGGAGAAAGATCTTCCCAGATAGACTGACACCCATGCACCATGCATGAAAATATACTTTAAACCTCCAAGAAGATTCCTGAACCCAGCAGCCATCTTAAATCCTGTTAACCAGCAATCCAGACTAAATAACCATTTTGGAATAGGTAAATATGCCATGTTGATTTTATCTAGTATGTTATCTTAACCATTAATGTATTGAATATTCTACTATTGATGTATTGAATATTCTACTATTGATAATCATTCTCCAGAATCAATAACCGCCTTTTTAGATTTTTTTTTTTTAATATTCAATTTTTCATTATACATTTCTTTTTGCATAGTTGCCACTTTTATGGACAAAACAAACGTCTAATTTATTTTGCATTGTTCAACGTTACTTACCTGCAGCATATTAACGGCTGGGTGTGTGAAATACAGACATTCTGTTAAATTGTCAAGTATTATAAGGTTATTGATTCTACTGAAGAAGTTATCATGGTGATATTGTGTCCAAGGTACTACTACGCCCAGTTTGAGGGTATTTCCATTAATTGTCAAAATGTTCAAGTAATGCAATCTGTATTTTAATTTCATGTAAATATTTGTTTTCTGTCAACCAATAAATGTAATTATTTCATATGATCACTCGTCTCCGTGAATAAGTTTCACATATATAGACTGTGTCATATAGATTGATTTTGTATCTTAAAAATATCTTCGTTAAAATTTACTTAAGAAAAATGTGCAGGAAACTGTCCTTAACCACTTCCCACCCGGCCACTGTACATATACGGCCGGGTGGGAGCCGTCTACTTCTGATAGGATGTTCCGGAACGTCCTTCAGAAGTAGAGGGATCGCGCGCAGCGGCGCGATCCCGATGCGACCGTGTCACCCGGACATGGCGCATCTCGGATCGGCAGGAGGGCTCGGTGATTGGCCCTCCTGATCACATGACGGCCGTGTCGAATCACAGCCGTCATGTGATGTAAGCAAACAACCGGTTGCTAGGCAATCGGCTCTCCTCTCCTCACACGGAAGTCGTCGGTGAGGAGAGGAGAGCGGATCGCTGCAGCCGGCTGGTGATCAGTGAGTATTAGCTGTTTTTTTACAGCTTTTTACTCACTGATCACCAGTCTAGTGTCCCCACAGTGTAAACACACATGTCCCCACACATGTCCCCAAAACACACATGTCCCCAAAACACACATGTCCCCAAATAATAAAAACACATGTCCCCAAATAAAAACACATGTCCCCCACATATGTCCCAGTAAAATAACATGTGCCAATGATTATCTGCACACATATGTCCGTGATCACCTGCACACATCTGTACATGATCATTTGCGTACATATGTCCGTGATCACGCGAACCAATTATTATACACTTAACGGAATTTTTTTTTACTAAAAACATGTAGCAGAATACATTTTGGCTTAAATTTATGACAAAATTTGATTTTATTGGATTTCTTTTAAAAAAGAAAGGAGAAAATATTGTTTTTTTTTCAAAATGTCCGCTATGTTTTCACTTATATCGCAAAAAATAAAAAACGGAGTCGCGAATAAATACCACCAAACTAAAGCTCTATTTGTGCGAACAAAATGATAAAAAATTCATTTGGTTACAGCATTGCATGACCGCGCAATTGTCACTGAAAGTGCGAGAGCGCTGAAAGCTGAAAATTGGTCTGGGAAGGAAGGGGGCGAAAGTGCACAGTATTGTAGTGGTTAAAAAGCACAACACATTCTAGATAACTATACTGTAGTGGAGAAAGATGCAACATAACGTATGATAAAATTTGGATTTCTGTCCACTCTAATGAACTGGAATCAGGTCCACTTTTAAACAAAAGTCAATAACTTTAGCACAGGCAATTGTATTAGAAGGGAAGTAAACACAGACAATTAGGCTATTACTTTGCTGTAGGAAGGGGTCCGGTTGGCATATATTCTTCCTGGGAAAATCTTTTTTAAGCCCTGTACACACATATGAATTTTTAAAAAGAATGGAAAAGCATTACACACGTGTGTTTTTCCAATGTTAATGCATTTTCTCTGTGCATTTTATGTTTCCTATAGACAGGTGAAATAGCACAATCGGTCAAAAGGGGCACTCTGTGCACTCCCCCCCCCCCCCCCCCCCCCCATCAAATCAAATATGCATACAGATCTCAGCACACTCATAATATCCCAATGCACTGCATTTGTTGTTTCAACTCCATTAGAAAATGGTAATATTTCAACTCCCAAGGTGAGGATAAAGACCCAAACTGGGTCAAATGTTGCTGTTTTATGATATTGTTGGGATAATGGTTATAGTGCTTGTGAATATAGTGCTGTATATTGTTTTGAGGTATGTGACCTTTAGTGCCAAAAACAAATTAAATAAAAAATATGCACACTCATGCCTTCAACCTAAACTCCCTATCATTACCCCTTCCCAGTACACTAATTGACCTGCACCCAACACTAAATTGTGACCCCCCCTCCTCGCAATTATATAAAGCTGAACTCTGGGTAAGATATAAAGTGACCCTTGCAGTTGGGATAATGCCACACTGCAAGGCTTAAATGTTTATTTTTATCTAGGGGCAATTAAAAAGCAATTATATCTTATCACTCGCTCCCCTGGCAGCTAGAGCTCTTCTCCTCTCTCCGAAACTCCAAAACAGCCATTCTCAGCCAGGGTTCTTAGGTTGCAGGTTCCAAAGGTTGCTAGGGGTTTCTTAAGCTGTGGCTGATTGACCTCCTAATTATTGGTGCTTGCAAGATTATGGGCCAACTCCACTTGGCAAAGTCAGCAGCCCTACCTATCTTTTTCAGTCTCTGTAAGGGCTTTTTCAGATGGGTGGCAGACAAAAAACAGGCGGCTGAGATGTGGTTTTACCATCCCCTGGCAAACCACACAAATTGTAACAATACAGCTGGACAGGGCTGTACACATGTTTCAGCATTTTTAACACAGGGTGCAGAGTCTGACAGAAAATCACTGCCTGTCAAACTCACTTATTGAGATTAAGAAGGCCGCACCGCAACTGTGAGTTAACAATCAGCTCACATGGTACCGCAATGTAAAATAGCCATTTGTCAATGTAAAAATACAAGTGAAAAAAACAGGCATTCAGGAGGCAGCAGTAATGCCTCCTGAAGGCCTTTCAGATGAAGTCCACTGTAGATTGTTTTTCAGAGGAAGGTAAACAGTACCACAAGCCTAAAAATAAGTTTTAGGGGTGTTCTACTCACTGTCCACCAATGTAATACATATTTTTTCCATTGCCCCCCTGATGAATTGGTTTTAAACAAGAGTTCCCCAAGACCTGAAAATGATATCAAGTGTTCCTGAGGTAAAAAAAAAGGTTGAGAAAGTCTGCTCTAAGATGTGGGTGGGCCCTCAGTGTCCTCACTTACAACACAGCGCAGGACTGCCGGGTGAAGAGAAGCAGCTGTGGGGACCAATCATGCAGTTGGGAGGAAGTCTGCGGGAGTTATGGATAACATAAGTATAATTGCTTATTCTGTTCCTCCTAGGAAAAAAACAAGCATCTAACCCTTGCATTGTGGAGAAAGTCACACAGCAAAAATCTATTTTATTTATTCCTGGAGTTTGGTTTGACAGGTAAACCCTAACCTAAAAGGCAAGTAAAATAATTCATAAATATCAAAATGTGCAATTGTAAAATCTCCAAAGTCCAAAAAGCACAATAGCTGAAATTAAAAAGCCAGATAAAAGTGAAACAAACAAAAGAAACCCATCATAGGAATGCTTGTGAATGTAGGTTCAAAAGGGAATCCTCCACCTTGTAAAAGCCACCGACACAGAGGTTAAGATGTACTCTTACCCCAAAACATGGTCCCTCTAGTTATGGAAGGTCACATGAGCCTTTGTAAACCCACCACTGATGAAAATCCAGGGAAGACAAAGCAGGCCAGATGAAGCTACGCTATTCCCCTTAGCGACACGTGTTGACATCACAAGCGTCACGTGACGCCACTCGTGGAATGCACCGCTGTTACTGGAACATGGTGGTGACTGCCACCTGACAGAGTGATGTACACAGTGGATCTAACTATTCTATCATCTATTGGAGCATGGTGATATCGCTTCTAGCGATTCCTGAGCAAGTGAACAGTGGGACATGGACATTTAGAATCTGTGCATGGCCCGTGGCTGTGGTAAAGTACTGCCTACCATACCCTTGTTTGGCTCAAGCGATTATGTGTCTAATGTGCCCTTCAGAACAGATACACAGCATAAGCTGAAAGAACCACTAACTTAGGTTACATGCACACCGGCTTTTTGGAACTATATCCCTTTACCCAAGCAGAGTTCCAGCTTGTTTTTTTATTTTTTTTAGGTGGTCGCCTAAGGCTATTCATAATGGTATATGTATCACGTGTAGGTATTTTAACTCATGATCTTTTTAAATGTAAACTCACTTTGTTGTCCCCAGGGAGCGCGCTCCCATATTTAGTGTGAGCATCTGAAGCCCACTCGTTCTTCCTTCCAGGATACAGTGCTGCTGTCTACCCTCGATCTCACGCATGCGCATATAGTACAAAGCGTGGCGTGATGCTACAAGTGGCGGATGCCCATTGACTCCTGGGATTGATGACACACATATCCCAGGAGCCAATGGGCCACTTCTGGGTACAGCAGAAGTGGAGGATTCAGCAAAATATAAGGTATTTATATTGCTGAAAAAAAAGTGTCCAAATAGGTGTCAGAACCTGATCACGGGGTGTATAAAACGCCTAGAACCCTGATTTAACTCTTGCAGTGCGGGGATCCCACGGTAAGGGTAGAATTTGTTTAATTCCTGAATTGCGCTCTAACAAAAAAGCCCCTAAAGCCCATAAGAACTTACCTGAATCCACTATCACATGCTATTTTATGGCCCCTTCTCCGGAAGCAGGGTCAAGATTTTGGTATAGTCACAAATTAATTCACTAAGGGTGAACTGCTGACCTTAAACATATTCCTGTGTGATTGTGTTGGATGGATTTGGAATGAGACAACAAGGACATTTGGCTACCAGCTCATGCAGTGCATGTTAGGTGAAACGATGGAGTAAAATACCTAAAAAAATTACAGAAGGAGAGCAGCACTGTATACAGTACATACCCTATTGTCAGGGGTATGGTGGAGCACAGCATTAGCTTTCATCTGACATAAAATTAGCCTACAAATTTATCAACAACAGCTTTTTACCAGAATAAGCTCCAAGCTTCTGCCATATACAATTTATTGCTCTTTTATGTCTGTTGACAGGACAACAGTGCTTAGCATTACATCCATAGCATTTCCTACAAGTGTGAATAATTCTCTGCCAATATGCTGCATGTGCTCTTTTTTGTGGCGTATAATCTACCAACATGTTCTTCTGTCACTATACAGGCGGATTATACTGTAACAAATGTGTTACATCAAACATTAAAAGCATGCGATTAGGGATTGTACATACAGCGCCAAGCAAGCCAAGCGGGGGCGTGGGCGTTGGTAGGGGGTACTTATACCCCAGTCACACCAGTAGGCGGAGGAAAAACAATTTTAGAAGGGTTGATGGTGCCCAGAGAATGACCTCCTTTTGATATTGACCCGCCAATGTACTCAATTTACTGCATAAACTTTGAACGGCTTATGCTAATGACCCACAAGACCGAACAAATATTAGCAAAACTCACAAGTCACTAGCTTTTATTTGACTGCGGAACTATCTGGTTAATTGCAGTAATCTCTTTAGCGCATTAAAGTTATGATAATTTGATTAGAGGATATTTCAGTGCTCCTGCCTTCCATGGGACCTCCCTGATTGAAGCAATAAGAAAAACATTGTAGGGGGTCAGACATTTATATTACGCTGTGCTTCTTGCCGAATGAAAGCGAGTAGACACTCTGCAAGATATTATTAATATTGCATCAGAGCCTTCCACTGCAGGGGAGGAGGAACGTTAAAAAGAGATTTGCACAAGACGCTAAACTGACAGTTTTATCGCTTTCGGTGGTATTCTATCTATTATTTCATACCTGAGAATGAATCTCCATAATTGGTTCCTTTGTACACTCAATACTGAGCAAAGACTATCGATCCCTACTGAGTCTACTAGATTTACTATGATCTGGACTATCGCTAGAGACAATGGGGAGGATTAACCCCATAAGCTTCGAAATAACACAGAATTCTTGGGGGAAATAACACAGAATTCTTGGGGGGAGACATAATCATATTGACTGTATTTGCACACTGAGTGGAACTATGTACAGTAATAATTCCTTCCTGACTAATTTTAATGGTTCAAAGGACAAAGCTGTACTTCTTTTACAAGGACACCCTATATACAGAGCCGCCGCAATATACGTGTTTGAATGTGTGTTTTTCTAGGGCAACGCTTCACAGTTAAAATTAAAAAAAAGTCCATATTGGTGGTTTAATTTCATTTGTTTTTTATTGTATTAGTTGTCTATTATTGCTTGTGATATTATAGTACATTTTGTATTACTTAAACTTAACATTTTGTGTTTTTGATAATACTTTTCTCTTTCCCGGTTATATCAATGTTCAATAATAATTTAGGGGTTGATTTACTAAAACTGGAGAGTGCAAAATCTGGTGCAGCTCTACAAAGAAACCAATCAGCTTCCGGTTTTATTGCCAAAGCCTAAATGAACAAGCTGATGTTAGAAGCTGATGGACAGATCTGAGTGCTTTAGACCATCAAACATCAAATAACACAAATAAAAAGCAACCGTTTTTCTATTGTTTAAAAAAATCTTCATTCATGAAGTCTCCTAGTCTTTCTCCTAGTCAAAGCCCTAAGATCCCATTTCACAATCTCTGTGCTATACAGAATTTATAAGGGGGCAAAAAGGGGCAATTGCCCTGAAACCCAGTGTGTATATGTCAAGCATAAAATATTTAAAAAGGTTGATTTTCTAAGGTTATTATCCACTAACATTAAGGCTAGGCAAAAATAAAAAAAAATGTTCAGTACACCTTATGCACTGCGGCCATCCTGGTTTTCCGAAAAGACACAAGGCTACGACTGTATTCATGCTCAAATTGGTATATGTATTACGGTCAACTGTGCACAGGGTCAATCAATCAATAAAGCTCACAACATTGGTGACTTCATTTAATTTCCTATGCCACTTTTATATAACAAATCTTATGACTATTGATGCATCAAGGTTGATTTACTAAAGGAGTAGAGCATGTTCACGTTGCAAGGGAATTTCCACTTAGTTGGTGAAAGTGGTAAAATGCACTCAATCACAAGCAAGATAAATGTAAAAAAAAATGCACATGATTGAATAATAGAAGTCAGCAGAGCTTCACCACATTCACTAAGCTAAGGGAAAATTATCTTGCAAAGTGATAATTCACTTTGCTAAGTGAGCTGCCTATTTCCCATTGGTAAATCAACCCATTGTTTTGACTATTGCCTCATTGTCTTATCATTTAACTAATGAATATTTTATTTTACTATGATTTAATTAAAATATCTAGATTCAGTCTGGTCAGGAGAGCATCTTTCCTGGCTATTGTGGTTGTCTATTTATTTTAGACCTGACTTTCTCAACCAGGATTCTGTAAAACCCTAGGGTTCATCTAGAGGTTGCAAGGGGCTCCTATAACAATGGGCAATTTCTGCCTCTCAGATAAATAGCTATTAACCAGTTGCCAACCGCCGCACGCCAATATACGTCGGCACAATGGCAGCGGTGGGCAAATGGGCGTCCCCTTTAAAAATGGGAAAATGGGCGTCCCCTTTAAGAGCTGGGGATAGCAGGCGTGTGCACCCGTTGCATACAGCGTCACCGTGCCCGTGGGACTGGCAGACTCGGTGTCCGCCGTTCTACCGTCGATCGCATCATGGAGCCTCAGAACGGGGAACTGTAAACAACACATTTCCCCATTCTGGCTTGTGTCATGACAGAGATCTCTGTCATAGGGAGCAGTGATCGCTGTCATGTGAGTTGAAGCCCCCCCCCACAGTTAGAATCACCCCCTAGGACACACTTAACCCCGTCATCGCCCCCTAGTGGTTAACCCCTTCACCGCCAGTGTGTTTAAACAGTAGTCAATGCATTTTTATAGCACTGATCGCTGTATAAATGACAATGGTCCAAAAATAGTGTCAAAAATGGCCGATGTGTCCACCATAATGTCGCAGTCCCAATAAAAATTGCAGATCGCCGCCATTACTACTAAAAAAAAAAATGAATAATAAAAAATGCCATAAAACTATCCCCTATTTTGTAGACGCTATAACTTTTGCGCAAACTGATCAATATACACTTATGTGATTTTTTTTTACAAAAATATGTAGAAGAATACATATCGGCCTAAACTGAGGAAAAAATGTTTTTTTATATATTTTTGGGGGATATTTATAATAGCAAAATGTAAAAAAATAATGTTTTTTTCAAAATTGTCACTCTTTTTTTTGTTTATAGCGCAAAAAAAAAAAAAAAAAAAAACTTTGCACGACCACGCAATTGTCAGTTAAAACGACGCAGTGCCGAGTCGCAAAAAGTGCTCTGGTCAGGAAGGGGGTATATTCTTCTGGGGCTGAAGTGGTTAATACACTGAACTTTTTTTTAGATATCTGTAGGGGGGATTATTCCCAATGACCATCACACTCATGTACTGTGAGCTGTAGATATAGTAGTTATTATTATAGTAAATATTATTAGTAGGGGTTCCCTGAGCCTGGAAAGTTATTTTAAAGATTTAGCCGTGTTAAAAGGATGGGGAAAGTTGCTTTAGAACATCAAATAAAACAAATAAAAAGCAAATCCAACAGTTTTTCTATTATTTAAAAAATGTTCATTCATGCAGTCTCCTAGTCAAAGCCCTAAGATCCCTTTTCACAATCTCTGTGCTATACAGGATTTATAAGGGGGCAAAAAGGGGCAATTGCCCTGACCCCCATGACAGAACGGGCCCCCTCTATACAAAAATTATATAAAACAATATAAAAAAATGATATATAAAATAATAAAGAAAAAGAATAATAAAATAATAATAAAAAAATGAATAATAAAATAATCTAAAATGTATAATAAAAAAAAAACGTACTTTCTTTTATTAGATGCATCTTGGAGATGTGTATATATATATTTATAAATAATAATATATATATATAGTGTCTATATATATATATATATATATATATATATATATATATATATATATATATATATATATATATATATATAATATACGTTTTTTTTTTATTATTTTGATTATTTTATTATTCATTTTTTTATTATTTTTATATTATTCTTTTTCTTTATTATTTTATATATCATTTTTTTTATATTGTTTTATATAATATTTTGCCAGCCATCATCTGTAAAACTTTGGACTGGTATATTATATCATATTTTAAAAATGAATTTTGGAGGCTCAAGCAAACCACACTTTGAGCGATATGACTGCGTGTGTGTGGGCAGGTTTGGCCTCAGAATGACGTTGTGTCATGAATTTTAAAAATGTGTGACTGTCGATGAGAATGTAAACCAACTCTGTGTAAAAGTGGCCCCCGATCCTGAAGTGTCCCGGGCCCCCCAAGGTCTAAATCTGTCTCTACATGCACATTTTCTCCATGTTTTGGCACCCAAAAATTCTGCAAGTACATAAAATACTTGATTTTGACAAAAAAACAGTATGCTCCTAACTTTCTGTTTGAGTTGACTGTACTCACAGTGCTTTTATAAAGACAAACTTAGGGAAAGGTGCATGTATTGCAGAGGTAAATTGCATGTACTTTTATATTATATACTTTAAATTCCTATTAAAGGATAACCTATTCCTATGGAAAGGCCATCCACTCTTAAAAGGAGAAGTACAGCCAAAGCTCGTTAGGATGTACGTCTCCTGTGGATCACAGGAGTGCAGTTAATTTTGCACTCCTGTGACCTGTTTTTAGCGGACAGCGGGCTGAATTCTGCTGTCTGCTGACGTCACAGAGCTGGTCCAGGCTCGGGAAGTATCGTGACCATATGGTCGGGATCTGCCCACATGCCTGGACCGGCAACGAGCTCAGCTCAGTTTTTCAGTGAGCCACTGAGAGCCTGAGCCGGCTGCTCCCACCCCCTCCACAGCCCAGCACTCCAGTGAGCGAGGGGAGGGGGGTTGACAGCCACCAGCTCTCTGCTCAGGGAGCTCTGAGAACCAAGTGATCAAAGGTGTTTAATCGCTCAGTTCTTAGTGTTAGAGCCGGCGGGGAGAGATACAGCATCAGACCAATGCTTTATCCACCTATGGAAGTATGATTCTACAAAAAAAACGATTCCCATACTTCTCTTTTAAAGGAAAATTAATTCCTTCCCATAATGAATAAAGACTGCAGTGGGCATATGCAGAAGACAAAGAGACTTTTGAAGTAGTAGCTGTGTAGCTCTCAGTGGGTCATACAGCAAAGATCTTGGAGGACCAGTGACATCTAAGTATCAGACTTGAGGGGTTGATGGGAGGGGGGGGGGGGGGTATAAGATGGATCGCTAAGGCTACTTTCACACTGGAGCGGTGGGGGCGCTGGCGGTAAAGCGGCGCTATATTTAGCGCCGCTTTACCGGCGTTTTAGCGGCGCATTGCGGCCGCTCGCGGGGTGTTTTTTACCCCCCGCGAGCGGCCGAAAAAGGGTCAATACCGCCCGCAAACCGCCGCTATAGCGGCGTTTTGCGGGCGGGTTCGGCGCGCTCCCCCATTGTTTTCAATGGGACCGGGCGCTATAGGAGCGGTAAATATACCGCTCCTATAGCGAGCCAAAGATGCGGCTTGCAGGACATTTTTGAGCGTCCTGCAAGCGCACCGCTTCAGTGTCACAGCTGTTTCGGGTCGGTTTGCAGGCGCTATTCTTAGCGCAATAGCGCTTGCAAACCGCCCCAGTGTGAAAGGGGCCTAATGCAAAGAAGATACAGAACTGGAAAGAGGACTCAAGATGATGCATAAATCACAAGGTATTTGGCAGTTTGTCTAGAGTGCTGCTTTAAATAATGCATTTGGATCCAGAAACCAATAAAGCAGTGTATTTTTTATACTTTTATTTGACATTGAGGTAAGATTACATAAGCGGTAAGAATGGTCGAGCCTGACACTTAACCAATATGCTTATTACCATCCAGAACAAAATATATCAAAAGGTAATTTGGTTACATTGATACAGAAAGGATTTAAAGAGTCCTAAACCTTCACATCTTTGGAGAAATCTAGGCCACTGTGACCTTTGAAGTTTTAATAGCTGTCTGATGCTGTTAATTAAAAGGAACATTTTACATTAAATTTTTTTTTCAGCGTCAAATTAATCAAGTTGCGGCAACCATCTTAGTATAACTTGTGTAAAGGTGTTAATAGGCTCTCCGAGGATGGCTGTTATTTGTCCGTGGATAATGAAACTAGCCTAACAAACACTGTCAATTACTACATAATTATCAACCTTCATTACCCATCGTTATCGGTATCCTTCAAAGTCCTGTTTTGCTGTTGTTTTTGACTAAAGGACCTATAGAGGACCTGTACTTCTGAGAAGGGAATTTGAATGAAAATTATAATTGTTTGGGGTCAATTTAATTTCATTTTTTAAAGAACATGTTACCCTGACATTTCATATTCCTGATATGTGTTTGTTATACTAAGTACTTAAAAGTATCCTGTTCTCTTTGTATTGCTTCCTTTGTGTGAAATAAATCCCTGGTGATCCTACCAGTCCCCCTGCTTTCCTATTTCAGACTGACCACACTAGGCATGAGAGCACATGCATCTCAGCATGGTCAGTTTTCTGGCTGTGCTGGAAGAACAGCCTGCCTGTTCTCCAACAATCGGACTTGTGATGTCATGCCCCCCGTACAACCATTCACTGGGCAGATCAGTGTCCTGCTTTTCCTCTACCCCACCTTTCTAGCCCCTTATGCAGCCAAGAAGAGGTATATGTATATATATATATATATATATATATATATATATCTATATTTTTGTTTTTTAGAGAGAGATAGAGAGAGAGAGAGAGAGAGAGAGAGAGGTTGGGTTGAATATATAAATATATGGTGCTGATGAGTCTGATGACATTACAAGGTTGTTCATGAGAGGACAACACCACTCCAATTGGTAAATAGTAGCAGCAACAGGGTGATTGGTATTATAACGTTGCTCAAAATTGAAAGGGATACATATAGTATAAAAATAGAATGTTTATTTATAAAATAACATATATTGGGTTCAATAAAAAAAGAGTATAATACGAATCGCATTGAGTCATTGATGTTCATATATAGAAGGTGATAGGTATGTGCGCCGTCAATAAATTTGTTTTGTTTTGTTTCGTATTAGCCGTTAATTTGTATTTCGTAATTCGTGTCCGAAATTCAATTTGTTTTCGTACGAAATACGAATTTTCTTTTGGTTCGTTAACTTTTCGTAACAATTACGAACGTTCGTTATGATGAATTTAAAAAGCAAAAAATACCTCTTTCAATAAGGCAGTCATCATCCCATTAAGCTCATTATGAGGGGCTCCCACCATCCCTGTGCTGTGCGGACTTCCGCCTGGGGCTGCACCCCTGCTGCTCATTATGAGAGGCTCCACTGTGCTGTGCTGACTTCCTGGGTTTGTACCCCCGCTGTGCTCATTATGAGGGGCTCCCACCATCCCTGTGCTGTGCTCATTTAGGGGCTCCCACCATCCCTGTGCTCATTATGAGGCTCCCACCATCCCTGTGCTGTGCTCATTATGGGGGCTCCCACCATCCCTGTGCTGTGCGGACTTCCGCCTGGGGCTGCACCCCTGCTGCTCATTATGAGAGGCTCCACTGTGCTGTGCTGACTTCCTGGGTTTGTACCCTCGCTGTGCTCATTATGAGGGGCTCCCACCATCCCTGTGCTGTGCTGATTATGAGGGACACCCACCATCCCTGTGCTGTGCTCTTATGAGGGGCTCCCACCATCCCTGTGCTGTGCTCATTATGAGGGGCTCCCACCATCCCTGTGCTGTGCTGATTATGAGGGGCACCCACCATCCCTGTGCTGTGCTCATTATGAGGGGCTCCCACCCTCCCTGTGATGTGCTCATTATGAGGGGCTCCCACCATCCTGTGCTGTGCTGACTTCCTGTTTTTAACTTCATCATAACGAATAATCGTAAATTATTATGACAATGATAAAACGATATTAACGAACATTCTTATTTTGTCCGATTCTGAATCTCCCATCGACTGCCAGTACCAGTCTCCCAGTCCCATATTAAAAAAGGTAATTTTCCCAACCCTCACTCAGCAGCAGAAGAAAACCTCTGATTGGTCAACAAAACACCAGTCACGTTTCCGTTGTAACGGAATTTGGATTCGAAATTCGTCAACGAAATTTCGTATTTCGTATACAATTCGGAAGCATAGAAATTCGTATTTTGGATGCTTCCAAATGTACAAATTTTCAGAAATTCATACTTTTTTTTTGATTGGTACGAAATGAACCGCACATGTCTAGAAGGTGATCAGTTGAAGTTATATCCCAACATGTTTCGCCAACATTGGCTTCTTCATGGATTTCTAAGGACCACCAATTCTCTTAAAGCCTGAGAGACGTCAAGAAAGTCACCAGGCAAGTCCACAAATTATGGAGGGGAGGCTCTATGAGATCACAGGAGATACATGGGGACCAGGAAAAACTCTGATGTAGACACAGATTATTAGACATGTGCAATTCGTTTCGTTTTTCGGGTTTTTTTCGTTCATTCGTTATCGTACGAATGAACGAACGATTCACAAAATTTTTTAACGAATAACGAATCGTTCGGATCGAACGAATCCGATTAATGAATGTTCGAATCGAACGAATCCGAAAAACAACGAAAATCCGAAAAAAACTAATTAGAAACAACGAATCTACGAAAGAAGAAAATTCGAAAAACGAAAACAGGAACAACGAAAATCAAAATGAACGAAAAAATTCGTACATTCGTAACTTTTTTTTTTTTGTTGAATTGGTAATTTTCCGTGTCCCTTACAATGGCGCTGCTTAACGTGCCTCGAATGGATTGAACGAAAAAATTCGTACATTCGTTTTTTTTTTTTTTCAACTTTTTACAATTTTTTTGCTTTCAAAAAAAAAAAAATTACATTCGTTTTTTTTTTTTTTCGATTCGTAATTTTTTGTGTCTCTTACAATGGCGCTGCGTAACGTGCTTCGAATGGATTAAACGAAAAAATTCGTACATTCGTAACTTTTTTTTTCGATTCGTAATTTTCCGTGTCTCTTAAAATGTAATAATAGCATACACATTACATAAAATTATGAATTATGCTCCGATTACGAATCTACGAATGTTACGAATGTTACGAATGTACGAATAAATACGAATAGGTCCGAATTTCGAATAAACGAATAAACGAAAATTAAACTAACGGAAAAACGAATCAACGAAAAAATAACTCTAACGAAAATACGAATCGTTACGAATACGAAACACCGACGACTTACGAATCGTTACGAATACGAACACCGACGACTTACGAATTTACGAATCGTTACGAATACGAACACCAGCGACGTACGAATTTACGAATCGTTACGAAACGACGGAAACGAAAAAAACGAAACGAAAATAAACAAATTTTTTTGTTGTGCACATGTCTACAGATTATTGCAGGGGCGCCAGTAACTAGCTGCAATCATGCATACATGGTGCCGTCATAAAGTGACCACTCTTGTTTGCAGTGCACAATTATAATGGTCGCCCCTGCCTTCCACTCCAATTGGGTTCATTGAAGTGCTTTTTTACATGGAAAACCTGCATTAACATTTTCCCATCAGACATTTCAACTTTTTTCCTTGTGATGAACTACTACTCATCACCGTGTCCCTTCCACCCATTTCTTCTTTATATTGCTTTCTCTCATCCATTATCGAAGAACATGAGAATTCATTGTGCTCATTTGGATGAGATTTATGCCTTGCGGCTTAGGAAACCCAAGGGCAAAATAATCCTGAAAATATATTTAGTGACAATGAAGTACCTACAGAGAAAGCCATTAATATTCATTTCCAACAAAAAGAGAGAGAGGGAAAATATATGCCAATAACACAGAGATCCTTAGACTATGCTGAGAAAGAAAGTATGAATCATCCAAAAATAATAACTCAGGGTGAAATATTTCAATTTTCGGTGAATAAATAAGTGGCTATGCCTTAAAAACACTCCACTGCAAAACTTTTAGTACAACAATCCGCATAATAAAATATCATGTTTAGAACTTGGTTATGAGAGCAATTTATAGGTGACTGAAAGCAATAAAAAATAAAATACAAGCAGAAGGATGGAAGTGGTAACCTCAAGATACATAACAGACATATGTATGAATTTTTATGTGTGTGCCTGGGTGGCAGGAGCAATAGTTCACACGCCATCACTTGAAAAATATCAGGATAAGACAGTAGTGCCTGAAGCCTCCTGGTTCTGAGGACATCTATGGCAGCCTATATATTCCTCATTTTGCTTTTTCTTTATTCAATCAACTGGTAGGCTGAAAAAAAAAAAAAAAAAGATCCAATTCCACCATACACACATTCGACGTGGATGGGGGAATCCTCTCACTGTGCTATAGTGTTCTGATGGCGGAGAGCCTTACATAGTTACATTGTAGGTGAGGTTAAAAAAAGACACAAGTCCATCAAGTCCAACCTATGTGTGTGATTATATGTCAGTATTACATTGTATATCCCTGTATGTTGCGGTCGTTCAGGTGCTTATCTAATTTTTTATTGAAACTATCGATGCCCCGCACTGAGACCACCACCTATGGAAGGGAATTCCACATCCTTGCCGCTCTCACAGTAAAGAACCCTTAACCACTAAAGGACCGAGCCTCTTTCTGAGATTTGGTGTTTACAGGTTAAAACATTTTTTTTTTTTTTTTTTTTTTGCAAAAAAATTACTTAGAACCTCCAAACATTATATATATTCTTTTCTAACACCGTAAAGAATAAAATGGAGGTTGTTGCGATACTTTCTGTCACACCGTATTTGCGCAGCGGTCTTACAAGCAGATTTGTTTGGGCAAAAATACACTTTTTTGAAGTAAAAAATAAGGCAACAGTAAAGTTAACCCAATTTTTTTTATATTGTGAAAGATAATGTTACGCCCAGTAAACTGATACCCAACATGTCACGCTTCAAAATTGTGCCCGCTCGTGGAATGGCGACAAACTTTTAGCCTTAAAAATCTCCATAGGCGTTGTTTAAAAAATTCTACAGGTTGCATGTTTTGAGTTACAGAGAAGGTCTAGGACTAGAATTATTGCTCTCACTCTAATGCCCCATACACACGGTCGGAAATTCCGACGGAAAATGTTCGATCGGACCATGTTGTCGGAAAATCCGGCCGTGTGTGGGCTCCATCAGACTTTTTCTGACGGAAAAAATTTGGAATCCTGCTCTCAAATTTTCCGACAACAAAATCCGATCTGACTTTTTCCGATCGTGTGTAGAGAATTCCGATGGACAAAGTGCCACACATGCTCAGATCAAATTACAAGACCAAAGCTATTGGCCACTAGCCTCTACGTAGTTCCGTCGTACGCAACAAACGCCACCACGTTCGGAATGATCGAATTTTCCGACAACTTTGTCCGACCGTGTGTATGCAACACCAGTGTCGGAAAAAAATCAGTCGGAAAAAGTCTGACGGATTTTGTGGTCGGAATTTCCGACCGTGTGTACGGGGGGCTTACAATCATGGCGATATCTCACATGTGTGGTTTGAACACCATTTTCATATGCGGGCGCTGGTCACGTATGCGTTCGCTTCTGCACGTGAGCTGGGCGGGACAGGGCGCGTTAAATTTTTTTTATTATTATTATATATTATTGTTTTTTTTTTTTTATTATGTAAACATCCCTTGTAATAGAAAAAACGCATGACAGGACCTCTTAAATATGAGATCTTGAGTCAAAAAGACCTCAGATCTCATATTTACACTAAAATGTAAAAAATAAAAAAATTAAAATAAATGAAATGTAATTTGAAAAAATTAAAATAAATAAATGCCTCTTTAAGAGCTATGGGCGGAAGTGACATTTTGACACCGCTTCCACCCAGCAATGAAATGGAAATGGGTGGGGGCCATCATCCCCTCACTCATCTCCATACCACAGATGTAACAGGACCTGATCACCTCTGCCACTACCAACGGTTCTGGTAAGCAGCGGAGGGCAGCAGACCTGCCGCCGATAAAAGTGATCTCATGGCGAATCCACCACAGAGACCACTTTTATCTGAAAGCGGACCGCCCGCTGAAGAAGAAGATACTGGTGATATGGTAGCTAGCTGCTGCCATAACAACGATATCCCTCTTCAAAGTACCGAAATATAATGGCTGCGGGCGGTCCATAAGTGGTTAAGGTTGAACCACTTTTCTTCTAATTTTAGTGAATGGCCACGTATCTTATTAAATTCTCTTTTGCAGAAAAACATTGTCCCTATTGTGGGGTCACCAGTACGGTATTTGTACATTTAAATCATATCTCCTCTCAAGCGTCTCTTCTCTCGCAACCTTTCCTCATAACTAAGGTCCTCCAGTCCCTTTATTTGTTTTGTTGCCCTTCTCTGGACTCTCTCCAGTTCCAGCACATCCTTCCAGAGGACTGGTGCTCAGGACTGGTGCCCAGAGGTTCTCCCCTAGTGAGTACATTGCATTCATAATTTTACCACCCAAATGCATTATTTTACATTTTACTACATTAAACCTCATTTGCCATGTAGTTGCCCACCCCATTCATTTGTTTGGATCTTTTTGCAAGGTTTCCACATCCTGCAGAGAAGTTATTGCCCTGCTTAGCTTAGTATTGCCCGCAAATACAGGGATTGAACTGTTTGCCCCATCCTCCAGGTCGTTTATGAACAAATTAAATAGGATTGGTCCCAGCACAGAACCCTGGGGGACCCCACTACCCACCCCTGACCATTCCGAGTACTCCCCATTTATCACCACCCTCTGAACTCGCCCTTGTAGCCAGTTTTCAATCCATGTACTCACCCTATGCTCCATGCCAACGGACCTTATTTTGTACAGTAAACATTTATGGGGAACTGTGTCAAATGCTTTTGCAAAATCCAGATACACCACGTCTATGGGGCTTCCTTTATCTAGATGGCAGCTCACCTCCTCATAGAAGGTTAATAGATTGGTTTGGCAAGAACGATTCTTCATGAATCCATGCTGATTACTGCTAATAATACCGTTGTCATTAGTAAAATCGTGTATATAGTCCCTTATCAAGATCTTGCATACTATTGATGTTAGGCTAACTGGTCTGTAATTCCCAGGGATGTATCGTGGCCCCTTTTTAAATATTGGTGCTACATTGGCTTTTCTCCAATCAGCTGGTACCATTCCAGTCAGTAGGCTGATCGTAGAAAATTAGGAACAATGGTCTGGCAATTACGTGACTGAGTTCCTTAAGGACCCTCGGGTGCAAGCCGTGTGGTTTCCGGTGACATATTAATGTTGCGTTTTTTAAGTCTATTTCTAATTCTGTCCTCTGTTAGCCATAAGGGTGCTTCCTGTGACCTTCTCTGCTATCAGAATACAATGACCAGTCCTGCCGACAATAGCAGGTGGTAAACCCATACATGGATCAAAATTCAGCTGGTCCCTGCTTAATCTGCTGAATTTTGATCCATATATGGCCAGCTTAACCATGCTTTGGAAGATTGATGTTGATTCAGCAAGGTAGGTTTACTGTCTCCAAACATAGTCCGCTAGCAGTGGTCAGGATAGACTGTTTACAGATGGACGCAGACACCAGGCTCTTTCAAAGAAGTACATTCATCATTATTGCTTGTCCTCCTGACTTAAAGCATTTGTTACCCCCAACACTTTGGTATTGGTTCCTTTATGTGGAATCCCTGGTGAATCCCTGGTGATCCTGCCAGTCACTCTGCTTTCCTATTAAAAACTGACCACACTAAGCAGTAGAGCACATCAGGGTCAGTTTTCTAGCTATTCTGGCAATTCAGGCTGCTCTCCTCCAATGGTCAGACTTGTCCTGACTCACTCCCGCTGCACAGCCATTCACTAGGAAACTTGGCGTGCTGCTGTTTCTCCTCCCCCCAGCTCTTATGCAGGTGAGAATGTGATCACTTATAAAAAAGGGAAAAAAGGTATTTATAATGTTTTTTATATCTATAAAAAAGTTTTTGTTGCCTTTTATTTCTATTTTAAACGCAATGGGCTGTTTTACAAGGTGAATGTTTACAATCACTATGAAGGGTAAATTCACCTTTACAGAAAATGTAAAATCCCTGGACTGATAAAGCGGCTACCCAATGTCTCACAGCGGGTGATTGCGGGACTCAGGTACAGCGGGACGAGGGGGTCCAGTGTAAGTTCACCTTACAGATTTCAAAGGCGAACTTACACTTTAAAGTAACCCCTTCCTTCTCCTCTGCAGGTATATACTTACCTGATGTGGGTGGTCACAGCCTGCAAGAGTTTGCATATGTGCAATTTAAAGTGGTTGTAAAGCTCAGACATGAAATATGAACAAAGCATATCCCTCTATAGCAGTGGTTCTCAACTCCTGTGCTCAGGACCCACTAACAGGCCAGGTTTTATGTATTACCTTGGGGAGATGCAGAATAGAATACTGCAACTACTGAGCAGCAAATGATATCACCTGTGATGTATTTCAGTTATCGTGCAAACCTGGCCTGTTAGTGGGTCCTGAGGACAGGAGTTGAGAACCACTGCTCTTTAGTGTCTACTTGTCTCAATCCGGAGCACTAAGTGTAATTTCTGTCTGCTGCTTTGTTCCTCTGCTATCAGCATGAGTCCATTCTGACAAGTTTTCCTGACACCAAGAGAAAAAAAGGTGACACGGGAGGGACCTCAGCTCTGTTCATGTGTGCTATGTAAAGGGGGATGTGTCCCTTCCCTCCAATCAGCTCTGAGAGCTATCCTCACTGAGCTCTGCGGAGTGTAATTTCAGCTCCCCATCTCCTTTTTTTCTGACAGCTCAGACAAGCTTTATCAATTCTGGACTTTAAACCGATGTAGAGAAGACCGCAGATAAACAGGTACAACTTATGTAGGATTTGTTTCATCTCTGCGTATAACCTGAGGCCCGTAAGAGTTTTCAACCACTTTAATCAATGACAATAGAATGTCTGTGATTGGTACTTAAGGTAAAAGTAAAATTGAAAAATTGGAAAATTGTGAGCAGGCAGGCCATATTTCTCTGTCTGCAATAAAAACAACAACAAAAAACTCCATGGCAATCTTATTTAGAATACACGGCTTAGTGTACATTCTCGGTATGCCTTGGAGCCAGAATAAGTGAATTCCCATGTGTAATAAGCTACATCACTGGCCTAGCCAATCAAGATTGTGATGATCCTGAGCCCGGAAAAAGACTGTAGAGCAGGGATATGCAATTAGTGGACCTCCAGCTGTTGTAGAACTACAAGTCCCATGAGGCATAGCAAGACTCTGACAGCCACAAACATGACACCCAGAGACAGAGGCATGATGGAACTTGTAGTTTTGAAACAGCTGGAGGTCCGCTAATTGCATATCCCTGCTGTAGAGAGATGTCAGTGCCAGCGAGGGACTAAAGTGTAGTTTAATAAAGTTTAAATCTAAAATCTATTTCTGTGTATAGTTGGAATCATGCCTCCCTGTATACATTTTTTTTTTATTAAAGTTGAGCTCAAACAGCTAAGTACACAGATAAAATACATATACGGGAGCGGCTGATCCACTACTAAAAGGATGTGTAATTCTTTGTATTTTATTGTATTTGTATTGTATTGATTTTGTATATCCAGTCCTACACTTACACAGCTCTGCCACACAGCACAGCCGTATATCGGGCAGCTAAGGGAACCTGCAGTTTTACTTTCACTTACAGATCTCCTCCACAACCCCACCCCTACCCTTTGACTGGGCACTGAAAGGAGGAGTAGCACACGGATTAGCTCAAATCTCTGTCACTCTGTACTCTCCTACTACTACCCTGTTTCCCCGAAAATAAGACCTAGCGTGATTGTTGGTGATGGCTGCAATATAAGCCCTACCCCCCAAATAAGCCCTACCCTGTTTCCCCCGAAAATAAGCCCTACCCTGAAAATAAGACCTACAAGGACTTTAACTAGGGCTTATTTGGGGGGTAGGGCTTATTTTGCAGCCATCACCGACAATCACGCTAGGTCTTATTTTTGGGGAAACAGGGTATATATATATATATATATATATATATATATATATATATAATAAATAAAAATATATATATATTATATATATAAAAAAAAAAAAAATATATATATATATATATATATATATATAATAAATAAATAAATATATATATATATATATATATACATACACCGGTATATACAATTTCCTAGAGTTATTCTTCAATTTCTAGATAGCGGGAGGAAGCCACTATACTCAGAAGACACAGACAAGTACAATCACGAAGCATATTATACCTGTTTCAAATGGAAGCCGAAACCTGCAGCAAATAAGCTTTGCCACCTACTTGCATAGTTACACCTCATTTATCTTGCAAACCAAGAGCAGATAAAGTCATGACCAACACCAGGTTGAGACTGTAAATATTTTTTTTTTTTTCTATCATTTTAACAAGTAGAATCTAACGCGTGTTTAAATTCCCATTACAAGGTTGTCAGCACAAAATTAGTACATGATGGGTTTAGAGATATGTGTTGTTCAGAATTTACCAAACTGTGAAATCGACATTAGACAAAAGGCCGCAAATGAGAACAATGCTGGGAAAGGCAATTTTCTCCTGATTTAGCAAACATATTAAATAAATGGAAAACAACTTATTTAAAATCTCAGTCTCTTCTGAATAGATTACAGCTCGTTTGTAACAGCATTTGCAGCCCAATGCTCCAGCACAAACCTGCATTAGGCAAACAATGTACAATTGTTTGTGAATGGCCCTTACATCTAAGCCTGTGATCCGAACCAACCCTGTTACCTCTACACTAGATCAGCCTATTTCAACCACGGTGCTTAACCACTTCAATACCAGGCACTTTTGTCCCTTCCTGCCCAAGCCAATTGCAACAGCTTTCAGCGCTGTTGCAATTTGAATGAGAATTGCGCGGTCATGCTACACTGTACCCAAACACATTTTTTATCATTTTTTTCCCACAAATAGAGCTTTCTTTTGGTGGTATTTTATCACTGCTGACATTTTTATTCCTTGCACAACAAATAAAAAAAGACCAAAAAAAATAGTTTTTCTTTGTTTCTGTTATAAAATTTGGTAAATACATAAGTTTTCTCCTTCACTGACAGGCACTGATGAGGCTGCACTAATGGGCACTGATAAGATGGCACTGATGGGCACTGATGAGGTGGCACTGATGAGTTGGCACTGATGAGTTGGCACTGATGGGCACTGATAGGTGGCACCGATAGGTAGCACTGATAGGTAGTACTGGTATGCAGCACTGATGGGCATTGATAGGCGGCACTGATGGGCACTGATAGGCAGCACTGATGGGCACTGATAGGCAGTACTGATGGGTACTTATGGGTGGCACTGATAGGTGGCATGGGTGGGCACTGATTGACACTGATAGGTGTGCACTGATGGGCACGCATGGGAACTGATGGACACTGATAGATGGCACTGCTGGGCATCACCGATGAGGAGACATCTGGCAGGCACTGACTGACTGGCACGATGTGTGGGCACTGATTGACATTATTTGGGCACTTACTGGCATCCCTGGCGGTCTAGGGTGGCATCCCTGATCATCCATCTGTTGTTGGCATCCCTGGTGGTCCTGGTGGCTGCGCTGATAAACAATCAATGCAGACACCCATGTCAGGAAAGCCGCCGATTGGCTCTCCTCTACTCACGTCTGTCAGAAGCTAGTGAAGAAAATCTGATAAATGGCTCTTCGTGTTTACATCGTGATTAGCTCCGATTGGAAACGGCTGATCACGTGGTAAAGAGGCTCCGTTAGAGGCTCTTTACCGAGATCGGTGTAGCGTGTGTCAGACTGACACACCACACCACCGATCGCCGCGATGCATGCCCCCACGGGCGTGCAGCGGCTGTTAACCTGCTGGATAACTGAACCACCGCCCGGCCATCATTCTGCTAAAGGGCTGAGTGGGACATGGTTAAGCACCCGGTGGGAGGGGGGGGGGTGTGCTTCTGGGCTCTTTAGGGTTTACCTGGCAAAATGCCCAAATTGCTGGAAAATTTTGTACAAGTCGGCGGGTGGATGAAACCTGTTTTTTTGTTATACAAAGCCACAGGTTTTCATTGTGCAAAATTACAACCTTGGGGACTGTGCAGGCCAGCTTCCAGAGTCCTAACAACCACTGACGTCATTGGTTGGTAAGGAGGATATCAGTACCTGAGCAACATCCTTGTTTGACCCCCCTCATCTCTCTCTGTCAGCACTGGGGTCATGTTAGCTGCATAGGGGATAGAAAATGAGGACTACTAGTCAGTACTTCTGCGCCAAAGTATATTTGGTTTAAAAGAATAAATCACCTCTTATGTTGGGTGTCCTACGTGTGTGGATGTTGTTGGGGGTAGAAGGGATTGCCTTAAGATTGTTCATATTTTAAAGTGTGTCTTAACTGGAAACACTGCACTAGATCATGTGCATAAAGAGAACCTGTCACACATGGGCAGCAGATAAAGGCATTGTGTAGATATTTAAACTTGGCCAATGGTCCAAAGAAGGCCACCCAGTCACTTTATAAAATTAACGAAGCAACCAGTGCACAGACCCTAGTGCAGTTAACCTTTTAATAACAAACACAGAATAAAAAAACATAATTCATTGCACTCACAAAGGGGGGAACTTGTGAAGAGCCCATAAGTACATCAGTAATGACAGGTCCAAGCGGCAGTCTTCACAGTTAAGCCTCATACATACGATCGGATTGTTGGCCAACAAAACCATGGACTTTTGTCCAAAGGGCATTGGCCCAAACTTGTCTTGCATACACATGGCACACAATTGTTGGCCAACAATCACGAACGTAGTGACGTACTACATGTTTTTCAGCTCTTTAGCATCACCCTTTGGGCTCCTTCTGCTAATTTCGTGTTAGTAGAAGTTTGGTGAGTGTTGATTTGCGCTTTTCTTTTTGTGCTGTTCATTTATCGCTTTTCAGTTTGCGCTTTTCATTTTGTGCTTTTCAGTTAATTTGTGAACGTCCATTCGTCAACCAGACATGTTGCGAAATCAGAGGAGATAACGTGTTATTTATTATTGGCCTTGGAGTTATTGCTTTGACATAATTTTTTTGGTTGAATAATGATTTGATTTGGTATATTTTCTATATTTTTGGATGCATAGAATGCACTTTTTGGTTAAGTTGTATTGGCAGATAGCATGTCTAATTTTATTTTGTTTTCTTTTTTTAATGCACAATACAAAAAAATTGTGAAGAATAATACTTGGCTGTGTGTTTTACTTCAAATGACAGTTTGGGAGTAGGCAGTTACATTTTAAAAAATACAATGTAAAATTGACAAGGGACACCAACATAGTTGTATCTTTGTTCTTAAAAACTACAGGATAATGGTGTTGTGGTCACTTGCCCAAATAAAATAAAAAAACATAATAATATTATTCTTGATATCACTAGAAAAAAAAAGCCTTTGAAAATTTGTTTGCAAAAACCCCATCAGTATCACCAGCAAAGTATCTTCATTATTATCCCATTAAATAAAGAAGAAGAGAATTGTGCGCTGCATTTCGAGATTTCATAATTTGCCACGTCACAAATGTTAATTCTTCATTACGAACGCTAGTTTACAAGACCGACCGCTTCTGGCTCGTCCTTGCTTCCGAGCATGCGTGTCTGTACTTTGGACTTTTGTCCAACGGACTTGTGTACACACGCACGGAAAATCCGACAACAGACATTTGTCTGCGGAAATTTTAAAACCTGCTAGCCAAAATCCGACAACAATTGTCTGATGGAGCATACACATGGTCGGATTTTCTGCCAACAGCCTGTCATCACATATTTTCCACCGGAAAATCTGACAGTGTGCACGAGACTTTAGTGTCAAGGGATAAGCTGGAGAAGATGTCTCAAAGGCCTTGTCAATACCCAGCATGGTTGCATTCCTTTGCAGCGCACACATATATTTGTGCACTGACGCACGCCACATGCGATACATTTTGGCATTCTCTGGCCTTTATAAGGATGACAGTTCCTCACAGACTTTGCTGACTGGTCTTCAACACCCTGATACCTGTGTTCCTGTGTGCTTGTAACTTCTGGATTTCCTGTTACCAACCCGGCTTGCTTCTGGACTTTCCCTTGCTTCTCTCCTGGCTCTGACCTCGGGTTGTTTCACGGACCTGTTCCCAACTACCTCCTGCGTATGACCCTGGCCTGCCACCGACCATGCTCCTCTTTACTCCTCTGCTTGACCACTGTGCTCTGATCTTAGTTTCCAATCCTGACCTCGTCTCCTGCCTCATCCTGGCTGTTGTTCACTGGCTGTGAACAGTATACCTTGCTTCACAAGTTAAAGCTGAACTAATATCTCCTTTTTAAAAACTGTGAATAGGTTGGCTCTTTATTGCATTGTTGCTTCTGCAATAAAATAAACCTACCTGCCTGCTTGCAGTCTTCTTTAAAATGGACACTGATTCCAGATCCCATGTGCCTGGATGATTAAAATCCTTTGCCTGCGCAGGAGTGATGTCATCCAATGCCGACCAATTTTATTATTATTATTATTATACATGATTTATATAGTGCCAACAGTTTACGCAGCGCTTTACAATGTATAGGGGGGGGCAACACAATTACAGTACAGTTCAATACAGAAGGTACAGGAGGGCCCTGCTCGTAGACCTTACATTCTAAAGGGAGGGGGTGGTGGTACAAAAGGTAATAGCTGCAGAGAATGAATGATTTGATGGGGGTGGCTCGGGACAGTTGTTAGGTGGGTGTGGGATAGGCTTCCCTGAATAAATTAGTTTTCAGGGATCTCTTAAATGTGGACAGGGTAGGGGCTGATCGGACATAATGGGCAGGGAGTTCCAGAGAATAGGAGAGGCTCTGGAGAAGTCCTGAAGGCGAGCATGGGAGGAGGTAACAAGGGAGCTAGAGAGCAGGACACAAGTCGCTCCGACTTAGAAAAAGGTTCCTGTATGACTTTGGGGGCAACTTGAGGTGACTTGCATTGACTTCTATAGATAAGTCATTTTGCAAGTCACTGCAGCTGTCGTGTCCAGGTCGCCTGAGGCAGTCGCGCTGTAAGTCGTGCTGTAAGTCGTGCTGTAAGTCGTGCTGCCTCAGTGTGAACCGACACTAAAGGGAGGGGGTGGTGGTACAAAAGGTAATAGCTGCAGAGAATGATTTGATGGGGGTGGCTCGGGGACAATTATTGTTAGGTGTTTGTGGGATAGGCTTCCCTGAATAAATTAGTTTTCAGGGATCTCCTAAAGGTAGACAGGGTAGAACCAATGAAGATGGCCGGCAGAAGAAGCCGGGTAGAAGATGCTTCTGCTGCCGAGGGACATTGGATTGTTGAAGGAGGGGTCAGCATTGGGGGACTTTAGTTTGTTTTAAGAAAAAAAAATGCAAGAGGGGTTAGCGCGGGGTGAGAGGGGTTAAAATTGCCTAGAGATTAACTTTTACCTCCCACCTAACAGATAACCATTAACAATTTAATGTGAAACATTAACATTTAAAGCAACCCCAAGGACTCCGCAGTGCATGCTATTATTTTGAATGAATAAATGACCGAATAAATTATTCTGCTTGCGCAGCCCTGAAAACTTTCAAAAATGTTGATAAAGCCAATGTAGAATTATGGCAAAGAATAAAAAAAAAAAAGCATAATTAAAGCGCAGTGCCAAAAAAAGTCACTATCTAAATTAATTTCACTTGCCATTGTCTCTTTTTCCTTGGGCTGTGTACCCTTCTCTATGACTTTATCCAGACTTCACAAAGCCTCATGTGACTTTAGTGAAGGTTTGAAGAATGAGCTTGTGACCTGACTTTTCAAAGCCCAACTGCAATGACACATTTCAAAACCATTCAACAGCTTTCAAATAAGGAAACTTTCAGCATTTTTAATAGACTATTATGACAAAGGGAAAGATTATCAAAATCATGAGAAGAACTAAAGGCAAAATCTAAGCTGTAAGTGGATTTTTCACGTGCAATGTTTGATATTATTAAAGGCGATTTACATCTTTTTTTCTGTTTTTTTTTTTCCTTCAAAGTAAAAGCTTTCCTTTGGCCATGTAAGGCAAATTAAAAAAGCCGCTGCTTATTATTATTATTATTATTATTATTACTACTAATACTATAATACAAGATTTATATAGTGTCAACAGTTTGTGCAGCACTTTACAAAATTAAAGTGGAAGTAAACCCTCCTATCGTTTTCAGTCAAGGAAGCTGCCATTTTGGCCTCTGTTTAATCTGCAATTGCCATGATGCTGCACATGTGATCCGTTATGAAACCAGCCATTGGATGGTTTGACAGTTTGGTTGAGAGCACAAGCAAATGTGACAGCTAGCAGTTCCGGCATGCCAGGAATGTTAGCTGTCATTTGAAACTATCAAATCGATGGGTTTACTTCCACTTTAAGAGAGAAAGTTCTTTTACAAAACATCAGGAGCATTCAGAAGGCCCTGTTGTGCAAGCATTAATCTAAAGAGAGGGGTAAATGAAAAAAAAGGTAACAACTTGAGTTGAGTTGATGGAAAAAGTAAAACTTGAGTTTTTAGGTGGAGGCATGATAGGCTTCCCTGAAGAGATGTGTTTTCAAGGATCAACTAAAGGTGGACTAGAGGCAGGCCAGCCAGATTGCAGTAGTGACTACAAGAATATGGGGGAGGCCCTGGAGAAGTGAGACTAGAGAGCAGAAGGTCTTGAGAGGATTGAAGAGGACAGTTTGGGTGATATTTTGAGATAAGACTGGTGATTATGGTCAGTATTGAGTATAGTGTCACTAGAGGGATTGGCAGAGAGCGTTAGTAGACAATGAGTTATTGGTTATGTGTATGACCTCATGCAGGGCAAAGTAAAAAAAATCAATTGCCTCCCTCACCAGTAACATATACTCAGCTTCCTTCACTCCATGCCTTCCGTTTAACAACCAGGAACCAGGAAAAGAAAGCCCAGTGTAAGCTAACAAACCAAGTTCTTAGAGCTTACACAGGGATATGTCTCCTTTTGAGGCCCCGTGTGACAGTTCTGGGCCAATCACAAGACACCAGTGCTGTCACATGGGAGAGGGAGTAACATGCTTCCTCATATCTAAAAGTGCCAGGGTATGGAATGGAAGGAATGGAACTGCTGGAGGAGCAATAGAAAATTGTGTCTTGCCCTTGTCCTAAAAAAGCAAGGTCCACTTATTTCAATAGGGCCCCACACCCATTCCAAAGCCCTGCAAAAAATTAGTAATAGTAAAAAAAAAAAGTAATAAAATATACTTACCTTACCCCTAGCTCATGCACTGGAGAGGGTGATGTCATGATCCTTCCATAGAGGTTCAAGGAACACTGAACAGGAGATTTACTAAAACTGGAGCGTGCAAAAAAGTTTATTTGAACAAGCTGAAGTTAGAAGCTGATTGGCTACCATGCACAGCTGCACTAGTTCTGAGGGATCCAGTTTTCGCAAGTCTCCCCTAGTAAGTCTCCCCTAGTGTCTCCCAAATCTCACAAAAATGCCCCAGTCTATTGCAGGACTTAATCTTGGGAGATTTGGGATCCTCAGTGTTTCCAGTATCTCACCAGGATTGTGACGCCACTCTTGCCTTGATTATTTTTAATGCTGGTACAGCTCATAGCTTATATGGAGCAATAATTATAAGACTTCTGTGTAGATATTCTCTGGATACTAACTATTGCAATAGACCCTGGATATGCCTATGGGGCTAGATCATAGCACACAGTGTAGGTATAAAGTGAAGGTATGCAGTATTCTTCAAAAACATGTTTATTTTTTTTATTGTGGCCAGAGCTAGGCTCTAAACTTATCTGCCACTTTGATCTAAGGTTCTAAGCCGAATCAATGAATCGACCTAGCTATCTATCAGTCTGCTGGACCACACACAAACCGTTAGTAACAAATCAGATTTTATCATTCACTGATTTAATAATATCCTACTCGATGAAAAAGACATATATACAGTATATATACTCTCCTGCTCTCTAGCTCCCTTGTTACCTCCTCTCATGCTCGTTTTCAAGACTTCTCCAGAGCCTCTCCCATCCTCTGGAAGTCCCTGCCCCGGTATATCCAATCTGCCCCTAACCTGTCCACCTTTAGGAGAACCCTGAAAACTCACTTATTCAGGGAAGCCTATCCCACACCCACCTAACAACCTCATCAAATCATTCCCCGCATCATTTACTTTTTGTACCACCACCCCCTCCCTTTAGAATGTAAGCTCTACAAGCAGCCCCCCCCCCCCCATCCCTTCTATATTGTACTGTAATTGTGCTGTCCCCCCTCTACATTATAAAGCGCTGCATAAACTGTTGCCGCTATATAAATCATGAATAATAATAATAATAATAATATATATTTTTTGGTTTTGTTTTGTTTCCAGTCATGTTTATGTGTACATATCCATGTCTATTTTACAGTCCATTAAAGTCCTATAAGTAGGATGGTCTTTTTCAGTGATTTACCTATAATTAACTCAATTGTGATTAATAACTATGGATAATTTCACTTTGCATGTTATTGTTGCTTGTTGCATTAAATACTGAACAATTCTGCAGACAATACTACATGTATATCTGAAAAGCCTTATATTTAATGTATAAAGCTTGTTACTTAGGTGCTTCACTTCATGCCCTATAATGCCAAAAACAGCAACCTGTTTTAAACCTTTCAAACCCAAAAAGGACAAAATATCCATTTATCATTGGGCCTGAGAGCCGTACCCCTCCCTCTGCTTTACAAGCCTCAATGTCTACAAGAGTCAAAGCTGACATCCCGGCCAATGAATTATATGTCTGAGTATTAAATATACATGCAGCAGAGGAATTGATGTATTCCAATGAAATATACATGGGCAGTGGGAAGAAATGTCTTAAACTATTAGCAAGATTATCAGAATAATAGTACTGAAAGCATCCAGTTTATTTGGGTTGACAAATCGCATCATGAGTAAACAGCAATGTCACGCACTACATTATACCTAGTAAGCTCAGTTATCACTACTGGTATCATACAACAGGGTGACGGATAGAACGCAGATGATGTGCAAAGTTGAGTGACCCTAAATAGCCAATCAGAAATCATCTTGCAACCAACCAGAATTCATCTTGCTGCTAATCGGACTAAAAATGTCACTACTAAAGTAATGCATTGGAAATGGCTTGACCTTTAAGAACTTTAAATGGCATTTGAAGACATCAGGCATGCAAAAGACATATCTTGTTCAGCTTTCTTCATGTTGCTAAGGCTTAGCTACCACATTCCTGTGATCTAAATAACGACATCACATAATACTTGGCCTTACCTGATACTTGTGTTTCCAGCACAAGACTCCAGGCTACAGCAGTTCTTAAAGCTGAACTGCAGACAAATAGCTAAATAGGCAGATGTAATACATTTACTGTACATACCTCCCAACTTTTTGAGATGGGATTGAGGGACACCTATTATCAAAAGTATGCAGGTATAGGACACGCCCCTTTAAAGAATTGATTAGTTAAACCCACAAGTTCTATTTTTACCACTACTATTTCTTTATATTGGCCTTTGAAATTTACAAATGCAGCAATTTAGAAATTGTATGAAAGGTACAAATGAGGAGGAAAGAGGAGGAAAGAGGGACAGGGGGACATTGTTCCAAATCAGGGACAGTCCCTCTAAATCAGGGACAGTTGGGAGCTATGCATTTATGAGAACTGTCTTACCTGCCAAAAGAATTGTATTGTCAACCCACTCCCCACTATACAGCACTGTTTACCAGGGTAAGGTAGACTTTCACTTACAGGTCTCCTTCCTAACTGCACATGACAGAAGAAGCAGCACACTATGGCTCCTATCTCTGTCACTCTTTGGTTTCCTCTTATCCACATGCCCATTGCACTGCAGAACACCTGACTGGCTTTGTGTGCTGCTTCCCCTTCTCTCTCTCTCTCTCTGAGCCTTGCTGTACAGGGACTGCAAGATAGACATGTGAAATTTGTTTCATTACAAGCTAAAATTCAGACAAAATTTTCGTTATTCAGAAATTCATATGTGCCTAAATCTCTGAATCACAATAGTGACACATTTCAACTAATCCAAAATAAATTATAAATAAATAATTATTATATTAGTTTCATTTGGACCTTTTGTTATTGTTTGAAGCATTCGAAAAACATAAAGAAAATTGATCAAATTGATTAGGGTCCATTTCATTTTTATGTTTAATTTACATTTTTCATTATTATAAAAAATGCACCACATATTGCAATAAATTCAGTAAAGCTGCTTTCACACTGCTGCAAAAATGTGGCAAAAAAGGCATATGCCCATGATCAACGGCTGGATGGGAGCTTTGCCGTTCTGACTGGAGGTACCGGGACATCCCGTCAGAGGATACGCTTCACCTCTGGGCCGTACAGCGACATGGTCCTGGGATGGCAGTGTCCCTCGGGCACAGCACATCACATATTGAGACATGGGCGCTGTGATTAGCCCTCCAGATCATGTGATGGCTGTGTCCAATTGCAGCCTTCACACAGTGTAAACAGAGACATGTGTCTCTGTGTTGGCTCTCCCCACTGAGCTCAGTGAGACCTCAGAGTGAGGGGGGGGGGGGGTGCTGCAGCCTGTCACATTCTCTGTGTAGCTGAGAATTTGAGTATTGAGCTACACAGATCACACAGACTGCAGCCATCCCCAGCACCATCTGTCCTTGTCCAAGTGTCCCATTAACATCTGTACCAGTGCACAAAACATCTGTCATAGTGTACCAGTGTCACATCAACATCTGTCACATTGTAGCAGTGCAAAAAAAGCATCTGCAATAGTGTTCCATGGCAACATCAACATCTGTCAGTGAACCTAGTGGATCGTCAACATCTATCGGTGTCCACCGGTGGACAATCAACATCTGTCACAGTGTACAAGTGCACAAAAACATCAGTTACAGTGTGTCAGTGTCCCACCAATAGAAAATTTTAAATGTAAAGCACCCCAGTCCCCCAATGTTCGCATGCAAAGGCAAACACACATGTTGGCACCGTACGCATACGTAAACACCGATTGCACCAAACGTGAAGTATCGCCAGGAATGTCAGAGCGAGATCAATAATTCTAGCACCAGACCTCCTCTGTAACTTTATACTGGTAAACTATAAAGGCTTATAAAGCGTCGCCTATGGAGATTTTTAAATATTGAAGTTTGGCACCATTTCACAAGTGTGCGCAATTTTAAAGCGTGACATGTTGGTATCTATTTACTCGGTACAACACCATATTTTATATTTTACCAACAAATTGTGTATTAATTGTTTGTGTACATTTACATGCCGCGGTTGCGTTTAAATGTGACTAAATGCGAGTTACCGCATTTAGTCGCGTTTAGAAGCAATTGGCGCATGAAATGCCTCTAAACTCAGCTTCTGAACCAATTTTTTTGCGTTCCAAAAAAAGCCTCTAAACTCAACTGCCTGGAAACGACTATAAACGACCCTGTGTACATGTACTGATAAGATAACATAGAGGAGAGTTCAGGAGCAGTTGAAAAAAATGCCCAACTGCTCCTAAACGTCTATTCAGCAGCAGCAGTGTACATGAGGCCTAAGTGTGTAAAATTGCATTCGAAAAACCACTGCGCAAATACCGTGTGACCTAAAAATTGGCAAAACCCACAATTGTATTCTCTATGGCCTAATTTTCTAGCAAAAATACTGATTTTTACTTAAACAAAATGTGTCAGAAGAAGGCCTGGTCTTAAAGTGGATAATTCCTGAAGGTACTCCTTGGATGTTAGGCCTCTCTATGTAGCTAGGATGTAAAAAAGTCTCACACATGTGGTATCGCCATACTCTGGAGGAGTAGCAGATTGTGTAGTTGCAAGTGCCTATACCGTGTGTGAGAAATAACTTGTTAATATGACATTTTTGTTAAAAAAATTGATGGAAAAACTTACAACTTCAAAAAACTCACTATGCCTCTTACTAAATACTTTGAATTGTCTACTTTCCAAAAAGGGGTCATTTGGGGGGTATTTGTACTGTCTTGGTATGTAAGAGCCTCAAGAAATGGCATGTACCGTCAGTACATCAGGTGTGATCAATTTTCAATGACGGTATCATAGCTTGCAGACTCTATAACTTTCTTACAGACTAAATAATATGCACCGATTTGGGTTATTTTTATTAAAGTAATGTGGCAGTATAAATTTTGGTCAAAACTGATGAAGCAAAAATTACTTATTTGCAAAATCTTACAACAGGAACTAAGGAAAACAATTTTTTTTAAAAAATTCTCGTTATTTTTTTAATTTATAGTGCAAAAAAAAAAAAACACAGCAGTGATTAACCTCCCTGGCGGTATTCCCGAGTTTGGCTCGGGGTGGAACTTCAGTAGCATTAGCAGTAACCCCGAGCCAGACTCGGGATCACATTGCAGCATACAGGGAGAGTTACTTACCCTGTCCCCTGGATCCTGCGATGTCTCCCTGCTGTGTGTGCGAGTCGTCTCCTCGCTCGTTTCACACAGTGCCAAATTCCGCCGAGCTCTGTTCCCTGCGACGTTGTGACGAACAGGAGCGGGGATCGGTGCCAAATTCAAAAAAGTAAAAACACATACAGTATACTGTAATCTTACAGATTACAGTACTGTATAAAAAAAATACACATCCCCTTTGTCCCTAGTGTTCTGTCCAGTGCCCTGCATGCACTTTTATATTATAAATACTGTTTTTTCTGCCTGGAATTTGGAGATTGTCCATAGCAACCAAAAAGTGTCTCTTTATGTCAAAAGTGGTTTTAGACCAGCTAGAAAACAGCGATAATGAATTAGAATCACTTGCAGAATTGAGCGATAGCGATTTGTGGGGAAATCCGTCATCAAACCCTAAATCTAATGACAGCGACAATTCTGCAACTGAGCAACTGTTTTTGATTTGATTACATTATTGAATCATTTTTATTATTATTTGTTATAATTATTTATAGTTATTTATTATATTATAATTTATGACTTTGTGTTTATCATACCCGGGATGTCTACTAGACTCTGGTTTGAACAGATTTAAGTGAGTTATTCCTAAGAATTGCAGGCCTACAATATAAAACGCCAAATTTCCACGCAAAATAATGGTACTGCTTTCAGCACCTAAAATCAGAAATAATCATACCGCCAGGGAGGTTAAATACCACCAAAAGAAAGCTCTATTTGTGTGGAAAAAATTATACAAATTTCCCATGGGCACAGTGTTGCCTGAGTAATTATAATTTAAAGTGAGACAGTACTGAAAGCTGAAATTGGCCTGGGCGGGAAGGGGATGAAAGTGCCCGGTATAGAGGTGGTTAAGCTCCAGGGGTGGAGTGAAACGTGTTGGGGGCATGGCCTGGCTGGAGCCCAGGCTGAGGCTGTCATACACCTCCTTACAGGATTTTTCTGTGACATGAGACTTTTAGGACTTCCTTTCCCTACTTTGCTGTGTTTTTCCCTGTTTTTGTGTGTTGCGTTGTGTTTTTGCTGCTTTTGCATTGTGTTTTTTCCCTGGACGTGTGATTGTATAAAACACTTCCCACAGGTGCATTGTGTATTTGATCATTTTTTATGCAGAGGTGGAGATCAGCCCACTGGTTATATACAGAATAGCACTAATGAGCCTAAACGTCCTCAATTTTTTATTTTTTTTGTTCCATTGACTTCAGCAGTAGGTTTTCCTCATAACAATTTGCATCTGTACAATCTGTTACAAAAATGTCAAAGTCTCACAGCCAAGTCGCCTTTGTATTGTGCACTATGGATAATCCAAGACAGATAATCCTTGGTGGCTGTAGGCATCACTTTTATTGTTAATGAATATAGCTACAGGGCAATGCTGCGTAGATACAAGAATCTAACGCGATTCCTCCTTAAAGCTATTCCAAAGAAAAAGAGGTTCTTCAAGAAAGAATTAGGCTCCACTTATTCACAAAGAGAGTTTTTTTTATTGATGTACTACACTACAACCCATACTGAGGATTGATTATTAGATATGGTTCTGCCATACATATATATTGAGATGTACCAATGCTTTTGACTATAGTTCAAACTTCCCCCTATTAATGTTCTGTCTGATGACTTTAAATCACTCTGAAGAGTGTAATGCTTAAAGGGCATGTTTAGCCAACGTTGACAAAACCACCCCATATGACTACTAGTTCCATAATATTGAAAATATTATACACATGTACACAACTGGAGTCAATATACATAATATATGCGTATATAGCACTATATAGCCATATACCAAAAACATGGCAAACACAACACCTGGCAGGTTTATTGTAAGTATCAAATTGGTTAAAAGTTGTTGTTTGCGGAGCCCTTAAGGATTAATGAGGGCTCCAGGAAGACAAGTCAAAGGTATGTACAGGCACTAGACGTGCACAACAAAAAAATTTGTTTATTTTCGTTTCGTTTTTTTGGTTTCCGTTGATTCGTAACGATTCGTAAATTCGTAAGTCGTCGGTGTTCGTATTCGTAACGATTCGTATTTTCGTAAGAGTTATTTTTTCGTTGATTCGTTTTTCCGTTAGTTTAATTTTCGTTTATTCGTAATTCGGACGCATTCGTATTTATTCGTACATTCGTAACATTCGTAGATTCATAATCGGAGCATAATTCATAATTTTATGTAATGTGTATGCTATTATTAAATTTTAAGAGAAAAGTTACGAATCGAAAAAAAAAGTTACGAATGTACGAATTTTTTCGTTCAATCCATTCGAAGCACGTTAAGCAACGCCAATGTAAGAGACACGGAAAATTACGATTCGAAAAAAAAAAAAGTTACGAATGTACGAATTTTTTCGTTAAATCCATTCGAAGCACGTTAAGCAGCACCATTGTAAGGGACACGGAAAATTAACAGTTCAACAAAAAAAAAAAGTTACGAATGTACGAATTTTTTCGTTCATTTTCATTTTCGTTGTTCCTGTTTTCGTTTTTCGGACTTTCTTCATTCGTACATTCGTTGTTTCTAATTAGTTTTTTTCGGATTTTCGTTATTTTCGGATTCGTTCGATTCTACGATTCGTTAAAATTTTTAGCGAATCTTTCGTTCATTCGCACGATAACGAATGAACGAAAATAACGAAAAAAACGAAAAATGAAAAAAAAACGAAACAAATTGCACATGTCTAACAGGCACCCTATGATGTCTGCTATTTTATAACAGTGCTGGATCTTTAACTTTTTCACAAATGGATAGTTGATGTAAATTTTCATTATATGCTATGTTTCTATGCTTTGTCCTTAATTTGAAACTCTTCTGCACTGCTTTTCTCCTGAAGTTTTTGTGATCTGAACTACCCAACATTATGCATCACAAGTAGCTACAATTAATCTAGACCATGGGTGCGCAACCCTTTGAAGAGCAAAGGCCACTTATAAGATTTGGTAATCGGTCATGGGTCACAATAAACTATGGTGTTTTACCAAAAAATGTTAAGAAGTGTCCCTCGCGCTACTGAGAGTAATAAGTAAATGTGTCTAATAACAGAAATATAGTGATAATATCAATAAAAATGCTGCAAAACCTACTTTATATATATATATGGTGTTTTACCACCCTCTAAACGGCAAAAATAAGCAAGCCCTCACTGTCCTGAGGCCCCTATAATGTTGCTTTCACACTGATGTGCTGCGGTTTACACTGCAGGTACAGCGCAGTGCACCTGTGGCTTTCAGAAAGGTTAGCTGCACTGAGCTACTGACTTCTATTACATCTTGGAGGTGTGGTGCACTTTCTGAAAGCACACCAAAACTCCTACCAAACTTACAGAATATAATAGAAGTCTATGGCTCAGTGCAGCTAACCCGCATGAAATCCACAGATGCACTGCGCTGCACCTGCGAGTCAATGTGAAAGTAGCCTAATAACCCTTTTTATGCCCACTGCAGAAGTGCAGTGTATGTGATGTTAAAGTGGTAGTAAACTCTTAGGTAGGTAGGTAGGCAAGTCTTTTTATATTTTGACCTACAGGTAAGCTTATAATAAAGTAGGTAGGTAAAATGTATATCTCCTAAACATGCACCGTTCAGGATATATTCTAGCGAGTAGCAGCTGGAGACATCACCGACGCATGCTCTCTGAAGGAGTGGCATACCATGTCGTTCCTTCAGAGCTGTGTGCTGAAGCTGAGATGACATCAAGGCTTGTCCAGTCAGGCGGTCAGAGTCCCCAAACCTGGAAGGAAGACTGGGTGAAGTTGGAAGACTCTGCAGTGGTGACAGCGCGCCGCTGGATGGTTTTGCTCTAAGGTAAGTCTTTCATAATGTGCTAGTATGTGATGCATACTAGCACGTTATGCCTTAACCTTGCAGGGTTTTTTTTTTTTTTAATGCCTTTACTACTGCTTTAATACACTGACCTTCTTTTCCTCTTCGAGCTTCTACTGGCATCATTCTCCAGGCTGCTAGAAAGGTCCCAGGCATATAACTCCACCTGGGACAGGAGCCAGGGCTACAGAGGAAGCATCAGCTTATGTGGCTCCTGCTCCCTCCATGGCCGCCTGCTTCCTTTGCTGCCGGCGGGTCTCCATGCACTCTGATGCTCTGGGATGATGGGTCGGCAACCCGTTGATCTCAATTTGAGCTTGCCAACCTGCAATTCCAGAGCGTGGGTATGTGCTTCCCTGCTGTGAGGTCACGAGCCACATCAGATGGCTCTGCAGGCCACATGTGGCCCACGGGCCAAGGTTTGAGCACCCCTGATCTAGGGTGCTTCCAACGACTCTATTTTCTGTGTATCCAGGGCCATTGTGTGTCAAGAGATCATCCATAGCAAGTAAAATATGCAATAATGTGGGGGTCCAGAAGTGCACAGCAAAATGAATAATTGTGGACAGGGAAGGGGAGTTTGAAAAATATAATCAAATGTTGTAGACTAATCCGAAACGAAAAAACACACAACAAATATTTGCTTATAGGGGTGCTATCTATGGCATGAGAACATGAGGTGCCAGCTTTTCATGTCTGCTGGCAGTTTAGTACTTTAAAAGTTAACACATGTTTACTTTGAAGTGGATCTTGCAGTAACTGTACAAGTCTTCTTAAATGCATTCATAAAATGTCACAATATACAGCAACAGTACATACAGTATATATTTTTAAACTGTACCCTTAATTATTAAAAAAGTAGTAATTGAGATCAAGGCAGGCTTTTGTGCCTAGGCACAGTCCAGTGTGAAAATGTCATCTAAGTATGCTGAAGGCAGGATGAAGTACTTTATCAACTTTCTGTCATCTAGTAATCACTGGTAGGTAACAAGCATAGGTATGTGAAGCCTATTGCATTAGGGTGTGCACCCCAAAGCTCAAACACATATGCATGTGCGTGTGTGTCTACATGCATATGGCCCCGGGACATTAATCTCTCTGCTAACGCAGTGAAAGAGAAGTGCGTAAGTAAATGGGGTAAGAGGGAGATTTTTTCCATCTCCCTGCTGGCACACAGAGCGATAATGCTAATATGCACTAGGTAATTAGGGTGTGCCCAGGCACACCCGTCACACTATGTGCGCACGCCTATGGTAACACGGTATGAGGCAGCAGTAGAGTTAATAATGTTGAGACTGTTGGGGGTTGGTTGGTCAAAGTGTAAGAAGAAGCAGTGAGACTAAGGCCCCTTTCACACTGAGGCGCTTTGCAGGCGCTAAAGTGCTAAAAATAGCGCCTGCAAAGCGCCCTAAAAGAGCCGCTCAGTGCACTCCAATGTGGAGGCTTTCACACTGGAGCGGTGCGCTTGCAGGACGCTGGAAAAAGTCCTGCAAGCCAAATCTTTGGGGCGCTGTAGGAGCTGTGTATTTACCGCTCCTAAAGCGCCACCTTCCCATTAAAAACAATGGGGCATCGCTCCAAACCCGCCTGCTTGCGGGCGGCTTTAACACTTTTTCGGATGCTACCGGGGTTAAAACTGCTCCGCTAGCGACCGAAAAGCGCCGCAAAACGACGGTAAAGCGCCGCTTAATATAGTGCCGCTTTACCGCCAGTGCGCCCATCGCCTCAGTGTGGAAGTAGCCTAAGCTGTGTGTAAGTGATAGATTTTTTACACTGGTTGGTCAAAAAGTAAGTCTGAGGCCCTTAGCTGGGTTAGAAAACATGTATACAAAGAGCAAAAAACATAAAGACTGGACTGCAGACACTGGGACCAACATAATTAGGTTATTCAAGGGCCAATATCTTAGCCCAGGGAATAGATGCTTGCCTTAAGTGATGCCTGAGATGTCCCATTTGGGGAGAAAAGAAGACTGGTAGCTTACACAAAGCTGACTTTTCCTTCTTTCAGTAGCTGAAAGGACTTAGTTGGTCAATGAGTAAGAAGCAGCAGTGGGACTTGGCTGTGTGTAAGTGATGGATTTTTTCACGCTGGTCGGCCAAAGTGTAAGTGTGAGGGACTTAACTGTGTTGCACATACATACAAAAAGCCAAAAACCTGCAGACACCGGAAAAAACATATTTCGTTTTTTTTTTTTTTGTATGGCCAACATCCTAGTCCAGGACATAGATGTTGACACTGGGTGATGCCTGAACAAAGATTGTCCCTTCTGTGGAGAAAGGAAGACTGGTAGCTTACACAAGGTTGGCTTCTCCTTCTCTGAGTAGCTAAAGGATCCTGGGGAGGGAAGGAAAATATGTGCTTCTAGGAAGAGAGGATTTAGGTAAGCCTGTTGACTTTTACAGTACTATAAAACATATCTGATGCTTGGTCAGGTAAAGGGCAGACACAGGTCGCTTGTACTAGTTTTGGGAAGAGATATATGCGAAAAGTTGAACTTGCGGCAGAGTTACACAGTATAGATTACCTACATATGTGCACAAAGTAAGCGCAGCAATCGGAAAGGTGCCCAGGAAAACAATAACATCTCATAACAGATTAATTATAGAAGTAAAGTTGACAGTTTCTAACCTCTTGTTCTGCCTCACAGCTCTGTCACCCTTCATCCAGGAGATGGTTGGCTTGGGAGATGCCTGTGGTTTACATTCCATAATGACTTCCTTGCCCTTGGTGATGATTATTGTTTTTTGCCGTTGGTTGAGCTCGAATGAGGGAGCGGATGCTGTTAAGCGAAAAAACACATATGAAAATAACAATCACAGATCTAAATCACAATAATGCCCCAACTGTTTTTTTCCGTGCATTGCTGTTCCGTGCTTCTATAGAATGTTTATGCAAAGACAGCTCTCTTTTTAGGTGATTTCAAAGAACGACACAAAGCAGCCTTTATACATTTTGTTTGGAGATCTGAAATCAAATGCGAAGGTTATATGCAAAGCAGCATTTTCTGTGTGTGTTCATGTATGAGTGGTGATGTAGGCATGAAGCGTTTATTACAAGCTCAGTTTAACCACTTCAGCCCCGGAAGGATTTACCCCCTTCCCAACCAGAGCATTTTTTGTGATTCGGCACTGCGTCACTTTAGCTGACAATTGCGTGGTTGTGAGACGTTGTACCCAAACAAAATTGACGTCCTTTTTTTTACCACAAATAGGGCTTTCCTTTGGTGGTATTTGATCACCTCTGCGGTTTTTTTATTTTTTGCGCTATAAACCAAAAAAATAGCGCCAATTTTGAAAAAAACTTTTTGCTATAATAAATATCCCCAAAAAAATATATAAAAAACTAATTTCTTCCATAGTTTAGGCCGATATGTATTCTACATATTTTTGGTAAAAAAAAATCGCAATAAGTGTATATTGGTCTACAAAATAGGGGGTAGATTTATGGCATTTTTATTATTATTATTTTTTTTACTAGAAGTCTGCGGTTTTTATCATGACTGCGACATTGCAGCGGACAGCTATGAGTAAGCACTAAGCATAGTGCGAAACGCGTCAGATTTGTACCCCCCCCCCTATTCTGCTTTGCCGTGCTTTGGATTGATGTGATTCCAGCTTTTTAAATACATTTATTTGAATTTTATCTCTTCCTGGTGTGCGGCTGTCTGGAGTTCTTCCTGATTTCCATTGCAGCGGACAGATCTGAGACTTTTGACACTATTTTGGGACCATTGACATTTATACAGCGATCAGAGCTAAAAATAGCCACTGATTACTGTATAAACGTCACTGGCGGGGAAGGGGTTAAACACTAGGGGGCGATCAAGGAGTTAAGTGTGTCCTAACTGTGGGGGGGATGGAGCTCACTACAACATGGCAGAGATCACTGCTCCCGATGACAGGGAGCAGTAGATCCCTGTCATTTTGCTAGCAGGAACAGGGGAATGCCTTGTTTACATAGGCATCTCCCCTTTCTGGCTCTCCGGAATGCAATTGCGGGTCACCGGTGAACGTCGAGTTCGTGGGACCCACGGGCACGCTCCCTGGTGCACATTAGGCGTGGGCACGATCCCGTGGCATGCGGCGGGCGCATGCCCGCTAAGCGACAGTTTCAAAGGGATGTACGGGTATGCCCTTTAGCCTACCGGTGCCATTATGCAGACGTAAATCGGTGTACGGCGGTCGGCATGTGGTTAATGTGGACGGTATTGCTTTCTAATATATTGTTGATTGTTTTTAGCTATTATATCACTCTGCATGTGCACAAAGAAAACAAGAGTCTCATGGAATATGTCCCTTTTAGCAAGTTTGGGATTCATTTGGGTACTAGTATGCTGTTGATTCAGGCACAGAGCTTACTTAAGCAGCCAATCAATGTCTCTGCTTACACAGAGACCCTACCCCACTGGAGCCACACACTGTGCTGGGACTGTAATAGGGAAGAACCCAGAGGTAACCCAGCCTCCTAAAAGTGTATATCAATGCATAAACATAAATTTAATATATTGCAGCTCACCAGTGCCCTCAACAAGATCTAAGGACGGGTAAGCTGTAATATATTACATTTTAGTTTTTTGGTAATTATTTCCACATATTCTTTTCTATCCCATCCTATCCCACAAGCCTTTGCATTTGCTTAGAGTTAGAAGCAGGAAGGGTAAAATAATCAAACTTGATTTCCGGGTTTAAGACTTTCTTAAGAACTTTATTGCTAAAGGGACAGTCAATAAACCTTTGGTGAATTAATTCTTAAAGTGACACTAAACTCAATTTCTGATACATCAATCACTCTAAAATATCAATTTTATATATATTTTTTTATTTTTTATTTGAATTTATATTTAAAAAGACTCTTACAATTTTCAGGATTTTTTTTTTGTCCCTTTTAGCTGCTCCCTGTCCTCCAGTGATGCCCCTCACTGACACTACAAATACTTTTCTTCTGTGTTTCTCTCTGATTTGATTTTACTTTGCTACTGGGGTAGAACTATCCCTGAAATCATGGCTATGTTCTATTTCACAATCCAATCAAACTGCCCTACTGACTATGAGGACAGTCACCCTGGATAGGAGGATACTAGTAGATGAAGCTTATCCATGATCTCAGGGAAAGTTAAGGTTCAGTAACTAGGACTAAGGGTGCACTCACACTGGGACCGGTTTATTTGAACCATGCCTGATTTTGGTTGTCCATCCCTCTCCACTTTCCTGCTGGTCTGCACTCACACTGGGCTATAAGGAAGTGTTCCCAGGCACCCCTTATGCTTACCAGACCACAGTGATCAATGCTAGAATACATTGTCATCTATGTACAGTTCTGTGCTCTGCCACGGTTTGCACTGACACTGGACCACAAGTGAACCAAGCTTGAGACCACTTTTTCCAAGTGGTCCCGGGGATTGTATGCTTAACTAATCCTGGGCATGGTTAGGAGCACTCATGCTACACAAACAAACTGGGCCAAGGCGGTGATAGGGGCGTGTTAAAGTGCCAGTGTGAGTGCACCCTAAATCAGAATGGAGCACATAACTTTCTCTGTCTGATAAAGGAAATAGCAGGCATCTGGGGATATTTACTAGAAGGCAAGACCTTTACTTTTAAAAGTTTAAATTTAGTATAAGTTCACCTAAAATTCTGTAAGAGGTAAAATGGTGTAGAAGATGCAATGTTCACCCTTGTTTTTCAGAGCCCCTTAACACTGTGTCCATCATCAAAAATGCAGCAGATAAACTTATCTTTAGTTAAGAAATATCATCTGACTTACCCAGAACCTTAAGCTCTGCGCTTCCATAGATGATCCCATAAATATTCTCCGCCAAGCATTGGTACATCCCGGCATCTGACTGACTAATGTTGTGAATTGTCAACATGCCATTAACCATTTCAAGTCTGTGCTGTAATAGATATTACAAATGGTGTATAACAAACATGTACTTAGCTCACTTGATTATGATTATTATAATACTATAATGTAAACATTTCATAAAACTCAACTGTTACTCATTTTATCATGATGATGGGACAAACATTTTCACGCTTTTTAATGATATGCCAGAGCAGATCTAAAAAGCCTCTTTATCACCAAATGCATACAGTGGGGAAAATAATTGTTTATCAGCCTCTGACTGCTAGTCTCAGGAGATTTGGAGTGGGGTTAGGTGATTTCATTACTGTCCACTGCTCTCCTTGCTGGAGGGAAAGCTGTAACAGAGGAACCACAGTGCAAGGATCTCTCTGCTTCAGTTTCTATCATTCTGTGGATCTGTGCTTTCTCTTAATTTCCTGCTGTTTATTGATTATTACCCCACTAGTCATCAGATTACCAGTCATCAGGTGGGCTGCTCTGAGAAGAGGAAGAAAATCCCTGCCTCTACCAAAATGGCTGCCCCCACACAGAGAAAGAGTGCAAAATAAGGCATAATAAATCAGTAGCAGGGGAGGCATCAGCTGTGGGGTGGTCACAAGAATCACTGGTGACTAGTACTTTGCCCTCTGACTGACTGTTCAGAGAACAAAGTTCCAAAGTACAGGTCTACTTTAGATTAGACACTTTCTAAATTGCTAATTCCCTTCTGAAATGTCTAATTGCTTGATGGTTAGGCTGAGCTACTGCCTTCAATGCTCACTAAGTCCCTAAGCCAGAACTGGTATGCAGATCATACAAGTTAGAGAAAAGTCCTAAATCCTCTTCTGCTTTTTCTGGGTTAGTAATTCAAAGTATTGAAGCCAAAGGGTCAGCATGACAGCCGGCAATTAGCAAAAATGAAAGGTTAGCAATGGAATCCTCCATATTTCTCTTATGGAAGGTTTATTATAATAAATTATATAATAAAATGTAACACTGTATGTGTGGTTTAATAGGTTTTGTTGGTGCGTGACTCAGGTGTTCATCTGTCAACCGAAGAATGCCTACATTTTTCAGTAATTAGTTCCTTTGGGCCTCAACTCTTAACAATATCTCTAGTTGACCATGCTACAATGTTTCTCTCTCTCTGTTACCTCTGAAATTATTTTAGTGTTCATTAGCATGTTTTTCTTGAAATGTCAATGCACTTTTGTTATGGATTGTTCCAAACATCCTTGTACATGAGTCATAACTCACCCATACATGGGAAGGGATGCAGAAGTACAGGAGGCATTTTGGACATCTGAATGGTATTTATTTGAGATCAAACCTCAAAAAAACAGGTCTTTTGAATTAAATCTGAGTCCAGTTACTGTATGTGCTGCAATCTTGATATGCGTGGCTACTTTTAGCCCTTTGACTTACAGCAGTCAACATTGGATAAAGGAATACTAAACTGCTTGAATAGGTGGAAAATAGCCCGTCCAGATTGCCATGCATTTGGCTCACCAGAAGGAGATTATAAACTTTAAACAATTCTTTCAAGGGGACTTCTTTATGATCAGTTTAAGAAAATAATGCCCCATTCTAAATTAACATTCTGCTACAGGTTATTTGCCCCCTGACATTTATTTACTGTATTTTTCATATTTTCATATACATATACATAAAAGGTTTTTTCCTTGAATCTTTTGTCCATCCTTCTCTTCCTCAGATACTGAATGCTAAACAGAACATAGCCACACAATAATGTGGCGCCAATCTCTACAGCATTATCCTGAGTCCAGGGCAACCTAAATATACCTCCGAGGCAGGTACTTGATGCCCTGTGCTCACAGGAACTGGGAAGAATGATGAAGGGCCTTGGAGATGGTCATGAGGAATAAATGTGTTTTGTTTAGTTGTGGATTAATTTGTTATGTTAATAATTTTGTTTTCGTCATATTCGTTATTATTAGAATGAATCGTTTTTGGAATTTGTTTTGTATATTTAGATACATTGTGTATATTCCTTATACTGAATCAATTAATATTAAAGTTAAAAATCATTATTATTAGTATGAAATTAATATTAAAGTTATTAATATTTAAGAAGATTTGGATTCATTCGTTATGCTATGATTCAGGATTTTGATGGCTTCACCTCCCTCCAACCCAAACACAATAAGTAAGAATCATCTTATTTCACTTTTATACCTTACTGTAATTATTTAGGCCCTATTTACATTCAGCGTTTTGTGATCTCAGTCAAAATCAATGTGATTCTGCCCGCAATCCCCAATCGCAATGCAATAATGACAAAACGCACCACGTGTGTTCGGGTGCCATGTACTTTCAATCATTGCAAAACTGCCCAGTGTTTAGGTGCCATTGAAAATGAATGGCACCCAAACACGCATGGTGCGTTTTGTCAATTTTGCAGTGCAGTTTGGGATTGTGGGCAGAATTGCAGTGATTCTGCCCGAGATCAGAAAACGCCAGATGTGAACAGGGCTTTATTGCACTATGTTTCCATTTTATATGTATTATGTAGTGCATTTTGTATAATTCATGCTATGCTCAATAAAAACAAATGGATCTGAATCAATTTGAATCATTTGTTATTTCGGATGCTTCAAGCATTAACAAAAGGACCAAACTATCGCATCATGTCATCTGAATGAAACAAATGAATCTGTTGTTTTTGTTATCATTTATTTTGGATTTGTTGAAATCTGGATTGTGATTGTAAATAATTTGATCCGTAACGGAACAAATCGCACATGTCTAATAGGGGCATCATGAAACCTGGAAGACTAATTGCAGCACCAGGAGGGAGTGATTAGACTTCTGGGCTTGCTTTTCTTTCAGGGCTAGGCTATTTTTTGCTTTTAAGGAGACTTCCAGACGAAAGATTTTTTTTAGTTTCCAGTGTTGATTGGAGCACTGTACAGATGGCATGTTGGACCCCTCCTGACCTGGACTGTTGCACTATGTGTGGAGCAATGGTGTAGATGTCTATAATGCTGCCAGCAAAGGGCATTTTGACCCCAGCTGCAGCAAAATAGAACATTAAAAATAAAAAAATTAAAATGATATGGCTGCAGCCTGACTGCATTACAGTAATAAAGATACAAATCTCAATTTTGCTATAAAGACGGGTCGGGAATGCAAGCTCTCATATTTGTATCCTCTCAATAACAGGAGACTTGTACAAGCAGCATAGTACAGAGGTGAGGCTCTTTATTTTTATTTTTTTTATATATCTTTATTTATCAAAAATTTTTCATTAATACATATCAACATACATCTACAATTATATGAAAGGTGTCATCCTATTCCTTATACATTCATATACATAACCGTTTACATCCTTATATCCTCAAGGATTTACTAACCCTTTCATCTCCCTAATCTATCTCTATCTATTCCACAACTACCAACTCATTCATGCTAAAAAAAAAAAAAGGGGGAAAAAGAAAAAGGGAGAAAGAAAAAAAAAAAAAAAAAAAAAAGGAAAAATAAAGGGTCTCCTATCTCTCTCTTATTAAATCCCTCCATCTTGGATATAATATTTTAAATCGTATCCAAGTCTGCCAAGGATTATTTGCTTCCTCTTTATTTACTTTTTCTTTTTCCTTTCTTGTCTCCATTTTACACATTTCGTCCATCTCCCTTTCCCATTCTTCTATATTGGGATTACTACTATTTTTCCATTTCCTGGCAATAATAGTTCGTGCTGCTGTTAGGAAAAATTTCAGAGTTCCCTTTCTTACTCTTTTTACCGAACCCATATTCATGGAGATTACTGACGTCAAAATGTCAGGTTTGAGTTCTATTCCTGTCATCAACACGTATGTTTTGTATATCTGTTCCCAGAAGTTGTATACTCCGGGGCAGTCAAACCATATATGTGACATTGTTCCGACGGCCTGATGACATCTCCAACATACATTACTATTCTCAGGATCAATTTTATTCATGTCTATTGGGCAACGATACCATCTTGTCAACAGTTTATAGGCTCTTTATTTTAACTTAAAACTGGAATGCAGTTGGTTGCAATGGTTATCTGGACCTTGACTACTTTTTTTTACACAAACCTGTATTTTGGATTCAAAATTAAGTGACAGCTTTGCAGAGAAGCGAGTGCACGCTTGACAGCTCCATCCATAATAACATTTTATTGGCAGGGACACAGTAAAAGTAGTGAGAATCCTTAATTAACCTGAGCGCACTGTACCTGGGGTAGCAAGGGGAGTCCATTCTTTAGCCAGCGATATATGGGCCTTGGCTTTCCAGATGCTTTACACTCCCAGCGGAGCTGATCTCCACTGTCTAACTGCGTATCATTAATCTTCTCTATCCACTGTGGCTGGGCTGTTACAGAGAAGAAAAAAAGTAAAGTTATGTTCTAATGAAGCGCACAGAAAATAAAAACACTTGATCCGTTATTAATTGGGACAAACAATCAGGCACACAGAAAGTGACATTGCGCTAAAGCAAATAGCGGAAACAGTCTCCATCAAGGATTATTGGGGAAGTTTCTTTTTTTAATAAAGCAACACAAATGAGTAACCAAGAAGATTTGAGCTTTATGTTCTGGCCAGTGGTTACTGATTTCCCCAGGCCGACTTAACATCCCATCCAATTTAAAGTAAACCTGTTGTTAAAGTTTTAGTTGTCAAACTAACTTGTGCAGTAGGCCGCATCAGATGTCAATTGGTAAACTTTACTTGTCAGAATGCTACTGCAAAGCGCTCTGGGAGACATGGTAAATGGAACATTCGTAGTATGCTGTGGAGTAAGGACAGTGGCCGTAGTAATCACAGCTGTGACTACCAGGAATCCCCTTCTATACACCCCTATTTAGTACCTGGCAGTAACACTTGGAATTAGGCAAAGTACACTGAGTAGAGAGCAGTGAGTGAACTTGAGAGTTTTCACTTTTCCCAAAATGTCTACGAAATTCAGGATATTTTGGTTATATGTTACTGAAATGTAAAGACAGAATTAAGTTTTTTATTTTGTGTTAAAGGAGAAGTGTGGGAAATACAAAAACAAACATACATTTTCACCTATATGGCTGCAGCATTGATCAGGTGCTGCAGTTGTCCCCTCTAAGTCCAGCTCTAAGACCAAGAACTGCACAATCACATGATCACTGATCGCTCAGTTCTTGGTGTTCACTGAGAGCGGTCTCTTCTCTGCTCTTCCAGTGCTCACAGGAGTGCCAGGTTTTGGAGGGGCAGGAGTGGCTGGCTCAGACTTTCAGTGGTACACTGTGAGGGCCATCCAGCTGCTTTTCAGGTATCTGGATGGATCCCGATCTTAAATGCAGGATCGTTCCCTGAGCCTAGACTGGCTCTGTGACATCAGCCGACAGCACAAATAAGAGCACTTCTGTGACCCAGATGAGAAAGTATGGTCAAAAAAGCCTTGGCTATATTTCTTTTAATGGGCTTTAAAGCCCAATTCCAGACACCAGGAAAATCGACCTTTGCAGTGCCCCCTCCCCACTGCAAGGGCCCCCCCCCCCCCATACTGGGAGAGCGCAATAGCTCCACGGGAGGGATTCCTTCAAGAACACTGACTGTGTTGATAGGGAATCATCGCACTGTCTATTGCCAGCTTAAGTTGTAAGGCCCCGTTCACACCAAAGCAATTTTCTGCTTAAAGTTTGTAGCTCTAAAACCCTCAACAAGCCAAATCCTATTCATTTCAATAGCCCCTGTTCACATCTGTGTGTTCTGTGTGTTCTGTCACCTGAACGCCTGAAGCAGATTCCAAGCCTTTTTGGCCCCTGACTTGAGCATTTTACAAGCGTTTTGCAAGCATTTTACTGGCATTTTTCTGCTTAAATAACAGCTCTCCATACCTAATTTCCTCTCCCTCTCCTCCCCCTGAAGCTGTAAAACTATTGTAATACACTTCTTAAACACTTTAAAAAAAGCCCTGCATTGTACACAATAATTCAGAGGAAAACCAGAGGGAGAAGTGGAGAGCACCAGTCTTGTGTTGGGCTCATCAAAGAATTAAAAAAAAAAAGAGTAAAAAAATAAAAAATAAATAAAGAACCACTTTAAGACCGGGCCTATTTTTCAAACTTGTTGTTTACTAGTTAAAAAAAAAAAAATTTGGTAGAAAATTACTTAGAACCCCCAAACATTATATATATATTTTTTCTAACGGAAATTTTTTCTCTCGTGGAATGGTGACAAACTTTTATCCTTAAAAATCTCCATATGCCACGTTTATTCTACAGGTTGCATGTTTTGAGTTACAGAGGAGGTCTAGGGCTAGTAAATTTGTGAAAATCCTGTTGTCCACAGCAAAGCTGAACAGGGAAGATACAAGTCATTGTAGAAAACGGAGGCCACTTTTCCTGTACACTCCTTGTACTTGGTCATCTGACTACAGATAACATGACCAGGTACAGGGGATACAGAGGATGGACTGGGAAGCTTCAGACTACTCTGTGGGTGCCTCAACATCCTCCATGTACAGCTCTACTGGGAAAGATCTTCTAAAGGTATGCCATGCCTAATTGTCTTAAGCTGACCCTACATCTTACAATTTATTGTACAAGTTCTTTTCGATTTGCTCAATTATGTACAACATTGTAGTATGATAGTCTACCTGACTAGATACATAAATGTCTACCATGAATGCAATTTTTAGGTTGGTTCTCATTTTACATTTTTTGGAAAATCTAAAAGAGATTGCATGGATGTTTTACAATGAGATTGTAAAGTGTATGCCAGCTTAACTTCTTCCCACACAGCCTATAGTAGGTTGATGGTTGGGTGGGCCTTCCATCCTTCCGAGTAGACATCATATGAGGTGCTCCCTTGGGCACAGCGTATCACTGATCAGGGTAAAGATCCAATGACATTGGCTTTTTACCACATGACGCTGTGTCCAATCAGAGCCAATCACAACTGTCAATGAAGACCAGTAACTTGCTGTTACCAGCTTCTTCTCATCACACACCAATCCTGTGTAAGGAGAAGAATCCAGGAACAGTGAGGTACCGATTTAAAGTTTTTTTGATAATGTTTTTTGTAGTTTACAGAGCGTCATATAGAAAATACGATCCTTTGATCATATATTTTTTTGCAGGCAAATCGACAATACAATTGAATATAAAATCACTTTGTCTATAGCCACTATTAGGCCGATCTCGTTTTCTGGAGAAGCGAATAGCAGGACATAAAGGAAGGAGAAATCTGGCCAATGGGAATACATAGCTTCTAACCTTATCACATGCTAAAAAAAATGAAGGTTCCATGCAGCTCCACTTAAAGTAAATTTTAGTCAGTAATATAGTGGCAGTAGGCCTGTGGTAATATATATTGAAATTTATTGTTACGGAGGCCATGGTATATGCCCTTCACTCACCTAAATGACCCTCAGCTTATTTGCAGTCTATCATCTGCTCCAGATGCAATGCCGTGCATCAATCATGCTGAATAATAAAGGAGTCACACGCTCAGTCCCTGGCTAAGCTTGGCTTTTGTTTTATGTTCTTAGCCGCACAAGAAGCTCTAATCCAAAAGGTGCTGTACTTCATTTAAAGGTCTGGCGTACAGGGACACAGTGGTGTGTTAATATTTCCATTGGTATTTTAATTCACTCTTCCAAGTGATTCACTGATAACTTAAGTGGAAGCTATGACCCTGTCTTTTCTGGAGATCTCATTCCCAAAGTAGGTTATCCTTATGAGTCTACCTTTATAAATTCTTACAGCTGGTAGAGCCACATTGAATTTCAGTGCAATATCTGGATTACCTATAACACATGGCCAGTACAGATTCAAATGATGGCCAAATTGTATTCAAACCTCATTTAAAGTGAATCCATTATTACAGAACATATACTGTAAATAACAGCTGAAACTCAGCAGCCTTTCAAAAGGTGCCATGATAAACTTTGGGATGAAAGGGGGGCATACCGCAGAACTGATTTGCATTGTGAATAGACCTCAAATCTACTTTGCAATATGTCTGGCATCATGCATCACTACATTTTTCTTAAGCAATTGTCTTTTTTTGGGTGGGGGACGGGTCTGTTGCAAAGTTTTCGATACACATGATCCTTCAATTGGCTGTTGGTCTGCCTATCTAATAGACCTGATAGGCAATCCAAAGGCTAACTGAAGCCCTGTGAACACACATGGCAGACTGACAATGCTTCTTCTAATTGTGAGGGAGTGGCTTATTGTTGCCACCCTGCAACAGGAAGTACTGCTTTTGGCAGGCTCTCAGTTAAGAAACTTTGAAACCAATCCACAAAGCAATTATTTGTTTAAAGAGTTAATTTTTTCTTATTCACTTCCTTCTTCTCTGTTCTTCCCAATAAAGACTACTGATTTGCAGGGTGGTGGCAGAGAACAACTGCCACCACCTCCTTGTGTGCCCATCTGTGACTATCTATACAACCAGTTTAGCATAGTCTTTGTGCAGCACTGTGCTCTGCTGTTAACGAGCCAAGCATAGTTTAGCTGACATGGCCCTCTCTCCCTGCATTTCTAGTGATGGCCTTAGTCTCAGGCAAGTGCTATTAGAAAACCTTGAACCTCATTAATTGTTCACCTTCTTGCGAACTGTGTTTTTGGACGGCCATGGGGGGAGGGGACACCCTGCCCAGTCATGCAGATAACCTTAGACAGTCTGTAGAAATATGGGACAATTTTCAAAGTGTGCTTTGCCCCTGGGGTACAGGAGACATTAAAAAAAAAAAAGTGAGACTTCTTCTTTATGAAAAACTGTATACAGTAAGGCATGATTCCAAACATACTGAAAAAAAAATACAGGGGGTCCCCGGGTTACAAACATGATAGGGTCTGTAGGTTTGTTCTTAAGTTGAATCTGTTTGTAAGTCGGAACAGGTACATTTTTTAAGTGTAGTTCCAGCCAGAAAAAATATTTTTAAGCTTTTTGGATAGCATAGGGAAGGGTCAACACCCCTGTAATGTTTGTTTTGCTGTCTGTGCCCCTGTTCAGAAGATTTCACCTCACTTCCTGTCCCAATGACAATTGGATTTTGAAAATTTTGGGTTGTTGTGGAAACAAGCCTTGATAAAAAAGCATCAGTGGAGGTACCTTTTTCCCATAATAACTCTTACAGGAGTGAATTTCCCTTCCTAGGGGTAGATTTCCTCTCACTTCCTGTTGTCTCCCTCCGTTTGTAAGTAGGAGTCGTTTGTAAGTCGGATGTTTGTAACTAGGGGACCCCCTGTATGGGGTTTATATACACTTTAAAGTTTAAGGCTAGGAAAAAAAGTAATACATTTTTGCAAAAACATATGCACATATACCCACATATGCACCTTACGATGCATGCACATTTTGTCCCCTTTTAGAAACTCTGCAAGTACAGAAAAACAATTGTTGATTCTGCCAGAAGTCCAATGAGCTCCTAACTTCCTGTACCATCCTGCCTCTGCTGCCCCAAAATCCAAGCATGAGTTCTCTACTGCTGGACTACAGAACCAATTTTTTTTTTTATGTAAGAATGCAGTTGACAGTTAGGATAGCCACAGAATTTCACCAACAGAACGATACAGAACAACTTTGTTGATTTTAATAGCATCGTTTAAGTTTGGATTAGTGGTACTGGATCTAAGGTTAAGCAATGAGCAGTACTTGGATGGTGGTCTGTCTGTTATCTAGCAAGAGCTCAGCTAATAGGAAATAAAGTATAATTCAGGTGGTGGGTAGAGGGTCAATTGGAGGATTATCAGTTAACAGTCTGTTTCATGCAATGGTGTGTATTGAAAACATCATATTATAGATTGCTGGATATCTGTAAGCAAGATTTGAATGAAATATTCCCATACATCCAAAAATGTTTGGACTTGTGTTTCTTTATGTAAGAAGGCCTTCACCAATTCCATGCAGAAAACAAAAAGGCAATTTATCTACAAACAGAGATATGGCGGGGGCTCAGGACAGGTCCGCTTATGTAGGATGGCTTCCCTTGCCATGAGTGATATAATAGTAAATAATTGTTTGAAATGATATTACCTGGAATGTCTATTAGGCCATAAACTGCCCATTCAGGAGTAAATGGGCAAATAATTTTCTAGGTATGTCATAGTATAGTGTAAACTGCGATCCAGAATTGTTTAAATCTGAGGTGACGTCCAATAGGCACGAACAAAAGATGGAAAAGCCGAAGCAACATTTCACAGTACATCATGGCTTTGATTGTTCCCCAGGATAAACTTTTTTTTTTTTAAATGTATCTACCATATATACTCGAGTATAAGCCGAGTTTTCCAGCACATTTTTTTGTGCTGAAAATGCCCCCCTCGGCTTATACTCGAGTCAAGCACAGAGAATGACATTTTCCGATCCGAATTTGCGGCCCTGTATCTCAGGGCCACTTGGTGATAGGGACACCAAATTTGGATATGTTATGGTGATAGATCCACTTGGTTTGCATACCAAATTTGGGGTTCCTACCACCAAGTGACCCCGAGATCCGGGGCCCCAAAATCGGTCAACTGTGTCCATCTGCAGCAATGTCATTTCGGGACCCTTTTGGCTGCAGCTAGGGGGCATTTAGGAACCCTTAACTACCAAGTTTGAAGTTTGGGGGACCTATGGCTGCAAATGGGCACAGTGAGGCTGCAATTGGGCATTGTTGACCCTCTTTTCCACTTACTGTAGCTGCACATTTCTCACCCTAGGCTTATACTCGAGTCAATAAGTTTTTCCATTTTTTGTGGTAAAATTAGGTGCCTCGGCTTATATTCGGGTCGGCCTATACTTGAGTATATACGGTACTTGTAGTTGAGAGAAGAAAAGAAGTCTAGATGGCCACACTACTATAGAAATCACCTGTATTTAGAAAATTGCAAAACAGGGTAAAAACATCAAGAAAATAGAAACAGAGAAACAGGGTGACCCGCTACACTATCGCTTACTCATAGCAGACTGATTTGAGTAAGTGTTAGTGTAGCACGAAACATGTCAGTGGGTCACCCTGCTTTTCCAATGCCATTTTCTTGATGTTTTTACCCTGTTTGGCCATTTTTTAATAAAGGTAAATTCCGCAGTAGTGCGGCCATCCGGACTTCCTTTTTCTCTCATCATCAGCTGTGAGCTGGGCCTGCATCTATTTAGTGCTATTGCCTCAGTGTGTGGCTGGTGGATCTGGAGCTGTGTTTTCTCTCTTGTTCATCCACTTGAAGTTGGGCAAAGTTCCTAATCCATTTTTTGAACAGAATCTATATTTATGTAATGTAAATTAGAAGAGGGGCATATTTTCATACACAGTGCTTTAGCAAACCAAAAATTACTCAGTTAGGATTTACATCTACTTTAAGGACAGCAGATATCTGTAGGCCTCATGTACACTGCTGCTGCTAAATGGACGTTTAGGAGCAGTTGGGCATTTTTTTCAACTGCTCCTACACAGGGTACACAGGGTTGTTTATAGTAGTTTCTAGGCAGTTGAGTTTAGAAGCCTTTTTTGGAAAGCAAAAAAATGAGTTCAGACGCTGAGTTTAGAGGCATTTCAAGCGCCAAACGCGGCTAAACGCAGTAACTCGCGTTTAGTTTACAGGCGTTTGTCATTTTTGGCTATCTTGAAAAAAATATATATATATATTTTCAACCGATTCTAAACGCAAACGTGGCTAAACGCGGCATGTAAATGCAGCAAAACAGGCATTTTACACGTGGGTTACGCGTTAAATCGTTCAGGAGATGTTGTAAAAATATCCCGTGTACATTAAGCCTTAACCTTCTTAACCTTTTATATATCTTTACATTAAAAAAAGGCCTCTGCCTCCCTGCTGCAATGCAAACTTGTAGTAGTTTAACTTGACACCCTAAAGGTTAATTTTCCAGATACATGGAGTGAGAAAACCATCAGTAGTAGATTTACTTTTTACGTCCATGACTCCCAGGATGGGCAATCTTAGGGGATTCCTGAGCTGTCAGCCTTAATGATGTCAGTTACACAGTGGGAAGTATTGCAACTGCAAAAGCTTTCAGTTCAGGTTTACTGAAACATGAGAGAGCGTAAAACAAATCAGATGCCTTGCAGAACAACCACAGTCATTATAAAAAATTAAGTACATCCCAAAAGACAAACATGAAAATTTTACTGAAATTTTTACTGAAACTACAGGTAAAGGTAATATCCTTCAATAAGAACACAAGAAAAATAATCTTTATTAGTCAACAAAAACATCAATAGATGTAATAGTGTACTGTGGAAAATGTAAGTACACCGTTGACATCAGAAGCTGGCATTGCCCCCTGTAGCAGAAATTACTTTTTGTAGGCATTTTGTATAACTGCTCCCCCAGTCTCTGGCATGAACATTTGACCACATTTCCATGCAAAATTCCTTCAGTTGTAAAAGATGTCTGTAGGTTTCCTTGCATGCATTTAAGAACACAAAGGGGTTGATTTACTAAAGGGAAATAGACTGTGCACTTTGCAAGTGCAGTTGCTCCGGAGCTTAGGAAATGAGCAGAAGCTCTGCTGACTTCCATCATCCAATCACGTGCAAGCAAAAATAATTTTTTTTTTAAATTTCCCTTGCACGTGATTGGGTATTCTTTGCAAAGTGAAGGCTTACCTCATTTACTAAGCTCTGGAGCAATTGCACTTGCAGAGGGCAACTGGACTTTGCAAGGTGCACAGTCTGTTTGCATTTAGTAAATCAACCCCACAATGTTCCCTCCATTGTTGTTGCATCAGAATAGAAAGTACCATAACCTAACAATGAATCAAGTGTCATGAAAATACCCAAAGCCTTGGCAGAAATAAAATATGTTTTGCCAACTTGCATATACTATAATATCTTTATATTATTCTGTGCTTTCTTCTGAGCAAAACATCAGGAAGCTTATAACATAAAAAATGACAAGAGCATTTCCCCTCTTCTTCATATACTATTGGCTGACTTCTATGTCCATCACATTTCTAGAGTGACATGGTATTTAATAGCAGCCTTTCCTTTCCCTTGTCCTCCCTTTTGCTCTGCATCATAACAGAGGTAGCATTTTATGAGTCTGATGGCCCTCACATGGTCTCACGGCCCTTTGGTATTTGAAGTGCAGCCCTATGACCTCAGCAGTCTATAGTAGAAACATAGATTAGGGGTAATAGCATGGATCTCTACTAGCCTCCCCTGGTTTCAAATTGTCTTCTGCATCATGTCTCCAGGTCTCTTACCATAATTTAATCCAATAGGTCTGCAGTCTGGCTGTCCTCTCAAGCATTACATATATTAAACATTTGGTGATCAGGGGCAGCAGAAGAGCACCCCTATAGCTCAAACATTGACAACCACTTGTGTAGAAGCTTTTCTCAATCTTTTTACCCAAGAGAAACCTTTGAAATAATTTTCAGGTCTCAGAAAACCTTTCCAAAAAACAATTAATTGTAGGTCAGTAGGAAAAACGCCCCTTACATTGGTGGTCAAAAATGCAACCGTTACAGACAGCTAAAAGATCATTGAATCCATGCACCTGGTCCTGCCAAGCGACATTGACCCTAGAACTATGCAGGCATCATCAAAAGGGAAGTCCATCAACCAGAGCTCAAGGTACATCTAGCAACCTCTGGAGGAACCCTAGGGTTCCATGGAACCCTGGTCAAGAATGGCTGATATATGCCAACAACTCAGGCTCCATCAACAACCTGCAACTATTAATAGTAGAAGTATCTTCAGATTTTGTCTAAATAAATGTTAAACTCAACTTGTACTTTAGTTATTTAGGGCTAAGTGACAGGCTCATTTTAGACCAGTGTAATGAGCACACACTGACCTTCCATTCACTCCCCTGCTACTGTGTTTCAGCCTGTGAAAAATGTATGTATTATGATCTAACACATGGTTGCACCAATCTATTGGCAAGAGATGGACTTTGAGCAACAATAATTGTACTGTTGTTATTCATGTGTACTGCAAAGATCATTAATTTAATACGTAACTCAACTACATTTGTGGAAACTCTTCCATTATACTTAAAGCTAAACTTTGGGCTGATATAAAAGACACAGTTGCAGGTTTGTATTCATTGATACATTTTGTAATGCATTTTTTAAAATGCAGTCAGTTGGAATATCTGAATTTGACTAGGTTTTAGTCTTTTGCAGTCCTTGTATAGCAGAGCTCAGAACTGGAGAGGATGAAGCAGCACAGTTCATGTGCTAGCAAAAAACATGCTGATTGGAGGCGAAAGCAGAGTGACAGCCTATCAAGCTGCTGCTGCTTCTCCTTTTACTTTCCAGTCACAGGCTATGAATGGGAGTGAAACCTGTTACTGCAGTCCAGAAAAAAAATCCAATCTCCGGCCCTTCTAGATAGGGTTGTATTGTGTGGCAAAGCTGTGAAATTCATAGAACTGGATGGACAGAAATATAAATCCCGGGTAAAATATCTACCTTGTTTTGTATTTCATCTGTGTACATGTAAACCATAACTGACATTTAATTTGCTGCAGCACTGTACTGTATAACATATAATATAATGTATATATCCTGCAGCCACTTCATGTCTACATGCACTCCAGCAATTCCTGCATGACATTTCTCAGGAAAGGTTTCCTGATGGTGACAACAGAGAACCCAAATGTGTGTTGAAAAGGTAATTTGTTGTCTCCTTCAGAAGCCCATATGACGAAAGTAGAATAATAGGATTTTTCCTACAGCTTACCTGTTAAATCCTTTTCTTGGAGTACATCACGGGACACAGAGCAGCTATAGTAATTACTATCTAGGTTATACGCCACCTATAGTTGAATGGACACTGGCACACCCAAAAGACAGGAAGTCCCCACTCTATATAACCCCTCCTATACAGGAAGTACCTCAGTTTTGTAGCAAGCAATTCCCAAAAGAGGGGAGGGGCCACTGTGCCCTGTGATGTACTCCAAGAAAAGGATTTTACAGGTAAGCTGTAGGAAAAATCCTATTTTCTTTATCGTACATCACAGGACACAGAGCAGTTATAGTAATTACTATCTGGGATGTCCCAAAGCAATGCCCCTGAGGGGAGGGAGACACCATCATAGAAACTGCCACCAAAGAAGGACCTACTCTGCTATTTGTAATAGGCTGAGGCCAAAGGCAGTATCTTCTACCTGATTGACATCAACCTGGTAAAAACCCTGTAGATGTATAAACAAAAGACCAAATAGTGGTCTTGTACACCTGGGCCACTGACATGCGATGATGGATGGCCCAAGATACTCCCACACCTGGTAGAGAATCTCTCCCTATAATTTTTAATTTTTTGTCATTTAAACCATAGGCATCGTTGATAAAACTGGCAGATCCACTGCTAAATATTCAACCTGGATGTCGCCTGCCCTTCCTGGGCTCTTCTGGTAGCACAAACCAGGATTCCTGACTTGTGCTGACAACTCAAGTAGACTCTGAGCGTCTGAACTACCTCTAGAGTAGGTAGCAATCTTTCTCCTGTCAACTGTGGATTAGGAGAAAAGTAAAAGGCAAGACACTGAAAAAAAAAATATTAATTGTAGAACTTGGAATCCTGGGATCTCACCACCCAGAAATATCTCACTGATGTGATACTATAAATTAAATTGGCTAACAATATGACAAAAAACATATACCATATATCAATAAATGTGTATATGACATAAAATCGTGACTCCCCCCCATTTAGAGTCCAGAAAACACAGCAATCTGTTGTAACAATCAAAGGCTTCTGGTTGCTCTTGTGTATTTCCTGCTTTCACAATCAAGTTCACCCTTTAGTGCCACCACCACCTTACGAAATGGCCACTCACCAAATACCAATTGAGCATTCGCCTTTGGTTTATTAGATTGGATAACCACTCCTTTAATCGATCAATCTTCAATGTTCTGGTGTCAACAAGCCTACACCAAGCTTATTCAGCCATGTATGCAGGTACCAATTAGGTTAGCATGAAGGTCTCCTCTCTCAAGCATGCGTCCCAAACAATTAGGTCCCCTCTACTGGCGTTCACGTATTTCCAAAAGTCCCAGCAGCCTCTACGCGTTTCGCAATCTCGTTGCGTCGTCTAAATCGAGGGGAGATTGATGGATTAAAGGAGTGGTTATCCTTCTAATGAACCAAAGGCGAATGCTCAATTGGTATCTGGTGAGTGGCCATTACGTAAGGTGGTGGTGGACAATGAACTTGATTGTGAAAGCAGGAAATACACACGAGCAACCAGAAGCCTTTGATTCTTATAACAGATTGCTGTGTTTTCTGGACTTTAAACGGGGGAGGGGGGGTCACGATTGTATGTCATATACACATGTATTGATGTATGGTATATGTTTTTTGTCATATTGTTAGACAATTTAATTTATAGTATCACATCAGTGAGATATCTCTGGGTGGTGAGATCACAGGATTTGCACAGCAGGGGTACCCTGTGGATTAATGCTATCTAGTAGTTAGCGCAGTCCATTTTTTGTCCATATAATTTAATCCTATGCACGGGTTTGTTTGATTGCAGCACACTACATATAATAGATTTGGTGCGCCGGTACCTTTACATTTTTTTCCCAAATAAGCACATATGTATGTAGTCCCAGGAAAACAAATGCATATGTATACAGCTTAATGTAAATAAACAGACATATGCAGTACAAATGAAAACATGCCAGCATGTGTTTAAGCAATATGCATCTATGGAAGCATGCATTTATGGAAGCATGTGCTTATGCAACTATGCATTTAGGCAAAATATGAAGGCGTGCACTGTACACACGCATTTATGCAACATGTGCCCATGGAAACAAGCATTTTCGCAAAGAGCAAGCATGCATTTATGAAACGTGTTTATTCAACATTACGCAACACATATCTATGCAGACATGTATAAACATGCATCTTTATGCAACCATGTATCTTTATGCAATCATGTATCCTTATGCGATCATGTATCTTTATGCAATCAAGTATCGTTATGCGATCAAGTATCTTTATGCAACCATGTATCCTTATGCGATCATGTATGACCATGTATATTTAAGCAAACATGTATAAACATGCAGCTTTATGCGATCAAGTATCTTTATGCAACCATGTATCTTTATGTGACCATGTATCTTTATGTGACCATGTAAAACCATGTATATCTAGACAAACATGTCTAAACATGCATCTTTATGCAACCATGTACCTTTATGCGACCATGTATCTGTATGTGATCATGTATCTTTATGCGATCATGTATTACTATGTATATCCAAGCAAACATTTATAAACATGAATCTTTATGCAATCACGTATCTTTATGCGATCATGTATCTTTATGCGTTCATGAATAACCATGTATATTTATACAAACGTGTCCAAACATGAATCTTTGTGCAACCATGTATCTTTATGCACTCATGTATAAACATCTATATTTATGCAAACATGAATAAACATGCATCTTTGTGCAACCATGCATTCTTGTGCAACCATGATAATGTATCTTTATGCAAACATGTATAACCATGTATATTTATGTGAATATGTAAAAACATGTATCTTCAGCAACCATGCGTTTCAGCAACCGTGCATTCCAGCAACCGTGCGTTTCAACTAGTTTGCAAGCAAGCACCTGCTTAACTGCAGTTGGCCCCATGCTAGACCTGCAGGATTTAGCCAAGCACATATGCACTATACTAAAGATACAACTCCTTAAAATGCACCCATGCTCATGTTTTTCCAAATGTGTATATTTAAACATGCATTTAAGCAACAAGTTTGCAAGCATGTACGCTGCACCTGCCTACAGAGCAGTCAACAATACTTTAAAGTGAACTGCTAACCATCCAGGGGTGTATCAACTTACAGTTATACAGTCCCCCTGGATAAGCAGTAAATATGCAGCATATAATCATGACTTGTCTGTCACACAGTTCTCCCATAGTAAGTACTCACACTTTGTTAGTATCCATGGGCTGCTGCTATGTCTCCAGAGGCCTACTAAACCTGTTGCCACATGGCATGGCCGCCCTTCATGCCTATATAAAAATAGGCCATACTGAGTGAACCTGTGCTCTCTAGTGGCTGGAGGAGAAACAGCAGCCCACATGAGTAAGAGTAAATAGCATGATTAAACAGCACACTGCTCCCAGTGGCCACCAGGAGAACAGACAGTCAGAACAAAAAAAGAGAAACTGAAAACAAATGCAGACTTACCATTCCTGCTGAAGGACTCTGAACATAACAGGAGTCCAATCTTCACCCATCACGGCAAGCTTTGTCATAAAGGACCTTCAGAGACTGGGTCCCCCCTTAATCTGGGGTCCACTCCCCTGGACCTGTATAGCACCCTGCAGGAAAGCACCTTGGTCAGAACAAACACTGCACAGGATTCCATTACGCAGGGTCCATCGCCGTAAGGCTGCATTACAGGCAAACCTTGAGGAATCTTCTCTCCTTCCAATGAGGCTCGGGTACCATCCATTTTGGCTGACAGCTTTTTCGAATGGATCAGATTGAAGTCCATGATTATTAATAGAACTGTCAAGACCTACAAGTATGTTCCAAGAGCACATGTATCACATCAGTGACCACCACCTTACAGACACCGGTGAAAAAACTGAGGTACTTCCTGTATAGGAGGGGTTATATAGAGGGGGGACTTCCTGTCTTTTGGGTGTGCCAGTGTCCATTCACCTATAGGTAGCATATAACCCAGATTGTAATTACTATAGCTGCTCTGTGTCCGTGATGTACGATAAAGAAAACAGATTTGAGCATTTGAAGTATAAATGAAAGAAGTGTCAAATAAGATAAATTGAGGAGGTGGTTAGTTGAAAATGATAGTCTGATATCATTAGTTGACAGCTATCACATTTTGGAGGTAACAGAACCCCCTGCTTCAGATCTTCACCCAATGTATCATAATGGGTAAAGAGAAAACTCGGTTAGGGACACCATTACTTGAAGCCCAACTCCAGCAAACCTAAAAACCCTACCTTGCTGTGGGGCTGCACCTGCATTGCAAGGGTTGACTGCTTATTTCTGTCCAAGGGATGGAAAAGCAGTTTAACTTAACTAATCCTTCACTCTTCTGGCAGACAGCACTCCCCCACGTTTCAGTGGTGGACTGTCTCTCAGCGTCCTCCCATCCAATGCAATGCTATGGAGGACATCAAAGGACCTTAGACTGTAGAAGGGGAGATGCTGCAGGGACTGGTCTAGCAGTGAAGAGGAGCGGAGGATCAGGTAAGTAAAAGCGCTTTACCAAATCACCTAGGCATATGCAATCAGTTAACCCTAGACATCAATGAGAATTTTTAGGTTTTATTGAAGTTCAACTTTAACCTAGAGTTCTCCACATTATCAGAACTTAAAAAACTTTTCCAGGGGAAGAGTGTTGTCACCCTATAACAAGAAGTGCCTGAACAAGGAACGTCATAGCAAGATCACAAGATATAATTTCAAAGAATGCTGTAAATTTAAAGATATTGAAAATGGCTTTTGAAATTACATTATCATGTTAAAGCCTATATGAGATTTTACTGAAAACCCATTTTCTACTATTCAGTATGTTTGGCATAATGTATCAGTTTCATTAAGAAGATTGTTATTTGTAAATATGTTGCAAAGTTTTTTACCTTAGGCATGCCATAGATTGTTCAGTTTTCTTAGTTTAATCAGCAGGTTTAACAGAAGAAATTGACCCAATTCCCCCATCTACACATTCAAGATGGATGAGGGAATCCACCCAGCTGTGTTATTGTATTCTGACAGCGGAGAGACTTCCCCGCTGTCAGGATACACAGATCAGTACTGCCAGCTATAGCCTGAATCACTGAGCGAAAGGAAAATTTACAACAGAATGTTTGTACTGAAGTCAATTGATAGCTTGACTTCTGTACAACCACAGTGCCCATAAATGTATTGAATTTTGTCCAGTCACTGTTGAACCACCTGAATTTCAATCCATGTATGTGAAGTTTAAAGATCCTGACAATAATAGAACTTCCAGTTTCAAGCTGCTGACTTGAATCGACAAAATCATTGTCAGTCTGCCTTATGCACTCCCTCCGTTGGCCATTGGGCTGCCTTTGAGGTCTACAGGAGGCATGTACATATCTGATAATCAGCCCAACAGCCAACTGCACCAAGTAAGCTAACAACGCTAAATTTATGCCAATGTTGCCAGCTTGCTGAGTGCACTCCTTCAGTTGCCTCCTGCAGACCTGAAAGACAGCCTCATGGCACAGCTTGCTGAGTGCACATGGCAGGCTGACAACACTTTTGCTGATTGCAATTTAGCAGTTTAGGATTGTCAGCTTGAAACAGCACATGATATCTTTGGCAGGATCTTCAGAAATAAACTTTTCAGTAAATAAAAAAAAAAAAAAATTGCTTAAGATAACTGTAAAGTGTGAGGCATGTTAAAAACGTACTGGAAAATAGACATGTGGACAACAAAAAAAAAATTTTTTCGTTTCGTTTTTTTCGTTTCCGTCGATTCGTAATGATTCGTACATTCGTAAGTCGTCGTTGTTCGGATTCGTAGTGATTCGTACATTCGTAAGTCGTCGGTGTTCGTATTCGTAACGATTCGTACATTCGTAAGAGTTATTTTTTCATTGATTCGTTATTTCGTTAGTTTAATTTTCGGACGCATTCATATTTATTCATATATTCGTAACATTCGTAACATTCGTAGATTCTTAATCGGAGCATAATTCATAATTTGATGTAATGTGTATGCTATTATTACATTTTAATAATTTACGAATTAAAAAAAAAAAAGTTAAAAATCGAAAAAAAAAGTTACGAATCGAAAAAAAAACGTTACGAATTTTTTTGTTCAATAGAGACACGGAAAATTACAAATCGAAAAAAAAAAAAAAAAGTTACGAATCGAAAAAAAAAGTTACGAATTGAAAAAAAAGTTACGAATGTACGAATTTTTTGGTACAATAGAGACACGGAAAATTACAAATCGAAAAAAAAAAAAAAAAAAAGTTACGAATTGAAAAAAAAGTTACGAATCGAAAAAAAAGTTACGAATGTACGAATTTTTTGGTACAATAGAGACACGGAAAATTACAAATCGAAAAAAAAAAAAAAAAAAAAAAAAAAAAGTTATGAATCGAAAAAAAAAAAAAGTTACGAAAAATCAAATCGAAAAAAAAAAAAAGTTACGAATCGAAAAAAAAGTTATGAATCGAAAAAAAAGTTACGAATGTACGAAAAAAAAGTTACGAATGTACGATTTTTTTGGTTCAATCCATTCGAAGCACGTTTAGCAGCACCATTGTAAGGGACACGGAAAATTACCAATTCAACAAAAAAAAAAGTTACGAATGTACGAAATTAGTACATTCGTTGTTTCTAATTAGTTTTTTTCGGATTTTCGTTGTTTTTCGGATTCGTTCGATTTGAATGATTCGTTAATCGGATTCGTAGGATTCGAACGATTCGTTACGATTCGTTATTCGGATTCGTACGATTCGAATGATTCGTTCATTCGTACGAAAACGAACGAACGAAAATAACTAAAAAAACGAAAAACGAAAAAAAGACGAAACGAATTGCACATGTCTACTGGAAAATAGATTTTGGATTTATATACACCTTAAGTCTTCTACTAACACTCTATATAGATATTCTGTAACATTTTGTAAATCATCACAATGAAAACATTACATTTCTAGAAATCTGCACTTACTATAAACTTGCAGTTGCCCTCGGAAGACGTTTTTCCCCCTGGTGTTTTCAGCTTTGCATTCATACGTCCCAGCATCCTCCAGCTGAATATTTGGGATCTCCAGAACCGCCTGCAATTTTCTTAGCCTCGCTTTATTCGGAATAAAGCCATTCACTTTCCTCCATGAGATTGCAGGAACAGGGCTGTCAAAAAAGTTAGGAACATGTAAAAGTGTTCTATTCTTGTAAAGGCAGCACTTAATTTCTGCATTTTATGGTTAAAAGTAGCACAAACCCCCAATCACAATGAAAAGTCGTATACCTCTTGATATACTTCGTACTTCATTCCCAGGGGGAAAGCTAAATCTCTAATGAACAGTGCAGGCTTTTAGTCTTATTTTTCATAGCCTGAATATCATAAATATAGGTTGATTTCCTTTTTCTGAGACTCAACTAGTGATGGAGAATGGAGCATTACAAAGAACAAACAGCGACTCACCGTTACAAAGCAGGCATTGTGAGAGCAATTCAAGTTTCGTTTTTTTTTTTTTTTTAAATCAAGGTTTTGGATGGCAAAGTTCTGGTTAAAGCTAAACTCCAGCCAGGGAACCCTTCCCTGAACAATCAGTTCAGTTTTTTAAAACAAGGGACAGAAACAAGGTGTGTCAGCAGTGGGCCGGACTACATCATCAGTCTTCCCTCCCAAGGAGGCACCATGGAGGGTCAAGTGACAACAAATGGGAATGTGGTGGGTGGACGAAAATATATTTTTCTGTTTAGAACAGAGAAGGATTAGGATTTTTATTACATGGAATTAGATCTATCCTTGCATGGTCAGTTTGCATCTTTTCTTTCCATTGGGGAGCTACATGGCAGCCGTACCGATGAATAGTGGGCCTGGGGTCCTTCATTTAGACACGCAGTAATCCAACCTTGATATATACACTGGCACAGCCCTCCACAGTCTGAGTGACAGCGGAATCATTGTGAGTCTTCATCCCCAGTCCTCAGAGTTTGGGGTTGATTTAATAAAGGCACATAGTCTGTGCACTTCACAAAGTGCAGTTGTAATCTAATCTAATCCAGGACATAGTAAATGAGGTAAAGCTTCACTTTCAAAGAATACCCAATCACATGCAAGGAAATTAAAAAAAAAAATGCATTTTTGCATGTACATGATTGGATGATGGAAGTCAACAGAGCTTATGCTCATTTACTAAGCTGTGGGACAACTGTTCTTGCCAGTCTTTTTGCCTTTAATAAATAAACCCCTTTATGTTTAGGATTTTCAAGTACGAGAAATGTTTAGTGAAAGTGTAAGGTTGGAACTGATGTATATTCTGTGGTATGACTTTGCATACACTTTGAGGCCTTTCCACTTTTTGCTGAAACTATAATAATCCTTTATAACCCTGTTATATCCACCTTTTGCCAATTTTTTTATGTACTATGCTAGGTTCTAACCTCTAAAATATTGTGATCATGCTTTACTTTCGTATTTCAAAGTTGACCCACATCACCCTAAAATATTCAGGTCATTACTTTTGGCCGCAGAATCCAATAAGACCCGAGAGGTATTTATAGGCCTCGTGCACTCTCAGTAATGTGTTTACTGCATTGTAAAGATAGCTACACGTGCTTATGAATTGTCTTTATATATCCAGCTAAAAGTACTCATAAACATTCTGGCCAAAGGCTTTATTTAGTGTGAAGGCCAGAGAAGACTTTGCTGATTCAAGCTGGGGGAAATCAATAACGCATAGAGAGAAGCAAGATGATATTTTAAGTAAAATATATTAACTTTTACAATGGAAGGCTGAAAACCATTTTGAATGTTAATGCGGTAGTTTTAACTACCATTTTTTACATCACTCCTGCAAGAGGTTATAAGGGTCTATTTTATATGCATAGCAAAAGTTCAGAGAAGAAAATATTAGTATTTAAAGGAAAATTCCTGTGTCTTGTAACATTGATATGTGCACTGGCTATACAAGCCACTATGGAATTTAATAATATAAAAAATTATATTTCCATTATAAATGGCAGCAAGTCTTACATTTATACATCTTCCTAATATATATAATGTATAATGTATATTCCTTAGGACTATGGCAACTGTCTTAATCACTGGAACATACACCAGAATCCCAACCTTATTGCTCCTGTAAGTGTCTGACAACCTCTCCCAAAAGCTTGTACAGAAACTCGAAAGGATTGATTTACTAAAAGAAAATAGGTCATTCACTTTGCAAAGGCATCTTGCAAGGGAATTTTCTCTAGAGCTAAGTGAATGTGGTGAATTTCACTTTGCAAAGCATACCCAATCACGTGCAAGGAAAAGAAAAATAAATAGTATTTTTATTTAAATATGAGTGGATGATGGAATTCGGCAGACCTCATTTATTAAGCTAGGGAAAATACTCTTACAAAGTGCCATTTACCTTGCAAAGTGAACAGTCTTTAGTAAATCAAACCTATAGGGGGCAATTTAGTAAAACTGGAGCACTCAGAATCTGGTGCAGCTGTGCATGGTAGCCAATCAGCTTCTAACTTCAGCATGTTCAATTAAGCTTTGACAATAAAACCTGGATTTGACCCTGACTGTTTTTTATGCACAGCTGCAACAGATTTTACGCAAGTTTTAGTAAATCTTCCCCTGTAGAGTCTTAATATAGGCAGCTCTTTAAACTCAGAATGGCATCCTTACCTCAACTAATATGTGGTTAAAATCTTTGTAATTATTTATCTTTTTAAATATACTTTTTTTTTTATTGTTTTTATCTGCATCCTTATAAGCTCAAATTGAATTGCAATTAGATCTTGACAATGGGAACTCTAAAGTTGGCCACCCAGATTTCTAGCTGATTGTACAGTCACCTTTAAATTCACCATACACTTTACAATTTCTACAATATTTGCACAATTTGCCTTATATTTGCCAAAACTATACGATAGGAGGACCTACTATCCATTCAATTTGTAATCAGCCAGGCAGGCCATTGTGCTACAAAATCTAGATAATAGGGGTAACCAGTGCGCTCAACCAAAAACTATTAAATCAAATAAGGAGAAAAATGGAAAAGGAAAGCAGCCAACATATAAGTGATCTCACACTTGTAAAGGTAAAATTGAATGAAGAGGGTATGTGGCGCTAACCCTTATGTAAATCAATAAATAATCTAAAAATAATCTAAAATGACCAGTTTGCAAAGCTCAGAGTATCCGAAAGATGAGTGACCTTTCACATAAATAGATATATAAAAACATAAAATAATGAACTAAATAGATAAAATTCCTTAATAGCAATACACATAAAATATTGAATAAATATAAGACGTGTGTATAAAATGAAAAAATGTTCAATAAAAGTGATGGTGCTAAAATAACCGTGCTGAAAATAAATATATGTGCTGGGGTAAAAATGATGATGGAGTTGGGTTAAAAATAGTGAACACGAAATCTTCTAGCAATAAAAGGTGCACAGTGCAACGTGCAAAATATGTGAATAAAGAACCAATAGAGAACCGATAAATTGGTTCTGAAAGTGCAAGGGAATTGCAAGGAAATTGCAAGGGAAATTAATGATTGAATGTGCAGAAATATCCAAAATAATGACAAAGTGACCATACAGATGAAAAGAGTGTGTCACTGTAGGTATGGTATAATCAGATGATACCAAAACAATAATATCGCTGAAAAAAATTATTAAAAAATAAAAGTAAAATTTGGTGCACTACAAGTCCCAGCTTGTAAAGAAAAAAATGGCGGAAAATAAACGATAAAGTCCACAATCTGGAACAATGAAGAGCATAATGCTCTGGAATAAGTGAAGGTGAGTAGAAATATTCAGGAATCTTTGTGTTGATCACAGTGATGATCCGTGCAGGCAGTGCTCTGTGCTGACTTCAGGGGTGCACCCTACTAGTTCCCCCAGCCTCTCACCTCTATTTGCGGCCCCTACAGGCCTAGTGGAGCAGATAGCCTCTAAAGTGGCAAGCCTGGTCACTTTCCGGGTCCTCTTTCTTATGGGCTCCTATGGGCTCCTATGGGCTCCTATAGGCTTCTATGGGCTCCTATGGACTCCTACTCCGATCCAAAAAGGCACTCCAGGGGTAAGGGGTCACTCACGGGTTAGATCAGCATGTAGGGGTTAAAGGTACAAAGAAGCGCTCCAATGTGTAGTAAAAAACAGGTTTATTGAAACAAAAATAATATCCACTCACATTTAAAGTTTTCTTGCATCAGCATAGATGAACTTCCGGTCGCGGCCGCAAACCAGAAGTAGAGCGATAGGCACCTGACTTCCTTCCTCCCTCACTAGTATCGTCACTAGCACACGTGACTTTGACATCTATGCTGATGCAAGAAAACTTTAAATGTGAGTGGATATTATTTTTGTTTCAATAAACCTGTTTTTTACTACACATTGGAGCGCTTCTTTGTACCTTTAACCCCTACATGCTGATCTAACCCGTGAGTGACCCCTTACCCCTGGAGTGCCTTTTTGGATCGGAGTAGGAGTCCATAGGAGCCCATAGAAGCCTATAGGAGCCCATAGGAGCCCATAGGAGCCCATAAGAAAGAGGACCCGGAAAGTGACCAGGCTTGCCACTTTAGAGGCTATCTGCTCCACTAGGCCTGTAGGGGCCGCAAATAGAGGTGAGAGGCTGGGGGAACTAGTAGGGTGCACCCCTGAAGTCAGCACAGAGCATTGCCTGCACGGATCATCACTGTGATCAACACAAAGATTCCTGAATATTTCTACTCACCTTCACTTATTCCAGAGCATTATGCTCTTCATTGTTCCAGATTGTGGACTTTATCGTTTATTTTCCGCCATTTTTTTCTTTACAAGCTGGGACTTGTAGTGCACCAAATTTTACTTTTATTTTTTAATAATTTTTTTCAGCGATATTATTGTTTTGGTATCATCTGATTATACCATACCTACAGTGACACACTCTTTTCATCTGTATGGTCACTTTGTCATTATTTTGGATATTTCTGCACATTCAATCATTAATTTCCCTTGCAATTTCCTTGCAATTCCCTTGCACTTTCAGAACCAATTTATCGGTTCTCTATTGGTTCTTTATTCACATATTTTGCACGTTGCACTGTGCACCTTTTATTGCTAGAAGATTTCGTGTTCACTATTTTAAACCCAACTCCATCATCATTTTTACCCCAGCACATATATTTATTTTCAGCACGGTTATTTTAGCACCATCACTTTTATTGAACATTTTTTTCATTTTATACACACGTCTTATATTTATTCAATATTTTATGTGTATTGCTATTAAGGAATTTTATCTATTTAGTTCATTATTTTATGTTTTTATATATCTATTTATGTGAAAGGTCACTCATCTTTCGGATACTCTGAGCTTTGCAAACTGGTCATTTTAGATTATTTTTAGATTATTTATTGATTTACATAAGGGTTAGCGCCACATACCCTCTTCTTTCATTGTGCTACAAAGTTATTGATAAATATAAAAATGATTGTACAGTCAGATTGTAAGACACACAATTGCTTGAATTTGACTTGGTATCAGTCTCTTGCAATCCCCTGTACAGTAGAGCTATGACTAGTGGAGGGAGAAGCTGTACAAGGAGCCAATCAGTTGTGGTGTAGTGCTCATGTGCTGACCAGGAACATAATAAGAGGAGAAGAGAGCAGTGTAACAGAGAGGTGAGCTAATCAGTCTGTTGCTTCTCTTTTCACTGTCCAGTCACAGGCTGTGGAATAGACAAGACATGTAAGGTCCTGTTCATACTGTACTGTTGCAACACACTATAACGCATGTGCCCATAGTGCTAAGGTCACCAATACGTGGTGTTCATTTCTCTGTGCGATTTTTAAAATATGACCTGTACAATATTTTTTTCCCATTCAAAAGAGTTGTGAGGTCTGTGGAATAGTGCATAATATTGCATTACAGCGTCCATTAAAAGCCGCAAATAAAACAGAGCTGAAATAATGACGTATAGATGTAAATGGGTTCTAAGTGTTACTGAACAATAGCAGAAAACAAATCAGATTTCTTGCCCTGACAGACAGGACTGCACAAATCCTTTGGCATATAATTCAGGCCCCACATACAAGGGGGTGCTGATAAGTATTGAGCCTTACCAGAAAAAAATTGAGCTAGGAAGCTGTAAATTGCAGGGTGTACTGGCCAATGTGTCTATATTCAATGGTGAAAAAAAAAATCAACTACCTATGAGTTTAACGTATCTTTCTTTTTTAGGTACAAAATTAACATGGCAGCACCTCCAGAAAAATTCAATGTGGAAGAGCACAGGACCATAATCAAGTTCCTGTTTCTCCAAGGGAAAGGTGCAAAGCAGATCCATGATGAAATGTCACAAACTTTGGGTGACAGTGGCCCTTCATATGCAACTGTTAAACATTGGGTTGTCAATTTTAAAACTGCCCATTTCAGTGTTAAAAGTGAGAAACCCAGGGGAATGCCTGTTTCTGTCTCTGTGCCTGCAAATGTGAAAGCCATCCATTACATAATCATGAAGGGCCGCCGAATATCAGCCAAAAGTATTGCTACATATCTGGGAAAATCACGTGAGAGAGTTGGTGCCATGATCCACAACGACTTGAAAATGAGTAAGCTTGCAGCAAAGTGGATCCCAATATTTTTGACAACCGAACAAAGGGGGAACTTGTGGCGACATCGGTGGCTGTTTTAAAACATTTTGAAAGAAATTAATTTCCTGGACAAACTGGTAACTGGTGATGAGACATGGATCTACTGTTATGATCCTGAGACAGAGGAACAGTCTAAGGAATGGAGGCACTGTAGTTCCCCCAGGCCAAAGAAGTTCCATGTGCAAAGGTCAGTGCAAAAGCGAATGACAACAGTTTTTTGGGATAAGAAGGGAGTTCTGCTGGTGGACTACCTCCAAAAAGGTTCAACCAACATGTTACTGTGCTTTATTGACAAAGTTGAGGCAAATTATCAAGGAAAAACATTGATGAAAGCTCTCCAAAGGTGTCATCCTATTGCATGACAATGCCTCGTCACACACTGCAGGTGAAACAAGCGTAAAATAGACCTCCTTAAGCTTTCAAGAGATGCCCAATCCACCCTATTCGCCCGACCTGGCCTCTTCTGACTATCATCTGTTCCCTAATCTCAAAAAACACCTAATAGGGAGAGCGATTTGGGAGTGTTCCGGAGGCAACTAATGCTGCAAATGAGTCGGAAGAATTTTACTTGCAGGGACTTAAAAAGCTGCATGACAGATGTCGCAAGTGCATTGACTTCTTGAGGGTATATGTAAAATAGTGTGGCAGTTACAGCTTCCTAGCTAAATTTTTTCTGGGTAAGGTTCAATACTTATCAGCACCCCCTCGTATGTGGGTCATCTGTGCCTTTAGCTGTTCATCTGTGTATTGAGCTTTGTTTGAGTTTAGCTTTAGCATTTACCTGACTAAGAAAAAATGTAATGGTAGGTCCTTGAATTACATTATTTTGGTAAATCTAAACAAGATTATACAGTCAGATTGTTCACACACATCCCTGAACAAATGGAAACCAGTAAGGGAAAAACACTGCTAAACTGAGGAAGTGGCATATTTTAGCTTTGAAACGCGTCTTTGGTGCTGCGTAATCAATAAACTTCATGTCCGAATTAAAAATGTCAGTCAGTGGGTTTTTTCCTTCTTTGTAAACCAGTCGATCACCTTCCTGATGTTCCCCCATGAGGCCCTAGAACCAGCTTCCTAAAGACATCATGACCTATTAACAGATTAAAAATGTAGATGCGCAGCCAGCTGGTGGTTCTATATACCTTGGCCCTTGTAAATCTACTTTGGAACAATGACTAAGTCCCTAGCCACATTTACAAGGAGTTACTTCCCTCCATTCATGTTGGGCTTGAGTCCCTTAAAGCTAAGTGGCTCTCTGACCTCCCTGAGCTGGATGAAGAAGATTGGGAGGAAATGTGGGGATGCTCCTTTTCCCAGTTGGTGTCTACTAGGGATAGACTTATCCAATTTAAGATTCAACACCTCATTGACCTTACTCCCGTGCAATTACATAGAATATATCCATCAGTCCCTGCTACCTCCTGGAAGTGTTTATCAGATTTTGCAGACTTCATAAAAATTTTCTGGCGATGTTTATCAGTCCAGACATTCTGGACTGCTGTAACTTCTGTCATCCTCTCGGTCACTACTATTCAGGTGCCATTGACAATTAATGTCTGTCTATTGGGTCTGGTGGACTCCCTAGCTCCTCATAGGGCTCCTATGACTCTCTTGGGTCTTTTACTCTTTTATGCATGTAAAGCAATTGTTCTGAATTTTTGGAAGCATCTGGACAATTCAGCCTTATCATTGTATAAAGCAACCAATTTAGCTTGTGGCTGTGCTAAAAAGTTTCATAAAGTTTGGGATATATGGATAGATTCCCCATCTAGGAACAATTTCCTGTAAATTTGCTGTCATAGTGGTGATACGCCTATTTGTGCATCCCTTAACCTAGTTTGGTGCTGATTTTTAGGGTAGTGCCTTGATCTATGAGTACTGGAATTTATTCCCTTTTGTGGTTTGAGCATACTTTTTGTTTTGTTTTTTCACAGTTTTTTATTGTTATGTTTCGTGAGCCTGGGTATGGGTAGGCTCTGTTTTGTATGATTTAAACTCTTTAAATGTGAATAAAAAGAATCTTAAAAAAAAAAAAATGTAGATGCGCTAACTCCACCAATATTTGAGCAAACAAGTGAATAAAATTCAACACACTAAATCAAGGGTTTATGCATAAGACCAAGGGCGACCTAACCTTTGTCCTGTGTGGAGGCAGAGATATTCTCCACACAGGTACTTGGAAGGTTACATCTACCAAACCACTTGATCATTCACAACCTTGCCAAATGTAAGTTGCTTATTTTCTTGTCTACTCTTACGTTTTACACCTCCTACTAATACCATCCACCATGTACTATACTATAAAGGCTCTTTTTTCCTCTCCCTTTATTTTTTCAGTGGACCCTTAAGAGTTTGGCTTCCTCCATTCTTTATATACCAATGAAGGCCACTACCCCAAGAGCACTAAATGTTTCTAGGTGGATCTTGTATCATTTATTTATAAACTCGACAACTATTGCTACAAAGGTAATTTAATTTTATGAGATGAAGAAATTATGGTTGGCATAGCTTTTGAAAGTCCTGAGTTTAAACGTGTTTCATATAGCAGTTGAAATATAAAATTATGGCAAATTCCCCAAAATTTGATTACCTTTAATTCTTCTTTTGTCCAAATGAAAGAAATAGATTTTTGAAACCTTTGATTAAAAAGGGCCTCCCATCCCTTTTTAAACTATATAACAAATAAAAGGGCTATATAGTTAGATACAATTTTCCAGATATGCTTTATACTATATTAAAATGTAAAATTACTTTGAGAATTCCTTTTCTTTCCAACAACCTGGTCATTAAAGCCTTTGTTACTTTAGGCATTGAGGTAAAATAGCAGGTACATTAAATCGCTCTCCCTATTGAGTGCACTATTTAAAAGTCATTGCAACGTGCAGGATAGAATAGAGGAGGGAAGATTCCATCACGTCGGAGACAGTCTGTACAAAGAAAGGAAAGATATGCTCACATCAAATACGAACAATCAGTAGGGGCTCTGATTCAAGGAGATTTATTCAAAACACAACAAAGTCTCTAAAGAACAACAACAAAATAAAAAAAAAGGATCAAATTCTTGTTTTATTTTTTCTCGCTTGCAACAAAGGCTTGTGAAATCTTTGAAAGTTATTTTATTTCACAGAGTCTTAATTGGGAAAAGATCTCTTTGTTTATTAGGCTCAAAACGCGTCATCTAAAGCCAAAGCACAGTTTGCAGACAATGGCTAGAGAGAGGGAAATGCTGGGAGTGTGACAGCTGGGAGGCTGATTATTTGAAACATCTTTCTTAGCCATGATGAGTATGGTACATTGCATATTTAACTGCTGTGAAGATATGAATCACGACAATTTTCTGTGCCAACCCAAATAAGCGCAGGACTGAAGGAAAATGGCTAAGAGTAAACAATGTAATCACAAATACTGAACGCTGACAGCGCGTACATAAAGGGTTTATGAGATGGTGCAATTAGGTTATAATTATATTTGATGACATCATGAAGATCATGTAAATGCTCAATACAACAGAATCCAACATAATAAACTCAATAAATATTTTAAGGGCCTTTTTAATGAGACCTCAGTGATTTTCAGTGAAATCTGTTTTTATGGCATTACAGAGGTTAGGTTTTTTTGTAGCGAAAATAAAAATGAAGCCTTCCAACTCAATGTGACATCAAGTCAGAATTATTGACAGTACGGCTCATGCATGTTAGATGTAGCTTTTTAGACGCAAAGCTTTAGGCATTGTTTTATCAGCATGACATGAAAATGATGATCTTTGTTACTCCCAAGATCTCCTGCTCTCTAGCTCCCTTGTCACCTCATCCCATGCTAATCTCCAGGACTTCTCCAGAGCCTCTCCCACCCTCTGGAACTCCCTACCCCTATCTGTCAGACTCTTACTCTGTCCACTTTCAGACGATCCCTGAAAACGAATTTCTCCAAAGGGGCCTATCCGGCCCCCACCTAAAAACTGTACATTTATTTTCTCCATCAGCCCATCCCCCACAGTTATTACCTTTTGTATCTCTTGACCCTCTCTCTTAGATTGCAAGCTCTAAGGAGCAGGGCTCTCTAATTACTACTGTATTAAACTGTATTGTAATTGTACTGTTTGCCCTTATGTTGTAAATCGCTGCGTAAACTGTCGGTGTTATACAAATTCTGTATAATATTAATAAAAAATAATGATTTGAGTGTGTGTGTGACTACTATTTTTCATATCCCTGTACATTGTGCTTGCTAAGAAATACATCTAACACTTTTTTGAAATGATCTACATCCTTCCACATCCTTACCAATCTAAGTAAAAACCCCTCTCACAGTTTGGGATTAAACCACTTCTTGTCCAGCTTTATTGTGTGGCCGTAAGTCTTCTTTCGAGACCTTAGGTTAGTTTCCTCTTAATGCTAGAGTCACCATTCAAAGATTTGTATATCGTGATCATATCCCCTCCTTATTGTCTCTTCTCCAGGAAGAATATGTTTAATGTTTGTAGGCTTTCCTCATAACTAAGGTCCCCCAGCCCCTTACTAGCTTTGTTGCCCTTCCCTGGACTCTCTCCATTTTAAGCACATCCTTACTGAGCATTGGTGACCAGAACTGGACAGCATATTAGAGATGTGTCTGAGCCAGAGTGTTGTAAAGTGGTAGAATTATAGTTTTATCTCTTTAGTAAATACAATTTGTAATGCAGGCTAATAGTCTGCTGGCCTTTCTTGTTGCAGCTTGGCTTTGCATGCTATTGCTGAGTCTTTTATCTACCAGGACCCCCAGGTCCTTTTCCATCCTTGCTTCCCCTAGAGGTTCTCCCCCCAGTGTGTAACCTGCATTCAAATTCAAACTACATTACTTTACATTTTTTAATATTAAACCCCATCTGCCATATAGCTGCCCACCCCTCTACTCTAAGTAAGTCTTCTTGTAAAGTTGCTATATTCTGTTGTGATGTTTTGCCTTGCTTAGCTTTGTATCGGTTGTGTTTCCTTCTTCATCTTGGTAGCTTTAGAGGTTAGGTTAAGATAAGGTTTAGGGCTTGGCTAATGTTTGGACGTAAGTTGAGCTTTAGTAAGAGGCTTATGCCTGGTACATACAATTTGATTATCAAACGAATGATCATTCGTTTTTTTTGCATGCTAATCTCATATAGAAAATGAAGAGTTTACTAAAGTTACGAAAATTCTCGTACGACAGAATAAAAATAAAAAAAAAGTGATGTAATGCATTGTAGTGTATTTGTATTGTATTTTCGAACTGTACAGATTTAACAAAAACATTTTGTGCTTGTCCTTTTGAATAATATTGGATGAACTGTCATGATTGGCTCTCGAAAGCTGTGTACTAACGATCAGATCGTACGATCACGTTGAAAGCGGTATTTTTCGTACGATTTTCTGATTGTGTGTACGGGCCATTAGGATAATGGCTCAGTATGCAGATTTTGATAAGTTTTAGAGGTTGAGTTAAGAGTTATTTTTATTTGTTATGTTAACAAATGCTAAATGAGGTCAAGTTTAAGTTTAAGGACTAAACTTATAATACAGGTAAATTTTTTAGGCATAGGTGAAGCTTTTGGTTAAGGGTTCGTTTTTAATTACCGGTAATTTAAGTTTTCTAGTTTTCTAGTCTCATTTTTCTTTCCTGTCATATAACTTTTTGAATCCCACACTTCTTGATACCTTTGTGATAGTGGCCAAAACTACCATGTTACCAAAGCAAATGATAATGTGCCACTTGTATCCAGACTGGTTAAGACTAAAAACATTGTAAAAATGTTTTTTTTTTTTTCAGTTTTTTGGAGGGTGCGGGTATAGAATACTGCAGATTAATATTTCTTATTCTTACTGTTAGCCAGATGGCAGGGCTCTAGGCTACTTTTCATGTGTTCTCCTCTGTCTCTTTTCAACTCTTCACTTAATTCAATAGCTTTAATTTAGACATGCCTACATACACACACACACAGACATGCACACCAGTGGCCATATTTTTTTGCTCACACAATCTTATTCTCTAAGGGCTAATTTAGACTTGCTTCGTCTTCAATACACATTAAAGCGCCTAATGCTTCAACATGCTTTTATGATGTGTTTTTGATGCTTTGGTGGGGCTTCGTTGATGCTTCGGTGACGCGTCAGTGATGCTTTGGTGAAGCTTTTTTAAAGCTTTGTTGAAGCTTGGCAGGTGCCCTATATTTATGTGGATATCACATACCTGACATTTCTCCAATACAAAATGAAGCTAAAGCTGAGTTAAAACCCCTTAAAAGCTTTAGGTGCTTCAAGCGAGCTTTGCCATAGACTTCTATGGGGGCTTTGAAGACGCTTTCAAGCACCACTAAAGCTACATGGGGAATAATTTCTGAAGCGAAGTTGAAGCAAAGCAAAGCAAACACAAGGTGTAAACAGGACTGTAAGCTAACCATTGAGTGTGTCCGAAGCCTTGTTTTGAAGCAAGTTGTTTTGTATTGTTACCAATGAGGGAGAAGAATGGGGAGAATTGTACTTTCTTCCTTAGAATTTTATTACAAAATTAAAGACAGCTTAAAACAAAAAATATAACATATAAAGAAGACACAGAATCTGGATTCACATCAAGCAATAGTATAAAGGGAAAAGATCACCCCTTATACAATCAAACAATAAAACACTAATACACCACACTTCATAACCTATTTCTTCCATCCACTCAAACAGTTCAGAGTTAATTGTAGTGTGAACAGTATTTTAAAGATAAACTTCAATAGTGCAGAGCAACTACTGAGTGTTTGAAAATATGGACCAGTACAGCTAAGAAACCAAAATGGGGGGAACAGAGTGTTTTGAGTGCCACAGCCCACCAGCTATACCATATGTACATTCAGGACAACCAGACTCTGAACATCTCACTGGGAACCTGATAGGCACAGACCAGAACCAGAAAGAATCTACATTAGACCTACTTAGCCAGATTAATGTATTACTCTTATGCCGCGTACACGCGGTCAGAATTTCCAGCAACAAATCTTCGATGGGAGCTTGACTTAAAGCGGTTCTTCACTGTATCTGAGCAACACAAGCCAACAACACTATCTAATTCATTTTTAATATTCAAAGCAAACTCCCCCATCCATCCATGTCTCTATGCTTTATTTTAGTGTGAAATCTCTTTGAAAAACAACCCCTAGCATTTCTGGCCGTGACCATTTTGATTAAGGGCAAATGATTCATGTAGTATTTACTTCCTGCCCTTAGCTCAAGTATGCATGCAGGAGAGTGTGCTTAGCTTGGAAAACCCCTCCTCTCCTCCCCACCTAGGATGTATGACATCATTTGCCTAGGCATGAAAACCAGGAAACAACTGAAGAAATGTAAAAATAAAGTTAAAAACAAGAAAATATTATATACTTTCCTATCTATTTACTAATGTTAGCAGCATGAGGATTAAAATAATCAATGTTGATTGGGAGAGTGAATTCCCCTTCAAAGTGGTAGTAAAGTCTATAATATTTCTTTTTTTAAATGGGTCCCCCGACAGCATTAAGCCATAATGTACTAGTATGCACTGGATACTAGTACATTAAGACAGACTTACCTACAAACGCAGCCCTCCAGTGCTGCGCTCTCACCGCTCTCCCTTATCCCCGACTGCTTCCATCTTTGCCTGGTCTTTCTTCCGGGATTGTGATGTTCGGCCACTTAATTGGCTGTGCCGGGGCGATGTCACTCCCGCACATGCGCACAGGAGTCACATAGCAGGCCGTAAATGTGGTCAGAGCTGCACATTTGCAACTCAGATCACATTACTTGCTGACAGGCAGGGGGTTGATTTATGACAGAAGAGACCTCTAGGGTCTCTTCTATAATATAAACCCTGCCTGTCAGCGAGTTTAGTAAGAACTGAGCTTATTACCACTTTAAGTTGGCTATAAAAGTTTAATTTGAGCAAAAAATTAAAAAAATGGACAGATTTCTCCATCCACACAAACGAGCCCCCCATCCCACTGGGACTTTCTATTCTGACAGTGGGGCTCTCTGCTATCAGAATACACTGAACAATGCAACCACTGAGCAACAAAAGTTTTCAAACATTCCTGTTCGACAGAAGTCAATCTATGGGTTGACTTCTGTCAAACATGGATGGCCACACATAGATCCTAATTCGGCTGGTCCCTGCTGAACTTATCACATTTTGATCCTTAAAGCTGGCCATAGACATAATGAATTTTGGCCAACTAATGTTACTCCTGTCAAAATTCAAGTTGTGGTTAGTCCTGCAAACACCACCTGGCTAAACAAAAACCCAATATAAAAATGTACTGATCCATGTAGAAATGTATCAACCTAACTGAATCCTGTGAGATGTTCTCACTGCTTGGCAGCACCATTGTATTCAGGCATTAACAGGGGCTGTGGCTGCTAAATTCAATAGCTGGCAGGATGGGGAGAGGCAGTGTTAGTGTCATACAAAGCTATAATTAACAGAGGCTTCCAAACCCAACAGGATAATGTAACTGAGGACACCACATAATAGAAATTATGATTAGAGAACCTAGTGGCCAGAGGTCTGCAGGAGAAACAAGGAAAAAAGTAGGGGAAGGAGAAAAACAGAGGAAAGGGTAGGGGGAGGACGGGTGACAGTCACTGGGCCAGACAAACTTAAAATTTTCTAGGGCAAAGCTTAGCTTCAAATTGTCGGCAAGTCCCTGTGATCGGTAGAAGGAAGGTATGACTCGAACTGCAGTTCCAAACCTTTTCAGAACTTTTTCATGGTGTCAGCCTGTATAACTGTAAAGCCTCATACACATGATAGGACTTTGTACAAACTTTCCCGTGGATTTTTGTACAAAGGGCGTCAGCCCTGAACTTGTATTGCATACACACAGCAGGACTTTTTCAGCCAACTTTCACCAAATCACGTGGTTTTTCTGCTCTTTACCGCCACCTTTGATCAACTTCTGTATTGTTGTCTGATCTTTTGCATTGGTTCTGCATTGGTTTGTACAAAAGTCCTATGGTTTTGTGTACACACAATCAGACTTTGCTCCATCAGACTTTTGTTGGCAGAAAGTTGGTCCGTTCGCACAGCCAACAAAAGTCAGATGAAAACTGAAAAAGTTGGTCCGATGGAGCGTACACACGGTCGGATGTTGGTCCAAAACAGCTAATTTGCATGTTTGTTGTCAAAAAGACTGATTGTGTGTATGGGCCTTTAGTTGCTCATAAAACATGACCTTACTAACCCAGTGCTTGACTTCCACTAAGGTTAGAGCAGGAAACCTCTCGGCTCTGTCTATTCCCTTTTGGTTTCTGTTAGAATATGTGGCCAGCTTATATTGGGTATTGGTACAGGCTGGCTTCCAGTTTTTTTTGTTAAGCATAGCATATGGTCCTTGCAGAAAGACACACCAGTAACTGTATATAGCAATCGACTCTGGTCCAGAGGCACTTGAGCTTCGGGAAGACTATATATTATATTTTACATATTTTCTTACTTTAGGTAACTATCTCTTCAATAAAATATATAAAATTAGAGTTTTTAAAATGTGCTTTTCATTTTTCTTAATTTATTTTTTTTAAACACTTTTATAATAAACAGAATATAATAATTACAAAGTCAAAAAATAAGGAGCAAAAGGCTGGGAATTAAATACCTGCCACCCCAAGCTTCCTTACACACAAAACACATGAATTAAAAAAAAAACATAAAATGGTATTTTAAATGTAAGCAACAATTTGTAAAGAGCAGCAATAAAAACAGTGATCTCATCCCCAGTTATTGCCTGTGAGACAAAGATAAGAAGTTGTTACATGGACACCAAAATGACTTCATGTTAGTTGATAGAGTTCACTTTGATAACCTTTAATTGCTTAACAGGACACATCTTTTGTTGACGGCAAGGTGTAAAGCAGGAGGAAAATGATAATGTGTGTTTCTCTAGCTGTTATTAGCAGCTATGAAGGTGTTCTGATTCTCAGGAGTTTAAACTAGCACATAACAAAGGAGAACAGTGTGAAAGCATTCTTTAATGTCACATCCCGTATCGCAGATTTTCGAATCCCTCTAGGTGTACATACGTCTGACTGCTGTGATTACACAATGGTATTTGGGGAAGCTTATAAATGGAAAGGATTTAAAAAAAATACCTCTAATTATATTTACATTTTAAAATCTATCTGTTGCAAGTATTCAGAAGAGACAGACTACTTACTTACAATTTATAGCACAGATAGGATCTGTTTAAAGCTGAACGCTCACCCACAAAGGATTTCAATTCAGTTTTTTGTGCACCAAATGCTTTTGCAAATCCAGTAATTACCTTGCAAAAGTAGTGGTGATATCATCACTGTTCTGCACAAAGAGCAGAGCAGTGGGAGGGGCCCAGCAAGTCCACTTACTAAAGGCGGCCTACGCAAAAACTACAGGATGGGGTGGGTGCAGGACCAGTCACCCTGCACAATAAGAGAGAGCAGCAGTGGCTGGTTTTAATTCAGGAAACTCCTGCACAGAGGCAATGGGGTTGATGTACTAAAGGGAAAACAACTGTACACTTTGCAAAGTGCAGTTGCACTCTGCAAGTGTGGTTGCTCCAGAGCTTAGAAAAATGAGCAGAATCTCTGTTGACTTCCATCATCTAATCATGTGCAAGCAAACATATTTTTTTTCCTCCTTGCACATAGTTTCATAGTTTCATAGTTAGTAAGGTTGAATAAAGACACCAGTCCATCCAGTTCAACCTGAGCGAGTGTCTACAACTGTCCCTATCCCTGTACATTGCACACTTACATTGGTCCCTACCCTCAAGGACACGATTTTCTTATTGCGAAGATCACTCCCATTACTCTCATCTTTCTGTTCTATGTCCGAATTTTTGTGCTTTTTGAAGCTGCCTGTCATTGGAAAAAATTCCTCCACTTTTTATGGTTGTCACCAGAATGGGAAATGAGTAGAAATCTCTCCAATTGGGACAAAGACAGCAATAAAATCACTTTTTATTGGAGCCAGTAATGGACAGAAGCTTGTTTCTTTCTGTATTCTCTTTAGTGAGATTCTCCTGACTTCTTGTTTGACCCAAACTGGGAGATAAAGAACAATAAAAGCTGGAGAGATGTTTCTAATTCATTTGCATGCTTCTTGAAAAAAAAAAAATGCTGATCTTTAATAAATAGGTATTTGATATGGGCCTACCAGTAAAAAGGAGCTCAATAATAGGCTTGTTATGCCACGTACACACGAGCGGAATTTACGTCGGAAAAATCTTGGATGGTTTTTCAGATGGAATTCCGCTCAAGCTTGGCTTGCATACACACAGTCACACAAAAGTTTGCTGAACTTTTGACCGCCAAGAACGCGGTGATGTACAAAACTACTATGAGCCGATAAAATGAAGTTCAATGCTTCCGAGCATGCGTCGAATTGTTTACGAGCATGCGTAGGAATTTTGCGCGTCGGAATTGGTACAGACAATCTTTTGCTGGCTGGAATTCCACCAGCAAAAGTCTGATGGAGCATACACACAGTCGCCTTTTCGGACCAAAAGCTCTCATCTGACTTTTGCTGGCGGAATTTCCGCTCGTGTGTACGGGGCATAAGAAATAAAACCTGATAGCATATGCTCTTAACGTCCAACCCCCCTATTGTTCCAGTAAACAATTTTTTTTTTGTAGGGCGCACATTGTTTCTGCTACAATGGGCTAATAGGGAAGACATAAAGATCACAATACAGATAGGTGTCAAATAGGACTGGTTGCACCTGTGCCCTCTGGAGCTTAATTTTTTTGAGGACAGGCAGATGTCATAGTGGCTAATGACATCAGCCAGCTTAGGAATAGTCTATGTCCATCAAAATGTCTTCATTTTTGAAATCTTGGTGAGAAAATCTACTCTGCTATACGAGTTTCCTCTGGAGATATAACTAAGACATTGGCTCAAATCTCCACTTTTTTGAGAATGCATACTAACCAAACCTTTGTTGGAAATCTGAGAGTGGCATTACTTAAAACTGCTTAAAGTTGTTATAAAGCCTTAACATTTTTTTAAGGTAAAAAATATTTAGATAGTAATACCCACGCCTACCCCTCCTTACACTTACCTGAGTCCTCAGCTTCCTATGGGGGCACGCACTGGGGGCTGGGGCCCTGAGAAGAAGAGGTTCGGGGGGGGGGGGTGCTCTGTGCATTTCCATTGCACAAAGCAGGTGAGTATAAATCTGTTTGTTATTATTGTTTTTTTTAATTGCATTTACAATCACTTTAAACTTCAACTACAGCATCATCCAGCATCTTCTTTTCCTTATTCCAATTATTTTCCCATGAAACTCTATAGCGAATTACTTCTGATTTACTTATTAAAAGTAGAACTAAAAGCAAAACTTTTATTTTATTTTATTAATGACAGAAAAAGGGAGACTTATAACCCCTGAGCATGTCTTTTTAGTCATCCATGTCCCTTTGGGGAGATTTGCCTTTATTCCCTGTCCCAAAGCCAAAAAAGAAGAGAGACAAAATTCTTCCAATGTGAGGGTACCCCTGTTATCTCTAGGGTCACCATAACTAGTGTCTCCATGGGAAGATTTTTTTTTTTTTTTTTTTTATGGTTACAACCCAGAAATTGTGATTTTATTTCACTTTCACTGATAATGGTCACCGGTACAAATAAATAGGATGCATGTCCCCAGAAGGGGGCACAGACAGAAATACAAATCTGAAACCTGACAGGTGTTCTAATCCCTTTTCATTCTATCTAAAGTTTTGCCTTTTGTTATATTTAAAAAAAAAAAAACAGCTACAAATACTGTAGCTGTTGACTTTTAAAAATTAAGGAATACATTTTAACAAATTTAAATTAAGGACACTTATCTGTCCAGGGAGCATGCAATGTCAGCACCCCAGATGATTTTCGGATTGGCTCTCAGGTGCTGCCACAGCCATTCATGGTAAGGCAAACTGGCACCCTAAAGGTAGATTGCAAACACGGTGCATTTGCCTGCACTGGATTGCATGGTGCCGCAGCACTATGCAATCTGGTTGCAGTGTGCTTTTAAAAGTAACATATTCAGTAATCTTGGCGTGAACCAGTGTGATTTCTGGTACCCGTCCCGACTTCCGGGAGTCCCCTCAGAAGCTCGGCACCCCCTTCTCACTCCTGCGCCGCTGGGACAGTTAGAAAGTGCAGCGCGCTTCGCACATGTGCAGTAGCGAACTAGCTGTGATACCCACAGCAGATCGCGCACCCAGTGCGTTTTGAACACGGTACGGGGGACACACACACGGAATGCAGTCCTCCCAAACCGCACTCTGCTGTGAACGAACCATAAAGCCAAAACATGATTTAAAAAAAACAAAAAACAAAAAAAAAAACAAGACACAAGTAAGAAAGGCGCAGCAGCACAAATATATATACCTCATACAGGATCACCAGATAGTCCGGGGATGGTGATAGTATATGTATATATATGCATGTACATATATATACACTCTAAAAGATTAAAAGTGTCGTTTGGTCAGTCAGGGCAGCCTCCCAGGAGAACCAGAGAGCGGGTTCCAAAGAGCTAGAAACAAACAAGGAAAAGGGGGGCGCCTCTGAGTATTTGTAAAAAATTAAATTTATTAAAACAACAATATCCACTCACATGGAGGTAAATGATGTCGTATTCAGGTCCTGCATGCTGGGCTGGGGAGGTGGGGGAGCTGCAGATCTTTAGCAAGTCCACTTCACTTTTCTTTCAGCTTTCATCTTTGTCACTGGGATATGGATGTGGCAGAGCGTGATGCTGGTGAGGAAAAAAACTTCCCACGAGTCCAGGTGCAGGTGTAGGCCAGTCCAGTCTGAAGGTGGGGGCACAACAAAGCCTGTTTAAACAGAGCAGAGGTTCCGGTGGCGGGGTTCAGAGTGGTGAGGGGACGCCAATGCCGGGAGAGCGCCGTGGTATTTTTCCCAGAAGCCGTCAGTTTCACCTAGGAGATGTTAGAGGCATGGCCGTGTGCTGGAGAGGCGAAAACTAGGCTTGGAGAGCAAACACAAGGCGCCGTCGCCCGGCTGTGACGTCACCGGTATGCGACGCGTTTCGGGATTGGCTTGCCACTGTCTTGTTTTGGATAGAGTAGAGAATAATTTACACTACGGTTTTTTATTTATTTTTTTTGTTTTTTTTTACAGACTTTTGATTCAATAGAATCAATGAAATCATGATTAACTGCTTGCCAACCGCATCACTTAGATGTACGTCCGCAGAGCGGCTCTTCTGTGCCACATCACGTATCTAGGCACTTTCAGGTAGGGGGCGCATGTGCACCGCTGGTGACCCAGCTGTGCTGTGATTAGACACAGTGCAAGCCGATTAGCAGGTGCCGACCAATAGATTTCCGCCGGCACCCACTGATCGGTGAGGAGAGACACAGAACAGAGCTCTGCCTATAAAAAACAAGGCAGAGCTCTGTTCTGTCAGAGGGTAGTGATGGGTTTTGATTCTGTGCAAAGCAGGGAATAAAATCAATCACTTACCTTTGTAAAAGCACCACACATAATGTACACAAACACTGGCTAGGCACACATTTAACCCTTTGGTCGCCCTAGCTGTTTAACTTCTTTCCAGCCAGTGTCATTAGTATAGTGACAGTGCATATTTTTAGCACTGATCACTGTATTAGTATCACTGGTTCCCAAAAGTGTCAGTTAGTGTCAGAATGTCCACTGCAATATTGCAGTCCTGCTATAAGTTTCTGATCACCGCCATCACTAGTATAAAAAAAAAAATAATTCTAGTATATATCCCATAGTCTGTAGACACTATAACTTTTGCGCAAACCAATCAATATACACTTATTGGTTATTTTGTTACCAAAAATATGTAGCAGAATACATACAGTATTGACACGAATTTATGAAGACATTTTTTTTTTTTATTGGATATGTTTTATAGCTGTAAAAGTAAAAAATATATATATTTTTTCTTCAAAATTTTCAGTCTTTTATTGTTTTATAGCGCAAAATATAAAAAATGCAGTGGTAATCAAATACCACCAAAAGAAAGCTCTATTTGTGGGTAAAAAATGACATGCATTTTATTTGGGTACTGCATTGCATGACCGCGCAATTGTCAGTTAAAGTAACGCAGTGCCATATAGCAAAAAATGGCCTGGTCATGAAGGGGGGGGGTAAAGCTTCCGAAGGTGAAGTGGTTGGAGAACATCTACCACTATTCATTCGTAACCAACAAAAACATTGGGGGGGGGGGTGAAAACATGCAATTCCCCTAGACGGCCAGACCTCAAAACTCCATTACTTAAAACAATACTCTATTATTGTGAACCCAGCTCACAACGCAAACTATATTGTAGGGTATGTGGACAGAAAGCTTATTGGGCCACAAAATAGTACACACAAAAAAACACACCTACTGAAATGCAAAATACTCACCAGCTTGTATGGTTGAGTCATTTCCAAGTACTTGCCTTGAAAAAATTAAAAAAATTGTAGACATGTGCAATTAGTTTCTTTTTTTTTTGTTTTTTTTCGTTATTTTTGTTCGTTCGTTTTCGTATGAACGAATCGTTCGAATCGAACGAATCCGAATAACGAATCATTCGAATCGAACAAATCCGAAAAACAACGAAAATCCGAAAAAAACAAATTAGCAACATGTACACTCAAAATTGAGCTCAGGTGCTGTCTTACCTGTTTCCACTGATCATCCATTGAGATGTTTCTACAACTTGATTGGAGTCCACCTGTGGTAAATTCAGTTGATTGGACATGATTTGGAAAGGCACTCACCTGTCTATATAAGGTCCCACAGTTAACAGGGCCTGTCAGAGCACAACCCAAACCATGAAGTCATTGTCTGTGGACCTCAGATCTTGGATCTTGGACACAGATCTTGGAAAGGGTGCAGAAACATTTCTGCAGCATTGAAGGTCCCAATGAGCACAGTGGCCTCCATCATCCATAAATGGAAGAAGTTTGGAACCAAGTTTTTCTAGAGCGGGCCCCCTGGCCAAACAGAGCGATCGGGGGAGAAGGGCCTTAGTCAGGGAGGTGACCAAGAACCTGATGGTCACTATGACAGAGCTCCAGCTTTTCTCTGTGGAGAAAGGAGAACCTTCCAGAAGAACAACCATCTCTGCAGCACTCCACCAATCAGGCCTGTATGGTAGAGTGGCCAGACGGATGCCACTCCTAAGTAAAAGGCACATGACAGCCCGCCTGGAGTTTGCCAAAAAGGCACCTGAAGGACTCTCAGACCATGAGAAACAAAATTCTCTGGTCTGATGAAACAAAGATTGAACTATTTGACTTGAATGTCTGGAGCAAACCAGGCACCACTCATCACTTGGCATTACCATCCTTATAGTAATGGTGCATGGTGGTGGCAGCATCATGCTGTGGGGATGTTTTTCAGAAGCAGGAACTGGGAGACTAGTCAGGATTGAGGGAAAGATGAATGCAGCAATGTACAGAGACATCCTTGATGAAAACAGGACAGCGATCATAAGTACACAGCCAAGTTAACAAACAAGTGGCTAAGGGATAACTTAAACAGCTGTGCACCAACGTTCCCCATCCAACCTGATGGAGCTTGAGAGGTCATGCAAAGAAGAATGGGAGAAACTGCCCAAAAATAGGTGTGCTAAGCTTGTAGCCTCATACTCAAAAAGACTTGAGGCTGTAATTGGTGCCAAAGGTGCTTCCAGAAAGTATTGAGCAAAGGATGTGAATACTTCTGTACATGGGATTTTTTAAATTTTTAATACATTTTCAAAGATTTCAAACAAACTTCTTTCATGTTGTCATTACGGTGTGTGTATGGTTTGTAGAATTTTGAGGAAAATAATACATTTAATCCATTTTGAAATAAGGATGTAACATACCAAAATGTAGAAAAAGTGAAGCGCTGTGAATACTTTCAAGATGCACTGTATTAAAAGGTAATAATTAACCGCTTGTCGACCGTATAATGTGTATATATATATACGGTAGCAAGGCAGCTCTTCTGTGCAGAATCACATACCTGTACATGATTCTGCACTTCCGGGTCTGAGGCAAGTGCGCCGCCAGTGGCCCTCTACCGCTGTGATTGGACACAGTGGGAGCCAATCAGTGGGTTCCATGGACTCAATGTCCACCGGGACCCGCTGAACGTTCGGGACAGAAGCAGAACAGCTGTCTGCCTATGTAAACAAGGCAGACTGCCGTTCTGTCACTAGGGAAGGTAGTGGTTCTGTGTTTTTGCTAAGCAAGAACATGAATCTCTGCCTTCCCATAGTACAAACACACATTTTAGGGACACACTTAAACCTTTAAACGAGAAATATGTAGGCTAAGCAAAATCATTCCTATTATATAGAAAAGTGTCAATATCAGGTGGTGTGTGCAAATCTTCATACAGTAATTGCCTTTCAAATCAAAAAAATACATTTGAAAACAGATTTTTATAATAAAGAACTCACATAGGGGGTACATCAAGTATGGAGACGTTCCGGTGTGGTTTAAAAGAAAGACGGCTGGGAGGAGGAGCTTCTTCAGTTTTACAGCCTTCAAAGAGGCCAATTGTGTATCAAAATGTATATAGATGTTTATTCAGCTAACTGGAGCTTGGTAAAAACCCCAATAGTTGAACAAAGTGCATCTATCCCAGAAAAGGGTTGATCGTTCAGGGGGCGCCTGTAGAGCACACTGGGGTCGGAAACTGTCAAGAGAAAATCCTATAAGATAGAATATATAAAAGTATACATTAGGTGGTAAGAGAACTTTTTTTCTGGTAACAATATGGGCGTATGACGCCGCTGTTACCAGAAAAAAAGTTCTCTTACCACCTAATGTATACTTTTATATATTCTATCTTATAGGATTTTCTCTTGACAGTTTCCGACCCCAGTGTGCTCTACAGGCGCCCCCTGAACGATCAACCCTTTTCTGGGATAGATGCACTTTGTTCAACTATTGGGGTTTTTACCAAGCTCCAGTTAGCTGAATAAACATCTATATACATTTTGATACACAATTGGCCTCTTTGAAGGCTGTAAAACTGAAGAAGCTCCTCCTCCCAGCCGTCTTTCTTTTAAACCACACCGGAACGTCTCCATACTTGATGTACCCCCTATGTGAGTTCTTTATTATAAAAATCTGTTTTCAAATGTATTTTTTTGATTTGAAAGGCAATTACTGTATGAAGATTTGCACACACCACCTGATATTGACACTTTTCTATATAATAGGAATGATGTTGTAGTCTCACTTCTGAGGAAGGAGGAAAGCATTTATATCCGAAACGCGTCAGCGTGAGAAAACGACATAAAACGCATTTCATAGTTTGTACTATAAAGTTTTTCGCCTTTATAGTACAAACACACATTTTAGGGACACACTTAAACCTTTGATCATCCCTGATGTTAACCCCTTCCCTGCCAGTGTCAGTCCCACTTTAAGTCATTGATCGTCTCCATTACTAGTGAAAAAAAAAAAATTACATAAATATATCCCATAGTTTGTAGACGCTAAAACTTTTGTGCAAAACTATCAATATACACTTATTGGGATTTATTTTACCAAACATATGTAGCAGAATACATAATGGGCTAAATTGAAGAAATTTTTATTTTTTTTATTTTTTTTTGGATATGTTTTATAGCAGAAAGTAAAAAATATATATTTTTTTCAAAATTGTCAGTCTTTTTTTGTTTATAGCGCAAAAATTAAAAACCGCACAGGTGATCAAATACCCCCAAAAGAAAGCTCTAATTGTGGGAAAAAAAGGAAAACAATTTTTTAGGGTACACTGTCGCATGACCGCGCAATTGTCAGTTAACCGCTTCCCGACCGCCCACTGCATATATACGTCACTGTACCTGTACGTGGCCCTTTAAATGCCTGCACATGGGTCGCGCGCGCGCCGCCAGCCGCGGGCTCGTGACCCGGTCGGGAGCTCCGTGACCCCGGCCGCGGGACCAGCGGACCCGATCGCCGCTGGTGTCCCGCGATCGGATCACGGAGCTGAAGAACGGGGAGAGGTATGTGTAAACAAACCTCTCCCCGCGCTTCCTACTCTGCCTGTCATTGATTGGCTGTTCCCGGTCATCGGGAAAGCCGATCAATGACGTCAGACGTCAGCCCCGCCCCCTAATGTAAAAAAAAACACACACACGTCAGAGCCCATAACCCCTCCCCTCCCCCTAGTGGTTAACTCTTTCACTACAACTGTCATTTATACAGGAATCAATGCATTTAAATAGCATTGATTGCTGTATAAATGACAATGGTCCCAAAAATGTGTCAAAAATGTCCGATGTGTCCGCCATAATGTCGCAGTCACAATAAAAATCGCTGATCGCCGCCATTACTAGTAAAAAAAAAAATCTTAATAAAAATGCTATAAAACTATCCCCTATTTTGTAAACGCTATAACTTTTGCGCAAACCAATCAATAATCGCTAATTGCGATTTTTTTTACCAAAAATATGTAGAAGAATACGTATCGGCCTAAACTGAGGAAAAAAAATAATTTATATATTTTTTGGGGATATTTATTATAGCAAAAAGCAAAAAATATTGCATTTTTTTCAAAATTGTCGCTCTATTTTTGTTTATAGAGCAAAAAATAAAAACCGCAGGGGCGATCAAATACCACCAAAAAAAGCTCTATTTGTGGGAAAAAAAGGACGCCAATTTTGTTTTGGAGCCACGTCGCACGACCGCGCAATTGTCAGTTAAACCGACGCAGTGCCGAATCGCAAAAAGGGGCCTGGTCCTTTGGCTGCCAATTGGTCCGGGCTGAAGTGGTTAAAATAACACAATGCTGTATTGCAAAAAAATGGCCTCGTCATGAAGGGGGGGTAAACCTTCTGAGGCTGAAGTGGTTAAAACCAAAGTACCCGGGGATCCAAATCTACATTCATGAAGTTTTAGCAAACGGGTTGAAGGACAGGTATGAATAGAGCTGTTTTGTTCATAGATTAGCACTTTTGCAATTGTGTTGACCTATGACAGGGTTACTTTAAACAAAATTACAGGGATTATTCTGAATAGCAGGAAGAACCCAAGAACCGAAGGGGCAGACACATTTCTAGTTACTGTTCCGAACTCTTCTGTCTATTACGAAGTCAATGCCTACCTAGATAGTTAGGTTGAAAGGTGAGTACAATAGGCAGAATCACGAGGAGCCAGTGAATAGAGATAAAATGTGGGAATTGTGACATTATTTTCTCTTTCACTTTATAGAGACCGTTCTCCTCAGTTTAGCTCATCAGAACATCATTGCTAGTGGCAGATACATTACTTGAATCCTAACCATTCAACATTGCTCTAATAATTACAGTAAGCCATGCTGAGTTTAAATAAGACAGAACAGTCCTTCAAAAATCATGTTGGTCTATAACCACTATCGAATTTGTTTCAGAGCAATGATAACACTGATGAAGAGGATACTTGCAATCAAAATGTGAGCATATTCACTGTATTGGAGTTAGAAAATGTATTTTAAAAAAAAACGGATATGTCTGTGTACTAAAAATGAAGAGCATACATGTATTTTACATAAACACAAGCTACTAAATAAAATTAATGCAAAAAAAAAAAAAAAACAAAAAGGGGCATATTTATAAAGCAATTAATTTGACATTCACCAAACATGCACTGCAGGTGAATCTTCTCGTTTCACGTGTTTAAAATGACAGTGATTGATTTACTACCAATGAATGTTTGGTGAAAGTCATATTAACACATTTTTGACCCTTTTACGCCTTAGGGTAAAACAGATGTTAATGCCTAAGCACTATTTTGCGATTTTGACATGTGTTAGTATAACTGTACATATCATCACAACTACCTTGTGCATCCAGGTGGATTATACCTTGTTTTTTTTCAGGACAAATTGAGCTTTCATTTGGTAGTAAATGGTAATGGATATCTCCTGTTTTTTTATTTTTTATTATCTGGCCCAAAATAGTAAAAAAAAATGAAAATTTTTAAGCTGTAGCTGTATATTTCTTGTTACTACTACAACCTACCACCAAAGAACCTCCTGGACGATTGCAGCGATACCACATATGTGTATGTTAGTTGTTGCAGGTACCCGTAGTACTGTACAGCCCAAAAACAATAGTGTGCATTTTGCTTTTTTTATCCTGCCTAAAACACACCGACACTGATACTAATTTAAAAAATGCATATTTTTTTTTTTAAATGCTGCCCAAAATATACTGACCCTTATTTGACCCAAACACTAACCCTGGCACTGACCTAGATCAAACCTTGATCTAGTTATTTTTTTGTTTTATTTTTTATTATTATTTTATTATACAAGCAGAGAGAGAGATACAATGTTTCTCTTCCCTCCATTCACAGAGAGAGAAACACAGGGGTGGGCTTCACAGTGACTGATCACTGTGATAGCCAATCAAAGGCTATCACAGCGATCAGGTGATCCGCAACTGGGAGTTCTGGGTACCGATTGTTAGTACGGGACCCGGGGCTCCCGCTAAGACCCCAATCTCTGTGCTGGGAGCACGCTATGTGGCGTGCTTCCAGCACAAAAACTGATACGCACATATGTGGCCCCACGGAAAACGGTCCAGTCCAGTGGGGTGCATATATGCGTACTGTCGGCGTGAAGATGTTAAGTATGCCCAAGAACCTGAAATCTCTTATTTCACGTTTGTCAAGAAATCTGCTGCTTGAGATAATGAATTTGAAATTCATACATACTGAAATACAAAGTGTATCTCTTGCTAAAAAGTATCTTTTAAAATTTTGGATAGGGCTAGGAAAGGTTAAAACTTCTGTCAGTAATGTGATTACTCTTCACTGGTAAAGAATGCAATACATTTTTTCCAATGTAGAAACACACACACAGTATGCACACGGAATCTGGTGCAGCTGTGCATAGTAACCAATCAGCTTCTAGGTTTTATTGTCAAAGCTTAATGCCCCGACCACAAAATGCGAAACAGGTGTTGGCGAGGCACGTTGGACAAAGTTGTCGGAAAATCCGATCATTCCGAGGTGACGTACAACACGTACGACGGGACTACGTAGAGGCCAGTAGCCAATAGCTTTTGTCACCAAATTTCTTCTGAGCAGGCGTGGCACTTTGTCCGTCGGACTAGGCTACACACGATCAGAATTGACGCGATCGGACCATGTTGTTGGAAAATTTAAGATCCAGCTCTCAAACTTTGTGCATCGGAAATTCCAACAGAAAAAGTCATATGGAGCCCACACACGGTCGGATTTTCCGACAACATCATCCAATCGAACATTTCCCGTAGGAAAATCCGACCGTGTGTATGGGGCATAATTGAGCAAGCTGAAGTTAGAAGCTGACTGGTTACTATGCACAGCTGCACCAGATTCTGTGTGCACCAGTTTTAGTAAATCTCCACCAATGCGAGGCAGTAGTTAAACTATATAGCCAACATTTTGTGAAATTTTACCAGGTGGAGAAGTCTGTACGATGGAAAGCTAAATAAATTGGCTTTTAAATAATGAGCAGGCTCCCTTTTCTCTGAGAGTTCATAAAGACGCGAAGGTTGATTTACTAAAGCTTGAGAGTGCAAAATCTGGTGCGGCTCTGGATAGAAACCAATCAGCTCCCAGTTGTTTTGTAAAAAACGTAATTGAAATAGCTGGAGTTAGAAGTTGATTGGATAGCATGCACAGCCGCACCAGATTTTGCACTATCCAGTTTTAGTAAATCAACCCCATGGTTAAATGATTTTAATGGTGAAACTCAAGTGGTCTGCATACGATTTTTTGGCTGAATTGACAAAAAAAAAACATAAACACACTCCAAAATCTTGTGGATAGCCTTCCCAAAATATTAAAAGCTGTTATAGCCTAAATGGAAGCGGATTGGGTGGGGGCTAGTAATGGGAGCAACAACTTCATATCAATGCACATGGTTTCGGAATGAAATACCAACAAGCCTATATAGGTGTAATGGTCAAGGCGTCCACAAAGCTTGACCAGATAGCACTTGTATGAGTTTGGTTTATTCTTTACACAGAGCTTAATATACTGTATGTTCATTGTTAATATTTTGGCATCATCTTACCTATTTTTAAACAGATGTATACTGATGCCTTGATAAGAGATTTGTGGTCAGTGTTAGTATGTGCAAAGTGTCCCATCTTGCCGTATTTCTCTTTGACAAATGAGAAAAAATTATACGCTAAGAAAAAGCCATCTCAATGCAGTTTATTCTTATTTTCACAAAATACACCAAGCCATTGTAGAAGAACAATGGAAGTGTTTATCTTCCCCACCGTCTTCTATACAGTGTATTGAATACTATTTACAGTATGTGCACACTATAATCTTGTCTTTACAAAGGATTCCATATCATTGCTTTGGTTTCTGTGCCATCAGTATAACAGTATACAATTTATGTTACTTAAAGAGCACTAGCATGTCATTTGCATGAATAGTTCCAGCTGCCAAGTTTAATAGAGCAGGTCTCTTACTCATCTCTTCCAGTGTTCTGAGCCTTCCTCTGGAGTCTGTAATATTCCCTCCATTAGCTTCTTTTCTAAATTCTTAATTAACCTTTTCGCCATTTAGCAGTCACCTCCTCAATGCCATCTTAAACTTCTGGTCTCTAATTATTCAAATCTTGAATGATAGCACAGCACCTCAACAGAAATGTTTTTAAAGACTAGACTGTTGATGATAAACTGCTAAAGGAAAAGGTCAGATGGACAGAATAGCTAACAGAAGCTAAATATGACTAAATGCCATGATTTGAACATGGTCTATACAATGTGTTGTCTAATGAAAACCAATAAACATGTAATAAGACCCACAGAAATAACTAAATGAACTGTATTGGGCTTATTTAATAAGCTAACAGTGCACATTAAGTGCATTCAACCAAAACTAGCAATCGAAATTCATCTTTTACTGTCTCAGTAAATACAACAAAGCAGGTCTCCACATGGATATTAAAAAATAGTTTGAAAATGACTGACTTACAGCAAATGTAACATTGATCGTATTCTTAAAAGTTTAGCAGTTATAAGCTTTGGGGAAACACACATTAAGCTCAGAACAGGCACTATTAAAGAATAAATGTCTATTTAAATACATGTTTTTCTTTTTAAGTTAAAGAATTATGTAATTATTATGTAATTATGAAATTTGGGTGCACTAAATCAGTTGCAAGGCACTTCTAAAATAAAAAGAAGCAGCTCTGGGTACAATAGTATCCTCCTTTCCAATTCTGTCTCTGTAAACTCAGCACTATTCAATCCAGTGCCAATTTTCTTCTGGGTTGAATGACATCTGGTGCAATCAACCCACTTCCTGAAAACCCAGGCAGTCATGGACATGCCCCCTGGGGTTGTGTCATCATTTAACCACGCCAACCTTGGCTAACTGTACTCTTGGGCAGAGCAGTACTCACATAAGTGCCACGCTGTCTTATGAATGAGAACCATACGCCACCACTGCCTGAGAAGAAGAATCAATACTGTTGTCAGACCAGCCACAAGATTGCAGGATTAAGATATATATATATATATATATATATATATATATATATAATGGAAAAACACAAATAGTTTTAATATGGTAGGGTGTGCATGAAGCATATCTGAAGAGATGTCCTGAACACACAACACACTGACCTTGAGGAGCATGAACTACAGCAGCAGAAGGTTCTACCAATGTCAGACAAGGATGGACACAAAAGGGTTGATTTACTAAAAGTGCATGGTAGCCAATCAGCTTCTAACTTCAGCTTGTTCATTTAAAGCGGGATTCCACCCTAAAGTGGAACTCCCGCTTTTCGGAACCCTCCCCCCCTCCGGTGTCACATTTGGCACCTTTCAGGGGGGAGGGGGGTGCAGATACCTGTCTAAGACAGGTATCTGCACCCACTTCCGGGCATAAACTCCCACGGGAGTTTACGTCACCTCCTGTCCCGGCGCGCTGTCTGCCGGGACACACACGTGACCCGGCAGACGGCGCTGAAGATTCTCATTGCGCCGCGCGACTCGCGCATGCGCAGTAGGGAATCGGGAAGTGAAGCCACTTCCTGATTCCCTCACCGAGAATGGCGCCGGCTACAGCAGGGAGCCGAGCGATCGATCGGCCTCTGCTGCCGACACCGCTGGACCCTGGAACAGGTAAGTGTCCATTTTTTAAAAGTCAGCAGCTGCAGTATTTGTAGCTGCTGGCTTGTAAAAATTTTTTTTTCAGTACAGTCCCGCTTTAAGCACTGACAAAAAAAAAAAAAAACCTGGAAGCTGATTGGTTTCTATCATTAATAATTTATTAGGGTGTGTACATATAATAAACGTGAACAAGGTGGGCAATCAAAATAATAAATAAAGCTCAAAGTGCTCAGTAAAACAAATAAGTGTAAAAAAGTCCCAATGGTGTACTGAATTCTTCATAAATATAGCCGTTCACCAACTCATATATACACTCCTTACCGGCGTGTAGGATCCAAATACAGAGGTCAACGTATCTGGCCCTGCCCAGCGAGTTTCTCCTACACAGGTATCATCAGAGAAAGAGGCCTCTTTCCCTGATGATGCATGTGAAGAAATACATTTAGGTGGGGCTAGATACCTCATTTCATCACGCACGTCGTTTGTGGATGTGGTGGTGCCTTGTGATACATACTGCATTGTACATTTTCTCAAAGTGCAGTTTTAATAAATTGTATTATTTATTGGGAAAACGACACAATGAGATTTGCATTTTTTGTGCCTTTTATCTTTTCCGAGACTGACAGAACTAGTGAGCCATTTTAGCGGTGGAGTCTGTGTTAGCTGCAGAGCAACAAGGCGCACATTGATCTCTGTATTGGATCTGATATTCTGGTAAGAAGTGTATACTTACCAGTGGGTTAGAGTCTGGATTACTTTTTTGGTTAGCACAGTGTTGGCAGAGAATGGCTGTTTTTTTGAAGAATTGATTACACAATTGGGACTTTTTTACACTTATTTGTTTTATTGAGCACTTTGCAATTTATTTATTATTTTGCTTGCCCACTTTGTTCACATTTATAATATGAGGATGAATATACTAAAAAATATTGTGATACTGAGTATTTAAAGAGGCAGTGCACCCTAATTCACTATATCTGATCAATTTGTATTCAGTTTATTTTTTATACTTATTTTTATAACTTAGTGCAGGGTTGTTCTTGATTTTTGTAAATGGTTTCTATGCAGAGCTGCACCCGGTTTTAGTACATCAACCCCAAAGTAAATCCAAGAATCCAACTGATCGGGTTGCAGCTAATGTAATGCTCTACAGAATATAGTCTTGCCATTCATTAGATCCCTTAATACCAACTGAATCATGTAAATGCTAGATAGGGGTACCTTAATATGAGAAGATGAACTTGAGACATTTGTCTTTTTTTAGCCTAATTAATAATTATTAAAACATGAATACTACATCATGTTTTAATAATTATTAATTAGGCTAAAAAAATACAAATGTCTCAAGTTCATCTTCGCGCATTAATTCTGGTCCAGAAGAATACCATCATCCTTTGTTCCACCAAGTGAAATAAAAAATAATAATAATTTCTGACCCCACAAGCAGTCATATGATTTCCCTGAATTAAAACATTACCACATAATCTTTGGTAAATATAGCTGTGGACATCATTACTGTATGTCAAGCCAAAAACGTTTTTCTCTAGATTTGAATAGGTAAGAAGCTTGTTGAGTTATTACTGTTATTAGGCATTCCATTTGAGTGATTTACCCTCACTTCCTGTCCTGCTCATGGCTGACGCTAACATAAGGCGGCTTAAGCAGCCATCTTAGGGCGCTAGTATGGGGGGGGGGGTAATATCCAAATCCCCAGCCATTCGCTAGGGATTCTGATTTTTATAGTGCTGCAGATATGTGTTTTTTACACACTCCCAGCTGCTGTTGTGGTATTGATCCCCTATGAGACAGCAATTAAAGTTATGTAACAGTAAATAAAAATTACTATATAAGGAGACATATAAAAAATGTAAACATTTTTAGAGCCCCCCACACACACACACGGGGCCGCAAAATGCACCTTCGCCCAAATAGACAAACATTTTTGTACTGGCCCTGGTCCTGGTGGCAGCAATTTTACCAGAAAGTACAACAGGGACTCAAAGAAGACAAAACATCTGAGATGAGTTCTAGCCTTCCCTACTCTACTACAATAAAAAAAAGCATTTTATTTCCTGTATTGCTGTTGGAGACTTCCCTTTGCTTCCTGTCTGGTAAAATGTTGTTAGCAGGACAGTAAAAACCTGACAGGAGTTACCATTTTTGCCCACTCTATCCTAAACCAAAAAAAGTAATTTTGGCTGAACTTTAAAGAAAAACATTCCGTTTTTTTTTTGCCATGAATTTGTGGTAGAACATTCCACAGGAATTTCACAGAAGTATTTTTAACAAGTACAGAAAATACATGTTGATCTTGCCTGAAGTGCAGGATCCTTGTCACATCACGTGAGCTGACCTTGCAGCATAAAACAATGTTATCTTATTTTCTTACACCACTAATTCCATTATCACTTATGTAATGGAAATGAACAAAGGCAGAAACATTGAAATGCAGCCTGGCTGGTTGCCCCCATAGATACAGTAGAGGAGTGAGGATAACTACTGAGAGACATGAAGTGTGTTATTTGCAAGATTAAAAGGTGAACAAAAAAAACAAAAAACCAAAAAAACACCAGGACTTGTAAGCGTAGCATATTATTTTATTTTTTATTTTTTTGGGGGGGCGTGGTTAGATATGCTCTGAGGTGGGCTTTGGGCTGGTGTCCATGGGCAAATGCAGCTTTCTTTGAGGTGCCCTACAGACTAAGAACAGATATTCTACAACAATGATATAGAGGTATTTAGAAGTAGGCTAGCCATGGAATTACCATCCATTATGGATAGGTTCAAAAAAATCAGCCCAGGCTTTAAAATCACAATCGTTACATATGCTGTAATTTTTTCGTAAGAAGCTACAACTGTTTTTTCAATAATTCAATCATTTTTTTTTCAATAATTCTCTGTTATGTTCATATGCGTGTGTTTTATTATTCACTGCTTTCCTGAAAGTACATTGGGAATATAATTCCACGCCAGTTTAGAATCAGACAGCATTTAGCAGATTTCTCTGATGGAAATTAACATAAAAGCCGAAAAACAATAAGTCAATGTATTTTTAGACACACTTAAAAAAATGTGGGATTAAAAAGAAAAAAAAAAACTTCCCCCGAAAGTCTCTAAAGGTCAATTGTTTTTCACATAATGGAAAAGAATAATTTATTTCAAATGAATTTGCAAACTGTGATGATAAATAATTTCAGCAGAAAGGTGTCAATTACAAAAGCGAACAATGTGCCAAGTACCCAGACAGTGAAATGCTATCATTTATTAACACCTTGGAGCCATAGGGACCAGCAATGTATTGCTCTTTTTTCCCCACAATCAAATAGAGCAAAATGTACTGTGTGATCAGGAATCCGTTAGTGCAGAAAACTATATTTTCACTTACGACTCTAGAGGTTTGATGTACTATTAAATAATTATTAGCCAATGCCCAAAGTCTGGTAGGAGGTTGACAAGTATTCAGTTCACCACTACCGTTACATAAGGAAAATGGATTAAAATAAACCTGGGCCGAGAAGAATTTGTAAGCTGCCGTTGCTGACTTAACATCTAGTTGTTTAATTGTCATGCTAATCCACAGGCTTCAATACTTTCACAAAAAGTACGCCGATCAGCAGTTGTGCTTAAACTTTGACTTCAGTGGCTGCTTGCTGGTTCAGATCTGCCATGAATCAAGTCAGAACAATGACAGGATAGTGATAGAAATCAAACTACTGGCTATTGGTATTTAAAATGTACCTTCCAATTTGTAGTGAAGAGCTGAGTAGGTAAGGTAGGTTGTGCCTTTATTATTTTCCAGGTATGAAAAGTTTAACGCATTTTCAAACTATGATGATTAAAAGGACCCTGACATATAATAATCATGGAGGCTGATATTTCTGAATGCTCCTTTTGCTAGTTCCCTGGGTGTCATACTTTTCCCTTTTTCGTAGCAATTTTGTTTAATGCACAATGCTATTTATAATTCTAGTCAGTCCCCAGTATCTGCGAGATGCACGAGTTACTTCATCAGTGGCTGCCCAATGCCCAAAGATGCCAGTAAATGTAGAATCTGCCCTAAGGCCCCTTTCACACGGTCGGACCGTTCAGATCCGCCTGTCAGTTTTGACGGCGGATCTGAACGGGCGCTCCATGTTAGTCTATGGAGCGTCGGATGTCAGCGGAGACATCTCCGCTGACATCCGACCCGGTCCGATCCGCCAAAAGCAGACGTATGGCTATACGTCCAGATCCGTCGCTGGCGGATCGGATCGGGTGAGATCTGATGAAAACGGACACACTGTCCGTTTTCATCCGATCTCTCCATAGAGATCAGCGGCGCTCGCAAGCCCCTCCCCGCTCAGTGAGCGGAGAGAGGCTTGTCATCCGCCGGTTCAGCGGACATCAACGGAGAGATCTCCCGCTGAGCCGGCGGACAGAGGCGGGCTCCGTGCAAGCGGAGCCCGCCTCGTGTGAAAGGGGCCTAAATTGTAAAAGATTGAGCAGCTAGCTATAAATTGCAATACCAATGCAAAATAAATATAAGCAAAAAAAGCAGCGCTACAAATCATAAGTGTATAAATTATCAATAATGACAATTATAAAGTGCAAAAAATACAATATGATACATCAAATAAACCAACTTCTCAAGTTGTAAAGTGCAAAAGCTTCAATAAGTGCAAAATTGTAAATTAAAGTGCATAAATTCATGTGTAAAAATTCATACAAGTAAAACCTTGGATTGCAAACATAATTTGTTCGGAAACATGCTTGTAATCCAAAGCACTTGTATATAAAAGCAAATTTCCCCATAAGAAATAATGGAAACTCAAATGATATGTTCCACAACTATTTATTCATAGGTCCTTCAGTTTATAGTCCATATAAAAAGATTATAGCAATGTGAACAGGTTGTGTAACCATAAAATGTCCATTTAATGAAGGTACAACATATAGCAACTCACATGGTTATTGATTAAAAGATGCACATCTAAGTATGCAGGCATTCGGGGTAAAGCTGTCCACATAGACCATCCTCTGCACCGCCGGCTCTCACCACTGTCAGTGTGCAATGGTGACCGGGAAGACTCCCCTGCAGTAGAGCGATTTGAAAGTGAGGCTTGACGCACTTGTGGATCGCAGCGTGGAAGAGATGACGTCGATGGTGGTGCGGGGGATGGTCTATGTGGACAGCTTTACCCAGGATGTAAGGTAGGTTTTTAAAAATGTATGAAGTTTGTTGCCTCTGCACAGGTGTACGTAATTTTAAAGCATGCCATAATGCATGACAGATAAAAAAAATAGTAATTTTCCTGAGACTTGTGGCAAAATATAAAATATTGCATGGACTCAAATTGCCTCTCAGCAAATAGCTTGGGGTGTCTACTTTCCAAAATGGTGTAATTTGTGGGGGTTTTGTGCTATCTTGGCATTTCATGGTCTCCGAACTGTGATAGGTAGTGAGTAGTGAAATAAAAAAATGACACCCTTAGAAATCCTGAAGGCGGTGATTAGTTTTCCAAAAAGCTCCCAAAAAGTCCTACACATCTGGTGCATGTGTAAGTAATATATAATTTCAGTGACAACTTTGTGTAAAAATATAATTTTTTTGTCAATTTTCAATCACTTGTGACAAAAAAATAAAATAATCAATGGGCTCAACATGCCTCTCAACAAATTCATTGGGGGTGTCCACTTTCCAAAAATAGGTAATTTTGAGGATTTTTGTACTGCCCTGCCATTTTAGCACCTCAAGAAATGAGATGGCAGCCAAAAAAAAAAAAGCTGCATGAATTCCACAAAATGTACCCTAGTTTGTAGATGCTATAACTTTTGTGAAACCTATAAGTATACGCTTATTTAATTTTTTTTTTACCCAAGACATGTGGCTGAATAAATATTTTTCATTCATAGCGCAAAAAATAAAAATTCTCAGAGGTGATCAAATACCACCAAAAGAAAGCTCTACTTGTGGGAAAAAAGGACACACATTTTCTTTGTGTACAGCATTGCATGACCGCACAATTACAAGGTAAAGTAGTGCAGTGCCAAATTGCAAAAAGTGCTCTGGTCATGAAGGGGGTAAAACCTTCTGGGGCTGAAGTGCTTAAATTAACTGGTGCTCTTTTTAGCACCATTGGCTGGACAGTAAGTCTAAGGCAGGCATATCAAATTTCTATTTTAGAAGTCGCATTTGGCCCTCTCACTCGTTCTGTGCAGCCCTTAACGATTTAAAGATAAAAAAGAAAACATAAAAAAATGTGTTGGCTATTCTCCAGTTGATAAACTTCATTACATACTTTTCCAGCTAAATACTTTTTTGGCCCCTTCGTAAATTGCAATTTTCTATAACATTTAGTTCTGAAGTGCCATAACCTTTTTTCTAAAATTAAGTAGGTGCAGGCCTCAGTAGGCAGTTTGGCCGCCTTGAAGATTTAGTTCTCTTAATTTTCTTAATTTAGGATTTGCATGTCTGATCTGAGAGGACATAAATTAACCACTTCAATACAGGGCTTTTAAACACCCTTCCTTACCAGAGCACTTTTTGCGATTCGGCACTGCGTCGCTTTAACTAACAATTGCGCGGTCGTGCGACGTTACACCCAAACAAAATTGATGTTCTTTTTTTCCCACAAATAGAGATTTCTTTTGGTGGTATTTGATCGCCCCTGCGGTTTTTATTTTTTGCGCTATAAACAAAAGAAGAGCGACAATTTTGAAAAAAAAACACAATATTTTTTACTTTTTGCTATAATAAATATCCCATTTTTTTAAAAAAAAAAACAATTTTTTTCCTCAGTTTAGGCCGATACGTATTCTTCTACATATTTTTGGTAAAAAAAATCGCAATAAGCGTATATTGATCGGTTTGCGCAAAAGTTATAGCGTCTACAAAATAGGGGATAGATTTATTGAATTTTTTTTTTTTTTTTTTTTTTACTAGTAATGGCGGCGATCTGCGATTTTTTTTTCGTGACTGCGACATTGCGGCGGACACTTCGGACACTTTTGACACATTTTTGGAACCATTCACATTTACACAGCGATCGTTGCTATAAAATTGCAATGATTACTGTGTAAATGTGACTGGCAGGGAAGGGGTTAACACTAGAGGGCGCTGGAGGGGTTAATGTGTTCCCTGATAGGAGTGATTCTAACTGTAGGGGGAGGGGACTCAAGGGGAGGAGACCGATCATGTGTTCCTCCGTACTGGGATCACATGATCGGTCTCCTCCCCGCTGACAGGACGTGGAGCTGTGTGTTTACACACACCGCTCCACGGTCCCGCCCGGTCCCGTTGTTTTAACGGGCAATCGCGGGTGCCCGGCGGACATCGCGGCCGCCGGGCACTCGCACCGGGTCCTGAGCGATGCCGCCCAGGCGGCCGGGAATCCGAGGACGTCATATGACGCCCACCCAGGATGGTAGATCCACCTTGTGGGCGTCATATGACAATACGCGGGTATTGAAGTGGTTAATAGTAAAATAAAACCATAGAACAAAAAACATTTTTTTGATTTGTAATAGAGTGTGGAAGGATTAAAACCCTTATCATATTTCTGCCAAGTCCTGTTCCGTGACAATGTTTTATCAGACAAGGTAACTCTCCAACAAAAAATATACCTGTAGGCCAATACCTGAGGGCATGCTACAACTGTACAGATGGGGAGGATTTCAAGCAGGAAGCAAGGACTTTGAGGGAGAGATTCCAGATGAGAGTTTATAGTAATAAATGGCTTACAGAAGCCTATACTAGGGCTAAGGATAGTGAACGAGAATCCCTCATATTCAAACTCAATGAGGGACAGAAAAGGGAACAAAGTTTCACTAGGCTGAGTCTACAGTACACACAGAAGGTAAGCAGGGTGAGGGACATTTGTTCCTCACACTGGCAGCTCTTGAGGGAGCATGCCTCTGTGAGCAAGTTTGTCTCAAGCAATCCACAATTAGTGTTTAGGAGGGCTCACTCTCTGAGTAACCTCCTGGTACGCAGCAGCATTTCTTAGAAACCTCCACACCACCTTGACAGAACAGGCATGACCCAGTGTGGAAGCTGCGAGTACTGCCCCTATATGGTAGAGGGCGATACTCTACAGCTAACTATGGGTAGACATTGTAAATGCAAGCAAAAAGCTAACTGTTATACCATGAGGGTAGTGTATGTGATCTTATGTTCTTTAATTCATTTTACATTGGTAAAACGATAAGACCAGTACGCGAACGCTTTCAAGAGCATATTTATGAGATAGCAACTTATCACCTGAAGGCCCATACAGGTTTGTTTGAAACATGACAGGGATCCCAGCTGTCTTAAATGTTGGGTTCTGGAGGTGGTTCCCCAGGTCATCAGAGGGGGTAACTTTGACCAGTTGGTCCTGCAGCATGAAGCTAGATGGATATGGGAGATGGAGGCTACTAAGACACCTGGTATGAACGACAGCCTTAGTTTTGTTCCCTTTCTGAAAGATACATAATTATTAACATTTTAAACTTATCATACTTTAATTACAATTTAAAAAAATGGGGGGGTTCTGTATTTTTTCAAATTTTTTCTGTATTTTTCAGTATTTTTTTTAATTGTTTTGAAAATATTCACATTGGTATTTATTACATACTTCAACTCATTTGGGAACTGGCTAAGGTAATTTAGCCAATCTATTTAATAGTAATGTAGATAAAGAGTGATTGTTTTGCCAATATACATAGTTCTACTTGGGGGAGGGAGTCAAGTCACTATTTGTTGCTGGGTTGGAGGGCTAGACCCATGCACCCCATTTTAACATGGTGTGTTTTAGGTTGACTTATTAAATTTTCCTCCTCTTCGGGGGAAACACTCCTGTGGGAAGGATGGACACAGCAATCAATATTTACTTTTGTTGTCACATCGTGGCTACCAGGATGATGTCATTGTGCTGTGTGCGTGGTGATGCCGACACGTTGCGTACGCAATGACGTCACTGACTGCGTGCAATGGCACACGCGCATCAGCGCACATGTGTTGGCCAGTGTGCATGCCTGGCATGCGAGAATGCTATGGCGGACATTTTTAGCCCAATTGGAACACATGGTGACAGACCTTACTCCAAACAGCCTCTAAAGCAGCCGGATGAGACAGGCAAAACCGGTCAGGATTATGCCAGAGTCTCAGCTTCTCACAATGATCAACCATTGACCTGTATGGGATGGGATTGCTCTAGGATGGCTGTTACATCCACTGGCTCTGAGATTACCACAGACAACAGGATCTGATAAGTATTACTTGTATACATGCTTCTGGTGGATGCTGGGACATTGACCACGATCTAACTATAGGATTTACAAGAACTTCCTATGCTATACTGTTGGAGATGTGGAGTGGAGTCCCCAGATGATTGATTTTTGGATACGTTTTTCTATACAGTTGTAATACTTTACTCATAGTGCGAGGGAGGACTGCAAAGTATATTGATATTTCCTGGCTTGGTCATGCAGGCAGGACTTTCTGCTGACCCACAGTGAAAGCTGAACTTCTGTTATAAACTTTGATTTATTAACCTCCTTTCGATCACTGTATTACAACTTGAACAACTTTGTTGGATTCCCCTATGAACTATATTCTTCAAACACAATTGTAGAAAAGGAGGGAATGGGGAATTTGGATGCAAATTTGGCACTGTCCTTCCAAAAACGGAACAGTTGGCAAATATGCTAATTGCACACTTTCTTTCCCTTCACAAATGTCTATTACTGAGATTTTACAGTCTCTGAATATCTTATGTTGGGACTTTTTTTCCTCCAGGCTTCACAATTTGAGGACAAAGAGGGAGGTCACACAGGACAATACAGAAGAGTATCCTCACAAGCTGTCCAGACAAAAGTTAAGGGGCACAGAGGAAGTGCCAAGGGCAACAAATGTCATTACGATGGGAGATCCTGGTATAATCACTCATACTTTTCCTCAGGGTTGCATTTACCTAACAACACGCACAGCATTTTGTTTGAAATCAACACTGTGTTAACCAGAATTGTTCTGTAATGTTGGCTGAACAGCCAAGAAAATAATGCTGGGTATATTTTGCAGAAGAAGACATAAATATTTCATAAAATAAGGAATATAGAGAAATGCTGTGAATTGTAAGTTTTATAGCAGCTAGCAGTCCAAGTGCATTTTTTCAGCTTTAGCTCCTTAGGACCCAGGCTAAAATATAGTGATAAATAAAGATTACAACTAGATGGCCAAGTGAAAATAAAACACAACAGCTTCTAATAAACAACTGCTACTTATTTGAGGAAATCTGCACTTACTTGCCAAGCGCAAAGCACTCCATCCGAACGGTGGTTCCCTTAGCTGCAGTAAAAGTGAATGGAAAGTGCACCTCAATTTTTGGTTCATATTCCCCCATCACACCTGGGAAATAGAGAAAAGACTTAGAAATAACAGGGATATCACTTCTTTACATAGAATATTTTTATCATGTGAATCACTTCCATAAAGAAGACCAGATGTGAGAGTAATAATGATGCTCATGAGTTTAAAGGCAGCATTTTAATTTGGCTTAAACCCCAACTCTAGTAATTTGCAAAAAAATCAGGGAATATGCAAACCCCCTGCACGGTAAGGGTTAAATGCTTGAAGCTACAATAAGCTCATAAAGAAAACTTTCATAGAAAGTTTACCTGAAGTAAACTGGTGATCAATCCCTTCCCCGATCCATACCAAACCCTTGTCCTTGATGAGGGTCTGCTATGGATTTTAAGGAGGACAATGGACAGCATAGACACACCTTAAATCCTACCAACCTCTTTTCCAAGCATGCAGCCAGGAACGAGCAGGGGGAGGACGAAAGGCCTCTGCCTCCATACCAGACCAACATGGGTTTGTTACCCCTGGTTAACTCATATCTCAAAAATGTAAAAGCAAATAAAAACACAGACACACTTAAAACATCCCTTTATTAAAAATGTCCCCAATACTGTCCCCCAATGTAGATCCAAGGTCATGTCATCCAGCGATGTATATCCCCCCACACCCATGACCTGCTGGGAAAAACACACTGACCCGCACTGCTGACCCACTGGCTCAGATATTCCCATTGCAAATTACATTTCCCCAGCTAGCAGCTGCATGTAAACAAAGGGATTGGGGATGCTGGCTGACGTCATTGACCAAATATGATCATGATGACCATATTTAATCAATAATGTCAATAATAATCCCAGCTGAAGAGGATTGTTGTGGGGAATTTACCTCAAGGGATATTATTTTTTGATCATCGTGGTGTGTGTGTTTATGTACTATGTATCAATTATTTGTGAATAGGTAACCAGTTGTACTATGTGACATATTTGGTCAGTGATGTCTCACTAACCGTATTTTTCATCGGAAATACCTGAAGTTCATAATCTGAATTTGGCCATTTTTTTTCTGTCAGAAACAGAAGTGTGACCAGGGTTTTGGTAAAAGTATTTCACTTCCTAATGGTGAGGTATACCAACAGCCTAAAGGCTCTATAGTGGCTGTATCAGCTGCCATTGCAGGAATGCCATCACAGACCTACGAGCATAATTCTGGAGTAAAATATGTAATCCACGCACAGGGATAACCTACAATTTCTGGGCAGCACCGCATCAAGGCCACCTTGTCAACCCCTAAGCTACCACAATGGCTTTCCTTTTATTCCCATCAGGCAGCCATGAATCATTTGTTTTTTATTTTTTTCCACAAGTCTGTTTTACATTTGATCTACCGGTTTCTACCACTTCAGCTTCCTATTCTGTCTCATTTCTTCTGCATCTGGAGCATTTCAGAGTTTAAATAGATTATCACGTCTACAACTTGTTTTTGTCCCTGTAGATTTCCGACACAGCAAATTTATCTTACTCTTTTAGATTTGTTTTCCAAACAGAATCTTTCTAGTGCCCGCAGTCTTATTAATCTCTGCCTTTGTAACAAATGTACCCTTTGATAGTCATTCCGCAAATGTCCACGAGAAATGTCACTACCTTCTTCTTTAGAAATGGCTCCATTTGTTATTTAAAATTAGGGGGCCTCCAGCCTAATCAAATTTCTATAATTCATTACTGCTCTGTTCTTTGTTAAAAAAAAAAAAAAAGTGCATGAAAAGAGAACCAGAGGAGTTGAAAGAAACCGTTTAGGGCTTTGGAAGGGAAGAGTATTTTTAAATAGCTTTTGGATTATTTCTCTTAAGTTACTTAAACTCAATTTTACTGACATTCTCATTATGTGAGTAGTTCAATCACAAGGTTTTATAAAAAAGTATTTTTCAAATATAAGCAGATATCATGTGACAAATGGATGTGGTGTAAAGTGAATGGATTTAGTACTCGGCTTAATCATGATTTGCTGATCTACCGGAAAATGTACATAATCCAGAGCAGACCCTACAAATCATAAAAAGCTGTTGACAGGATTTACCATTTATGCCAATGATCTGGGTAGTCAGAATGGAATCAAAAATTTTTTTTTATTGTGTTTAATTATTTTCTCTCTTTATTATGTTCAGTACTAAAACATTTGTATCCATTTTTTATTATTTATATATGAAATATTGCATAGGAATATGTCCCATTTACCCATTATTTGCAGTGCACAGATAGAGTCCTAAGCATGTCTCAGAGCAGCAGTTGTTCTAAACAGACGAGTCATAAGAGGGACACTCCCACTCCTCCTCTGCTCACGCAGATGGTAACATCTTTACGAATGGACAAACACAGTTTAGTACAGCATCCCCAAACTATAGCCCACTGGTTGCAATAAGGCAACTACTACAATCAAAAGGCCCTGCAGGGTTCTCTCATTGTGAGCAAAAAGTAGACTTTGCCTATTTTCAGAGTGGTGGTGGTTGCCAAGAGGAGGCTTCAAGCACTCAGAAGATTAACACATACAATATCATATGAAGCTTTCTCATGGCCAGTGGTGGTTGCATAGTCTGTGATGCCACCAGTCATGATTTCACCAGAAGAGGTGGACCAGAACTCTGCAAGTTAAATGCCACTGAAACCCAATGGTGGGGCTATATTTCTTTAACTAGCCACCACAAACGGGGCTACATTTTCCTACTGACCAGCAATGATGGTGCTACATTCATCTCACTGATCGCCAATGATGGGGTCACATTCCTCCTATTGACCACCAATAACAGGTCCACAATACTCCCACCAACACCAATAACGAGTCTTCATCCCTCCCACTGAGCACAATCAATGGGGCTATAGTCTTCCCACTGGCCACCACTGGTAGGGTTATATTCCTCCTACTGACCATCACTGATGGCACAACATTTCTCCCACTGACTGGAACAGAAGTGACAGGGCTATATTCCTCCCACTGACTACTGATGACCACTGACAACCAATAATGTCCAAATAAACTTCCCACTGACTGCTGATGCTGTGCCATTTATTACTTCTGTCGATGTCTGGGCATTTACTTCTCCTACTCACTGCTGACACATGGGCATTTATTATGTCCACTGGCAAGGGATAAATGAGAATGTATGACTTATATTGGGCACTGAATCCTAAGCATTTAATTTTTCTGCTAACCACTAACACCAGATTATTTATTACTGCCGCTGATCACTAACACTTTTTTACTTCTACTGGCCACAGCCAGCTCCCAAATTGTCAGCTGGCAGTGAAATGTCCCTTTGTTTAAAATTTTTGAGGACTCCTGGCCTAGTAGAAAGCAGAAGTTAGAAGTCACTAAAATGTGCAATGTATTACTCCCTGTAGAAAATTGTTATCTCTAAAATAAAGCACGTTTTCAAATTAAATTTTAAATAACACTGACCAAAATGTATCTTAGTTTCCCTTAAGATTGATAGATGAATCACACTTTGTCTATACATTGATTAACTGTCCCCCTGTTGAAGAGCAGACTGATTAGCTCATCTCCAATTATCAAACATATCTAAGGTAAATACTGTTCTAGATCTAGATAATTAGATCTATATAAATATCTAGCCTGTCCATTATTAAGGTAAATATAAATGGATAAAGTAAAAGAATCCATAGCACCAACTAGAATGTTTATTTCCAGTGCAAGTAATCTGAAATCTAATTGGCCATGACAGTTTTTTGGAGGATTTTGTGTAAAACCACTGCCCTTTGCATTGCCCTACAGGCAAGGAGCTGATACAAATCTAGTTAAATAAGGTAAATAGGAATGGATAAAGTAAAGGAATCCATAGCGACAACTGGAACTTCTCTTTCACAGGGTTAACTGAAAGCTGATTGGCTGGTACAGATTTTTGAATTTTGTGCAAAATCACGGCCTTTTGCATTGCCTTATAGCAAAAAATAAGAAAAGAAAAAACCTAATTCTGGGCATTTGTGAGGCAACTAAACCACTTTATACCACAAATTCATAGCAAACACAACTGAATGAACCAGGACAACAGTTGTGATCCTTTCAATATTGCTCTCCATTGTTTTGATATATTTACAGATTATCTACTACAGTATCAATCCACTTTTTCTTTCACAATAATTTCTGTTAAACAGTAAAATAGGCAAATGTGGTGCAAAAGAAGCAATTCTAAATATGTACCATACAGTATATATAAAGATTAATATACATAATGCCAGAACATTGGAAGGAACAGACATCCAAAAACTCCAGAATCAGAGGGACCTCATCTGCTGACTATAGAGCTTACTCATTGGAGGTTCTCTTTGGACCAAAAGTCTTTGCTCTGTGTACTTTACATGCCTGCCAAGAGAGCAGTGTAGATTGTCTTTGGAAGCTTATAGAGTTCAAAAGTTAATTCACTTATCCCAATCACTGAAATGCAGTGGCAGCTGGTAGAAAGTAAAAAAAAAAAAAAAATTCCTTGGCTGCTTCTTATTTTTTGACCCCATGGCAAAAGAGCCTGTTAAAAAATCTATTGGAGGTTCTCTTTGGACAAAGGGTCTTTTCTCCGTGTATTCTATATGCCTACCAAGAGAGGAATGTAGATTGTCTTTGGAATCTTATAAAGCTCAAGAGTTAATTCATCTCTCCCAATCCCTGAAATGCAGTGGTGGCTTCTGCTGTTCTGGTCAACAGCTAGTAGAAAAAAAACTATTTCCCTTGGCTGCTTCTTATTTATTGACCCCATGGCAAAAGAGCCTGTTAAAAATGAATTGTTTTGGTCATTCCAAAGGTTAGAAAGGCCATAAAAGAGTATTCATTGCTCCAGTGTTTATCAAGGGAATGAGTTAAACGTATACTTTTGTCCATTTCGAAAAACCGTAGGGAGATGCATATCATTTTTTTTATTACAGTTTAGCTACATTTATTACCTATTGTATTTCTTATTTCCTTGGCTAATACATGAGTTGTAAAAATATATTGCCTAAGCTCTGGGGAACATAGGTGTATTACAGGTGACAATAGCATATGAAGGACATATGCAATTCACCTTGGCTTCTCTAAAGTCGAATAATCTTCACTATTCATACCAGACAACCTAAAATACAAAATACAGTGCTAATTTTTTTTCTAATATATGTTCTGTTAAAAAATACTTGAACCATATTTTTATTTGATACCCTCATAAGAATCGGTAGGTAATTTACTCTATTGAGTCTATTACTGTTGTTCATTCCTTTTCGGCCAGTATTCTTTTTCTGTTGCATTGCATTAAAGTAGATGAAAACACAAACCTAATCACATTTATTTTCCTAAAGCTTTGTATCTTGAACAAGTGCAATTTTTTTGTATTAAAGTACTTTCAGCTTTTTTTTTTTTGCATTTTAGTGCTGCTGATTTCATGCTGTCTTTTTGCAGCCATTGCCTTAATAAATATAGTTCAGTGATGGCTGTATTGCATTTTTCAAGGAAGGTTTACTGATGGTGACAACAGCGGACCATGCCTGCATAATGTGTATTAACCCCCCTGGCAGTATTCCCGAGTCTGGCTCGGGGTGGAACTTCAGTACCATAAGCGGTAACCCCCGAGCCAGACTAGGGATCGCATTGCAGGATACAGGGAGACTTACTTACCTTGTCCCCTGGATCCTGCGATGTCTCCCCGCTGTGTGTGCGAGCTCCTCCGCTTGATTCACACAGTGCCCGAGTGCCGCTGAGCTCTGTTTCCTGCGACGCTACGACGCACGGGAGCGGAGATCGGCGCCAAATTCAAAAAAGGAAAAACACACAAAACACATACAGTACTGTAATCTTACAGATTACAGTACTGTATAAAAAAAAATAAACACCCCCTTTGTCCCTAGTGGTCTGCCCAGTGCCCTGCATGTAGTTTTATATTATAAATACAGTTTTTTTCTGCCTGGAATTTGGAGACTGTCCATAGCAACCAAAAAGTGTCCCTTTATGTCAAAAGTGATTTTAGACCTGCTAGAAAACAGCGATAATAAATTAAAATCACTTGCAGAATTGAGCGATAGCGATTTGTGGGGAAATTCGTCATCAAACACTAAATCTAGTGACAGTGACAATTCTGCAACTGAGCAAATTTTAGTGTTTTTGATTTGATTAAATTATTTAATAATGTTTATAGTTATTTATTATATTTTAATTTATGATTTTGTTGTTTATCATACCCGGGATGTCTACTAGACTCTGGTTTGGACAGATTTAAGTGAGTTATTCCTAAGAATTGCAGGCCTACAGTATAAAACGCCAAATTTCCATGCAAAATAATTGTACCGCTTTCAGCACCTAAAACCAGAAAGAATCATACCGCCAGGGAGGTTAAAATGGTCATTTGTAGTCTCCATCAGAAGCCCGTGTGACAGGGTCATAACACTGGAGGGCAATTGAAAGAGAGGGAGAAAGTGTTGCCATCACGCTATAATAGGAAATCTCTAAACAAGAAGCTTCATAACAGGATCACAAGCAGTTTTTTTTTTAAGGAAAGCTGCAAGTTTTAATATATGAAAATTTACTCTTGAAAGGACATATTAAAGCTTATAAAAAAAACAACTATTGTAGTAGATAAAATACATTGCTATGTTGAGAAAGTATGTTATCACTTCCAAACAATAAAACAAGGGGTTATTTCTTGTTTTAGGATAGTATGCAGAGTAATGCAAATGATTCCTCTACATCCTGCAGGCATCTATGCATCTAGAGCTTCCGGTTTATAGCATAGACATTTTACATATAACATTCTATTATTCCGGAGCCATTTACTTCAACTTTGACTGAGCTGTTTCAGGATTTTAGAGCATTGTCACTGCAAAGTATGAAAAACATGGCATGTTTGCCAAGTAAAGCAGGGATTCAGAAACAAATCATTCATGAATCCTGGTACTTGTAAACCAGAGACTTCCCGCTCTAGTTTGTGAGATTTTAGTAAAGTCTGTAATGTAAATGTTCTTTTAACCGTAGGCTATAGAAAAGTGAGAAAAATGACTACACAATAAATTGTTTGTCCAGGCCAAACCTTTAGGTTTGGATAGTATGAGAAGGGTCGAAATATTTATACATTTCTAAGTTTTTCTTTTCTTGTCTCTGCCCCATTAGGGAGCATTATCCTCTCTATTTGTCCCTGTGACTGTCAGGAGCCTTTAATTCTCCTGTTTCATGACAGCTACTGGTCTCATTCCAGGATTCTGGTTTTGGCCGAGCTGCATTCTCATGGTCTTCCTGCCCACCGTCAAGGTGGTTGATGTAACCAGCCTCTGGGTGGAGACCAAACCTGTTTTAAGCCAGCCAAACCCCCAGTGTCTTGCATGTGATAGTGTTTTCAACACGTGCTTCAAGCTCCCTGTCTTCCTCTTCCTGTACCTTGACCTTGCCTTTGCCTGCTCCTTGCTCTGCCTGCTAGTTTGGATTCCCTTATTGGTGACCTTTGATCGGATATTGACTACACTCAGAACTCAAATTAAAATTAAAGAGATAGAGCGCACAGGCTCATAGTGCAGTTAGCTTTATGAAACCAATATATAAAAAAAAGTAAAAAGATTGCACTCTCAAACAGAGGCTTGTATCAAGCAAAACATTAATTTTAGTTACTTTGTAGCGGCTGTGTACGTTTCTTCCCTCAACATGACACCTGAGCTGACAACCTGGGTGATTACTAGCTGGTGAAGCTCAGAACTCTGCCTGCCCTGAAACTGGACTTCCATTGACCACTCTGCCTGTCTACCAACTGCAAGTACCTGTTTGCTGTGCTCAGTTCACGCCTGCCCTGGGGTGGTAGCCAGGCACTATAACATTGTGTATTAAACATGGGAGCATCTGAGGACTGGTAGGCCTGCCTGTCTTATGGAAAAGGGGACTGCTATTGGCAAAGAACACAGAAGCCAGTGCCTGACCACCAACACTAGGAGTAGGAGTGACTACTGTCAGTAGGACTGGAAATGGGGCAGGGGAGGATTGAAATGACTAGTAGCGGAGAATTTGGACCCTGGGCCAGTACATATGACATACATTGGGCTGGTGGCCCAAAGTGGAGATATTCCCTCATTCAGATCTCAAACAGGGCAGGATACTCAATTAATAACAGCCTCTTTTAGCCTCGACTGCCTTTGCAGATCTGAATTGTGATGTGACCATACCAAGGAAGTCAATGCTGGAAAAATGCAAAACTGTGGGAAGTGCTGTGCTCATCTGTTAAAGCAAGTTGAATGATACAAAAATATTCCTATAAGATAGTGTGACGGGAGGGCACGCGGAACCCAGAATCCCTTGGAAAGGTTGGCAAACCCATGTTTCAGCTCCCCATGCATCTCTTATGTCCAAGTCACCCTGTACCATCCTGGCACAGGGTGAGTGGGAAAATATATCTTGGATTACTTAAAATGTAAGTAATATTTATCCACAATATCTCCCAGGATATATGTAAAGACTATTCTTAGTTTGTTGATGAACTCAAGATGTTAATTGAGAGAGCTGATCACATTGTTCTCTGTACAATGTAGGAGACGGGCCAACTCCTAGTGGAGCTCCTGCTATAAGGACAAAATGTCTTGTGGTTGTACTTATGATAATTTATAATCTACTGTGTGAAGCTCGGTGACAACAAGCTGCTTAAAGGGATTAGTTAATTATCTCATGTTAATTTGTTACAGCTGTATTGTTAGAGTAATATGAGCAGGAGGGGGGGATCTCCTCTTCTACTGTATTATAAATACTTGTCAATTTGGTTCTAATAAATGAGTCCATGTTGCACAACTAAGCAAGTGATGTCTTGTTTTGTGCTTGTGAGCGGGTGGAATATCTGATATCTATTTTCAGACTGGGAGGAAGTGATCTATGACGAAAGCACTCAAGCGGAGTGTAGGGATGTTTCGTCACAGATAGTATAATATAATATAATATGATATTGTAAAACAAGTCTTTGACTCAATAGTATACTAGCTTGTTTTTACCTCTCCGCCTGCCTAGATCCCAGTTTACCCACTTAATTACCATGTGTATAACTTAATGTCATTTTTGATTGCCTAACATATGATACAGCACATGATAACACAATGGAAGTACAGATAACAACTTAATGCATACCCTCATTCCACTGTGTCGTCATATATGATGTGATAACATATTACACAAGGAAAAAATATATGTAGTTATGCACATGTTGAATCAGTAGTTAATTGAGGACTAAGTAAATGTAGGGGTAAAAAGAAGTTAGTAAACTACTGAGACGAACACTTGTTTTATAATCATTTAAATATTTTTTCAAATAATAATATTTTTTCATTTAAAAATTGTGGTACCGTTAAAGTCCATGGTTTGTTTTTGCAAATAATTTATGTTATTGTTTGGATGAGGTACCAGGATAAGCCACCAGTTCATCAGCAATTCTTTTACCATATACAATATATTGTCAAAAGTATTGGGACACCTGTCTTTACACGCCCATGAACTTTAATGTCATCCCAGTCTTAGTCCGTAGGGTTCAATATTGAGTTGGCCCACCCTTTGCAGCTATACCAGCTTCAGCTCTTCTGGGAAGGCTGTCTACAAGGTTTAGGAGCGTGTCTATGGGAATGTTTGACCATTCTTCCAGAAGCGCATTTGTGAGGTCAGGCACTAATGTTGGACGAGAAGGCCTGGTTCGCAGTCTCCACTCTAATTCATTCCAAAGGTGTTCTATCAGGTTGAGGTCAGGACTCTGTGCAGGCCAGTCATGTTCCTCCACCCCAAACTCGCTCATCCACACTTTATTGCCAAAGGTATTGGGCCAACTCTCCAAATCATTTGGTGGAGATGGGATTATGGTGTGGGGTTGTTTTTCAGGGGTTGAGCTTGGTCCCTTCGTACCAGTGAAGGAAACTCTTAAGGGTCAGCATACCAAGACATTTTGGACAATTCCATGCTTCCAACTTTGTGGAAACAGTTTGGAGATGGCTCCTTCCTGTTCCTACATGACTGCGCACCAGTGCACAAAGCAAGGTCCATAAAGACATGAATGAGCGAGTTTGGGGTGGGGGAACTTAACTGACCTGCATAGAGTCCTGACCTTAACCCGATAGAACACCTTTGGGATGAATTCTTGTCCAACATCAGTGCCTAACCTCACAAATGCGCTTCTGGAAGAATGGTCAAACATTTTCATAGACACACTCCTAAACCTTGTAGACAGCCTTCCCAGAAGAGTTAAAGCTGGTATAGCTGCAAAGGATGGGCCAACTCAATATTGAACCCTACGGACTGGGATGGCATTAAAGTTTGTGTGTGTAAAAGCGAGTGTCCCAATACTTTTCACAATATAGTGTATATGTGAAAAGGAATGCTAAAATGCACCATGTTTTTAAAAATAAAACACATAAATTGGTAAGTTGGATTAGTTCTCCTTCCTAGCCAAAAGTTACCAGGCTGCAATTCAACATCGGCACTTTTTTTATTGACTATATCCCTTTCCTTCACTTCCCTATAGGACAGGAAGCCAGGAGAAATCTTTTAAATTAGACAAAAAAATAGGGGTTTTAAATACTTACTACCCTATCCAAAATGAAAAAAAAAATAGTTATGCTTTTAAAATGTTGCATTCACAAAACACTACAATTGCAGCTAATTTAGTAATTATCTCAACTGTATGAGAATAGTATGCCAACTGTCCACTCTATGAATGAGTTACTGAAAAAAAATCCAAATTTCTATTAAAGTGTAACTAAAGGCAAATCTTTTTTTTTTGGACAGAATAAGGAAGGGTTAGAACTCCTGTCACCTGGGTCACCGGGTTCACCAGAACTAGTGTCCCCATTGGAAGATTTTCCCTCTATTATGCCTTGTACACACGGTCAGACATCCCGACCACAAAATCCGTCCGATTTTTCCGACGGGTTTTGTCCGAAACTGGTGTTGCAGTTGTTGGAAAATCCGATCGTTCGTTCCATACGACGGGACTACGTAGAGGCTAGTAGCCAAGAGCTTTGGTCTCGTAATTTGATCTGAGCATGCGTGGCACTTTGTCAGTCGGAATTCTCTACAACCGATCTGAAAAAGTCCGATCGGATTTTGTTGTTGGAAAATTTTAGATCCTGCTCTCAAATTTTTTCCGTCGGAAATTCCGACGGAAAAAGCCCGCTAGAGCCCACACACGTTCGGAATTTCCAACAACATAATCCGATCGGACTTTTTCCATCGGAATATCCGACCGTGTGTGTACGGGGCATTACTGTTCTGGTGTCAACCCAAAATTGGGCTTTTCTTTTACTTTCACCTTCGATCATAATGGTAAACAGGACAAATTAATCTCTTTAACGGGGGCACAGTCAGCAATAAAAACTGACAGGTGTTCTAATCTCGCTACACTATATCCAAAATAGAAAATAAAGTTTTGCCTTTAGTTGCACTTTAATAAAGATAGACAGACTGACAGACATATCAATAGATAGATAGATAGATAGATAGATAGATAGACAGATAGATAGATATAGAGATATAATTATAGCATATAGTAAAAATATGACTAAACAGCTTTGTTATCTCCATAGGCACCGCGTAGATATCACTTTATATAAATTACCAACAAGTATAACGAAAGTTAATGTAGTAATATGTTATTACAAAAGGGAACTTCTAATCTTTTTTTAAAATATTGTATTAAATTGTTTTTTAGGCTTCTGCCAAGTGAAATTGAATTGTAGGAAATGAATGATTGTCAAGGACATCCTAACAAATGAGATATTCATTTTACTGAGGAACCAGCCAAGGTATTTTTTGATGTTTTTATTTAATTTGTTCGGTATCAATGAAGATAAGTTTTCCTTTGAGATATATAGGAAAAGAAGTAAAAGACTGATAGCAGCTAAAGTCATACAATCCAGCAGAATGTGACATGAAGATTTAATATCACTCTTTATTTTCATAGATGGAAATATACCGGTATATGACGTGATTGGTGATCCTCATAAATCTGTCTCTCTGACCTGTCCAATGAATCACGATGAATGGACATAGACTAGACCATTATACCACTTAGGGATTAAAGGTCAAGTCAAGGTCATTTCATTCTTGGATCAAAAAGGATTGAATAAGATTGTAGAAAATTGTGAAGCCATAATTTATGGTCAATCAGACCTTCTCCACAATCCTACCTTTATGCACTTACTAAGTGGTTAGCCCTTGAGGTCTATCAATGAAAAATATTCTATTCTCACACAATCCAAATCTTAAAAAATCCTCAAGGATTACAATACTATTATAGGCTTGGTCTACACCTACAGGTGGGCAGTTTCTTGCACATTCCTGTACTTCGAGTGTAGGACAGCCCGTTCATTTTAATCAGTTGCCCTACACTCAAGAAAGACGCAAAAGAAGTCCCTGCATATTTTCCAAAAAACAAGCCTCACCAAAGACTGCGTGTATTTGTAGATGGGTAGGGGTGCCATTAACAATTAAGGGCACTGCCATGCATCTGCTAAAGGACAGAATGATTCTGTCAGGAAAGTACTCTAAACATTCACAGATGTGAACCTAGTCTTAACCAGTTCCCGATGAGCTCACGCAGATATACTGCGGCAGAATGGCTCCCCTGGGCGAAATCCCGTACGGGTACGTCCTACCCATTTTCGGCCACCAAAGGGTGCGCGCGAGACACCGGAGTCACGTGCGCATGCCTTCTGCACGGCGGGGGACTCGATGCGCGTTAATGGTGGGCATGATCGCCGCTGGCCACATGCGATCGCGTGCACAAGCGTCAGCAAGGAGATTTGTGTGTGTAAACACACAAATCCCTGTGCAGTCAGAGGAGAGGAGCCATATCGTTTGTTCCTACTAAGTAGGAAAAACGATATGGCTCCTCTCCTAGTCACTCCCATCCCCATACAGTTAGAACACAGTGAGGAAACACACATTTAACCCCTTGATCGACCCCTAGTGTTAACCCCTTCCCTGCCAGTGACATTTACACAGTAATCAGTGCATTTTTATAGCACTGATCACTGTATAATTGTCAATGGTCCCAAAAAAGTGTCAAAAGTGTTCGATCTGTCCACCATAATGTCGCAGTACCGCTAAAAATCGCAGATCACTGCCATTACTAGTAAAAAAAAAAAAAAAATAATAACAAAAATGCCATACAAATGCCATACATCTTTCCCATAGTTTGTAGCTGCTATAACTTTTGCGCAAACAAATCAATATAAGCTTAAATATGTAGAAGAATATATATTGGCTTAAACTGATGAAGAAATTTGTTTTTGTTTTTTAATTTGGGGGATATTTATTATAGAAAAAAGTAAAAAATATAGTTTTTTTTTCAAAATGTTCTTTTTTTCTTTTGTTTATAGTGCAAAAAAACGAAAACGTTGATCAAATACCACCAAAAGAAAGCTATATTTATGGGGGAAAAAAAGGACGCAAATTTTGTTTGGGTACAGCATTGCATGACCGCGCAATTGTCAGTTAAAGCGACGCAGTGCCAAATTGTAAAAAGTGCTCTGATCAGGAAGAGGGTAAAAACCTATACCCACAGTTGATCCAGAGGAAGGCAAAAAAAATAAAACAATAAAGCATGATCCAATTTTCTCCAGAAGGGGGAAAAAATCCTTCCGGATCCCCCAAGAGGCAGTCAGATATTTCCTGGATCAACTTTACCTATAAATATTAGTATCCAGTTATATCATGTGTATCTAGGAAAGAATCCAGACCTTTCCTAAAAAAAATCTACTGAGCTGGCCAGAACCAGCTCTTGAGGGAGTCTATTGCACATTTTCACAGCTCTTACTGTGAAGAAGCCTTTTCGTATTTGGAGATGAAATCCATTTTCCTCCATGGCATGACAAAATGTGGAAAATTTCAAGGGGTATGAATACTTTTTCAAGGCACTGTGTATATATATATATATATATATATATATATATATATATATATATATATATATATATATATATTAGGGCTGTTACTGATTAAAATTTTCGTGTTCGAATAATTTTTTTCTTTTTAAATCGATTAATCGACCAATTTTGATTAATTATGACGCACAGTAAAGTCAGTTTATATAGTGAAATACAGTACTTACAACTCCATCTGACTACTTAGATCTTGAATTTTAAAAGCAGTGGCAACCCTGGTCATCTCACAGGTTTGATAATCTGACAGAAGTTCGCTGCTTTTAAAATTCAACATCTAAGCAGTCAGACAGAGTTCTAAGTACTGTATTTCACTATAGAATGTGACTTTACTGTTATAAATACGCCAAAAATGCAAAACTCCGGTGGGTGTAACAACATGTGCGCTTTCCCCCTTCCTAGTGTATCCTTACTGTGGACGAATTTGGGGTGTAGCAAGATGGTGGCGACGGAACGTCACTTCCGTAGCAGACTGCGATGGGTGGCCGAATATGTCGTTACAGAGGCACTTTGGGAAGGGGGGAGGAGTCCGGTGACGTCGATGTCCGCGACGTCACAGGATCTCTGACAGAACTTCCTGAAGACCCGGAAGCTGGTGGAGAGGTGAGTACCGATCAAAAGAATTTTGATTGATCAAAAATGTTTGCGATTAATCGAGGAATTAATCTTTAAATTCCCCAGCCCTAATATATATATATATATATATATATATATATATATATATATATATATATATATATATATATCCTGTATCACACAGTAAACAGTTTCTGTTTATATATGTACATGGGGACATACTTTTGATGTACACCGATTTAGAGGTTTTACTTCACATAAACCTACCAGTGGGCTTGAGGAAGGTTGGAGTGGACTGCCCCAAACAGTTTATGGTCGATATATCTTTTTTATACAGTCTTTTTTTTTTTTCATGAAACCAGCATTGCAAATGCACTTGAGTGGTGCAGCTATAATTTATATACACAATGACAAGGGACAAGATATCATTGGAGTTCCTTATTCTTTTATGTTTTCTTTGTGAACTGAGCCTTATGTATGTAAACATTATCATTAATGCTCAGTTACTAGACTTGTGCAATTTGTTTAGTTTTTTTTCGTTTTTTTTCGTTATTTTCGTTCGTTTGTTTTCGTACGAATGAACGAATCGTTCAAATCGAACGAATCCGAATAACGAATCGTTCGAATCGTACGAATCCGATTAACGAATCATTCGAATCGAACGAATCCAAAAAACAACGAAAATCCGAAAAAAAAATAATTAGAAACAACGAATGTACGAATGAAGAAAAAACGGAAACAGGAACAACGAAAATGAACATCCGTAACGTTTTTTTGTTGAATTGGTAATTTTCCGTCTCCCTTACAATGGTGCTGCTTAACGTGCTTCGAAATGATTGAACGAAAAAATTCGTACATTCGTAATTTTTTTTTTTTTCCGAATCGTAATTTTCCGTGTCTCTTACAATGGCGTTGCTTAACGTGCTTCGAATGGATTGAATGAAATAATTCGTAAATTCGTAACTTTTTTTTTTGATTCGTAACTTTTTTTTTTTCGATTCGTAAATTATTAAAATGTAATAATAGCATACACATTACATAAAATTATGAATTATGCTCCGATTACGAATCTACGAATGTTACGAATGTTACGAATGTACGAATAAATACGAATGCGTCCGAATTTCGAACAATTAAACGAAAAAACGAATCAACGAAAAAATAACTCTTACGAATGTACGAATCATTACGAATACGAACACCGACGACTTACGAATGTACAAATCGTTACGAATACGAACACCAACGACTTACGAATTTACGAATCGTTACGAATTAACGGAAACGAAAAAACGAAACGAAAATAAACAATTTTTTTTCGGAAACGAAAAAAACGAAACGAAAATAAACAAATTTTTTTGTTGTGCACATGTCTATCAGTTACCTAATGGTAACATTATTTGCTTCAATGTGATTGGTTGCGAACTCAAAACTCAACATTTTTGAGATTATTGAGGGTAGTTTGATATGAGCTAGTAAAGTGTAAATTGTTGTCAGCAGAGGAGGCCATATGAAAGAACATCATAGTAACAGGACTTTTAATATTGAAACACTGAAATGACACTTAAGAAAAATAATCAGGATTCCTATTTAGAGAATAATAAGCACTTACCATCATTGCGTAATGTTAGTGGTGTCGGTGGACTCATAACTCTGGTGTTAGTCAGAAAATTTTTTACATGACAGATATAGCTTCCAACATCTGACGCTTGTGCTTTAGAGATGTACAGATTTCCTGTCTCTTGTGAGATAAAACGTCGAGCGTCTTCAATAACAAATGAAGGGTACTCATTTAAAACCCAACTATAGGTGATTTCTGAGGGAAAAAAAAGAGTAAAAAAATAAAAGATATAAATGTTACTTCAAATGATGTGCACATACTTAAATAGAAGATTTTAAAGCACAAGTTTTTAAAAAAAAAATATTATACCAGTCCTAGCTCCCTAACCTAAAGGGATCTAGATACCTCCTTCCTAGTTCCCTGCCTACTTCACCAAGACAGCTGTGGCATCTTCCAGTGTTTGCCTTGAAAACCTCTTCAGAGCTGGTTTTTGCAGGATTCCCCTTCAGAAGCCTAAATGGGGTCATACTCTGCAGTTAGAGATGCTTGGCATATGGCCCATTCAAGTGAAGAGGGACCCACTGTGCAGATGTGGCCAGCACATAAGACAATTTAAGCCATGGCTGTTATTTTTAAGTAAGTAAGCATTTGTTTTGGGGTTTTGAAGTTACTGTAGTTTTGGTTAGGAGGCTCGAGAGGTAGGCTAGATATCATTTTTCATTAAAGTGACCTTTTGATGTGATCTAAGCTAAGGCTGACCAAGGACAGACTGATATCTGTCTAACAATACTGAACATGTAGCTGTTCAGCCAGAAATCTTCTTCCAGACCTGGCTGCACAGTGCTAGTTGGATGCCAGCTTATGTCATTTTCATTACTATACATAGTTACATAGTAGGTGAGGTTGAAAAAGTCCATCAAGTCCAACCTATGTGTGTGATTATATGTCAGTATTACATTGTATATCCCTGTATGTTGTGGTCGTTCAGGTGCTTATTTAATAGTTTTTTGAAACTATCGATGCTCCCCGCTGAAACCACCATCTGTGGAAGTGAATTTCACATCCTTGCCACTCTTACAGTAAAGAACCCTCTACGCAGTCTAAGATTAAACCTCTTTTCTTCTAATCTTAATGAGCGGCCACATGTCTTATTAAACTCCCTACCACGGAAACGTTTTTCCATATTGTCACCAGTATGGTATTTGTAAATTAAAATCATATCCCCTCTCAAGCGTCTCTTCTCCAGAGAGAATAAGTTCAGTGCTCGTAACCTTTCTTCATAACTAATATCCTCCAGCCCCTTTATTAGCTTTGTTGCCCTTCTCTGTACTCGCTCCATTTCCAGTACATCCTTCCTGAGGACTGGTGCCCAGAACTGGATAGCATACCCCAGATGAGGCCGGACCAGAGTCCTGTGAGAAGGTAGCCGGACTTCTCACAGTCCCAGCATCCTCCGGGACTGTGACATCACAAGGGGGCGGGGTCACCATGTGACATGAGCATGTGACCCTGTCCCCATGTCCCTATATAAGTCCCAGCACAGCGCGGCTCTGCCATTCCGGCCAGAGAGAGCGACGGGTCAACATCGGAAGAAGAAGAAGAAAGAAGAAGAAGGCGGAAGAAGAAGAAGAAGGCGGCGCAGAAAGCGACGACAGCGGCAAGAACAGAAGAGACCCCGGAAGACCCCGGAAGACCCCCGAAGGCGGATCGAGACCCCCAGACGACGGCGGCGACGACGAAGAAGGTAGCCGGACTTCTCCGCTCGGTAAAAGAGCTATGTAAATGGCGGAGGAGTCCGGCGAGAAGACCCCCAAGACGGAAGAAGACCCCCGGAGCTGTGCAATAAAATATTTTTATCAAAAGTGTGTGTGTTTTTTTACTTTACATTTTACACCTTAGGTGAATGGATAGGGGTACATTGTACCCCATACTCATTCACATAGGGTGGGGGGCCGGGATCTGAGGGCCCCCTTAGAAAAGGGGGCTCCCAGATTCCGATAAGCCCCTGCCCGCAGACCCCGACAACCAATGGCCAGGGTTGTCGGGAAGAGGCCCTTGTCCTCATCAACATGGGGACAAGGTGTGTTTGGGGTGGGGGGGGCGCACGGCCCCCCTATCCCCAGGGCACCCCCCATGTTGAGGGCACGCGGCCTGGTACGGCTCAGGAGGGGGGGCGCTCGCTCGTCCCCACCCCTTTCCTGGCCAGCCAGGCTGAGTGCTCGGATAAGGGTCTGAGATGGATTTGGGGGGAGCCCCCACGCCGTTTTTCGGCGTGGGGAGTCCCTTTAAATCCATGCCAGGTGACGGAGCTAGCGCGCCGGCATTTACTGCCTACGCTAGCTACGTAACCTGAAGTTACGTTCTAAATGAACGGACTGCTCCGTGTGTGGGCAAGTCCATTCATTTTCAAAAGTCCCGCGGACTTTGGCCAGCGGATTGTCCGCCGGAGAAGTCCGCGCGTGTGTGGGCAAGTCACACGCTCGGAAAGTCCGGCGAAGCCCCCGCTGGAAAGTCCGGCGGATTGTCCGCTGGACTAGGTCCGGCGGACAAAGTCCGCACGTGTGTACGCGGCATTAGCAACCTTACATTTCTTGTTGCATTCTTTGTAAAGTCTGAATGCTGATGATGATCCCTCAGCCTTGTATTTTTTGAAGCCCTTCTCCTTTGCTTTTATATGCATTTTTACACTAGAGTTAATCCATCCAGGACTTTTGTTCGCTCTTTTAAATTTATTTCCCATTGGGATGCACTGGCGAATGCCCTTATTTAATATGCTAATAAAATGAACCCATCTCTCCTCCGTGTTTTTTGTTCCTAAGATTTTATCCCAATTTATATCTAGTTTGCTCTTTTGAAATTCAGTGTCTTTGTATTCCCCTTATGTTTCCTATTTGTGTGATTTATACTGAAGCAAATTGGCCTGTGATCGCTGTTTTCTAAATTGCCCCTTATTTCCACATCCATGATTAGGTCTGTATTGTTGGTAATCAGTAGGTCTAGTAACGCTTTGTTTCTAGTTGGTGTGTCTACCATCTGACCCATGAAATTGTCCTGCAAGACATTTAGGAACTGGCGAGTCTTAGACGAATGCCCGGTTCCTTCTGCCCAGTCTATGTCTGGATAATTAAAATCCCCGATTATGATGACACCTCCCATCCTTGCTGCTAATCCAAATTGTGATAGGAGGTCCGTGTTCCCCTCATCCCTTACTGAAAGGAAATGATAAGAATCCACCTGCACAAAAGAACTGTATGGGCCTTTTAGTAGTTACAAATGCTCATTATAGCATCTCTAGAAGTCATAAATGCTCAGATCTCTGTGCAATCATCTCAAACATATTTGGAAGTATTGGATGTTTGGATGAAGACATATCTGATTGGTTGCATTCGTAATAGTAACGATGATCAGAAAACTCTGAGTTGCACTAATGAGTCCTATTGGTAAGATTTCACTACAACATCCCACTCTTTCATGCTTCATAACTAACATTGCACATCTTACTCTGTTACCTAATGACCACATATATAATACTTTAAACAGTAGAGCATTCTGATTTCCAGCAAGGTATTCTTAGTCATTATTTTTTCCAAACTAAACCTTTCATTATTAGTATGTGCTACAGTAAACTGCATGTTATGTGGGTATCTATCTACCACATGCCCCTAACTATCTTATTAAATTGTGTCAGTTTTGATACTGTATGTGGGTATCAGTTCAACATGCTGAAAGTAAGGTAAAATCAAACAGAAATCAGATACTGGGACAGGCCCAAATGTAATCAAAATGGACAATTTTTTTTTTTTTTCCTCTGTTGTAGACTATTGTACATCATTATTTTCAGAGTAGTGATATTGACAATTTTATCTGTTAGGTTGCAATATAAAATTTGTAAAATATACTAGAATGCAGTGGCACTTTTACTTGGGGAAAAATATTAATGTTGTATTGAATATTAGCAATGGGCCTGATGTTCGTTTGTTCTACGAACAAACTAACTAATGGGGTACTTGCGGGACATTCGCCCACCACGGAGCACCCCATAATGCACTGCAAGATCGCAGTGCGTTGAAGGCTGCTGATTGGCCAAAGCGTGCACCTGACCTGTATGCTTTGGCCAATCACAGCGCAATGTGCTGTGAGAGCCATGATTGGCCAAAAAAAAACTATAATAAAATGGTTTATAGTGCACCAAGCACAAAAGTATTGTACCCAAGGACCATATTCCCTTTCCATCCTCTATAATAAATAATTCTAAAAATCCCCCCACCCCATAAAATAAAAAACAATAATAAAACGGTTTATAGTGCACCAAGCACAAAAGTATTGCACCCAAGCACCATATTTCCACTCTATAATAAAAAGTTATAAAAATCCCCCCAAAAAATCCCCATCATGTCCAAAAGACCAACAAGGAGAGGCAGACACTCACAGGCCACTAAAAGAGGGCAAGCAGCCTCTGTGTCTACAGTGAAAACTGGTGGTCGTGGAGATGGTGCACCCTCTGCAGGCATGGCACATGTGTACTTTTTTTCCGTTGCTAGCCATGTTATTGAGCCACAATATGCAGGAGAGTGATTGGAGTGGATAACTAAGCAGTCCTCATCCTCCTCATCCTTTGTCAACCAGGCTCATACTAGTTTGCCTTCCACCACAGCTGCCAAAGCGGCCTATTCCACCTGCTCCTTGTCCATAGTTACTTCTTTCATAGCCCTACCACCATGCAAAGTTTGCTCCAGTGACGAGGAGGGAGGGGATGATGAGGTCACTGACTGTACTTGGGTGCCTGAGAGAACAGAGGAAGAAAGTGAGGAGGAGGAGGCACAACTCCTACGAGGCAGGATGTCCTCGAGGGTCTGGCTTAAGGGCAGCCACCCTTTTGCATCACACCACAGAGCTCCACAGGTGCAGGGCGTTGCTGACTCCCCGCTGACTTCCAAAAGTTCATTGGTGTGGGCTTATTTCAACACATGTGCAGCAGACAGCAGCGTTGCTGTTTGCAATCTCTGTCTGAAGTGGATAGAGGGTGGCCAGAACACCAGCAACTTGGGCACCACATGCTTGACAAGACATATGATCACCTGCTATGCAGTCCATTGGCAAACGCACCCAAAAGACCCTCATCATAAAAAAATGCAGACTTCTCCTTGCTTCTCATCTGGGATCTCCAATCATTCATTTTCCATTTTTTACTCTTTACACATAGCACACACATACACTCAACACTGATCAATGCACATTTCACTCGTAGTCACCACTATGATCTACAGCACCATTTATTCAGCAGCAATCCATTTTCACCATACTTTTTCCCAGATGGGTTTTATCCATCACCCATTACTATTATTATTATTAATTTCATCACCATTCAGGTGGTTTGTCATCACATAGTTTATTATAGTTTAATTGATTACATCATGCACATACAATCAACTTTCCTATATTTGCCACTACACCCACTCTTCTCCCCCCCCCCCTCTGGATTCCTTTAATATCACTAACAGAGCCATAAACAAATATATTATTAACATAATCATTAAACTAATTCCCATAATAAGGACATAATAATTCAAGTATACCAAAATTTCTTATTAGGGCCAATATACTTACTATGGAGTTGTATTTAAATGTTTTCAATAAATCAAACGTAACAAGAATAATTCATATAATAAACTCATTGTTTTCAGGTTTGACCACCAACCCGGTAATACCTTCTGCCCCACGGGGAGCACCCATTGTCTGTCACTCTCTGCAAGCCCGTGACCTTGACCCCTAGGGGGGCCTTTCCTCTTCCCACCTGGTGGGAAGTTTGGGAAGCAGTATCACGACGGTGAGGCCCGCGAATATTCTCGGGGAATGACTTTTTGGTTTTTAGAAAAAATCTCTGGTTAAGAAGCTATCATTGGGTGGAAGGGTAAATATTACATGGAAATAAAAAACACATGATAATTTGATAAACATAAATCAATAAAAGTATTTGATGTCTAAAACTCTTTCTCCTTTTTGCAGAAACATAACAAGTTGCCCCTTTTTTTCTTTATTTTTTCCCCCCTGAAGAAGACCTCTACTTCTAAAATGGTCGAAATGCATCGGGGTAGTGGGGTGTTCCCTTTTGAATGAAAATTTTTTGTGCTATAATGAATCATTGTTTTAGATTGACCTTCTTTCAAACTGATCATATGTTAATACTGCATGTACTCCGATTTGTTAAAGTCGTTCGCACATTGTAAACCAGAGCTCAAATTTTAAACTAACTATTTGTACCTATAATTTTCTTCTTTTTGATAAAATAAAAACATTTTGGTTTTCACCAACTAAGTGTTTTTTCTGCTGCCTAAAAACCCCACGGGGAATCCATGCCTTTCTTCCTAGAATTATATACGGTGTGAGCAGCCAGCTCAAAACTATCCATTCCTACTGCACTTTTTTCTTTATTTTTTACTCCTCTGGGATCTCTACCCGTACTATACCTCAAGTTTTCTCAAAAACCTCCACTGAAAGGAATGATGGTATAGCGATGGGGGCCACAAGTACTTGCACCCAATCTGCTAGCAGTACACCACCTGTTGATTTCACCAGGCAATTTTTGCTACCCCAGTTGCTGAACCGTAATAAAAATATCAGCCATCCACATGCTTAGCGTCTAAATGCTAGCTTGTCCAAATTGCTAGCACTACAACTGCTGCCTTTTCAACTGGTAGACTCTTCCCCCTTTCGTGAATGTGTGGAATGTGCTGTACCACAGTGGCAGGTTCCAAAAATAAATGTATTTTTAGTAAGGCCATTCCAGCTCTGTACTGTCATGTGGAAGGCAATATTTTGGCCTCGTTGGACAGGGTGGTCAGCAGCAAGGTTCACATTACTTCTGACTCATGGTCCAGTAGGCATGGTCAGGGACGTTACAGTTCCTTCACCGCGCACTGGGTAACGCTGCTGGCAGCTGGGAAGGATGCAGGACAGGGTTCAGTGCTGGAGCTTGTTCCACTACCACACCTCCAAAAAGCTGGTGGTGATTCTGCCACATCTGTCTGCTCCACCCCTTCTCTTCGTCCTCTATGGCCTCTTCTGCTGAATTATCCTCTGAACCAGCAGTGCACCCTAAGCGTTTAAGGGGCTTCAGTTGGTCTGTCTAGGGGACATGAGCCACACCGGGGCAGAGATTCTGTCAGCTCTGCAGGGGCAGGCTCAGAGGTGGTTGACGACACAGCTATTTGAGCCAGGAATGGTTGTATGTGACAATGGCACCAACCGTCTCTCTGCTCTCCAACGGGGACACTTGACACATGTTCCATGCTTGGCACATGTCCTGAGTTTGGTGGTTCAGCATTTCTTGAACAGGTACCCAGGCTTACAAGATCTTCTGAGGCAGGCCAGAAAAGTACAATGCCAGTGCCACAAGGATTTGTCAGCAAAATTTTATAATAGAAACAAAAATAAAGTTTTTTTTGTTTTCAAAATTTTTGCTCTTTTTTTACTTATATCGCAAAAAAGAAAAAACCCAGTGGTGATTAAATACCACCAAAGAAAAAACTATTTGAAAAAAACTATAAAAATGTTGTGTGGGTACAGTTTTGCATGACAAAGTAATTGTCATTCAAAGTGTAAGAAAACAGAAAGCTGAAAATTGGTCTGGGCAGGAAGGGTGAAAGTGCCCTGTATTGAAGTGGTTAACCACTAGCCAACCAGCCGCCATCATTATACTGTGGCAGGTTGTCTCTCCTGGGCAAATCACCGTAAATGTACATTGGCACTTTAAATAGCCTTAGCAGGCAGGTGTGTGCGCGCGTGACATAGGAGGTATCGCAAAAAATGGCCTGGTCATTTAGGGGGCAAATCCTTCCGGGGCTGAAGTGGTTAAGGGGAACACTAAGACAGAATTAAGACAAAAAGGCATGGGGTCCCCCCCAAAATCTATACCAGGGCCTTTGGGTATGGTATATATTTTAAGGAGAACTCCATGCCAAAATTAAAAGAATAACGGCGTGGGGTCCCCCCTAAAAAAACCATACCAGACCCTTCTTTTTTAATAAAGGACTTACATTTTGACACTTTTTTGGTGAATTTGGATGTAACCGATACCCATTCACATAAGGGGGGGCTGGGATCTGGGGGTTCCAGATTCCGATAAGCCCCCCACCTGCACAGCCCGACAACTACAGTCAATGCTTGTCGGGATGAGGCTCTTGTCCCCATCAACATGGGGACAAGGTGCTTTGGGGTGGGGGCCCCCCACCCCAAAGCACCCACACCCCCATGTTGTGGACATGTGGCCTAAGATGGTTCAGGGGGGGGGGGGGGCGCTCGCTCGCCCCTCCCTTTTCCTGACCTGCCAGGCTGCATGCTCGAATAAGGGTCGGGTATGGATTTTGGGGGGACACCACGCCATATTTAAAAAAAAAATGTTTTCATCTATATTGAGGGGAGCTGGCAATATATTACAGCTGCAAGCAAGTTTAACTGACATTTAAATGTCATCATTGCTGCGGCATGTTCTATACATCGCACAGATGCGCCACTTTACAGGTTTTTTTGCATTGATACATGTCACCTGGGGCAGTACACGGGTCCCCATACACTTTTTATGGCAATAACTTGCATATAATCCTTTAAAATTAGGACTTTTAATTTTTCATGTTCATGTTCCCATAGACTTTAATATCATTTGCATGTTCGCTAGAACTTTTTGCCTTTTCGAGATGTTCTGGGGCGAACTTAAGCGGGAGAGGGGGAGTGTTCATCCCATCCCTATTGAATATAAAGCTGCAAATGTATTTTATATCTGACCCAAGTCACAATCAGAGAGTCCATGGAGTCAGGCTGGACAGCAGGGGGAGAGTCAGGCTGGACAAGAGAAAACCACAAACTTTAGGTTGGGTAGCAGATAGAGAATAAAGAGGATCAGGGTGCTGGACCTCAAAAGCTGAATCTGGGTACCGGACCTTGTAAGCTGAATCAGGGTACAGGACCTCAAAAGCAAAGACTGGATACAAGACTTCTGGAGCAGCAACACAGTGCAAAAGATTGAGAGCATGTTCTCAACTTTTCGGTCGGAAGAAGTTCCGGTTGGAAATTCTGACCTTCTGTAGCAATTCCGACACGCAAAATTCCTGCGCATGCTCGGAAGCATTGAACTTCATTTTCTCGGCTCGTCGTAGTGTTGTACGTCACCGCGTTCTTGACGGTCGTAAGTTCAGCAAACTTTTGTGTGACCGTGTGTATGCAAGGCAAGCTTGAGCGGAATTCCATAGGAAAAACCATCCAAGATTTTTCTGACGGAAAATCCGCTCGTGTGTATGCGGCATAAGTGAAGAAACACAAAGAACACAAGTGACATAAAACATAATGTAAATACAGCAACCTATACATAACCCAGTGAACCTGCATGAAATGTAGGACAACTAAACATACACAGGAAAAGTACCAGGAAGCAACACGGTCAGGAACAGGGCCAGAATGGGTAGCAGGCAGAGATGAGCTTGGTGCTGTTATATTGATACATGCCCATATTTAGTCAATATAATTTATCAATGTCAAAAATATGGGCATGTGTCCATATAAGGGCAATGACATCACCAGTGTCCAATCCCATAATTTACGTGTGCTGCAGGGTAGTAAATGTCTTAGGCCACAGCTGATTGTACTAAAAATATGCAACTTTGAAATTGGTTTGGGGATGAGTTAGGAGGACAATCAAACTCATCTCAAGTAGCAGGTTCATGGAGCTTCAGATCTAGAATATACTTTTAAAATACTGAGGCAGTGTGTAATCGCTGAGGTAGAGCCAAACATCCTCCAAGCAGCGAGCATCAAATGATGGCTAATTGCTGGGATCTACTGACTGCTAGAAGACACATGCTGGTGGACACTGGAACTATGCCATTCAAGTCTGGGGACCACAGTGCCGCCAATAGAAGTTCTAGTTCCTGACAAATTAGTTTTGCACTGCAAATTACAACAACGCACTCACACAGCAGTGATGTAAAGTTAGGAGGACATAACAGGTTCCCTTAAAGAGGAGTTCCGCCTCCCAACCCCAGTAAAAAATTAAAGGTCAGCAGCTACACATACTGTAGCTGCTGACTTAATATTAGGACACTTATCTGTTTCCATCAGCTCTCGGGTGCTGTCGCTGCCATTCGTAGTAAGGGAACCCGGCAGCCTGTTGGCTGGTTCCCTACTGCATATGTGTGAAACGTGCTGCACTTTCTGAATGGCCCGGCGGTGAGATCTCTCGGAAGTGGGGATAGGTACCTGTCAAAAACAGGTACCCACTTCCCCCTTCCCCGAAAGGTGCCAAATGTGGCAGCGGAGGGGGGGGGGGGCTGATAAGCGGAGCTTCCACTTCTGGCTGGAACTCCACTTTAAGTAACTTTTGTTTTCTGTAAAAACAACACTCTAAATACTGTACTTGCCCCTCACATTAATAAAGTGATGCATTGGTGCTGTAAAGATTTAAACCAGTTTCTACCTGTCTAGTATTTTTTTATAATTTTCTTTTCTGCAATTATAACCTCAAAATATGCTGTTTTTATGGTTCAATGAGGATGTTACAGCGAGAGCCAGCAAGTTCTGGATACTTCCTATGATGTATTTGAAAGAAAATCCTTCGCCTCGTTCGGCTCAGCTTCCCAGAATGAAAATTTAAGTATGTGGTGGTGTCAACATATAAAGATTTCTCTATTCAAAGGCAGAGGAAGACAATAAAAGCAGCCCAGAGCACGGCATTGGTATGCAGCCGAGAGGAGACATAAACTTATTTGCTGACCAGGAGGACTGTTATTTACAAAGTTTTGCTTGCAGAGAGTTTAAAACATTATAGGGAATGTAAATCTGACATTTTTCTCCATGAAAGAACATTCTTGTTTACAAAATTGTCTCCCCGGAGCTCTCCATCTGCTTTATGAAGGTCATTTTTAAACCCTTTAAAAATAGCCAAGTTATTTCCATTTATATGAAGATTTTATGGCTGGGCGAAAATGAAAATCTTAACGTCTCTTTAATAAGTACCTACTGAAAAGTGAAGGAGTCCAATAAAATAAAGTGTACCTGTCATGCCTACCTGTCCAAGGTAAAAATTGTGTGGACAATTACAGCACACAACCAATTCATGGTGACATCAGTGTGGCAAGAATTTAAATAATTTTGGTCTATATAAAAAGTTGCATTTTTTTTAAAACAAAACAGCAGCTCAAATCACTAAATACAACCAAAGAATGTTTTACCTCCTTTTTTGTGCAGTGGTGGAGTGTCTTCCAACTATATGACACTATGGGGCTGATTTACTAAAGGCAAATAGGATGTTCACTTTGCAAAGGAATTTGCCCTAGAGCAATGAATGCAGTGAAGTTTCACTTTGCAAAGAATACCCAATCATGTGCAAGAAAAATAAATGAAATAAAAAAAACTGCACTAAGTATTTACAATGTAAAAAATAAATACATTTATAAAAAAAAAAATTAACCACATGCTGACTAGCCGCCATCATTATACGGCGGCAGGTCAGCACATTCCTGCGAACCGTCGTAGCTGTACATCGGCCCTTTAAGCGGGGATAGCAGGCTGCACTGTGGGGGTGCCGACGCGCGTGGCCGGCGGTCGCAATGACCACCAGCCACACGCGATTGTGGGCACGAGAGCCAGAAAACCCTGTTCTGTAAGGAGAGGAGAAGCAGATCGTGATTTCCTACTAGCTAGGAACCATGATCTGTCATCTCCTATAGTCAGTCCCCTCCCCCTACAGTTAGAACACACATAGGGAACACAGTTAACCCCTTGATCGCCTTATAGTGTTAACCCTTTCCATGCTAGTGACATATACACAGTAATCAATGCATTTTTATAGCATTGATCGCTGTATAATTGTCAATGGTCCCAAAAATGTGTCAAAAGTGTCCGATCTGTTCGTCATAACATAACGTTGCAGTCCCGATAAAAATCGCTGATCACCGCCATTACTAGTAAAAGAAAATAATAATAGTAAAAATGCCATAAATCTTTCCCCTATTTTGTAGACGCTATAACTTTTGCACAAACCAATCAATATACGCTTATTGGGAATTTTATTACCAAAAATATGTAGAAGAATACATATTGGCCTAAACTAAGGAAAACATTTAATTTTTTTAAATTGGGGATATTTATTATAGCAAAAAGTACAAAATATAGTGTTTTTTTCTGTAGCTCTTTTTTTGTTTATGGGGCAAAAAATAAAAACCGTAGAGGTGATCAAATAGCACCAAAAGAAATCTCTACTTGTGTCAAAAGAAATGTGTTTGGGTACAACGTCGCACGACCGCGCAATTGTCAGTTAAAGCGACGCAGTGCCATATCGCAAAAAACGGCCTGGTCATTGAGCAGCCAAATCTTCCGGGGCTGAAGTGGTTAAATTGTATTTTTTTAAGATTATAGAAAGACAAGCAGATATCGTATAAGAAAACAAAAGCTGTATGTCCTTAAAACATTTTAAATAATTAAAGTGGGAAAATTAGTTATAGAGTTATACTAAGTTAACCAAGTCAAAGTGAGCCTATAAATCTCAATGATGCTAATTTCCTAAAGGCTCCTTCTGCCACTTCTTGTGGCATTACTGGGGCATTACTTTCAAAACTTTCACTTTTGCATTTATGGTAAACACAGTGGGGCTCAAATACATGCATTTGAATGACAATCACAGTAAAAGACACTGTTTGGTCTACTTTGCCTTCAATGCAAATGCATTGCAATGAAACACACTGCCTTCAGATAAACCCAAAACAGAGCATGTCAACTGTAGCTTCAGAACTGTTAACATCACTGAAAAGGGGAATCTGTTGACCTGTGCTTGATGGGGAAATACCCTTTAAAACGCATCCAAATCCAATCAGTCAAGTGTATGAAAAAAGTTTGACTCGTGGAGTTTGATGTGTAACTTGCCACCATCCCTATAACATATATTTGAAAGAGAGAACCTTGCAGGTTTGGGATTTTAAGGGCAATTAATGAAGATAAAGTAGAGTAAAAAGAAAAAAAGGGATATTTATTGGTAATAATATATAGAAAAGGTGCAAACAAGTAGTTAAAAACAATTACATGTACATACAGTGGTGTGAAAAAGTGTTTGCCCCCTTCCTCATTTCCTGTTCCTTTGCATGTTTGTCACACTTAAGTGTTTCGGAACATCAAACCAATTTAAACAATAGTCAAGGACAACACAAGTAAACACAAAATGCAATTTGTAAATGAAGGTGTTTATTATTTAAGGTGAAAAAAAATCCAAACCATCATGGCCCTGTGTGAAAAAGTGATTGCCCCCTAAACCTAATAACTGGTTGGGCCACCCTTAGCAGCAACAACTGCAACCAAGCGTTTGCGATAACGTCCAATGAGGCTTTTACAGCGTCCTGGAGGAATTTTGGCCCACTCATCTTTGCAGAATTGTCCTAATTCAGTTACATTAGAGGGTTTTCGAGCATGAACTGCCTTTTTAAGGTCATACCACAACATATCAATAGGATTCAGGTCTGGACTTTGGCTAGGCCACGCCAAAGTCTTCATTTTGTTTTTCTTCAGCCATTCGTTGGTGGACTTGCTGGTGTGTTTAGGATCATTGTCCTGCTGTAGAACCCAAGTTCGTTTCAGCTTGAGTACACGAACAGATGGTCGGACATTCTCCTTCAGGATCTCTTGGTAGACAGCAGAATTCATAGTTCCTTTTATCACGGCAAGTCTTCCAGGTCCTGAAGCAGCAAAACAGCCCCAGACCATCACACTACCACCACCATATTTTACTGTTGGTATAATGTTCTTTTTCTGAAATGCAGTGTTCCTTCTACGCCAGATATACTTGGACACACACCTTCCAAAGAGTTCCACTTTTGTCTCATCGGTCCACAGAATGTTGTCCCAAAAGTCTTGGGGATCATCAAGATGTGTTGTGGAGAAATTGAGACGAGCTTTGATGTTCTTTTTGCTCAGCAGTGGTTTTCTCCTTGGAACTCTGCCATGCAGGCCATTTTTGCCCAGTCTTTTCCTGATGGTGGAGGCATGAACGCTGACCTTAACTGAGGCAAGTGAGGCCTGCAGTTCCTTGGACGTTGTTGTGGGGTCTTTTGTGACCTCTTGGATGAGTCGTCGCTGCGCTCTTGGGGTAATTTTGGGTGGCCGGCCACTCCAGGGAAGGTTCACCACTGTTCCATGTCTTCGCCATTTGTGGATAATGGCTCTCACTGTGGTTCGCTGGATTCCCAAAGCTTTGGAAATGGCTTTATAACCCTTTCCAGACTGATAGATCTCAATTACTTTCTTTCTCAATTGTTCCTGAATTTCTTTGGGTCTCGGCATGATGTGTAGCTTTTAAGGATCTTCTGGTGGACCTTACTGTGTCAAGCAGCTCCTATTTAAGTGATGCCTTGATTGTGAACAGGTGTGGCAATAATCAGGCCTGGGTGTGGCTAGAGAAATTGAACTCAGGTGTGGACAACCACAGTTATAGTATGTTTTAACAAGGGGGGCAATCACTTTTTCACACAGGGCCATTATGGTTTGGATTTTTTTCACCTTTAATAATAAACACCTTCATTTACAAATTGCATTTTGTGTTTACTTGTGTTGTCCTTTACTATTGTTTAAATTGGTTTGATGTTCCGAAACACTTAAGTGTGACAAACATGCAAAGGAACAGGAAATGAGGAAGGGGGCAAACACTTTTTCACACCACTGTATGTCAGTGACAAAATAGTAGTACAATTGTACTCAATGAATGATGATTATCCATGAGTGGGTTTGCCAACGTGTTTCGATAATTTAAAAATAGAACTCTTCATCAGGGACAAGAACATTTTTCCACTCATGTCACATGACGCAAATGAGCAAAATACAGATTGGTCGATGCCTGACAGAAAACCAAAAGCCTAGCTTATGCCCTCCCGGTACACACAGAGGATTCCAAGGATCAAAGAGATCCAATATAGGGGCCAGAGTTGGTAAAAAAGAACGGAAAATACAATCCTTCACGGACAACAATTCCAGGGAAGAGATTCCAACCCACAGAATAAGGATGGGACAAGATCCACGCCTCAAATTGGATGGGGGAAAGGGGAGAGTAGTCCCCCCAATGCAGGAAGAATTTTTCCAAAAATGGCCAAACCAAATAATAATAACAGCTCAAAAGGTCCACCACAAATAGATCCAAAAACCAAAATAGAAAACAAGTGAATGGCGCCATTCACTTGTTTTCTATTTTGGTACTATCTGTCAAGTAAATCATTCAGGAGAGGTTGTAAAAACGTCCCGTGTACGATATTATCTACAAAGTACTTAACTATGTTGTCTTTGATTATGATTGTGATGTGGTACTGGTACTTCTAGGCATAAGTCAAATCAATCCATGTTCAAGGGCTGTATTAAAAGTAATGCAAAAGTGTTCATAACTTTTTTGCCATAAAGTGGATATAAAAAGTCCACACACCCCTGTTAAAATGTCAGGTTTCTGTGATGTAAAAAAAATGACAAAGATAAATCATTTCAGAACTTTTTCCACCTTTAATGTGACCTATAAACTGCACAACTCAATTGAAAAACAAACTGAAACCTCTTAGGGGAGGGGAGTAAAAATAAAAAAATAAGATAATGTGGTTGCACACCCTCTTATAACTGGGGATGCAGAATTAAGCAATCACATTCAGACTCATGTTACATAGGAGTCAGTACACGTCTGCCATCATTTAAAGTGCCTCTGATTAAATCTATATAAAGTTCAGCTGTTCTAGTAGGTCTTTCCTGACATTTTCTTAGTCACATCCTACAGCAAAAGCCATGGTCTGCAGAGAGCTTCCAAAACCACAGAGGGATCTCATTCTTAAAAGGTATCAGTCAGGACAAGTGTACAAAAGAATTTCCAAGGAATTAGATATGCCATGGAACACAGTGAAGACAGTCATCATCAAGTGGAGAAAATATGGCACAACAGTGACATTACCAAGAACTGGACATCTCTCCAAAATTGACAAAAAGGCGAGAAGAAACTGGTCAGGGAGGCTGCCAAGAGGCCTACAGCAACATTAAAGGAGCTGCATAAATATTTGGCAAGTACTGACTGTGTGGTACATGTGACAACAATCTCCTGTATTCTTCATATGTCTGGGCTATGGGGTAGAGTGGCAAGACGGAAGGCAGCCTTTTCTTATCAAGAAAAATATCCAAGCCTTTCTAAATTTAGCAAAAACACATCTGAAGTCTCCCAAATGAAAATGTGTTATGGTCTGATGAAACCAAGGTTAAAATTTTTGGCAATAATTCCAAAAGATATTTTCTTGCGCAAAAACAACACTGCACATCACCAAGAGAACACCATACCCACCGTGAAACATGATGGTGGCAGCATCATGCTTTGGGGCTATTTTTCTTGGGCTGGAACAGGGGCCTTAATCAAGGTAGAGGGAATTATGAACAGTTCCAAATACCAGTCAATATTGGCACAAAACCTCCAGGCTTCTGCTAGAAAGCTGAACATGAAGAGGAACTTCATCTTTCAGCATGACAACTACCCAAAGCATACATCCAAATCAACAAAGGAATGGCTTCACCAGAAAAAGAAGAAAGTTTTGGAATGGCCAGCCAGAGCCCAGACCTGAATCCGATTGAAAATCTGTGGGGTGATTTGAAGAAGGCTGTGCACAGGAGATGCCCTCACAATCTGACAGATAAGGAGGGTTATTGCAAAAAAGAGTGGGCAAATATTGCCAAGTCAAGATGTGCCATGCTGATAGACTCATACCCCAAAAGACTGAGTGCTGTAATAAAATCAAAAGGTGCTTCATTAAAGTATTAGTTTAAGGGTGTGCACACTTATGCAACCATATTATTAAAATGTTTTACTTCTCTCCACCTAAAAGATTTCAGTTTGTTGTTCAACTGAGTTGTGCAGTTTATAGGTCACATTAAAGAGGGATTGCATCTAAAAAAAATTATTAAAAGCCAGCAGCTACAAATACTGCAGCTGCTGACTTTTAATAAATGGACACTTACCTTTCCTGGAGTCCAGCGATGTCGGCAGCCGAAGCCGATCAATCGCTCGGCTCTCGGCTGCTGCCGCCGACATTCTCGGTGAGGGAATCCGGAAGTGAAGCGTTACGGCTTCACTTCCCGGTTCCCTACTGCTCATGCGTGAGTCTCGATGCACATCCTAAATGGTCCCCGCTATCTCCTGGGACCTGTGTGTTTCCCAGGAGACAGCGGGGGGTGCGGGAAAGGGCGTGACTCCCACAGGAGTCTATTCTCGGAAGTGGGTGCAGATACCTGTATTAGACAGGTATCTTTACCCCCTTTCCCCCTGAAAGGTGCCAATTGTGGCACCGGAGGGGGGGAGGAATCAGATGAGCGGAAGTTCCACTTTTGGGTGGAACTCCGCTTTAAAGGTGGAAAAAGTTCTGAAATTATTTATCTTTGTCTCATTTTTTTACATAAAAAAAAACTGACATATTAACAGGAGTGTGTAGACTTTTTATATCCACTGTAGGTCATTAAAATTTCACATGTTGGTAGATTAACTCATCCACATTAGTAACTCTTCTTTTTCTTCTTCTTTTTCATTGCAGGTAAATGGATAGATTCCAAGCAGATGCAATGTGCCATCATTGAGCTCTTGATGAAGAAGGGGTACAGACTGTCCGACATCCACAGAAAACGACAGAATGTTTACGGAGATGACACCATTTAAACTTCATCTGTGCACATTTCTCTTGTCAATGGTGTCATCTCTGTAAACATTCTGTAGCCTTTTATGGATGATGGACAACCTGCACCCCTCCTTCGTCAAGAAATCAGTGACGGCACATTGCTTCTGCTTGAAATCCATTATTTACCTGCAATGAAAAAGAAGAAGAAAAGTTACTATAGTGGATGGATTATTCTACCAACATGTGAAATACTTTGGACAACCTATGTACGTTAACATAAAAGTTATGCCCACTTTTGCATTATTTTCGGAACAACACACACACACATACACATACCGTATATACTCGAGTTTAGGCTGTCCCGAATATAAGCCGAGGCCCCTAATTCACCACAAAAAACTGGGAAAAACATATTGACCCGTGTATAAGCCGAGGGTGAAAAATGCAGCAGCTACTGTAAGTGGAAAAGAGGGTCAGCAATGCCCATCTGCAGCTGCATGTCCCCTGTACAGACCCCCCCTGTGTCCCCATTGCAGCCTACCTGTGCCGATCTGCGCCGATCTGCCGATCTGCGGGTCCTGTGTCCTGTGTCTTGTGTCCCTCCCTGTGCGATCTGTCTTCCGCCGGTGCAGTCTCGCTCTCCCCCCACAGCGTGTAAGGCGCCATTCCAAAATTACAAAAGCCGCGCCTCCTCCTCCTCCTTGTCCGTGATAGGAGGAACGCTGTTTTCCCAGCAGTCAGTGTGCAGTGTTCCGCCTATCACGGACGTCCTCTCATCCTCGTCCATGAGATGAGAATGACAGGACGCCCGTGATAGGCGGAACACTGCACACTGACTTACTGCTGGGAAAATTAGTGTTCCTCCTATCACGGACGAGGAGGAGGGGGAGGCGCGGCTTTTGAAAACTGCCATCTGTCTGCATGACACGCTGTTCATGTAGGCAGACGGCGGTGACTCAAATATAAGCCGAGGGGGGGACTTTCAGCCCTAAAAAAAGGGCTGAAAATCTCGGCTTATATTCGAGTATATATGGTATATATATATATATATATATATATATATATATATATATATATATATATATTTCTTACTTTTTTAGGTTTCTCAATCAGACTGAAAGCTATTCTGAGAATTTAAAAAGCAAGGAAACTCATCTGTTCACACTGACAAAGATGGTAACATACAATAGAGAAGTCCAGTGTCTAGATATTTAAACCTTTTGCTAGGGCAGACAGTATTCCAATCTAGGTTACAACTAATAAGGATATCTGCCAGCACAGCACAGACAGGGTTAATTATGGTAAACATTAACTCCCCGAGCTCTCTCTACATATTAAAAAAAACTTTCGTTTTGGAGTTTTAAGAAAGTAGAAAGTAAAACATAAGCAGCAATTTTTGAGAACCCAATGTGATCGAGTACCAGCGACCAATCAATTTCCCAGCAGCCACTGATTGGTTAGTGTTGCAGCCAATCGCAGCACAGCCGGGGTGGCAAGGACATTCAGGCACGCTCTCTACCCTGGATCACGTTCTAGGTATGTAATACTGCACAGAGAGGCCACCCTGCCCCAGTATATGTGTGGTGGGCAGTCGTAAAGTGGGTAGTTAAAGAGAAAGTAAAGTCTTCCTCTTTAATTGTACCTACAGGTAAGCTTACCTGTAGGTACTGTAAATATCTCCTGAACTTGCACCGTTTGGGAGATATTTACTATATATGCTGCCGCCGACCTCATCAGCACATGCGCACCGAAAGAACAACCCACTCGTGTAGTTTTTTGAGGGCCCATGTCGTGACAGGCGGCTCCCCTGGCACGTGTGTGGGAGTGACGTCATCACGGTTCCGGCAAATCACAGCGCTGGAGCCCGCAAACCCAAAAGTAACTCCGGGAAAGATGTCGGCCTTGTCAGCGGTGTGCCGGCGCCTATTCAGGGCATTGTTCTAAGGTAAGTATTTCATAATGAGCTGGTATGCGATGCAGTTGCAGTTTTATCGGAGTATTTTTTTTTAAGGTTTACAATCTCTTTAACTATACAATCTGAGATAATTTTTTTTTATAGGCCTGACCATAACAAATACAAAACATATATGTACAAAACCATTCCCTATAATTATGAGTTTTTTAAAGAAAAAAAAAATGTGGGGACACCGTTGTGTTGTTCCCACGTACAGGAGGTACGTATGTTCCAGCAATGGAAGGATTATTAAGATTGATAAATTCTTTAATTGCAATACATCCTATGTGATGTATGTTGTTATCTGTAATGCTTGTTCTATGCAGTGCATAGGAAGAACCATCTGCAGACTTAGGGACAGAATTCAAGAACATTTAAGCGATATAAAGAACAATAAATCCACCAATGCTGCTCATCATTTTAACTGAAAGCGGAGTTCCACACAAAAATGTAACCTCCGTTTTTCGGGAACCCCCCCTCTGGTGTCACATTTGGCACCTTTCAGGGGGGAGGGGGGTGCATATACCTGTATAATACGCATCCCCCCCACTGTCTGCTGGGAAACACACGGGTCCCGGAGACAGCAGAGACCATCCGGATTGCACAGAGCGACTCGCGCATGCGCAGTAGAGAACCGGGAAGTGAAGCTGCAAGGCTTCACTTCCTGATTCCCTTACCGAAGATGGTGGCAGCAGCACCCGAGAGCCGAGCGACAGATCGGCTTCGGGTGCCGACATCGCAGGCGCCCTGGACAGGTAAGTGTCCATATTTTAAAAGTCAGCAGCTGCAGTATTTGTAGCTGCTGACTTTAAAAAAAAAAAAATTTCGGCGGAACTCCGCTTTGAAGCAGAGTTTCACACAAAAATAGAACTTCCGCTTTTCCGGTTCCTCCCGCCCTCCGGTGTCACATTTGGCACATTTCAGGGGAGAGGGGGGAGCAAATACCTGTCTAATACAGGTATTTTGCTCCCACTTCCAGGTATAGATACCCGCCCCACCCGCAGGTATCTACGCCACTTCCCGCCCCCCGCTGTCTTCTGGGAGACACGCGACTCCCAGGAGACAGCAGGGACCAGTGGGAACGCGCAGCGCGAGTCGCACATGTGCAGTAGGGAATCAGGAAGTTAAGCTGCAAGGCTTCCCTTCCTGATTCCCTTACCGAAGATGGCGCGGCAGCACCCGAGAGCTGAGGGACAGATCGGCTTCGGGTGCCGACATCGCGGGGGGCCCTGGACAGGTAAGAGTCCATATTTTAAAAGTCGGAGGCAGCAGTATTTGCTGACTTTAAAAAAAAAAAAAAACGGCGGAACTCCGCTTTAATGCATAGTTACATACATTGTATAAAGACACCAGTCCATCCAGTTCAACCTGAGTGAGTGTGGGTGCGTGTCTAAGGGGGGAGGGGGGCAGATGTATTCCGCCGCCTCTGTAAAATTGAGGTATTTTGGATCTTTACGCTTCAGACTAGGATACATAATGGTTTAAACTTCGAATGGGACGTTACACACTATTATGAATAGGGTTGCTCTGTATATTTTTTTATATATTTTTGATTTACACAATATGTGATTGTACCATCTATTTGTTGATATATTGGTGTCCAGTACCCCCATGGGCTTACCACACATTTTTTGAGGACCATCTAGGGTTGGTTTTGTTGGTTGCAATGTAACAAAGTGGTCGATCTGTATATACATTTGAGTTTTGATTTATAATATATTTATGGCCATACTGTGAAAGAATGTCTATTCAAATTGTCACATTATGGAATTCAGTGTTTTTTTTAAAACTGTGACATTTTGTTTTTTGTTTTTATTTTGTGTATAGTTTTTTTGGTCTTATTGCAATATTCTAGGGACGTACTATACATTTCAAACATGTTGTTTTTTAATATCCGTTGATTTTCCAAGTTCATTGTATCCCTGATTTAATATAAGTCCACGTGTGGTTATATTATAACATATACAGTGGACCTATTTAGTCAATGTGATGGGCTGTATATAATCTTCAGCATGAAAAAGGTTTTCATTAAGTGTCTTTACAATCAGCAATTATAGTGTGATTTATCATTTTCCTTTGGTGTCTGTGTATGGGCATATGCAGTTGTTTTTTGTTTTGTTTTTTGAATGCCTTTTGTACTTATGTGCACCCACAAGACACAAGGTTTTTAGACAAACATCAAATTTGTACATATATATTTTCACTTATTTTTGTGGTGTTTTTATTTTCATTTTCTTTATCTTTATTATATTTTTTGCTACAAATTAAATGTTGGAATTGGGCAAATAAATTAGGCTTCAGCTGAGGAGTGGCAATTTAAGAGTTAATCTCTCAGGTGCTTATAGGTTATAACTAAGCGAAACAATTTGTGAAATGTGAAATGTGCCTTCCTCTGTCTGTGTCATGATGTTGCCGTGAACATATATCTTGATGTTGGATGATTTTACGGAATAAAATACTTTTTTATTTGCATCCTGGAGTGCGATTACCTTCTCTCTTCTTGGGACACATATAAAGACAGCACATGTCCCTTAGCAAATTGAGTCTCAACTTAGAGGTGTGACTTTGTAACATTTAGAAAAGTCAGTATGAAATTATCTCTTAAAATGGATATTTGGGAGTTTTAATTGCATTTCTTTTCTCTACCATAATCTCTGGTGTCCCATTTGATTCCTTAGTACTTGTTGAGTTTCTGTAATAAGTGCTGATATAATGAAAGTGGCCTGAAAATAGCTACCTGTCTGTAAGGCCAATTGATTCCCAGCTATATTAAGGATTAATTGCTCCTACTCAGATTGTTTTCATCTTCTCCCATTCATATTACTGCCTCTCAGGAACCAGGTTAATGATTAACCTACCATTTTTTCGCTATTGTCTTTACAACTTTTAAATAGAAATGTTAAAGATATCCAGACCCCAGGCAAAAAGAATAGACACATCCTTCAGTCCAGGTATGTATAAGTTGAAATATATTTAAATGCAATTTAATTACATCTAGTAAAAGTACGTGAATTAGTCTTTAATTTGCCATTTTTTAATCCCCTCTGCAGCAGTCTGTATGTTGGGAGAGGTAAGAACAACCAGACACTATTGCTTGGAACAGTGCTGTCAGTCTAACACTGTCAATATGCTTACATGAGGGAAGATCACAAGAAAGTCCTTATCATATGCTGCTGCCTTTTCACTCCTTTTCACTCTCTATCAATGGAAGAGTATTCCTGTAGCAATCTATCAGATAGGTAAGTACAATTATTATGATTTTTTGTTTTTTTGGGGGGGGGGGGGGGTTGAGCTCTACATGTAGTAGGTGTTTGCAGCTTTAAAATAGAGGACCGACAGCAGTAAAAAGTCCAAGTGGAGATGGTCCACTGAGTCTGCCATTTATATATGTATATATATATATATATATATATATATATACACAGTATCTCACAAAAGTGAGTACACCCCTCACATTTTTGTAAATATTTTATTATATCTTTTCATGTGACAACACTGAAGAAATGACACTTTGCTACAATGTAAAGTAGTGAGTGTACAGCTTGTATAACAGTGTAAATGTTCTGTCCCATCAAAATAACTCAACACACAGCCATTAATGTCTAAACCACTGGCAACAAAAGTGAGTACACCTCTAAGTGAAAATGTCCAAATTGGGCCCAAAGTGTCAATATTTTGTGTGACCACCATCAGGGCCGCTGATAGAAATCATGGGGCCCCGTACAGCCTACCACCCTGGTCCCGCCCCTGGCCCCTCCTCCAGCCCCACCCTGGCCCCACCCCTGGTTGTGCCCATGGTCCCTCCTTTAGCCCCACCCCTGGTCCCTGCCCAGATGATCAGAGACTGCAGACATAGTACAAGAGATGATCAGAGACTGAAGACATGGTACAGGAGATGGTCAGAGACTGCAGACATAGTACAGGAGATAATCAGAGACTGTGTTTATCTCTGAACCCAGTGTACAAGTATATAGTATCACAGGGTTGTTCCACTCTATTTAAACCAGTCAGTGATTCTCCTTTGAAAGTACAACCAAGTGACAGAAGACAGCATCACATCCAATTTCCAAAATACTAATTTTCTTACAAACAGTAAACTGGTCAGGATTAGTGGAGAACAGTAACCAGTTAATGGGGCTGTGAAGTTTCTAGACTGATCCAGCAATAAATCCTCCAAAAAAAAAACATCAAACAATCTGTGCAGCACACACAGAGCTCTGGCTAAATAGCTGATTATAAGCTGAAATGGTTAACAGCTGCTGCAGAGTCTTCCAGAGATCGTATCAGTGTGATCAGACAATGTGCAGGTCGGGTTAGGCAGATAAAAAAAGTAACCAGCAAGACAAGAGGGAGGGGAGGCTGATCGGTAACCTGTACACTGCCTGATCACATAGATATTTGGAAGACACTGCAGTCGGCCAGCAACATGTTTCTGTGCTCCCGACGATCCTGTTGTTTCCAATCAGCCACAGCTGTGTGTCCTGCAGAACTTGTATTGCTGCTGTAGTCATACCTCCCCACTCCAGCACTCAAATGTGAGCGGCTGGAGAAGGGGAGGGAAACACTTTTTTTATTACTTTGCATTCTTTCATTCACTGTTTATATTAGCCGACTCCTCCCTGCTGGCCAGTTGTACTGGCTTATTAGCGGCCCTGGCCACCATTATTTTCCAGCACTGCCTTAACCTCCCTGGCGGTATGATTATGTCGGATTATAGGTGCTGAAAGCGGTACAATTATTTTGCAAAGAAATTTGGCGTTTTATATTGAAGGCCTGTAATTCTTAGCAATAACTCACTTAAATCTGTCCAAACAAGAGTCTAGTAGATATCCCGGGTATGATGAAATTTGAAACACAAAATCATAAATTAAAATATAATAAATAAGTATATACAATTATAAAAAATAATAATAATTAACCCACTTGGGCATGGAGATCACCAGAACTTCACTGTTTGCCACTGGAGTCCTCTTCCACTCCTCCATGATGACATCACAGAGCTGGTGGATATTCGAGACCTTGCGCTCCTCCACCTTCAGCCCCACAGATTGCTCAATAGGGTTTAGGTCTGGAGATATGAAAGTCACCGTCTCTCTGCTCAGGGAGCTCTGAGAACCGAGCGATCAGTGGTGTTTGATTGCTCGGTTCTCAGTGTTAAAGCCGGAGAGGGACAGATGCAGCATCCAACCAAGTAAGAATGATTCCAAAAAAAAAAAAAGAACCCATACTTATCTTAAAAGCATAAAAAAGAGATACAAAAAAAATACAACAGATGATAGAGACACCACTGAAAATTTAAAAAAAAATCTTTACAAAATGAACAAAATTACCATTAAGGCCCCTTTCACGCGGGACGGATCCGTAATTATCTGCCCCGTAAACATCCCCGCTGAGCCGGCGGATGACAGGGCGGTCCCTGCAGGCTGTCAGATCTCCGCTCTCCTCTATAGGGGGATCGGATGAACATGGACCGTCTGTCCGTGTTCATCCGATCCGCAGACGGATAGAAAAATAGGATTTTCCTCCATCTGCAGAATCGGACCATAGCGGAGATGGACGATATCGGGTGTCAGCGGATGTTCATCCGCTGACACCCGCTATCCCATAGGGATGCATGTATGTCCGTATTTCATCCGAAAACGGATGGATGAAATACGGACATACGGTCCGCATGTGTGAAAGGGGCCTTAGAAGTTTTTCACAGGAACAGGTCAACATTGAAAGATTTTTCCCCACCTCTTGCTCTGAGGGCAACTCAAAATTTTTGGATTTCCCATCACTTTCTATCTCAGTGACAATTGTCACCAGAAAATAAAAAAAGAGGGCTGAATCTCCCCAGCCATGTCACAAACTGTAAAACAAGCGGAGTCTAACCATTTCCTACTCTATCCAACCCTTTAAAAAGTAAATACTGTACTTTAAAATAGGATAGATACATACACTTTAAAATAAGTGATTACTTTTTTTTAACTATTTTAAAATATGAAATCCTAAAAAAGGTCACTTCTGTGACTTTACAATAAAAAATTGACATTTCTAATAGTGATGTATTTTAAAGCTTGCAATAAATTGTGGAAAGAGAATATTTCCCTGCAGGTTCTGTACTGAGATAAGCAAATCACTTTCAATTCATTGAATGCATAAGCCTGGATTTAGATGTGTGACACTGCAATTAATCTCGGCTAATTATGATTGATCCACTGAAAAACAAAGATCTGTGTGCAGTTATGTCTGCTGAGGCTTTCACAAGTGTGATCAGAACTTCATTACAAAACAGGCTGAGGATGGGAAATCACAAGCATTAAACTGTTGAAATACATTTGACTCCCATGGCCACTAAGGCTTCATTTTTATAGGTGCAGAATGTGAATGCGGGAAAGGTATTTTTTTGTATCTCACAGCATTTAAAGACTGCATGTCCAATGTGTGCACCATACAACTAGCAGTTCCAGAGCTGGTACATAGGAAACGATATACAGACACAGCCTGTATGCACACTAAGGGGTGTATTTAAACAAAAAAATGCATAGCTGTTTGTGCATCAAAACTGTTTGTAAATTGGTTCTGTGAAAATGACGCAAAACAGAATGTTCTCAGGCTACATTCTCTGCAGATTGAATGCGTAAATGGGAAAAATACCACAATATGGCCACTAGATGCAGCTGAGGAGCATACTTATTTACTATGATAGTCAGCACCATCTAGTGGCCATATGTGGTATTTCCCCCATTAACATTCAATCTGCAGAGAACATTCAAATTTGCCTCATGTGCACAGAACAAACTTACATGCAGATTTAATGGATGTGCTGTTTTTTTTTAATAAATACACCTCTAAATGTCATTTACTAAAGGAAACCCGTGCTGAGTAAAAAACAAATACTACCTCTGCCGAGCTTCTGGAAGTGCTAGCTGTCATGCTAAGCCAAAGATTTTAAAACTTCATACATAGGTCACTATGCCAGAAAAGGTATGCAGATCAGGAGTTTGTTTGCTGCATGCTCATCCATATCAGGCATTCAGAATGTACATATTAAGACCTGAAGACTATGGGGTTGATTTACTAAAGGCAAATACACTGTGCACTTTGCAAAGTGCAGTTGCTCCAGAGCTTCTTAGTAAATTAGGTAAAGCTAGGTAAAGAGTACCCAACCACGTGCAAGGAAAAAAATCTAATTTAATTATTGCTTGCATATGATTGGATGATGGAAGTCTCTGGAGCTCTTTCAGAGTGCAGCTGCACTTTACAAAGTACACAGTGTATTTGTCTTTAGCCGCTTCAGCCCCGGAAAATTTTACCCCCTTCCTGATCAGAGCACTTTTTGCAATTCAGCACTGCGTCCCAAACCCAAACAAAATTGATGACCTTTTTTCCCACAAATAGAGCTTTCTGTTGGTGGTATTTGATCACATCTGCTGTTTTTATTTTTTGCGCTATAAACAAAAAAAGAGCGACAATTAAAAAAAAACACAATATTTTTTTATTTTTTGCTATAATAAAATATCCCCCAAAAATATATAAAAAAACATTTTTTCCTCAGTTTAGGCTGATATGTATTCTTCTACATATTTTTGGTAAAAAAAAAAATTGATTGGTTTGCACAAAAGTTTGCACAAAATTTAGCGTCTACAAAATAGGGGATAGATTTATGGCATTTTTATTATTATTTTTTTTTTTTACAAGTAATGGCGGCGATCTGCGATTTTTATCAGGACTGCGACATTATGGCAGACATATCGGACAATTTTGACACGTTTTTGGGACCATTGGCATTTATACAGCGATCAGTGCTATAAAAATGCATTGATTACTGTAAAAATGTCACTGGCAAGGAAGGGGTTAACACTAGGGGGCGATCAAGGGGTTAATTGTGTTCCCTATTATGTGTTCTAACTGAAGGGGGGAGGGGACTGTGTAGGGGAGATGACAGATTGCTGTTCATACTCTGTATGAACAGACGATCAGTCTCTTCTCCCCTCAGAGAACCGGAAACTGTGTGTTTACACAAACAGATCCCGGTTCTCGGTGTGTCACCAGCGATCGCGGGAGCCCGGCGGTGATCGTGACATCGGCTCCGGGGGTGAGCAGTGGGCGCCCGCCCCTAGTGGCCACAGTGAGAAGCAACATAACGTTGCTTCGCTCCCAGCCATGCCATTCTGCCGCAGTACAACTGAGGCGGCTGGTCGGCAAGTGGTTAGTAAATCAACCCCTATGGCTTTACAATAAATAGAAAAAACCTTCTGGCACAGGGTGGGCTCTACATCTTTTCATCTCTAATCACGAGTCTAATGTGTCTATTCGTAAATTTGTTCACAGTTGTGTTGTTTTACTTTCTTTAAATCTTTAGTGGCTTCTGTTGATTGATGGTCAACATATTAAAAGGCATCAGTCAATACATTATATAGATGCTACAGCTCTCTAAGTCCCTCAGTCTTAACATGTTAAACCAGAACTTCATCCAAAGGGAAAGTTCCACTCTTCCAAAAAATCTTGCAAATGTGGAAGATTTTTTGGAATATTTTTTTTGGGGGGGGGGGTTAGCGGGTACCTGGTTTTGACAGATACCCGCTTCCACTTCTGATCGGATCGCTGTGGTAAATCCACCAGGAGTCTCCTCCATCTCCCTGCCAACAACCTTCTGGGACACGTCACAGGTCCCAGAAGGCTGCGGGTCCATTCACAAAGCATAGTGCGGCTCGCACATGCACATTGGGCAGCCAGCTGTGAAGCCAGAAGTAGGCACAGCTGGCTGCCCACAGTTAACATGCCGGCACCAGGGACCCAAAGATCGGTAAAGAACTGGTCCATGTGAGGACAGCGCTGGATCGTTAGACAGGTGAGTGTCTATTTATTAAAAGTCAGCAAGTACAGTTTTTGTAGCCACTGACTTTTAATTTTTTAAAAAGTGACTGAAGGTTCCACTTTACGATTTGTGACTAATTTTGATAGGAAGGATAATTTCCACGAAAATGCTTCTTTCAGCCTTCTCCAGTGCTGGGTGCTAAGATAGCTGAGATAGCTGAGATAGCTGAGAGATGGGTATGTCTGATCAAGTCTGTTACTGCTTTTTGGTGTCTACTGAGCGGCACAGTCATATTTAGACTCCCTGTGTAGGAAAAACAAGAGCATGAGAATGGGTTTTATTAGTACAATGATGATCTGACTGCATATACACTATATTATGAAAAGTATTGTGACGCCTGCCTTTACATGCATATGAACTTTAATGGCATCCCGGTCTTAGTCTGTAGGGTTCAATATTGAGTTGGCCCACCCTTTGCAGCTATAACAGCTTTAACTCTTCTGGGGAGGCTATGGGAATGTTTGACCATTCTTCCAGAAGCGCATTTGTGAGGCCAAGCACTGATGTGGAAGTGAAGGCCTGGATCGCAGTCTAATTCATCCCAAAGATGTTCTATCGGGTTGGGGATAGGACTCTGTGCAGGCCATTCAAGTTCCTCCACCCCAAGCCTTGCTCATTCATGTCTTTATAGACCTTGCTTTGTGCACTGGTCCAAATCATTTGGCGGAGGGGGGATTATAGTGTGGGGGTTGTTTTTCAGGGGGTGGGCTTGGCCCCTTAGTTCCAGTGAAGGGAACTCTTAAGGCGTCAGCATACCAAGACATTTTGGACAATTTCATGCTCCCAACTTTGTGGGAACAGTTTGGGGATGTCCCCTTCCTGTTTCAACATGCCTGCGTACCAGTGCACAAAGCAAGGACCATAAAGACATGGATGAGCGAGTTTGGGGTGGAGGAACTTGAGTGGCCTGTGCAGAGTCCTGACCTCATCCTGATAGAACACCTTTGGGATGAATTAGGGTGGAGACTGTGAGCCAAGTCTTCTCTTCCTACATCAGTGCCCGACCTCACAAATGCGCTTCTGGAAGAATGGTCAAACATTCCCATAGACCAGGGGTCAGCAAACTTTTTCCACTTAAGGGCAGGATTCAAAGTATGTGAATGCATGGAGGGCCGCATTCACCTGCTAATAAATGAAGATAATAATAATCCTAACATAGTAATAATACCAGTACAGGTCCTTTTTAGGCATATGGGCACATCAAAAAGGCATGGTGTAGGGACCCATCTGAGGTACGGCTCCCAATTGGTATATGGGTACCTGCTAGTTGTCGGTGGTTCAGCGACTGGACTGGAGGTCTGAGAAGTGACTAGCAGGCACAGTTCTGGGTTATGCCTATTGGGACCTTGTGCCACATTTTTTTAGATAAGACTGGATATATTAAAAAAAGGTTATTATGTTAATTATTATGGTATTATGTTATATTTTATATTTTGGGTAATAAAACGGCTGCTATGGCCGATTCCCTCCATTTCAGTGTTGTGTGGTCCTTAGAGTGACGGTGGGGTTATTGGTATAGTAGGTCACAAGCCATAGTTAAAGCGGTTCTGCACTGTCTGTATTTTTTTTTTTTTGTGTGCAATGCAATGGATGCAAGTACTCACATGTTCAAAATCACCAAGTCATTGCTGCCGGTTTTTTTCTTTTAAAATAATTCAGGAACATTCTTCTTGCTGGGTGCCATCTTGCCTGTGGGCATGTGAAACCCCACAGGCACTTCAGATGGCCCAGCATGCACCGCCGTCACTGCGCCGATCTCGCGCGTGCACAGTAACGGCGAAGTGCAGCTCACGTTCTCCGAAATCTCGCGAGATGTCGGCATATCTGCCGACATCTCGCGAGATTTCGGAAGATGTGGCCGACATCTCGCGAGATTTCGGAAGATGTCCGCACTGACTCCTGGGATCAATGACACCAGATCCCAGGAGACAGTGCGGCCTGACGACGATCGACGCAGAGACCCCGCCCACCGCCGCAGAGACAGAGGACAGGAAGTCAGCGATTACAAGGTAAGTGAAAAAAAAAAAAAACACATTTCATTTAGTACTCTTTGCCTGATTTGGAAGGCAAAGAGATTTACTAAATGAAATGTGTGCAGAACCGCTTTAATGCCATAGTCATGATCATTGCTCGATCTTGGAGACATCGCCTTTAGTAGACATCATCTAATATTGACGCATGCCTAGCCACTCATTTGTTTTTTCAGACCAATATAACACAAAAATAGAGAATTGACTACAAAAAAAGGAATGTTTGCCAAAAAAAAAAAACCTCCTCCCCAGAGCCTTTTTCCCACTTCTCTATCCAGAGTTCCAATCAAGAGATAAAAGATATTTCTTAGAGCTGTCAGAGATTTCATGGACTCTGTAACAATATGTCCTATCCCAAGAGATGCATGAATAAAACATATGTATTCAAATATGTTCCTAGTTTAGGGGGGGAAATACAGAGCATATATCCTTCCAGAGCCTAGATTTAAGGTTTGTGATCACCTTCGCTCAACACTGGCAATTTAAAATAGATACAATAAAACATAAATTAATATACTGAAACAATTGGCTGCTTCACAACAGCAAGAAATATGCTAGCCATAGCAAAAAAGCTCCGGCACCAAGAGCTTCATTTTTATACTGTCAATTAGGGTGACTATTTCAGGTGAAAATTCTGAATTCGCTGAAGAAAGTTTTTTGTTCTCAAACTTTTCCATGTCGTAAAACACATACAAACACTGTCAACTTTTTACACGATGAAATGAAGATTTGAATGTGCTCTCGGAGCTCTCCTAGGAAGGGCTATTTAAAGAAGAAAGAGGCTCAGCACAGATGAGATTCTTGGGGGTTGATTTGCTAAAGGCAAATAGACTTTTCACTTTGCAAGGGAAGTCGCACTTTGTCAGGAAATTTGTCCCAGAGCTGAGTGAATGAGGGGAAGCTCTGCTGATATCCATCATCCAATCACGTTCAAGCACACAATCTTTTTTTCAACCACTTCAATACCGGGAATTTTAACCCCCTTCGTGCCCAGACCAATTTTCAGCTTTCATCGCTGTCGCTCTTTGCGGTCATGAAACACTGTACCCATATGACATTTTTATCATTTTTTTCACACAAATAGAGCTTTATTTTGGTGGTATGTAATCATGACAGTTTATTTTTCATTTTTTGCTAAACAAACGAAAAAAAGTTTGAAAAAAATCAGCTTTTTTCTTTGTTTCTGTTATAAACTTTAGCAAATACAAAAATGTTCTTTCTACATGTAGGCCAAACTGAATTCTGCTACATTACTTTGGGGAAAATAACCCAAATCAGTGTACAGGGGGTCCCCTACTTACGAACGCCCGACCTACGAACATCCCCTACTTACGAACGGGGCGCTGCGGGGACCCTCCGACATTTTTCGCCGTCCTCCGGCCGTTCTGCGTATGCGCGGCCATACGGAGCCTTGGAAAATGCCGGCAAACTTCGGAAATGTCCGTAATTTGCCGCGCATGCGCAGAACGGCATTAGACGGAACATCGGAAATGTCCGGAAATTTACGTATTTGTCAGTGTGCGCATGCGCGGCCGACTTACGAACATTTCTGACTTAAGTACAGGCGGGCAGTCCCTAACGAGTTCGTAACTCGGGGACCCCCTGTATATTAGTCTGTAGGAAAGTTATCCACTTGCCGATTGCGCGCTGTAGCTTTTCAGCTACAGTGTGAGCCGGCTGCGTGGAAACACGTATATATATATACATGATTCTGCTCTTCCGGGTAGAGGGCGCGCTGCTTGTGCTGTGATTAGTCACAGCAAAAGCCGACTGGTGGGTGCCAGCCAATGGATGGCACACGCTGATCGGCGAGGAGGAAGACAGGACAGAGCTCTGTCTATATAAACAAGACATAGCAGTAATGACCCAAGAAAAGCTTGCCAGTATCTTGACAGACCCAGAAGTTTGAAAAGATTTGGGAACCCTGGGCTAGATTTGTGGGGATCTCCCTCTCCCTCCCACGTACCCCTTTCCCTCCCCTCGCCCCCTCTTCACCACTTTTCCCCCCTTCTTCACTATCCCCTGATGCTGTTATACCTGGAGATGACCTCAGGGAAACCTCCTACTCATCTTGTGCATGAGATTAGAGGAGACAGACGAGTTGGCCTAGAGTTCTGACCACATGGTCGAGCCCATCAGGCTGGGCTGCTCCGGGTGCCCCGTGGGTAGGCGGAATGTTCCCTCCCTAGGCACAGATTGTTCCCGATAGGGGTGCCTGAGGGAAGGGGGGACCCTGTCTTCCAGAGGGACCGTCCGGGGCTTGCCCAGCCAGGAGCACTATGTAGGCTCTCTGTCAAGCTGACACCATGATTAAAGCCATCCTCTCCTACTAGTAGACTTTGTGCCACATCCTGCTCGTCTGTGTAGTCACCATCCAGGTTTTATTGTAACTGCAATGAAATGACTTGTTATGTACACTTGTTGAAAATAAAATACTTTGAAAGTAAACAAGACAGAGCTCTCTCCTGTCAGCAGGGATGCACATGGAGCACATGCCTTAGTGAAAGCACCACATGGTACACACATAAACACTGGTTAGGCACACAGTTAACCCTTTGATTGCCCTAGATGTTTACCCCTTCCTAGCCAGTGTCATTAGTACAGTGACAGTGTATATTTTTTAGCACTGATCACTGTATTAGTGTCACAGTTTCCCGCAAAGTGTCAATAATGTCAGTTCTTGTCAGATTGACCGCTGCAATATCACAGTCCCGCTATAAGTCGTTGATCGCCGCCATTACTAGTATAAAAAAAAATCAGTAAGCTGCAATATACTACATTTTTATTTTGGAGTTTCAAACCAAATCCTTCTAAAATTATTTTAAATTGCTAACATCCACAGAATTACTAGTTCCTTCTAAATGTTACATCCAAATGATGGCATCACACTCATCCCATTATATTTATTTCACAATTATATGGGGGTATAGCAGCAGGAAATTCTTATGAATTATGTCTTAAATGTAACTCAAGCCAAACATTTTTTTTATTTCGTTTTGCATTGAGTAGAAAAAGTTTGAACTCTAGTCAGGCTTTTATTGTTGTAACATATTTTGTCAGCACTTGAAACGTATTGTAAAGTCCAATGCATACATTCTGGGGCAATGTAGGACCTTTTCATCATGATTATAAAAGGATTCCGGGTGACCTCCAAATGCTGCTTTTTTTTTTTTAGTGATTCTCATTAAAGCAAAATAAAGAATATATTGTCAGTAATTAGATGTTGGCGGGAGGGGACGTGGACTAATGATGGGAAATTTTGTGAGGATTATTAATGTCTATAATTCAACAATTCAATTAAATCCTGACTTAAAGTGGTTGTATACCCATTTAAAAAAAAATTTTTGGGTTAACTACCTGCAAGACAAAGTCATAATGAGCTAGTATGACTAGCATACTAGCTCATTATGCATCACTTACCTTAGATCGGGGCCCCCGACGCCGTGTTCTTCTCCCCCTCCGGCCGCATCCATATCTAAACAGATACCCTTCCGGGTATCGCCGCTCCGGCCAATCACAGCGCCGCTGCGGCGCTGTGATTGGCAAGAGCGGCGAGGACGTCGCTCCGCGCATGCGCGCGGGACACTTCAACTGCGGTGAGCCGCAGTTGAAGATGGGGACTAACCCTGTAAACGCACCGTTGTCTACGGCGCGCATGCGCCGTAGACAATGTTGTAAAACGTTCTTTTCAAATATCTCCTAAACCGTGCAGGTTTAGGAGATATTTCTTGTACCTACAGGTAAGCCTTAATCTAGGCTTACCTGTAGGTGCAAGTTGAATTTTAGGGTATACAACCACTTTAAATTATTGATTCTATGCTGTTTTCTATTGAAAAAAAGTAATTCAAGACAATGTGAGAACTGGAGACCCATGTCCCTGAATTACACTAAGAAATCTAAGAAATGTAGTTGCAAAACCACAAAGTGAACATTTGAATTTGATCTCTGAGCTGTAATCCTTCGAAGAGTAATTCAAATATCCTACCTTCCCACACCAAGATATACTTACCCATCCACACTCCCTTGTCACCTTCCCACTTCGTCAGGGTCCTTGCTCTCTAGTAGTAACAGAATACAGGTATGGGTCACTTTGCCCTGAATTGGCAGGTGACAGAATCCCTTTTGAAATGTTTGTAAACCCTATTAATAATTTTTTCTTTTTTGACACCTTTTGGTCTGTTAAGTTTACCACTGAATGTGTTTTGTTATAGCTGCAATAAGTATAAAAAATACCCGTTGATCATGCCAGAAATTCAGAGCTGCCCTGTGTCTTGTTCACACTTCCTGTGATATCTCAAGCACTCTAATTTGATCTCGAGTTGTTATCATGGAACTATAAAAATTAATGTCTATGTCTAAGAGAATATGATAAGGGTTCGGCTGAGTATTTTAGCCAAAGACAACTGGGCAGGGCTGACCCCACTCAACCCACAAAAATGCTGCCTGCAAGAGCTGGGTTACTTTTTGGCAGATCAAGGGTGGTTTTCTGTACTTGCAGGGCCTTTAAAGGGATGGGGGTGGGAAAAGCGGGTTGTGAAATTAGTATGTATTGCAGAAACGATGCTCTGCACATGTTTTTTGCTTTTTTTTTTATACTTTAATGAAAGAGAGACCCTACCCCTCAAATCACTTTATTATGTATACTGCCTGGTTCAATTAAACCCACCATACACAACATCCTTTGCCACTTTCTGACAGCTGCCAGAGCCGCTATCCCTAGACATTGGTGATTCCTGACTGTACCTACCCTAGCCAGATGGGTACTGGAAATGGATTCACTCATGGACCTGGAACATTTTCTGGTGGCAGAGCACGATAGGTTGGATAAACATACCATGACCAGGGCTGTCTGGACCATATTTCACAATTCACAAGTTTCAAGCCATGCTTTCCTCATGAGGTGGGCATCCCAAGTTGGGGGCCCTGGGGTTGGGTGGAGAGCATCTCCCCTTGTCCATTTCCCCCCATCTTTCCCCCACTCCTTTTCCCTTAACACCCCCCTTCCCCTTTTTTTATGCCTCTTTTTTTACCTGAGATCTAAAAAACAAATTAAATATATTCAAACTGGAAAGGATGGAACCCTTATTAGTTGGTTTACTAAAAGCAAATAGGCTGCTTACATGGCAAGGAAGTTTCTACTTAGCTTAGTGAATGTCGTGAAAATTCACTGTGTAAGGAATACCCAATCACGTGCAAGAGGAAATTGTAAATGATTGGATAATGGAAGTTTATCTGTACTATGTTTACTTGTACTAACATTTTATCTGAACTAATTAATGGGTAATATCTCATCCTCCCTCATACATCTTATCTTATGTGTGCCATTTTCACCTTCATTTTTTTGATTCACAAGGAAAGGCAATAATTGATTTTATGCTCAAACTTTATTTCTTTCCCAACTCTTTTGTTTTAAGAAGCAGAACTTTGGGAACATTTATACGCGCCGTAATAAAAGGATGACACTTGGTTACCAGTCACTGTCACTAGGATGATAAAGGAATAATCTGTATTCTGCCGAGGCCACGCCAATCGAATATTATGCCTCTGTACAAATCTGACATACATAATGTATGCTAAATTATGCAAATGTTTCAGAGATATGGTTGCAATGTCCAAAAATGTCATTCGATAACAAAAAGGAAAAGTCTATTTGAAACAAGCAAAATGACTATTTATTTTAAAAGAGAATAGCTTCTCTGCAATACTTTTCAGTTGAAACAGATTTAGAATGGGAAATGATCATAAAACAATTGATTTACTTGCCAACAGTTTGTATACAAGGTTATACAGGATAGTAAAGGAACATTCCAATTAGGGTAAATATAATCAGTAAACTTATATGATGTTAGATTATAGACAAGTTGTGGCCTCTGAATACCAAACAATATAGCGTTGCAGCTTTTAAATTTTTTTGGGTTTCTTCAAGTGTACGTATAGCCATTTTTAATTTTAGATTAGGAAAGGATTTCAACCCCTATCTAGCACTGAATTATTTCCCAGCTCTAGAAAATAATGGCTGGCTGCTGCCATTGAACCAAAACTGAAAAGGTACCGACATTTTAATAATCCATAAACTGTATATAAAACCAAAGTATTATCTTATCTTTAACCGCTTCAGCCCCGGAAGGTTTTACACCCTTCCTGACCAGAGCACTTTTTGCAATTCGGCACTGCGTCGCTTTAACTAACGATAGCGCGGTCGTCCGACGTTGCACCCAAACAAAATTGATATTTTTTTTTCCCCACAAATAGAGCTTTCTTTTGGTGGTATTTGATCACCTCTGCGGTTTTTTATTTTTTGCGCTATAAACAATAAAAGAGCTTAATAAATACCACCAAAATATATAAAAAAAAGTTTTTTCCTCATTTTAGGAAGATATGTATTCTTCTACATATTTTGGTAACAAAAATCCCAATAAGTGTATATTAATTGGTTTGGGTAAAAGTTATAGTATCTACAAAATAGGGGAGAGTTGTATGGCATTTTTATTATTAATTTTTTTTTTTTTACTAGTAATGGCGGCAATCTGCGATTTTTATCGGGACTGTGACATTACGGCAGACACGTGGGACAATTTTGACACATTTTTGGGACCATTGGCATTTATACAGCGATCAGTGCTATAAAAATGCATTGATTGCTGTAAAAATGTGGTAGGGAAGGGGTTAACACTAGGGGGCGATCAAGGGGTTAATTGTGTTCCCTAGTGTGTGTTCTAACTGAAGGGGGGAGGAGACTGTGTAGGGGAGATGACAGATTGCTGTTCATACTCTGTATGAACAGACGATCTGTCTCTTCTCCCCTCAAAGAACCAGAAACTGTGTGTTTACACACACAGATCCCGGTTCTCAGTGTGCCCCAAACGATCGCGGGAGCCCGGCGGTGATCGCGACCGCCAGGCACTCACATCGGCTCCGTGGGCGAGCCAGGGGCGCTAGTGGCTGAAATTGGAAGCAACGCAGCATGACGGAGAATCACGCAGCCGAGCCATGTTGCCGCAGTACATCTATTCTGAGGAACTTGAACTGCAAAACTTTTTTTTTTCATTTCATAAGGGAGGGTAATAGCTTCTGTCAGTTTTTTGCTCACCTGTGTCCCATTGTTGAAATTTCCCTTAATTTCCTGTCCCATAGCCGAAACAGGAAGTGAGAATAAATCCCTCCAAAGTAAGGAAATATCTGGGTGTCACCAGGGTCACCAGAACTAGTGACACCATTGGAAGATTCATCCTCTATTACTGTTCTGATGTCAACCCAAAATTTAGGATTTACTTTTAATTTCACCTTCAATTATAACGGAAAACAGGACAAACAGAGAGGGCAAATCTCTCTAACGGGGGCACGGACAGCAATAAAAACCTGACAGGTGCTCGAATCCCTCTACACTCTATCCAAAAAAAAAAGTTTTGACTTTAGTCACACTTTAATTATAATTGCATCTGTACTTTTTTTGGTCCCCTTTCAGAGTTCCACAAATACCTGTTGATCCTGCCAGTGATGTCTACTTATTGCAGCTTCCTGTGATGGGGTGGCATTGTTCCTGAACCCAGAGCACAGTTCCCACTCAAGTAAGTTGTGCCCAAAGTGCGGTGAGAAGATGTTGAGTCCTTGCTGATTCAGAAGCCTATAGCTGGTCCACCAGCACCAGGCCACACATAGTCCTGACCACTGCTTTCTGAATTAACCACACTGATTCAGTTACTGAAACCCTCCAATTGCAGTGTCTGTGTGGGGGAGCATGTGAGGGTTTGCCTCACTCAGGGAAGGTAGAGGGAGTTTTTTGTTTAGTTTATGTGGCTTGTTTGTTACATAGTGATTGTATTTGGTACTTATTTGGAGCATTATACAAAAGCCTTTAGTTGACGTTTAGGCTGCTTTCACACTGGGGTGGTTTGCAGGCGCTATTGCGCTAAAAATAGTGCCTGCAAACCGACCTGAAACAGCTGCTGCTGTGTCTCCAGTGTTAAAGCCCTGAGGGCTGTCACACTGGAGCGGTGCGCTAGCAGGACGGTAAAAAAAAAAGTCCTGCTAGCAGCATCTTTGGAGCGGTATAGGAGCGGTGTATTCACCGCTCCTATACCGCTCCTACCCATTGAAATCAATGGGACACCGCAGGGATACCGCCGGCAAAGCGCCGCTGCAGCGGCGCTTTGCGGGGGTTTTAGCCCTTTTTCAGCTGCTAGTGGGGGTTAAAACCACCCCGCTAGCGGCCGCATACCACGGGTAAAACGACGGTAAAGCAGCGCTAAATATAACGCTGATTTACCGCAACCGCCCGCACCGCTCCGGTGTGAAACCAGCCTTAAGGGAAAAATGTTAGAACCCTTGCAAATGTTGTTTGTGCGTCTTTGATCCTTCTAGGAATATATCTCACTTTGGAGAGATTTCCTCTCACTTCCTATCTGTTGAGTCTATGAGACAGGAAGTGAAGGGAAAACTCCCTAACAGGACACCCTTTCTCACTCTACTAAAAACTAAAAACATATATTGACTATACATGTGCTTTAAAACTTGTCCACCTGGCATCCCTATGTCTAGCATTGGACAGTTTCAAACTTTAGAAAATAATAGCTGGTTGCAGATTGAAAAAGTTCATTTTTAATAAAAATACATTATAAAATACCTTGCATTGCAATTACACGGTATCAATTTTTAATGATAGTGAAGCTTTCCTTTTATTGAGTTAAAAACGCCAACCAAACCTATACATTACTTAATCTGTTTCAGTGTTCTTTCAGTTTAACTAATATTTCATATTAATAAAATTGAGACCTGCAGCACTGGGCTGACTTTCTAGCTTATGGCGTATACCCACTTAGCTCCTATTTCCATTTCAGTTAACGCCTGTTTGATAGCTTTCTCTTGGAATAACTCAGAACAATACAAATGTACTCTAATGGAAAAGGCATACATATTAGTGTGAGAAATGCAATGTGAAGCCGTAGGTGTTCTCAATGGAGAAATCAGCGTATTGCATTATTAATATTATCTGTTGCTTTCAGTGCTGGTTTCTTTGCAGTCTGGCGAGCGGCTGATAACACGCTCACGAGCAATATGTGCTCTGTGTACACCTGTCTGAATTTCTGAAAGTGCAACAATTTATTGCCTTATACAGAAGATGCACTGTGTGAAACTGAGAAGGTTTGTCTGTTGTTTTTATGCATTATGTGGAAATTAATGCATACGAATCAAAATTGAATTGGGTAAAATTTCCAATAAGGGTATCTTATTTTTATGAAACGCTCTTGTCAATGTATGCAAACACACATAGCAATTAAAGGGGAAGCGTAGGCTTCTCAATAATGTTCAAGATGTAAAAAAGGTAATGCTTTATTTAAATCAACTTATCAAAGTGTGCAAAGTGTGTTCATCCTTTATAAACCCTGTTTCTATGTATGGGATGTACAGTGCCTTGAAAAAGTATCCATACCCCTTGAAATTTTCCACATTTTGTCATGTTACAACTAAAAACGTAAATGTATTTTACTGGGATTTTATGTAATAGACCAACACAAAGTTGTTGATAAATGTGAAGTGGAAGGAAAATGATAAATGGTTTTCAATTTTTTTAATAAATAAATATCTGAAAAGTGTGACGTGCATTTGTATTCAGCCCCCCTGAATCAATACTTTGAAGAACCCCCTTTTTCTGCAATTACAGCTGCAAGTCTTTTTGGGGATGTCTCTACCAGCTTTGCACATCTAGAGAGTGACATTTTTGCCCATTCTTCTGTGCAAAATAGCCCAAGCTCTGTCAGATTGGATGGAAAGCGTCTGTGAACAGCAATTTTCAAGTATTGCCACAGATTCTCAATTGGATTTAGGTCTGGGCTTTCACTGGGCCATTCTAACACATGAATATGCTTTGATCCAAACCATTCCATTGTAGCTCTGACTGTATGTTTAGGGTCATGATCGTGCTGGAAGGTGAACCTATGCCCCAGTCTCAAGTCTTTTGCAGACTCTAATGCCTCTTACACACGGACCGATTTTCTGATGGAAAATGTTCGATGGGAGCTTTTTGTCGGAAATTCCGACCGCGTGTAGGCTCTATCGGACATTTTCCATCGGAACTTCCGTCGCACAAAATTTGAGATCTGGATCTCATATTTTACGACAACAAAATCCGTTCTCATAAATTCCGATCATGTGTACACAAAGCATGCTCGGAATCAAGCAGAAAAGCAGCATTCTAATCTTATGGCTTTCTTTCAACAATGTTTTTTTTCATGCCGCTCTTCCATAAAGATCAGATTTGTGGAGTGCACGACTAATAGTTGTCCAGTGGACATATTCTCCCACCTGAGCTGTGGATCTCTGCAGCTCCTTCAGAGTGACCATGGGCCTCTTGGCTGCTTCTCTGATGAATGCTCTCCTTGCCCGGCCTGTCAGTTTAGGTAGACGGTCATGTCTTGGTAGGTTTGCAGTTGTGCCATACTCTTTCCATTTTTGGATGATGGATTGAACAGTGCTCTGTGAGATGTTCAAAGCTAGGGATACTTTTTTTATAACCTAACCCTGCTTTAAACTTCTGCACAACTTTATCCCTGACCTGTCTGGTGTGTTCCAGTTGTGAGGTAGCTAGTCGGGTTATCTGAAGAACCTGCCTGATCCAGGACACTTCGCTTGGGTCTTGGTCGCAGGATTGGTGAGCGGGGACTTGCCCATTTTACAGAGATACAGAGACACTGCATGCAGACAAGATTGCCGGTGGTTACCTACACTAAAATAATACTGTGCTACACTCATCTGCTGCCAGGCAGTAAAAGAGTTCTTTCTGCTCCAGGAGTACACAGTACACTTTGCATCCATCCTACCAAACACGATTCTTAAGTGCACCAACTAAAGTGGCTAGCTGAAGAGTCAAGGCCTTCTTCCAGTTTCCAATGTACTGAAGTTATTGTTGTCATACGGGCACCCAATACACATACCCAGGGCTCAGTATATGTAGTGCATGAGCGGGGTAGTCTGACTTGGGAAGTACGCTATTGACCACTGTACTAGGTGCACTTTTTTTGTGGTTTTCTGGGCCTGTGGTGTCAGGGGATAGATGGGAGAGGTCTGACATAAGAAAGAGTCATTCCTCTGCTCTCCTCCTGCCTGGACTAATGGAGCCCAATTTAAATAGTGGTGACCAATCCGTTACAGTTTTGTGATCTATAATTGCTGAAGTGTTTGCCTCTGCTACCGGGGTTACTCGTCTTGAGGAGTCCCCTGAAAGCAGACAGATAATACCATTGAGTTCTTTCTATTGCTTTTGATCCTCAGTCATTATTATACCATTAACCTATTTGAGATATATTTGTCTACTGTTCAGCTATATTGCTATTGTTTGTTCCCATTCTAAAGAAATTTCACAATAAAGATTATTTCTGTGTTTTACGCTAATGTGCGTCTTGGTGGTGTTTGCACTAATATTATTGCCAGGTGTGCAAGATGGGCTGAGACTGTTCTTGGGGTTCAGAGGCAGAGTACAGAACCAAAAATACTATCCGGGGTAGCTCTACCTATACATTTATACAGAATTTTTTGCAAGAGTTGCAGTCTCGTTATGGACTTGAGTTGTATGGGTTGCAATCACCCATTATGAAGTAACCACGTGATTGATTGATCTCACCTGGCGTCTTGTAGACCTGACGTCTTGTAGCTATAAGCTAGTGCATACACTTGGGGAAATAAGTAATGAATAAGCACAGGAGTGTGAAACGTGTCTACTGACCTTTCGTGGATTGTGTGTCATGTTCCATCTTTTAATGAATTTACAATAAAGGAGTTGCTTTTATCCCTGGAAGTGCCCCACTTTTCTTCCTTTTCACATATCAAGTTGGCTGCAGAATAGGCAGGCACTCAGTGTAGGCTTTCACTGTAGCCTAGGTTGTCATAGGCTGCCTTTTGAGCAGAGTGTACCCAGCACATCCCTCTTCATGAGTATACTGTTCTTAGATCCTTGAACAGGCAGGGTGTTCATAGTAGAACCCCACAAAGGAAAGAAACATTTCTGCACACCTGAAGAACATCTTGGCAAACTGTAGCACTATTGCAGCATTACTGGGAAAATTTTATCTGAACTGATTAAAAAAAAATGGTATTGTTCGGGAAGAATATTCAGTGCTATGCATGGCCCAAAAAAAACATAGCTTACCAACATCAAAACACCATCCCAATGGTGAAGATTGGTGGAGGGAATATTATGAGTTGGGCCTGCAACATTTGCCATCATTGAAGGGAAAATGAATTCCCAAGTTTACCAAAATATTCTATTCTAATGTCAGGGTGGCTGTCTGGCAGCTGGAGCTTAGTAGAAGCTGGGTGATGCAGTAGGACAAAGATCGTAAGCATCTAAATAAATCCACCCCAGACTGGCTTCAGAAAAATAAAATTTGGATTAACCCAATCAAAGCCTAGACCTTAACCCCATAGAGATGCTGTGGAATGACCTGAAGAAAGCTGTTTACACCAAGCATCCTGCAAATGTGTCTGAGCTGAAGCAGTTTTGTAAAGAAGAATGATCAAAAAATCATCCTGAACATTGTGCAAGTCTGATCCAGAGCTTGCTTGAAGTCCTTGCTTCCAAAGGAGGTTCAACCAGCTATTAACTCCAAGGGTTCACTTAAGTTTTCCTCCAGCACTGTGAACGTTTAATGAGTGTGCTCAATAAAGACTGGATAAATTACTGCAGAAAAACAGTTAATTCCAAGGGGGTTCACATACTGTAAGTACAAATGTTCCTAGATGGCTTTTTTGTATTCTTGCCTGGGGGTGCAGTAGCTTTTTCATCAGTCTTCTGTTCGTGTTGAAGACTTGGAACTATTTAATTTCAAAGTTGGAACGCCATGCATGCCATTGAGCATTTAGTGGCATTTACTGAAAAGGACAGATTAAAAACTGGCTAGAGCAAGCGAGCAGATTGGCTAAACAGAGAAAAAGAAGGAAAGGTTTGAGAGCCCACTGGGAGCTAAAAACAAGTTTTTCAGAGCTTTTAAATAGCAATAGCAAGACAAAAGGACAAGCTGAACACTCTATAACTAACCCCTACAGCTGACATAATTCTCAACAGTTGTCTAATGTAAAAACGTTTGTCATTGTGAGATGGTGAGGTGCAATTTAACTCAATTCATAGGTCAAAGAGTGGCCAATTGCTTGCAATATCCATCCTTATGTCCAATTGTATTAGAACATAACTTACCTTGACTGACACATTGCTACAGAAGGTAGGCAATTACCGATTCCCTAAATGATCACAACATTCTGTCCTATATCTGTACTTGATACTGAAATTCTTTTTAATACCAATGTGTTAGGATTCACATCACAATTATTTTTATTTTCCTTCCAAACATTACAGTTTGAAATCCCCAGCTCTAAGCATGATGTCGAATAAGAGCCAAGACCATGATCAAACCAGTTTTCACCAAGAACAGGCAATGACTGAAACATGTTGGAGTTCTAGCAGCTGCTGTGTGTTCTACAACTGGACGTGATGCTGAGCCGTTGACATAGACAGAACATGACAGAGGGTATAGTGCTCACATATGGAGCTAGATCAATAGGAAACCTCAACTAAAAGCCACAGGCAAGCAGGGCTCTTACAAAAAAACAGCTGACCAGAGCAATTAAAGGATAAGTGCATAAAGGAAAGTAAAGTTCAATTAGCCTGCGGACATTTTCCAGTGTCAAAGACAAATATTTTACTATTTGTAAATTTTAAGCACTACGTGGTGTCTTCTACTTACTATAACTTGAGTTTCAAGAAAAACCTTTTTCCCCAAAACAAAAACATAGTTGTAGCGGTCACACTTTACTAAGTTTGCGCTATCAGTGCAAATTTAGTTTTTCTCAGAACTGTAATGGAGTTCTGGGGGTTAATTGTACAGGATTTTACTTTGGCATCAGTCTGGCTGGGCTGTACTAAGGTTCTGCCTGGTCATAGGTGCAGTGAGGCACCCATGACAGACCGAGAACCAGGCCTGGTTGGACGTGTTAGGTACCCGGAGCCAATCAGTGGGCGCCTGGCCCCACTGCGTAGTCTGGGAAGGGGTATTTAAGGTCCTGAAGTCACGTGTTCGGTGTTCGGCTGCTGCTTTGATTCCTGGTTCTGGTCCGGGGCAGCCCTGCGAGGGGTCCCAGGCCCAGGAGTGTCTGCCGTCCTGCAAGCATGGTAAATCCGACCAGCCCCAGAGGCCCTCATGGTCTGGGGCAGAGATCTGTCTGTTCCCGAGTCTCGGAACTGGCTGGTTCCTACTTCTTCAGTTACAATTTAGTCTGTGGCAGAGACTTTGCAAAGTTTCCGGATCACATGTTGGCTGCTAGATCTCTGGCTAGAGGTTTATCCGGCAGTGAAGCACCCAGCTGCGAGTGGATACTCTCTGGGTTAATTAGAGACATTCAGCGGATGTCAGCAGTTCAAAGTGCCTGAGTTTTATCACCCATGCCCTCTATTCCCACCAGAGACTGTGTTATTGTTGGATGTTACCCCTGCAAAATAAAAACCTTGAAAAGGACTTTTGTGTGTCAGCATCTGAAGTCACTGGGTATTAACCCTGGGAACCCCTAGACAACAACCGACAAGCCACGAGGAGGTAATTGGTAGGCCCAGAAAGTCAAGGCCGCCCCTCGGGGTTATGGTCGCTACATAGTATAGACATTATAGAGTTGCAGCCAACCTTTGTCCAGGGCCACAAATGGTTAAAAACTTTGGTGCAAAAAAAAAAAAGATTATATTATCCACCTGCTTTCTTTTTGGAAGGTCTTTGAGGGCCTAATGGATTTCACTTTTGTGTGGAGCAGCATGGCATTTACTAAGGCTATAGTGCTGATATTCTGATACTGTCGCTACACATTCTACTATATATTATGTGTATATATATATACAGTATATCTTTTTTTTTAATTACCCTCTCCTAGTACTATACACATGTTAAGGCAGTGTTTCTCAACCTTTTTCCAGTCAAGGCACCCTTTAAAATTATGCACAAAATGGGGCACACCGTTTTAAAATGTAAAAAAAAAAAACGAAACGAATATTTTTATGTAGTGCAAGTTCCATACAAGTAGGACACCCAGCATTAGTGGTGATTTATGTTGGGTGTCTGACTGGCATTCCAGCATTTCTTCCTCCTTTTCTCTCCCCTAGCAGCTAACATGACCACGATGCTGACATAGAGGGGCAGGGGGGCTGATGTTCTTCTTATCAACCAATGGCATCAGTGATTGTTAGGACACTGGCGGCTGGCCTTCACAGCACCCAAGGTTGTAATGCTGCATAATGAAACCTGTGGCTTTCAGTAACAAAAAAGTAGACTTGATCCACCCGCTGACTTGTACACAATTTTTGGGCAATTTGGGGCAATTTTTTGGCATTTTGCCAAGGCACCCCTGAAGATTCCAGAAGGCACCCTGGTTGAAAAAAGCTGTGTCAAGGTCACTGGGATCATTGCTGAATGTGAAAACCCATCTAACTCTGGAATAAAAGTCATTTTGAAGATACTCTACAGTCAAAAAGTGAAGCCTTGAGATGTATATAACAAACAGAGGCTACACACTGTGGAGATCAATTTTTTTATCCAGCCAACTCCCAACTGTCAGTGATATAGTGCTCTCCGCACACTGCTCTTTAGATAGCAGGTTTTCGAAAAATCATTAACTTTACATTACCCTTGCCTATATCCCTGATCTTGTGATTCTATATTTTTTTAGGAGTGCACTTACAGCAAAAACATTTAGAGAAGACAAAACCTCTGGCAGGTTTTCTGCTGTCTGCATCCACAGATATTCTAACCTTCCTCCACTCTGCTAAAAAAAAAAAAAAAAAGTTTCCACTACTGTCTATGTCCTCCATTGAGAAATTTGCCCTCACTTCATGTTCTGGTGACACAGAAAACGAGGGAAAAACTCACTATAGTATGAGTAAGAACACAGAACACAGAAGACAAAAATATCTTCAGATACTGCTCAAAAAAAGTTTATAAATTTTAGCGGCATAAGAAATATATATAGGGGACGCTGTAATGCCCCGTACACACGGTCTGAATTTCCGACGGAAAATGTCCTATCGGACCATGTTGTCGGAAAATCTGACTGTGTGTGGGCGCCATCTGACTTTTTCCGTCAGAATTTCCGTCGGAAAAAATTTGAGATCCTGCTCTCAAATTTTCCGACAACAAAGTCCGATCGGACTTTTTCCGATCGTGTGTAGCGAATTCCGACGGACAAAGTGCCACGCATGCTCAGATCAAATTACAAGACCAAAGCTATTGGCTACTAGCCTCTACGTAGTTCCGTTGTACGCAACGAACGTCACCACGTTCAGAATGATCGGATTTTCCGACAACTTTGTCCGACCGTGTGTATGCAACACCAGTGTCGGACAAAATCTGTCGGAAAAAATCTGACGCATTTTGTGGTCGGAATTTTCAACCGTGTGTATTGGGCATAAGCCTTAAAAAAAAAAAAATTGAAATAAAGATTACTGGATTAAAAAAAAAAAAAAACCTTAATTCCAGTGGGAAGCTGCTTGTTTTAGCCCCCGTATACACAGTCGGAAAATCTGACCACAAAATCTGTCGGATTTTTTCCGACGGACCTTGTCCGAAACTGGTGTTGCATACACACGGTCGGACAAAGTTATCGGAAAATCCGATCATTCTAAATGTGATGACGTTCGTTCATTACGACGGGACTACGTTGACGTTAGTAGCCAATAGCTTTGGTCTCGTAATTTGATCTGAGCATGCGTGGCATCCTGCTCTCAAATTTTTTCTGTCGGAATTTCCGACGGAAAAGACCATACACGGTCGGATTTTCCGACAACATGTTCCGACCATGTGTATGGGGCATAAGGAGGCATTTATCCACTGGAGTTTCACCTCATTATCAATAGCTAGAATGTCTCATAATATTTGCATTAGACTTTTCAGTGTGTGTGTTACCACTGTTAATTTGGTTTATTTCTGAAAAGGGATCTTACATTTTTAGCCCACATTTTAGCTTTTCCTAAACAATATATCATATTTAACCACTTAAGCCTCAGACCATTTGGCTGGCCAAATACCAGAGCACTTTTTGCGAATTCGGCACTGCGTCAGTTTAACTGACAATTGTCGTGCGACGTGGCTCCCAAACACAATTTACATCCTTTTTTTCCCACAAATAGAGCTTTCTTTTGGTGGTATTTGATCACCTCTGCATTTTTTTTGTGCTATAAACAAACAAATAACGACAATTTTGAAAAAATATAATATTTTTTTAACTTTTTGCTATAATAAATATCCCCAAAAAATTATTGTATGACATAAAAACAACATCCCAGAAAGGGAGTAATCGCCAGATTTGAAGAGGTTTATTTCATTTTTTTAAATAGTGCGGTTACTAAGAGAGATGAGCAAAAGAAAAAAAAAAAGTCTCCAACCCGTGGGACTGTTCCCACGGTCTTCAGGGTGCCCTTCCCAGACAGAGGGATTGGCTCCATTGGACATATTCAGGTACATACCTCAATATACTTACTTATGGCAACTACAGAGTAGACCATTCTATAAGGTTGATATTACCTTAAAACTGCGTCCACCTTCTTTATTAGGACCTTAATGAACTGGATACATTCGAACGGCCTGTCCAAGACTAATTTAAGTCCGGCTGATTTCCAGCTACTTAGAGCCTAATTAAGCCTTACCAGGTAGGATATATTGGGTTGCAAGCCTAAATTAAATGTGAAACTATAATAGGATAGTACTGACTACCCTTTCATATCCACTGCCTCCAGGTGGACAATACGGGCTCAATCTCAATATCTCTACCCATTTGGTGGAGACGAGCCCCCGATATTAGTCTACATCTATTAGAACCAGCAATAGAATAGACGTAAGTATCAATACAACTGCTGACCATGTATACTCGATACTTAATTTACCCTAAATCCTGCTACATATACTTATATCTTTTTCTTTCTTCCCCCTCCTCCCTTTTTTTTTTTTCTTTTGCTCATCTCTCTTAGTAACCGCACTATTTTTAAAAATGAAATAAACCTCTTCAAATCTGGCGATTACTCCCTTTCTGGGATGTTGTTTTTATGTCATACAATGATGGAATTTATGTCTCTACCATTGAAGTAGATACCTTCAAACAGGAACACTTACCTGTAAGGTAGGAAAAAGACGAATTATCCGTAGAGAGGGACTATAAATAATACTACTTATATATATCAGGAGACGATGTGACTCGCTCATAAATAACTCTCATTCTTCCTTTCTTAAAATTATACCATAGGTACTAAAATTGCTGCTCATTGGTTCTGATGAAGCTAAGTGCGAAACGCGTCAACCATCTTCTGACCAGCATTTAAGATCTACCAATGTAACTTGAGATGTCTATATGTATATCTTATATTCAATGACTAAACCCTTATCACTCTTTCTTTTTACTTTTTATATATTCTTGTATATTATTGTTCATATTTTCTATAATAAATTGATCTTTGTATAAAATATTTACGGAAAATCCGTTTCTGTTCAGGTGCCGCGATAGTCCGTCAGGTTGGCTAAACCCCCTCTTGTTCTTTTCTTTTTGTATATTCAGCAGGACGAGGTACCACCCATAGCTTATTTCTCTAGTTCTGTAGCCTGTAAGGTTTATATTTTGGCTTTTTTAACCACTAGCCAACCAGCGCACAACGATGTACGTCGGCAAAATGGCATGGCTGGGCAAATGGGCGTACAGTCACATGCCCTTTAAATCACAGCATTGTGGGGCACGCACACGCACCCGCGACCGTGCCCGCGGGTCCCGCGGACTCGATATCTGCCAGGGGCCCGTGATCATGTCAGAGAGCAGAAGAATGGGAAGATGCCTTTGTAAACAAGGCATTTCCTCTTTCTGCCTAGTGACATGACAGGGATCTACTGCAAACGGGAGCATTAATCGCTGTCTTGTCAGTGGTAGCCCATCCCCCCACAGTTAGAATCACTCCCTAGGACACAATTAACCCCTTGATCACCCCCTAGTGTTTAACCCCTTTCCTTTCAGTGTAACTTTACACAGTAATCAGTGAATTTTTATAGCACTGATCGTTGTATAAACAACAATGGTCCCAAAATGGTGTCAAACGTGTCCGATGATAATGTCGCAGTCACGATAAAAAATCGCAGATCGCCGCCATTACTAATAAAAAAAAGAATAATATAATTTTTTGTATTTTGTAGATGCTATAACTTTTGCGCAAACCGATCAATATACGCTTATTGCCTTTTTTTTTTTTTTTTTTTACCAAAAATATGTAGAAGAATACATATTGGCCTAAACTGAGAAAGAAATTCGTTTTTTTTTATATATTGTTTGGTGATATTTATTATAGCAAAAAGTAAAACATATTGCTTTTTTTTCTAAATTGACGCTCTTTTTTGTTTATAGCGCAAAAAAAAAAAAAAAAAAAAACGCAGAGGTGATCAAATACAACTAAAAGAAAGCTCTATTTGTGGAAAAAAATGGACGTCAGTTTTGTTTGGGTGCAACGTCACATGGCCACGCAATTAAAGAGACGCAGTGCTGTACCGCAAAAAGTGATCTGGTCAGGAAGATGGTAAATCCTTCCGGGGCTGAAGTGGTTAAAAAATCTTTTTTACCTTTACCCATCCTGAAAGTGCTTGAATGAAACATTTCACTAGGTATTCATTTTAAGAATAATCATGAATGATAATAACAATAATAATTATTATTATATACTTTTTTGCATTTAATAACTTTTATTTATTGGCACTTTAAAAGAGATTGACACATCAAAGATTATATGAAATTTTGGCTTTCTTTTACTTTGGTTTCCTGACATATAAAGAGGTGTGAAATCCTGACTTTACTTAATTAATTATATTAAGGGCAAATTTCCCCAAGGTAGACAGGAACAGCAATTACACAACCTCTGATATGCAAATGCATAACTTATTTTTTTTCTTAATGGATGGAGATGGCCTTTCATTTTTGCCTTTTTACGGTTTACACTGTTTTTCCAATATAGCAAGCTAGTACACACTATTTCACTTAATGAAATCTTTCCTTTAATGCTCGTTTCCTTCATTGTTTCATTGCCCTGCTTTAGCTTCTTTCAGTTTGAATACAACACATTAAAAAAAAAAAAAAAAACTCCATTCCTGTCTGTGTTAGCCTGGAGATGAGCTCACAATTGCTTCAACTATTAAAGCATCTGCTACTTTCTCCTAAATCCACAAATTCCAATTCAGAAAAGATAAAACAACAAATGCTGTATGCTGTTTTACCCAAATTGAGTTTAATTTCAAGCAAACCTAATTTGTTTAATCTAAATTCTCATAAATAATGCATTGGCTTCTTTTGTTGCGAGGAGATTTTCTTTTATAACAGTTTCTTTTCTCTACTAGAGAACATTTTGGATTCTAAATAGGAAAAAAAAATGCAGTTATTTGTTGGCGTCTGCAGTGTGTTTGCTGTGAATGCAAAACAACCTCACATTTTTTTTATAAATGTTTCAACTTGAAATTGTAACTCAAGTATTGTGTTGGTTTTATTTTATTTGTTTGGTTAGGATTTGTTCAAGTCTATAGAAATGACTGTCTACAAAATGATTCTTTTCATTTTATTATACAGTAAGTATATGATTGGTGCAAAGAAGAATGACTATCAAAGGGAAATGGCCGTTTTATTATAAATTGCTATATATATTTGATAAATGAGACATTTTGCAGTATAATGCTATTATTACTTTCCCGTCTACAAGTATCCAGGATTTTCTATAACTAATAAAAGATAAATTAATATGTTTGTGTTCACGGCAACGTTATTAAACGCGTAGAGCAGATTTCCTTGGATGCACTTGTACTTCTGTAATTGGCTCAAGCCTCTACCAGAATTCAGGACATATAATTATAGACAGCCTGTGATAGAGATACACCGCTCTAAGATAATCACCCCTCCTAGTATCAGCTGTCTCCACAATGGAGTGGGTGCCGGCTCTGGTTGCAACAGGAACCTGAGAACAAAAACGCTGGATAGCCGCACTCCAAATGTTCACCTTTTAATGTATAAAAACAGAATCCAAATACAACCATGGATAAATACAGACCAACACGCACAGCTAACGCATTTCACATCAGTTATGGTGCTTACTCATAGCCAAAGTGCTTCACAAACATACAGGTATATATATACCGCTCTAAACTATATAACATTTAGGTGTCCTTTTATGAAATCTATTCACTGCTTCATCCTCGGGCATTCACAGAGGAGATCTTTCTCCTCTGTGCGCCTGTTTATGAAGCGGAGTAGATCGCTTCACCCTTGGAGGAGTGAAGAGATCTACAAACGCTTATAACACTGGAGAACGGCCCCTGATACTGGAATCTTGTGAGACTTTACGAGATTATAGTACCAGAAATTTATGAAACACCGAGATGTCAGTCTATTAAGCAGTGATAAGTTATCACCGCTCAATACACAGACACGCGGTGTGATTAATGTTAGTAAAATAAAGAGTCCCCCTACATAATATATACATGTATACACACACATTATATATAAATATATACATACATTATATATATATATATATATATATATATATATATACATATACACATATATATATATACACATACATACATATGACAGGGGGACATGGTTACTGTCTTGGGCGTCTGAACGAGGCATAAGGAAGTTAATTATCTTCCTCTTTCCTCCTCAGATCCCCCCATATTCCCTCTTCACTCCCCGTTTCTCCACCTCTGAGATGGTGAATCGGGGACTGTGAATTCTGACACAGATCCCCAGTGAAGCGCTCAGATTGCAGCTTCATAAACTGGCCGTTACTGTGTCATTCTATGAGGATTCTCCATGTGTGGAGATAATTGGCGGGAGAACAAGTTCAAACACTTCTCCCCCGATTAACTCAGGTTCATAAGCTGTTTATGGGCTGTGAGCAGCAGCGATGAATGAATGACTTGTATAGCGCAACCTATGCGAACTTGATTGAATTAACCTACCAGCATGTCTTTGGAGTGTGGGAGGAAACCGGAGTACCCGGAGGAAACCCACGCAGGCACAGGGAGAACATGCAAACTCCAGGCAGAGGGTGTCATGGTCGGGATTTGAACCAGCGACCCTATTACTGCTAGGTGAAAGTGCTAACCACTACACCACTGTGCTGCCCCTCAGGATCTCTGCTGATCACTGCTTCATAAACGGACACCTTAATCAATTAAACATAGGCATGTGAAACATTGATTGTCCATGAGAATCACCTGTGGATATCAAAAACATGGATGGCCAATGTCCATTAACCAATAAGCAACTCTTCTCAATGGATTTCATGTTAAAGAAAAACAGACAACAATCAAACAAAACAAAAAACGTTCACATATAATATAAAACTTTGTATGTAATAAAATTACTGTGCACAAATATACCCAATTTAAAGCCTAGTACACACGAGCCGAATGTGGGGCGGCAATGGCCAGTTCAACACATTCAGCTCGTGTGTATGGCAGCTGGCCCGACAGATGCTCAAGGTCATGCACGATTAAGGTCTGCCGACTGGCTTTTGATCGGCGCTGACTGGAGTGTTCTGGCTGGGGGGCGTCCCCCTGTCAGAACACAATGGCACAGCAGGGAAAATCGCTATACTAACAACGGATTGTTAGTACAGCAGCTCCGACCTGAGCTGCCAGGTTTTTTTCATTCAACCCAGCGGGTAGTAGTGTGTACGAGTACATAAAAAATAAAACCCCATTTAAATCCAATTGTGTGCTAGGTCCAAAATTAAAGATCAAACGATTCGTCAATATGATGGGCTACCTCCCAAGTAGTGTGTAGTGTGTGTAGGGAAGAAAGGAATGAGACCACATCGGTCCCAGGAATGCAATCAAAGGGAGAAGCTACAACATAATATGATCAATTATATGGTTAACTTTATTGAAAAATGTACAATGGTTAAGGTTGGGCGGCACAGTGGTGTAGTGGTTAGCACTCTCACCTAGCAGTAAGAAGGGTCACTGGTTCGAATCCCAACCACGACACTACCTGCCTGGAGTTTGCATGTTCTCTCTGTGCCTGCGTGGGTTTCCTCCAGGTACTCCGGTTTCCTCCCACAATCCAAAGACATGCAGGTAGGTTAATTGGCTTCTGTCCAAAAAATTGGCCCTAGTATATGAATATTGGATTGTGGGCTCCTTGAGGGTAGGGACCGATGTGAATGTGCAATGTACAGGGATAGGGACAATTGTAGACACTCACTCAGGTTGGACTGGTGTCTTTATTCAACCTTACTAACTATGAAACTATGAGTATCCCACATATGCGGCACAAGGCCACACAGGTGGGACCCGTTCCTCCGCGATATCTACTGACAATAATAAAAGTTTGTAGGAGGCTTTATAAAACAAAAAGTACATGTTGCATATCAGAGAATGCTGCTGGGCCAGAACACTTCACTTACGGTTTTTAAACCAGAGGTGACATAAGACTACGACCCCTTTATGTGGCGTGTATTTCAAAGATGCAAGCAATGTCGCTCTTGGGGCAGGGGGACGTCAGGCAACACAAAAATGTCCTGGCTTTCTGAGTTTGCTCTACAGACAGTTTGCCACATAAGGAAAGATGATTATAAAGTACAGTATAGTTTTCCTAATTGAGGACACCCAGTAATGCAATTAAGGGAAAGATGCCTCTGCAATTTGCAGTACTGCTGGAAGTTCCACTATAAATGCAAAGTGTTCTTGTTAACTTATTCACATTTTCATATTTGTCCTACACACAATACAAAACAAAAAGCAATAATGAAATACATACTTTTCCAGTAGCAGACAAAGATCATCACTTCATATTTTACAGTAGGTTCTGCTTGCTTGATATTCATGTACAATATTGTTCTGCTGTTCTCCAGTTCTTTTATCTCAATTAACTCCTCAACCTTTCCATTTCTCACATCTTGGCGTGAATCCTAGTCTTGAATATATTATATTCCATCAAAGCATAATATTTGAAGCCTGACTGCCCTGCATTGATAGTGCTATCTATGGCACTTATTCTCCAGCAGAAACGATATGGCATGTTCTACTTTTCTGTCCATGTTATAGGGGGTCACACAACATCGAATGGGCATAGGTCAGTTTCAGTTGATTTCCCTGAAATAATCTTTTTTTGCCACAGAGTAGTAGGCCTTAAAGTACAACTCTGGGGAATTTTAAAATCTTCCCTTGCAGTGGGGCTTTCCCTGTACTTCAAGATTACTGCTAATTTAGTTGGGGTAGAGTAAAAGCACTTTAAAATAAGCAACTTATCTGATCCTATGGTAAATGGATCTCCTCCACACTCCAGTGATGGACTTTAATTACGTCCAATGCAAGGCAACAGGACTGTAGACCACTGGAGCATGGGGGAGAAGATGCTGTGGGGACTGGTCTAGCAATGTGGAGGATTCGGTAAGTAGATATTATTTTCTACGTCCCCTAGACTTAAACACCAAAACCACCCTTGCAGTGTGGACACAGCCCCACTGTAAAGGATCATTTTTAAGTTTCCCAGAGCTGGACTTCAATGAAAACATGTACCTGAAAAGCTGAGAGAAGTATGAAGGCTAACATTGCTGACCTCCTACTGAAGATGCTAATTGCCTAGCTGTCTTTGGCCTAAAGTGTAACTAAAGTTTGAAAACAAAAATGACATACTGTATATGCTTCAAGTATTGAGTTATCATTTCTAAATTGTTTCATCCTGTTTCCTTAAAATTCAGTGAACATTCAGTCCCCATGAATACCTTAGAACTATTCCAGAGATCCCCATCTGCATCCATTTCCTTTCCTTCCTACAGTTCATTCTGCCCTTTCAGTATCTCCCTGTTGTAGTCACACATTCAGATGCACTGAGAGCAGAGAGTATATATCAGCGTTTCTCAACCTTCTCAACACAGAGGAAGCCTTGAAATAACTTTACGGTCTCAGGGAACCCCTGCTAAAAATCTACATTTAATGATACATTAATGTGATGGTGAGTGGGAAGAATGCTCCTTACGCTTGTAGTCATTGGGAAGAATTATCCCCTTACAGATAGCTAAAAGGATCAAGAGTGTCAATGGGAACTTATCTGAGAGGCAGAAATTGCTCAAGGAAACCCTAGCAACTGCTGGAGGGACCCTAGGGTTCCATGAAACCCTGATTGAGAAACCCTGGTATAAGTAATGAAGTGTGATGAGCTTGAGTAAAAGAGCACAGTGCTAGCACCCCTTAAGACAAGCATGTTCCTCCCTGCTGGCTACTAAATTATGTAGACTTTAGCTGTGCTGATCAGTTGCTTGATTACTGTTCCAGAAGCGGGTCTTACAATGTAATTAAAGAGGAGTATCCATTAAAAAAAAAGTCAGCAGCTACAAATACTGCAGCTGCTGACTTTTATTCATCGGACACTTACCTGTTCCAGGGTCCAGCGATGCGGGGGGTCGAAGCTCCGCGCCGGCTTTGCAACTGTGGGATGACTGACAGAGGGAGGGAGCCCTTCCTGCGCCGAGGGGAAGTGATGTCACCAGCCCAGGCATCGAAGGAGGAAGACTACGAGGGACCCCCTAGCAACAGGCATTTAGAGGTGAGTTTAAAAAAAAAAATGTTTCCAATTATTTTGTTTTTTATTTTTTTAGGAATTTCAAGCATTTTTTTAATTTTTGAGCGCAACGCTACTTTAACCACCTCCATACTGGGCACTTAAACACCTTCCTGCTCAGACCAATTTTCAGCTTTCGGCACTGTCGCACTTTGAATGACAATTGCGCGGTCATGTTACACTGTACCCAAATTAAATTTTTATAATTTTTTTCCCACAAATAGAGCTTTCTTTTGGTGGTATTTGATCACCTCTACAGTTAATAAGTACGTTTTCTCCTTCACTGATGTGCACTGATGGGGCTGCACTGACGGGCACTGATAAGGCGGCACTGATGGGCACCGATGAAGTGGCACCAATGAAGTGGCACTGATGAGGTGGCATTGATGGACACTGATATGTGGCACTGCTAGGCGGCACTGATGGGAACTGATAGGTGACACTGATGGGTGACACGGATGGGCACTGATAGGTGGCACAAATTGACACCGATAGCTGGCACGGATTGGCATGGATAGGCGGCACAGATGGGCATGGATGGGCACTGATAGGCGGCATGGAAGGGCACTGATAGGCAGCATGGATGGGCACTGATAGGCAGCATGGATGGGCACTGATAGGTGGCACGAATGGGCACTGATAGGTGGCACGGATGGGCACTGATAGGCGGCATTGTATTTTTTTATATTGTACTGATGGATGCCAATCAGTGCCAAACAATAATGCATGACAATCAGTGATGCCCATTGTGGGCACTGATTGGCATCCATTGTGGGCACTGATTGGCATCCATTGTGGGCACTGACTGGCATCCCTGGTGGTCTAGGGTGGCATACCTGGTGCTGGGCATCCCTGGTGGTCTGGTGGCATCCCCGGTGATGCAGTGTGGGCATCCTTGGAGGGGCTGCGCTGATAATTGATCAGCACAGACACCCCCTGTCAGAGGAGCAGCCGATCGGCTCTCCTCTACTCGCGTCCGACAGACGCGAGTGAGGAAAAGCCGATCACCGGCTCTTCCTATTTACACTGTGGTCAGCCGTGATTGGACCGAGATCGTAGTTGCGGGGTGTCAGACTGACACCCCGCAACAACGATCGCCGTGATGCGCCCCCCGAAGGACGTCATATGACGCTCAGTCAGGATTTTGAAACCACTTTGCCGCCATCATTTGCCTATAGGGCGGGCGGCAAGTGGTTGAGCAACTGATGGGTAGACTGCATAGCTAAATTCTACACCATGCAGTATCCAGCTGCCTCCTTAAAACATGCACTTCTAAAGGGTGTCCAGGGATGAGTACTTGCACTTTTGCTACAGCAGGAAGTTACTTTATCACTTTCCCTGCTGGAAATAAAAAAAAAAAAAAAAAAAAGAAGAGCCAAAGAACAGCAGCTGTACAGGTATGGACTGAGGATATGCACACATTTTCTGAATAAAATATTTAGTGAATAATGACTTATATGAAGAATGTGACTTCAGTACTTCCTTCCTACACTGAGGCTCGGCTCAACTCTGGGACAAGCATGTAGCAGATGAAGTCAAAGTGAAGTCAAAACTTTTGATCTGCATCATTATTCCAGGTTAACAATTCAGAAAGCCTTAAAACAATTGGAACAGCATGACAGCCAAGCACCTCTGATTTTCTGCAAATTAATTGTCCAAGACGCATTGCTAGTGTGTAATTCTGGAATAATCTAATCTTCATATCAAGTCATTAGCGTTGATTGCACTAAAACCAAGAATAGAATTTACAGAGAAACTGCCTAACAGAGAAACAAAATAACCAGTATCGGACCATGTAGCTCAGTGGTAGGCCCGGTTCACACTGGTGTGACATATGCTCCGACTTTGGGAGCACATGTCGCATGATTTGTATAAATCAATGGTTCCCTGTGAAAGCCGGTTACTGGTCTGACTTGTGTTGGTCTGACTTTGAAAAAGGTTCCTGCACTACTTTGGTCTGACTTGGGCACACTTTCAGCCCATTAATTTGAATGTAAGTCGCATCCCAGTCGGATCATCATCTTAACTGATGCCCCAGACAGTAACGTCACACAGGGGTGGGGTCTCCGGATATTGTCAACGGATCGCTACGCCCCATAGCTGTATAAGAAATGGCACACATCGGAGTTGACACAAGAGCGGGAGCTAGCGTCAGGAGAAGACATCAGTGAAGGGAGAAGAACCGGCAGAAGAACCAAATGAAGAAGACAGCAGAGGGAGAAGAACCAGAGGAAGAATCAGAAGAAGAAGACATCAGTGGAAGGAGAAGAACTGGAGGAAGAAGACATCCCCGGAGAAAGAAGACACGGGGGACATTCTCATTCTCATTTTTAATAAAGGACTTTGTCAAAAACTTGTATACGGTTTTTATTTATTACTGACACTTTTTTGGGGTGAATGAATAGGGGTACAATGTACATAGGGGGGACCTGGATTTAGGGGCCCCCTTGTTAAAGGGGACTTCCAGATTCCGATAAGCCCCCTGCCCGCAGACCCCCACAACCACTGACCAGGGTTGTCAGGAAGCAGCCCTTATCCCCCATGTTGAGGGCATGTGGCCTGGTGTGGCCCAGGAGGGGGTGCTCATTCCCCCCCCTTTCCTGACCTGCCGGGCTGCGTGCTTGGATAAGGGTCTAGCATGGTCTTGGGGGGGAAACCCCACACTGTTTTTTGTTTTTTTTTGCTGTGGGGTTCCTTCCTTAAGATTCATACTGGGCTCAAAGGGCCTGGTATGGTCGGATCAAAGTTGGATCCCCTTCATTGAAGTCGCATGGAAGTCGGACATGAAGTTTTAGGGCAAGGTCGGATCGAAAGTCGTCCAACTTCCATGTCAGAGCAGTGTGAACCAGGCCGTATAGTAGTCTTCTGAAGGAGTTCGAACTTTGTCATAAATTTCGAAATACAGAACATTGATTGGCTGCTATGTTGTTGATCTGGGTAACACAAATAAGATGTTCACACCCTTCCTGATAGAGGCTTTAGATGGAATAAAATTCCATCATAACTATCGAAAACTCAAAGGCTTGCAGTGCGGGACAACTGCAAGTCAGGCCCTGCAGGGATATATGGGATATGAAAGCTGGGCGTTTGTTACCCCAACACTTCATATTCCTGATATGTGCCTGCTGTACTATTTACTTGTATTAGAAAGTATCCTGTTCTCTTTGTATTGCTTTCTTTGTGTAAAATATCTGTTGTTCCTGCTAGTCCCCTTGCTTTTCTATTAAAAATTGACCACAATAAGCAGGAGAACACAGCACGATCAGTTCCCTAGCTATGCTGGGAACTCAATGTATTCTCCTCCAATGATCAGACTTGTCCTGACATGTCCCCCGCTGCACAGCCATTCAATGGCAAGCTCAGTGTGCTGCTGCTTCTCCTCCCCCAGCTCATTTATAAAAAAGGGTAACATGGTATTTATAATGTGTTTTTTTTATATCTATACAAACATGTTTTGCCTTTAATCTCTATTTTAAACTGAATGGGCTGTTTTACATGGTGATCGTTTACAATCACTTTAAGGGTGCTATTTCTAAATCCTATATTATGATATTTCTGTTAAAGCGGAACTAAATGCTCTCAATCAAGAATAAATATTTTTTAATCCTTATGCTGCTAGTATTAGTAAACAGATAGGAAGAAACATAATATTTACTTGTTTTAACCTTTATTTTTTTTTTACATTTTTTTTCAGTTGTTTCCTGGTTTCTGGCCTAGGCCAAAAAAAAGTCATAAATCCCAGGAGCCTTCTGAGGCTTTTTTTGTCCATTATCTGGAGGAGTGGAGGGGGGGTTTCTTCAGCTAAGCACACCCTCCTTTCTGAATACCTGAGCTAAGGGCAGATGGATTCCTGGAAATAAATGCTACAGAGATCATCTGCCCTTACTCAAGACTGCCACTTCTAGAAATGCCAGAGGGGTGTTTTTCAAAGTGATTTCTCACAAAATAAACCATGAAGACATATTAAATATGAATTAAATAGCAATTTCAGTTTGTTGTGCTTAGATACAGTTTAGGTCCAAGTTATGTATGTGTTTTATTCAGAGGTTTAAATTGTACATACAGGAAAACCTTGGATTGCGAGTAACTTGGTCTACAAGTGTTTTACAAGACAAGCAATTTTTTTTAATACATTTTAATTTGCAACACGAGTGACTTGGGATCCGACTTGTGAGACTCCAAGTCGAGTGTGAAATCCCATTTTAGTCAATGAGAGTTGTCCTAATTAGCACTACTGAAGTCACTCCGACGTTAGAAAAGTTTCCTGTACTACAAGTACTTCAAGCTGACTTCTATCCAACAAGGGCGACTTCTATCCGGGATTGTGAAGAAAAAAAAAACGCTTATGCTCAAAGAAGCTCAATAAAGATCAATTGAATCACAGCCACTTGTTCTCCAAATAACACATTAGCTTATTTTATTTCAGGGCTGCTCATGAAGCATAATTCAAATAAATAGTCTCGGCATACAAATATACAATACTCTATTGACATTAGAGACATCAGTATAATTATAAAACTCCCAAAAAATGTAATGCAATTTTGATATTACCTGGTGAATGATGTGGCGGTGAGCACATGAGAACCACTCCTTGTCCTTCTCTTACTGAGACTGCGCTTCTTACACGACCACTGAAATTCCCAAGATCTGTAAGCAGAACAGTATATCATATAATTCATATTTTATATAGAACAAAAGAAAAGACATACTTATGTCAATCTGCAAGTAGACCATACAACCATAGATTGCTCATTTACTTTGGAAGATCTGTCTATCTCTTAAAGCAGGGGTGTCCAACCAGTGGCCCGGGGGCCACGTGTGGCCCGCAAAGCCCTCTGATGTGGCCCTCGACCTCTTGCTCTGTGATGGTGAATTGGCAAGCCCAGATCTTGGGTTCCCGACCCTCTATACCAGAGCATCACTGTTGTGAATGAAGCGAGCAGTAGAGGAATCAAGCGGCTGCGGAGCCGCATAAGCCGATGCTTCCTGTATAGCGTTGTAACAGGGGGAGTGATACCAAATGTGCTCTGCCTGGGACAGCAACAACAGACAATACCTGAATGGAAGATGGTTATTATAGGTCAGTTGATTACTAAAATCACAGTGTATATATGGGCAAAGCTTCTGCATTAGTTACTGGGCTGCTTTCAAACTGATCCGCAGGTGCAGCGCAGTGTACCGGCGGGTTACCTTGACTGAGCCATAGACTTCTGTAATTACATGCAGGTTTGGCTTGCTTTCTGAAAGTACGCCACACATGCAGGACATAATAGAATTCTATGGCAAAGTGCAGCTAACCCGCAGGAAATCCACAAGTGCACTGCACCCACGGTGTGGGTAAACCTCAGCACAACATTGTGAAAATAGCCTTAGGCCCCTTTCACAGGATCAGTCTGACCCAATCAGACCCTCCATTTACCTCTATGGAGTGGCAGATGCAAACGGACTTGTGTCCACTTACACCCGCCTACCTCCAATTCGATCTGCTAAAAAAAATAGAAGGGGATCCTTCCCCTTCCGTCTGGGCAGATCGGATCGAGGGTCCATAGAGTAAAGTGGGCTGCGTCCATGTCCGCTCTGTAGTATGCATGTCATCCGCCCGCTCCACTCATTGTGGCCCGTGACTGGTTACACATAAACAGTCGTTTAAATGCCCCTCGCTCTTCAAAAGGTTGGGCACCCCTGTCTTAAAGCATATCCAAATCATAGCAATGAACTTCTCTTATTTGGTCCTTTTTTCTGTTAAATAAATAATTGAATGTCCTTTGTTATATGTTTGATAAGTTAAAAAGAACACCAACTGATCCTGCACAAAATCTGTGCGTTGACCTGTTCTCTTTGCCTGTGATGATTGTTATTAGTTACATTGTTCTTCATTAGCTCTGAGGACTCCAGAAAATGCCTCTCTATGTTGTAGGAAAACGGTGAGTTTATGTTGTCTTGTTTGATTTTTGATGCCCTAAAACCTAAAAAAAAGGGTGCATGAGTGTTGTCTTCCTAGAACTAGGTTCACACTATGTCAGGTTCCTATGTATGTGAATGTTGAATGGTCCCTGAACCTTTTCTAAAATTGCAAATGCAGAGAAACCGCATAGTGCTATGCTTTTCCCAGTACGGCAAAATGCAGCGCTAACAGCAGCGCGTTTTTGCTGCAATTTTGGCAAAGCATGTCATTTACATGCAATCCCGCACCCGCATAAATCTGAACCTAGCCAAAGACAGGTAATGTGTTACTGGCAGAATGACCAGGTTAGAAAAAAGAAAACAAGCTTGAAAAAAAAAAAATGTAGCTATCACATCTAATTGGTAAGCTGCAATATATTACATTTTTGTTTTGGGGATTAACACACTTAGGCCCCTTTCACACTGGGGCGTTTTTCAGGCGGTACAGTGCTAAAAATAGCGCCTGTATACCGCCTGAAAAAATCCGGCCCCATTCACTCCAGTGTGAAAGCCGGCGAGCTTTCACACTGGAGCGGTGTGCGCTAGCAGGACGGCAAAAAAAAGTCCTGCTAGCAGCATCTTTGGAGCGGTATAGGAGCGGTGTGTTCACCGCTCCTATACCGCTCCTACCCATTGATTTGAATGGGAAACCGCGGTAATACCGCGGCAATACCGCCGCAAAGCGCCGCTACGGCGGCGCTCTGCGGGGGGTCTTTAACCCTTTTTCGGCCACTCCCGGGGGTAAAACCGCACCGCGAGCGGCCGAATACCGCGGCTAAAACGACGGTAAAGCAGCGCTAAATATAGCGCTGCTTTTCCGTCACCGCGGCTCCCCGCCCCAGTGTGAAAGGGGCCTAACGATCACTGTGATCCCAAATAAGGCTCAGTCCTTGCAAAATTCTTTTCACTTGTCTATTTTTGAGGAATAATTTTCCAGCTTTCAGGAAAAAAACATTGCAATTACTTTTGCTGCAGTTACACTTTTAGCTTCCCCTGACTCGGCTCTGCCTGTCAGTCTTAGAGCCTTTGTCAATAGGCTTTGGAGTTATGTTGATGGGCAAAGGCAGTATGCTTTCAGGTGCCTTTTTCTTGCATCTGAGGTGCATCTGAGACATTTCTGAGATCATTCACAGCTCCTTAACAGGTAATTTGATCTACAGTTAACCTCCTTCGGACCTGCAAGTGACCTCCTTCTAAGCTTCATCAACTGGCTTCAAGATCAGTGGCAGCTGGTGTTTTTTTTGGGGGAGTGGCAAACAACCACAGCCCCCTGAGGCAGCCAGCGGGACCTCCCCCTCTTCCCCCCACTGTCTGCCCTTACCCCATCTAGGTGGGTAGTGGGCAGTGGGCAGTGGCTCCGTGTCCTCTCCTCCATCACGGCAGCTTCCAGCACGTGGCTCCTCCCCTCCTCCTAGGTGTCCAATAGGATCACCTTTCCTTTCAACCAATTGGGTGACGGGTCTCAAAACCCACTTCCTGATTGGCCGAGAGGAGGATCAGTGTTACAATAGCGTATATTCATTCACTGTTGTAACACACCTGGTGGGCTCTATTCGCATTCTCTCCACCCCGAGCCCACCCAATTTTGAAGCCTATTAGAGCCTCTGGCTCTAATCAGGTGCTTCAAAAAAACACCCCCGCCATTGTAATTCATGGATCCGGCATCCTGCAAGGGGCCAGATGCATGGAAGGGGGAGAGGGGGCGGTGACGGATTTCGGCGCCCGTGTGCCCTTAATGGACGGGCCGCCCCTGTTCAAGATGTTTTGTCTTTGCGTTGTCTTGTATGGGGAGAGGAGTAGTTCTAACATAAACAAAAGCCCATTGGCACAGGCTCCTAAACTCATCAGTCTTCAATCCAGTGAGATATCAATGATGAGGCCACAGAGTTTCTTGTCAAAGACTTCTGAGCCCATACTGTACATGCACCATGCACTTTCTGATGAACCCTATGGAAAGTTTGCCACCACTCTCCATCGGATTAAATGGAAGTGCATAGCATAAGTGCGGGTCTGGCTAAGAAGATTTTGGAAGAAATAAAACTCTCCCACCTCATCAGCAATATCTTGCTGGATCAGTAACAGGAGCATAGGTTTTTGGGCTAAGGAAGCTACAATGCTGCAGAGGAAATAGACCCAAATTGGTTTAAGGTAGACCAGTTCTGATGGTGGCAGAAATGCTTGATGGCCATCTGGTCATGGAAGAAAAGGAAACCCCCACAAGTACTAGGAAAACCTACCAACTCCTACATGTATTAAAGTGCATTCATGTATTTTTTTACACAGTGGTTTCAGCTATATTTTCCTATCAGTTATCTGTGTCATTTAAAGTTATCATTTAAAAAAAAAAAAAAAAAAAGATAACACTCGTGTAATGAGATTAAACAGCATAATCTGCAGCGCATGGTTTAGGAATTCTTATCAGAATCATGGAGCTCCAAGGCTATTATTTGATGATAAGGAAATGAATTAAGGTGCGGAGAAAAACAAAGCCTTAGATAATGTTAGGGGTGAGAACCTATAGGAACAAAATATGCATGTTTTTTTTGTCATTTTCTGATCATTCACGCAGATGTTTGATATCTTGTATGAAAAGACTTTATTGATGTCTGGCAAGATTGGATTAATCAAAAGACAGCATAAAAGATTAGAAGCATTATGTAAGTCAATACTTTTTTTTTTCACAGAACAAAATGTACTAATATATAAATATATATATAATAGACCAGCCATCAGCACCATTTCTATTGTAAGGCTGACATTTTTACAGAGATGGTAGCAAGGGCACATTCACACTTGTGTGTTGTGCTAACACATAGCAGTTTACTATACAGCAGTGCATGTACCATAGTGCATTGATGTTCATTTTAAAAACAAAGTCAATCTTTCTTAACATGTTTCATTTTACAACCATATTTAGGGCATTCAAATCCTTGGTTATAAGCCACGTGGTTCAGGTCCTTTTTTCGCCTTTTGTCTAAATGTTTCTGGACCGTGTCAATTTTGAGCCACTATGGATCATTTGGGGCTGTGTCAATATTATCCCCATTAAGGACTTGAGCTCCCCCATGCTCCTTTGTATACACAGACCTAAGGGAGGTATTTAATACATTTACTTTCTCTATGTCCCCAGTAACCAACTGAAAATTATCTAGTAAAGAGCCTCCATACGCAGACCTGACCTTGTGTATGGGGACAATAAAAAATATATATATTTTTTCCCAATCCTGCACTCCTGTCCACAGTTAGACTGGTCCCCTCAGCTTCTGCACCCCCGTCCTCTAGCGGTCCTGCTCTAGACGCGGGAACAAGGAAGGACGGTCCAGCACAGAATCGTGGAGGAGCGCTATCTGCAAGGGAAATGGAGGATCAGGTGTAAAACTGTTTTTCCTCTCCCTTGGAAAAAAATAGTTATTAATCCTTGCAGTGTGGGCACAGCCCCACTGCAAGGGATCAGTTATTCATCACCGGAGTTGGCCATTACATGCACTTTTTTATAAATTAATATAGGTGCAGATATTTTTTGCAAAAGGTGGAATTAGCCTTTAAATTGCATCGCAATTGGCAGGCTGTTTAAATCGAACAGGCTCCCTTAATGCAACACACAGGCGTACCCCACTTTTAAGTACACAATGGGACCAGAGCATGTATGTAAAACAAAAATGTACTTGAAGTGAAGCACTTCTCAATGCATGTAAATACACTAGTTCTATGGGAAATCTTGATCAGCTAGAGAACTCACTGCTCCTGGTTTTTAACATTGGCATATATGGGAAATCTCAGTCAGCATGACATGGCACTTATCTCGAACCATAAGTGACAGGGACACCAAACTTGGGGAGCACGTTAAGGGGACCCAGGACTACAACATTGTAGATTACATTGACAAGATGGTCGACCCCAAAATTGATTATGTTGTAGTCCTGGGTCCACTCCCAGTGCTCCCCAAATGTGGTGTCCCCGTCACTTATGGTTCGGGAGCAGTGCCGTGTCAAGCTGACCAAGATTTCCCATAGACGCCAATGTTTTATGTTAAAAACTGGGAGCAGTGCCATGTCAAGCTGACCAAGATTTCTTATAGACGCCAATCTTAAAAACCGGGAAGCTCCCAGCTAACCTCCAAACTGGAGCCTTTATTGCATCTTTTCCGGAACCCAGCATTCCCGCCTGGGATGGAAATCAAAGCTTTCAGCTGGTGGCTCAACGAGGGACTATTTAGGATAGGCCATTTCTTTCTACCTCTGGGCCCACTCCCCAAAGCATATTGTATTAGCAAATTGGACATGCCATCCTCTGAACTCTTTTGTTTTACCCAAATTTCAAACTTCCTTCAGAAGCTATGAGATTCCCAAAATAAGGATCCCAAAATCACAGCTTATGAACAATGGTGTTGTCAGATCATGGAGCAGAGGAGGGGGAATCACAATAATCTACAGGGCACTGTCCTCGACGCACTCTGTAATGGGAACTTGAGACATGGAACAGGAACTTCTTTAAGTACTACAAGGGGGTTCTCAACACTACTCTAGCTACAGCAAATATAAAAGTATTATCTAGATGATACCTGGTTCCACTAGCTTAGCTAAGCTCTAGCCTATGTCTTCCCCACTATGCTTCAGGGGTTGCAATCTCAGGGGAGAAATGATGCATGTTTGGTGGGAATGCCCTAAAATTAGGGTTTTTTGGAACAACATTTTTCAGTATTAGGTCTCCAGTATTCCAGTACAGAAATCTCTGCATATTGTCCTTCTCAACTTCCCCATAGAGTCTGCCTCCAAGAGTATGCAACACCAACACCTTATCTTCTTCATCTTCTTCATTTTCCTGTCCCTGTCATATTTACAAAGCAGTGGTGATGTGACATTTACCTATATAATATGCCCCTCAAGTAAACGGAGAAAGAAGATCCAACACTCATCAAAATGAAAAAAGCGTAATGTGTCTGCCAGTGATTCTGTATATGTATACATAAAATGCACATTTTATACACAAATATTTTTAGCCCGGAATACAAAGAATGTGTTTTCCTGTGAGAATACCATCAGCACTTTAAACATCAAAGCTGCATTGTAATTTCAGGTCTGTCTTTTCACACATAAATGACAAGGAAAATATAGTAGTTACGGGACTATAAATATAAATCTTACTCCCACGGGTTTATTTACAGCATATTCCTCCTCAAATTGCTTTAAAAGCAGTTTTTGAGGTAAAAAACTGATTCAGAGGAACCTTCTGTTTTAGGTTGAGGGAGAGGTGAAAAGCATTAATAAAACCAGCAGTGAAGAAGGATATTGATGTATTTAAAGGAACACTCCCCTTAGAATGGAAATCGCTTTTTAAACTACTTCATGCCAGGTTGTATGCCCAGGCCTGAATTTACCATTACATGCCTTAGGCCTGTCCCTATAGGCAGCAGAGGCAAAGACATGGCTATTCACTGTGCAGTTATTAGACCACATTTTTTTCCCATCACCTTTAGGGCTCATAGGCGTTAAAAATGTTGCGTATGGATGTGTACAGCATATAGTTTTGTATGCATCTATATGCAGTAATAGATTAGTCAATGGGCCCATTCACACAGTTGCAACTGGGGCAGTAAAGTTATACTGCATTAAGAACATTACTGCATCAAGGGCTATAGATGTTAACATTATTTATACTGTATGCATGTAAAGGTTTATGTTACATTTACATTCACACAAGTGTAAGGTGTTAATCAGTGTCGGCTGGTGCGCGATAATTCGGGGGGGGTGGGTTGGCAAACCATTGCCACCCCCACTGCGGGTGATGGACGGCCTCCTTACCTCTGTCCTGCCCAGACTCCGATCTCCCCTCCTTGAGCCCGGGAGTGCTGGATGGCTGAGCCGGAGGCTGCATAGTGAGCCATCCCTGCAGTAACGGCTGGTGGGTCCGTCGGTCTTCTTCTGCTTCTTCCCCAGCCACGCTTCTCCTCCCTTCTCCTCCTCCCCCTTGGCCAATAAGATCGCTTCTCCTTTCGGCCAGTCGAGAAATGGGTCTCAAGACCTGCTTCCTGATTGGCTGGGAGGAGAATCAGTGTGAAAGTAGCAAATATTCATTCGCTACTATCACACAACTGGGTGGGCTCAGAGCCCACCCTTTTTTAAAGCATATTAGAGCCTCTATCTCTAATCACGTGCTTCAAAAAAAAAACACCCCCCATTGGAATCCATGGTCCGGTGCCCTGTACATAGATCAGGGGGCCAGACGCATGGATGGGGGGGCACCACTGGTTAATGCAGCCTATTGACTGCCACAGACTGAATCCTAGCAATCTAGGATGCTAGACAGAAGGAGCCACCCGTATTCTAGCAACCAAGGACCCTAGGTGCCATGAGTCACCTGTTTTTAACAACCTAGGATGAAGGGAGCAACCTAGAATGCATGCAGTTTTATGGCTTGACACGTTGAGTACCTATTTACTCGAAGCACCCTCATCTTTTATAATTTATTTTTAACTTCAATTTTAGTAATACAAATTAGAAAGGTAAACCATTGAACAGTCGGAATCATTTTTCATGTACAAATTTTTTAAATATGTTGTATAAGAGTACATATAGGCATGACAGATTACAAGCAGCTACAGTGGTGTGAAAAAGTGTTTGCCCCCTTCCTCATTTCCTGTTCCTTTGCATGTTTGTCACACTTAAGTGTTTCGGAACATCAAACCAATTTAAACAATAGTCAAGGACAACACAAGTAAACACAAAATGCAATTTGTAAATGAAGGTGTTTATTATTAAAGGTGAAAAAAAAATCCAAACCATCATGGCCCTGTGTGAAAAAGTGATTGCCCCCCTTGTTAAAACATACTATAACTGTGGTTGTCCACACCTGAGTTCAATTTCTCTAGCCACACCCAGGCCTGATTATTGCCACACCTGTTCACAATCAAGGCATCACTTAAATAGGAGCTGCTTGACACAGTAAGGTCCACCAGAAGATCCTTAAAAGCTACACATCATGCCGAGACCCAAAGAAATTCAGGAACAATTGAGAAAGAAAGTAATTGAGATCTATCAGTCTGGAAAGGGTTATAAAGCCATTTCCAAAGCTTTGGGAATCCAGCGAACCACAGTGAGAGCCATTATCCACAAATGGCGAAGACATGGAACAGTGGTGAACCTTCCCAGGAGTGGCCGGCCGCCCAAAATTACCCCAAGAGCGCAGCGACGACTCATCCAAGAGGTCACAAAAGACCCCACAACAACGTCCAAGGAACTGCAGGCCTCACTTGCCTCAGTTAAGGTCAGCGTTCATGCCTCCACCATCAGGAAAAGACTGGGCAAAAATGGCCTGCATGGCAGAGTTCCAAGGAGAAAACCACTGCTGAGCAAAAAGAACATCAAAGCTCGTCTCAATTTCTCCACAACACATCTTGATGATCCCCAAGACTTTTGGGACAACATTCTGTGGACCGATGAGACAAAAGTGGAACTCTTTGGAAGGTGTGTGTCCAAGTATATCTGGCGTAGAAGGAACACTGCATTTCAGAAAAAGAACATTATACCAACAGTAAAATATGGTGGTGGTAGTGTGATGGTCTGGGGCTGTTTTGCTGCTTCAGGACCTGGAAGACTTGCCGTGATAAAAGGAACTATGAATTCTGCTGTCTACCAAGAGATCCTGAAGGAGAATGTCCGACCATCTGTTCGTGTACTCAAGCTGAAACGAACTTGGGTTCTGCAGCAGGACAATGACCCTAAACACACCAGCAAGTCCACCACCGAATGGCTGAAGAAAAACAAAATGAAGACTTTGGAGTGGCCTAGCCAAAGTCCTGACCTGAATCCTATTGAGATGTTGTGGTATGACCTTAAAAAGGCCGTTCATGCTCGAAAACCCTCTAATGTAACTGAATTAGGACAATTCTGCAAAGATGAGTGGGCCAAAATTCCTCCAGGACGCTGTAAAAGCCTCATTGCACGTTATCGCAAACGCTTGGTTGCAGTTGTTGCTGCTAAGGGTGGCCCAACCAGTTATTAGGTTCAGGGGGCAATCACTTTTTCACACAGGGCCATGATGGTTTGGATTTTTTTTCACCTTTAATAATAAACACCTTCATTTACAAATTGCATTTTGTGTTTACTTGTGTTGTCCTTGACTATTGTTTAAATTGGTTTGATGTTCCGAAACACTTAAGTGTGACAAACATGCAAAGGAACAGGAAATGAGGAAGGGGGCAAACACTTTTTCACACCACTGTATGCATTAGCTTAGCAGGAGTAGACATATGGCTGCTAATGTGTGACATTTTGGGATAATAAGTGCGTTTTTAGAGGCTATGAAATCAGACGGGGGGGGGGGTATACAGCAGAATGGTCGTTTAGGAATGAAAGCAAACAGGTTATACTTACCTGCTCTGTGCAATGGTTTTGCACAGAGCAGCCTGGATCCTCCTCTTCTTGGGTTCCACGCTGGCACTCCTGGCTCCTTTCACCTCCTGCTTGCTGTGGGGGCAGCTCTGTGTGTCCCATCATACATGTGACCACAGCTTGCCCCACCCCCTCCGTCTCCTGTTTAGCTCACTGGCTGTGATTGACAGCAGCGAGAGTCAATGGCTCCTGCAGCTGCCAAAAACATATAAGCAGTGCAAGTCCCCAGAGAGGCAGACATTGCTGTAGCAAGAGGGGGCTCAGGTAAGTATGAGGGGGGCTGCTGCATACAAAAATGTATTTTACCTTCATGCATAGAATGCTTAAGATAAAAAAACCTTTTGCCTTTACAACCACTTTAAGTCAGGTTTAAACATTTAGGATGCGTCAACCAGGGGTTCCAAATTTTATAGAATGTGGGAATATGAAGGTGAGCTTTGGAGTGTATATATTCCATCTGACAGTGGTTGTACAGAATAGATATCACTTCTGTGACTGAGACAGGATGAGGGGATCTCCTTTTTCTAGCTATAGCCAGGTGGGAGGCTATCAAGAACTGGTATACAATATTATAAGCGGAGCTAGGCCAGAGATCGATATCCAGACCCAATATAACCATCTGTGGAAATAGGGAAACAAAGACTGAAGTAATGGAGGAGAGAAAATTTGTGAGAATAGACCAAAAGGTATTAAGCCCTGACAGTGCCACCAGCTGTGCAGAGAAGTCCCAGATTTCCCACAATTCCTCCAGCAGGTGATGGTTCCAGAGGGATAAATTTGTTCAAGCTTAGAGGGGGTAAGATACAAGTTGTAGAGAAGTTTCTAGACGGATTCCCAATGAAGTATACAGTACATAGAGAAGTCTTTAGAGCTCATTGAAGGGAGTGGTACCATTGTTGCGTAGAGTAGTTACAGTTCAGAAGTTGTTCCCAATATAGCATGGCTAAGGATTTTGAGCTGTGGGGAAGAAGAGTAAAGAAGTTGTAGATATAGGAAATGCCTCGTTGGTGGGGAGACCCAAGTTAATAAAATGTTATGAGCTGCCAGAAGAAAGTATTTTAGGACCATTGTACATGGGAGAAGGCTGAACGGAGCCTTAGGTACTTGAAGAAGTCCTTGGAAATTATAGCATACTTGGTCTGCAGTTGCCTGAAGGAAAGTAGTAGAGAGTTCTGGAATAGAATAGAATTCAATTTTTGTGAGGCCTGCTACACACCACTCTCTAATGGAAATATCATGAATGATGGTTTATAATGTGCCTAGAGTAATGTGAGATAACAATCGGTGTGGTATGCCTTGAGTGGTCTGGCTGGTAGCACATCAAATCTTGATTGTTATCTTAATAGAGATAAGATAGGAGGAAACTCCCAATCATTGCAAAAGTGGCACTGAGGAACATTTGTGGTTGGATTGTTAGAACTCTCAGCTTGAAGCCAAGTGGTTTGTCGCCACCATGATTTGGCTTAGTCTAAGATGGTTGCTTTGAAGTAGGTTGAGATGTTTTGTGCACCCAGTCCTCCAGAGGATACAGGTGTACACAGTAGGTTCCATTTTAGAATGGGGCGTTTCCCATTCCAGATAAAGTATATAATGATGGTCTGTAATTTATGAAGATGAGATTGTAAAAAAGGGAGAGGCATAGTGTGGAAGGCATGTGGTAAAAGATACATGCTGGAGATCTCGTGTGGCATTTTGAAGTTTAGTGACAGGGTTAAAAAAAAGAGGGAGTAAGAGAGAGGTAGGTGCAATCAGTTGGATACCCAAGTAAGGGAGAATGGAGTTAGGGGCCCACCAGAAGGAGGTTTGAGAGGCAATGCTGCTTTTGACCGTATGGTCTATGCCAACACCTATTATGTGGACAGTGCCACAGCCATGACTCGTTCTTTCACTTGAAAGAAATTAATCTGCACCAATACCTCTCGTGGCACAGTGGCAGGGAGATGATTGGGCTTGGCAATTCTGTGGGTTCAATCAATGGCAATATCAGCTTGGCTTAGTTGAGGCAGTAGTTAAAAAAATAATTATTGGAGATAGGGAACCAGATCAGGGTGTTTAACGGTTTCCTGAATGACCATGAACTTAATGTTGTTCCTTCTGGGATGGTCCTGTAAATCTGCCACTTTTGTCTGTGAGAAGCGGATTTTCTCTGCATGGTGGTCATAAGCATCTGCCATTTCATACGTACGCAGTAGTATCCTCCACTGTCAGTCTTTCTTTTCTAGGTCATCCCTGCATATTTCCAGATGAGATGATAAATTCTAGAGTGAAGTGTTAAGCTAGAAGAGCGGAGCTCGTTGCGGAGGAGCATCATCTTCAGTGTGTGTTCAGAAGCTGGCTGGTCACTGGCGGGGTGAGCAGCTAGAGAATCAGTATGAATCTCCTCATTTGCTGTGTCTGTAGGAATATCCCAGTGCTGTTTTTTAGTAAGGGTTGCTTTTGCACGATAGAGCGCTGGAGAGTAAGTAACCCATTTACCTCTGTCAGCAGATGAAGAGCATAGTTGTGTATGCAGGTGCTGTGGTGTCCATATCCTCCAGGCTGTCATTTGCTCTGGGCGGTCTGCAGGGCTCTGAGGAAGAGGAGTGCAGCACCTCTGTGGTGCCATCTTGGTCCCGCTACATGGTCAACGGTGTGAAGAAGTTAGTGAGGTGGTGTAGCTTGTGAGGCTTGGTATTCCTCTTCTTGGACATACTGTTCGGATGCCACAGGAAAGAGCTTCCCACTGGTATGATAGAGAGGGGAGGAATGTCGCTGGTAGATGCAGTGGGTCACTATGTGTCTCTGGGCTGAATGGAGCTGCAGATTTAGGCAGCCATCTTACTCTGCTGCCAGCCGTGCCCCTTTCATCTTTTATATTTTATCTGTGAGCAGTGCCTTATTTAGGGTATGGCTGGCAGGGGAGGTGCCCTGAGCTCCAGCTGAGGAGCGAACCACACCCATAGTCCCAACGTTTGAACTTGGCAAAGAGGGAAACGTTTTAAAGGGAATGTGTAGTGCACCACAGCAGGGAGTGGGTTTGGCAGTTGAAAAGTGGGCACTACCATATAGGCATGGTTTACAGATATTCTTACAGCAGCTTTGATAAGAATCCCACCTTGCACTACTAGAAGATTCATCATAAAAAAAGACAGAAACACATCAAATAAGGTTGTGTTCATTATTAAAACAATTCATGTAATTGTTTAGTTAGCTACTGTATAACTCTTAGTACAGTCTACTTATAGTGTGACAACCCAACGGCTCTTGTAGACAATACAGTGACAAACAGCAACAAGTGTACAACATGGTGTCTATCACGAAAGCCTCAGGAGTGCATAATGCATAGCATGCAGGGGTCAGGAGTGCATAAGGCAAAGGCCAGTGTAGAGAGTACAACCAAAAAGTACTACCTCCTCCTCCCAGTACAAATTTGCCCCCACATCCCTAACCCCCCCCCCCCCCCCTTAGCACAGACCACCCTCTAAGCCCCTTTATAATACAGACCCCCGTACAGACCACCCCCGCAGCACAAAACCCACCTTCCCAGTTGCTTTTTAATACAGGTCCCTCTACAGTACAGACCCCCCCCCCCCCCTCCAGTAGTGACCCCTTCCTTCCCCAATGTCACAGGACCCCCCCCCCCTCTCCCACCAGCACAGGTACCCTCTCTCCCCACCAATCCAGACTCTCAAATTCTCTGCCATTACAAAAAAAACTCCAGTACAAACCCCCTCCAGTACAAAGCCCCTACAATATAGACCTTCTCTCTCCCCACCAGTACAGACTCCCTTCAAGTACACAGCTCCTCCTCCACCAGTACAGACCTTCTCCCATACAGACCTTATCACTTTAGTACAAACCCTCTCGACCCTCACCAGTACAGACCTTATCCTTCCAGTACAGAGCCCCTCCCCCTTCGGTATAGACTCCCATTTTTCAGTACAGACCTCTATATGCCCACCCGTATAGAATCCCCCTCCAGTACAGAAACCCCACCTTCTGTACAGATCTCTTTCCTTCAGTACAGTCCTCTACATCCGCACAAAGCCCCCTTTTCCAATAAAGAGCTCCCTGCTCCAGTACAGACCTATTCCGTCCAGTGCAAACCACCCTCCTCTAATACAGAGCTCCCTCCTCTAGTATAGACCTCCTCCCTCCAGTGGAGCCACCCTCCCCTTCTTAAGTTTATTCACTGTGGGAACAGTGGAACAGAGAGATGCAGCGGCAGCAGGAAGTGTTTCGCTCAGCATGTCATGTGAGTGAACTACAGGGGGATTTGCATATGAGTAAGCCAATCACTGTTGTCACATACCAAACAGAGTCAGGGCGGAGCAAGTTAGCCTACTCACTTCCTTTGCCCAGCTCTGACCGATAACATTCTCTAATGCATGGCCCATTAAGGGAAGTGAGTAGTGTTAAGCCCCATACACACGGTCGGAAAATCCGACCACCAAATGCATCGGATGTGGTCCGACGGATTTAGTCCGAAACTGGTGTTGCATACACACGGTCGGACAAAGTTGTCGGAAAATCCGATCATTCTGAACATGGTGACGTTTGTTGCGTACGACGGGACTACGTAGAGGCTAGTAGCCAATAGCTTTGGTCTTGTAATGTGATCTGAGCATGCGTGGCACTTTGTCCGGTCGGAATTCGCTACACACGATCGGAATTGGTGTGATCGGACTTTGTTGTCGGAAAATCTATCCAGCAGGAGATAGAACTTTGTCCGTCGGACAATCCGATGGAAACTGTCTGATGGTGCCTACACACGGTCGGAATTTCCGACAACATTGTCCGATAGGACAGAATCCATCGGAAAATCCGACCGTTGGGGCTTAAGTGTTCGTCTGCCCTGTCTGCTTGTTTACAAGTGACAGCAGCGATGGGCTGAGCTGTCACTGAAGATCGACATTGATGACAGGTTTGAATGGGGCACAACCTAACTAAAAAGGCAAATGCCTCTCTTCATCCCTGGGCCTAGGGGTCCGATCAGCTTTCATTTCATGGCAATCCACATGTGTCTACATTAATAGAGGTTTAAATAGGGCTGGGATCATTAAAGTGGAACTTTAGTTAGGATATGAATTCCTGCTAGATGACGTCAGGCTGGCCTCTTTTGCAGGTATAGCTATGTAAAACATTTATAAATAAGCATATATATTATGTAAAATCCTGTAATACACTGTCTCATCCTGCTCTGCCCATTCTCAGTTGCTTTCCATTTTTAGGCATTTTTAGACACTGCTGAATTGGTAGCGGCTGATCTGCTGACAGCCTTAAAGCGGAATGAAACCCTCCTATCCTTTACAGCCAAGGAAGCTGCTTCTGTTTGAGCTGTAACTGTCATGATGTTACACATGTGATCAGTTATGCCACCAGACATTTGATGGTTTGACAGTGTGGTTGAGGACACAAGCAAACGTGAAAGTTAGCAATCCCAGCATTTCAGGAATGTAACTTTTTTGAAACTGTTAAATCGATGGGTTTAGTTTCCTTTCATGATTCACTGCTGTTCATGGGCTCTGGGCTTCAGCAAAATGTCAGCCTCCAGCAAGAAGAAACAGGAAGATTGCTGGAGGCAATTTACAGCACAAACTAATTATGGTAGCATAATTATTCATGTGGAATGTATGTTCCTTGCTAAAGAACCTTATTTTTTATTAAGTTGTTATGGGTAAAGATCCACTTAAAATTAAGGTACAAAAATACCTCTGCTAGTACACTCTATATGCCATGCTGTGCATTCCTGATTCTATACCACCTTATTCCATATTCCATGCTGTATGTTCCCTATTCTGTAGCCCCTCATTCCAAATGTCATCCTGTATGTTCCCTTTTTCCACATCACCTCATTCTATATACCAAGGATGTGCGTTACCTATTCCACACTACCTCATCATGTATACCAAGCATGTGCATTACCTTTTCCACACCACCTCATTCTGTATACCAAGCATTTACGTTACCTATTCTACACCACCTCATTCTGTATACCAAGAATTTGCATTTCCTATTCCACACTGCCTCATCTGTATGCCAAGCTGTACGTTCTTTATTCCATACCCCCTCATTCCATATGCCATGATGTACAGTCCTTATTCCACACCGCTTTATTCTGTATATCAAACTTGTGCATTCCCTGTTCCACACTGCCTCATTCCGTAATCCATGCTTGTGTATTCTCTATTCTGTACCATCTAACTCCATACACAATTCTGTACACTCCCTATTCCTCGCTGCCACATTCTATACACCTTGTTGTATATGTTATATTCCGCACAGTCTCATTAGTGCATTACTTATTCTGCACCAACCTTACAAGCCCAGCAACTCGAGTGAGTGTATGTGTACCTGGGTATGTCAGAAATAGGGTGTCAGATGCTTGGATAGGGGCACAAATTCAGTGCTTGCTATTTACCATAAATACGCCCCTAACTATAAGTGAAATTGAAACAGCAGCAGAGAAAGTTCAGGTTGTCTCCCTTGTTAGATGGGCTGTAGGGAAAAGCTGTGTAAATCTTAAGACTGTTTACCTGAAGATCAGCTTTGAAGAGAGCAGAATCAGAAAATCATGCAAGTCTCTTCCAATATCCTTCTTTTGTAAGTTTCATATACTTTTATAACCTTTACCCACAATCAGTTTGATCAAACACATCCTGCCCTATACAGTTTCTTTGATTGGAAGATGTTTTCACTGCTTTGAACAAATTTATCAAAGTTAAAAGCATCTGCAATTCATCTAAACAAGCCTCTTTTTTTTCTCACCTATCCATGTGTTAATAAAGTAAGGTAGGAATTAAAATACATTGAGTTATAGCAGCAAGAACAATGCTGTTAATCAGAACACTGAATTCATGACTCATTGCTGCAATTTTAATCCATTGCATGATTAATCTCCTCAGGAAGTATGAACTTAACGACCTGATATCAGAATTTTCCCAAGGCACACAACGACTCCACCGTATTAGAACTTTACAGGCTAATCTTCTTTAACTCCCACTCACTAGTGTAACACAGCCTAATCCTACATAATATTATAAGTTAGTCTTCTCCATTGCTAAGCCAGACATTATGTTTATAACTAAACAAATTGCAAATTAAAATCATTGCTATCTGGTAAGCCAATTCGCCAAAAGAAAACAGCTTTGCAATTGCTATGTAATTCTTGGATTGAGGCTTATTCTGTGACTGAAGATGTAAATAGTTTATATTCTCCGTTACAGAACAAACAGTGGACAGCGAAATGAAAAGTAATAGTCGTCTGCCCCCGGTGAGGGTGACAATATATATATATTATATTGTCAAAAGGAAATAGTAGGTATTCTGGATGGCCAACCTTCTTGTAGGTACCCCAACAGGGCCCTCAGATATCTGGAGACACTGAATGAAATGAGAAGCAGGTTGTGCATTTGTAAAATGTTCTGCCTTTATTAGGTGTGTATACAGCTTATATATGGTTCAACTTACCACTAGAAAGAGGGGGGGGGTGGTTAGTAAATTATGTATTGGTATAAAATATATGGTTATACAAGTCAATGACCCCTAACATATATTTATCATGAGGTTACAAGAGTCAACAGGCCATCTGGTTATGAGTCATAAGTCATGCATCCTGTCCCATGGCCTAAAGAACAGAGAACAGGAAAGGACAAACCAACCCACAATGATATATACAGGCATACCCCATTTTTAAGTACACAATAAGGTTTATTTACTAAATCTGGAAAGTGCAAAACCAGGCTCACTTCTGCATAGAAACCAATGAGCTTCTAACCTCGGCTTGTTCAATTAATCATGGGTAATACAACCTGGAAGCTCATTGGTTTCTATGCAGAAGTGAGCCTGATTTTGAACTTTCCAGCTTTAGTAAATAAACCCCATTGTGTACTTAATAGTGGGGTATGCCTTTATAGAGTACAGTGCTTGTGCAAGCATTTTGCTAAGCATTCTTCCATAGTTGAAATGGCAAAGCATATCAAAGCATATCAAAGCATATCAAAATGGAGTCACATTGGTTTGGGCATATTATTACAGATGCCTGCCTTTACTGTACATATACATGAACTTTAATGGCATCCAAGTTTTAGTCTGTAGGGTTCAATATTGCGTTGACCCACCCTTTGCAGCTATAACAGCTTCAACTCTTCTGGGAAGGCTCTCCACAAGGTTTAGGGGTGTGTCTATGGGAATGTCTGACCGTTCTTCCAGAAGCGCATTTGTGAGGTCAGGCACTGATGTTAACAAGAAATGGTGAATTGGGGATCTGGCGCTCCAGAAGATAACGCCCTTAAAATGGAATGTTGTGCATTTGCTGGGATAGCAACATAGTCATAAAAGCCATAAAATAGTCATGAACTGGTCCAAAGGGAACATGGGTTTAAAAAGAGGCAGCCATCCTTAGAGTGTGTCCAGAGACTCTGTCAGACATGTAAAGAAACAGGGAGGGGGAGACGTCACTCTGAGTGTAGTATTAAGGTGAAAACATTTATTGCACAAGATTAAAATCACTTAAATCACAAACAAGATATAAGTGAAGGTAAATAAGCCTATTCTTCTTACAGACAGTCCTGATCCCTTCCTCCCGCCCCATGCTGGTGACATAGTTTCCGCTTCCGTGGTTCAAGCTGGTCAGCATGGAGCCTCTTGCTTCCTGTTTCCTCTGAAGCATAGCCATCCATCCAGCCATTCATCAGACTTTCCCCAACAGCAATCCGGAACGTGTGTGGAGCCAGAGGGTTGCATGAGAGCTGCCAGGACTGTACATCCCATGATGAGCATGACTTTCACTTATATCTTGTAAGTGCTTTCAATCTTGTGCAATAAATATTTTCATCTTAATACTACACTCAGAGTGGCGCCTCCCCTGACGAGAAGGCCTGGCTCGAAGTCTCCGCTCTAATTCATCCCAAAGGTGTTCTGTCGGGTTGAGGTCAGGACTCTGGGCAGGCCAGTCAAGTTCCTCCACCCCAAACTTGCTCATCCATGTCTTTATGGACCTTGCTTGGTGCACTGGTGCGCAATAATGTTGGAACAGGAAGGGGCCATCCCCAAACTGTTCCCACAAAGTTGGGAGCATGAAATTGTCCAAAATGTCTTGATATGCTGACGCCTTATGAGTTCCCTCCACTGGAACTAAGGGGTCAAGCCTAACCCCTGAAACACAACTCCACATCATAATCCCTCCTCCACCAAATGATTTGGACCAGTGTTGAGAGTTCTACTCCTGGCCTTGTTTATAGGAAGAGTGAGGGACCGTACTTTGGACACCATCTGCACCACTAAGTCTCTGTAAGTGTACAGGGGAACCGTGTAAAACATCCTATGGTTTGTGCCAGGTTGTTCTGAGGTAAGGTAGCACTATCCTGCAGAACCAGTACTTTAGTATATGGCTACTATCCATGAAATCTACAAGTGAAATAGTGAGTTAAGTGAAAGAAGTGGTTGTGCTATATGGCCTTGAGTCACCCACAAACAGGAGGCCACAAAGGTGGTGTCAAGAATCCCAGTTACGAGGGTGACTAGGCCTTGCTTTTGTGCTACACAGTGTTGTCGCCATAATAAATTCTTCACTAAGTAATGCCATGTAGCTAGACCCAGAATGCATGTAGACAGGATCAGGCTGCAGGAGATTATCAGCACTGATCTGCAAAAAAAGTGATAAAGATATTCTATTTAAAAAGGCAATTGTTTATGATATGCAGTGAATTAACATTAGTTTCATCATCATCCACACTAAACACTGCAAAATGTTTAACTACAGAAATCCTTGTTCCTAGATTAAAATCACTCTGAAACATTCTCCTTGTCACAAATTCTCCTAGAAAAGCAGGATAACTGAACAAACCAAGAAGCAGGAGACATTTTTCAGCACACTTCATTACCCCATGATGCCGAGCACATTTTGAAATATTGGTTTTATTCAAATCCACAACTGGAATAAGTAGAAATTATACATGCTTGGAAAACATTCAAAATTGTGACGTGCGGCAAGCTCGATTTTTTTAGTGCAACTAAAAGTTTGCTGCATCTCACAATGTGAACATTTGTATTTTTTTCCAAGTGCTGAAAATTATGTCATTTAAATTGGTATATTTTGTAAGTGCTGATATGATGCCTTTTGTATTGCTTTGGCTATTTATGTTGCAGCTGCAACTGTTAGCTCTTTAAATTTGCAGAATATAAAATTCATCTTTGTTGTAATACATATTAGCGATTAAATATACACCATTGGATTAACATTAGAATTCTGCAAGCATACACTGCTTTTATTTATTTTTATAGGTTACACAGTCCATTAAACAACACATTTGTTTAGAATCTCTTAGGGTCCCCATGGAAGGGCAGATGTCTCAGCGAGAACATCTGTCTGATCTCAGCCCCGTCGGGACATGATGTGATGTAACAATAAACAGATATAATGCAGGTGAAGTTAACACCTTCCCTCTATTCTTTCCATAGAGAAGGATCAGTTCCATTTGTACAACATTTTCTAAAAGCATGGAAAAACTCTGAGTACTTTAAGAAAATAGCTGCTCCCCATACACAGCCCAATTGCCTCTGATGATCAGACTGTGTTTGAATCTAATTAGTAGTCTTATAGCGTACACACGGCCGGAATTTCCAATGGAAACGGTCCGATGGGAGCTTTCCATCGGATTTTCCGACCGTGTGTATGCCCATTGGTCTTTTTCTGTCGGCATTTGCGACGGACTTTAGATTGAGAGCCTATTCTTAATTTTTCAGACGGAAAACCTTTCTATCGGATTTTTCGATCGTGTGTATGCAATTCCGACATGCAAAATGACGACGCATGCTCGGAAACAATTCAACGCATGCTCGGAAGCATTAAACTTCCCTTTTATAGTGCCGTTAAACGTGTTGTATGTCGCTGTGTTATTGACCGTCGGAATTTGGTGTGACCGTGTGTAGGCAAGACAGTCTGAGTGAAATTCCGTCGGAATTCTGACGGGAAAACCATCAGAGCTTTTTCCGACGAGAATTCCCACCGTGTGTACGCGGCATTAGCATTGTGGAAACATGGTTAAACTATGGGACTATGGCTTTTATTACAAACGGAGAGAGGATACCATTGTCTGCATTACACCGTGGTGTTTACTCTACCGTGCAGCTTTATTTTACAAAATGCAGGATGTGGCATCATAGAGCCTGCATAGCACTATAGAGAACACTCCATGATAGGACAAGAGCTTGAGCACATCAATCCGATAGGTCATATTGTGGAGGGCTGTCCTTCTAGCACTTTTTTCATCTCTTTCTTCTTTATTTTAGATAAATGGGGTTTCATCTCCTCTGCTGTGTTTTATAAGTGTGCTAAAAAATTTTTTTTTAAAACACTATTGTCACAACAAGGCCATACTGCTGCTCTATTATTGGGACCCTAAAGCGGAACTAAACCCTCCACTCCTTTTCAGCCAAGGAAGCTGCCATCTTAGCTTCTTTTAATCTGTAACTGCCATGGTGCTACAGTTATGACACCAGCCATGTGATGGCTTGACCGTTTGGTTGAGAATACAAGCAAATATGACAGTTAGTATTCCCAGAATGCCGGGAATGTAACTTATTTAAAACCTTTAAATTGATGGGTTTAGTTCCGCTTTAAAGTGCAGTTCTGGGTTTACCTTGAAGAATTAGATAGAGTATCAATCATTATGCAGAAACATAGGTTTAGGATGGAGGTCAGGATAGACAACAGAAAAACATGGTGGGAACCAGTCTCAGCTATAATCAGGGGCAGCAGGATAGTTTAGATCAGACATATGCATTTTTATATTGTAAAGCGCTGCTTAAACTGTTGGCGCTATATAAATCCTGTAATAAATATGCAATTAGCGGACCTCCAGCTGTTGCATAACTACATGTCCCATCATGCCTCTGCCTCTGGGTGTCATGCTTGTGGCTGTCAGAGTCTTGCTATGCCTCATGGGACTTGTAGTTCTGCAACAGCTGGAGGTCCGCTAATTGCATATCCCTGGTTTAGATGATAAGATCAGATCCTGAACACCAATGCAAATTTGGCCAGGAATGAAAAGGAATAAAGGTGACAACCAAACAAAACAGACATGGGCTAGGAGGTCCAAATACGGGAACTGTGTCAGACGAGAGAGAGGGAGAGAGGCAGAGAGAGAGAGAGAGAGAGATGAAAAAACAAGAGAGACACATCAAAATAGGAGCAAATCTCTAGATTGATTTATGTAAATCCGGACAGATTTACAACACGCTGTTCATCAACACAATGTTTTTTGCACTTGGAAATTAAGTAACTACATATTGCAAAATATTCTCTTTTAACCACTTCAGCCCCAAAATATTTTATCCCCTTCCTGACAGACCACTTTTTGCGATTCGGCACTGCGACGTTTTAACTGACAATTGCGCAGCCGTGCGACGTGGCACCCAAACAAAATTGGCGTCCCTTTTTTTTTTTCCCCACAAATAGAGCTTTCTTTTGGTGGCATTTGATCACCTCTGCCATTTAAATTTTTTGCGCTATTAACAAAAAAAGAGCGAAAATTTTGAAAAAAACACAATATTTTTTTACTTTTTGCTATAATAAATATCTCCCAAAAATATATAAAAAAAACATTTTTTTTCCTCAGTTTAGGCCGATATGTATTCTTCTACATATATCTGGTAAAAAAAAATCACAATAAGCGTATATTGATTGCTTTGCGCAAGAGTTATAGCGTCTACAACATAGGGGATAGTTTTATGGCATTTTTATTATTAATTTTTTTTTATTAGTAATGGCAGAGATCTGCGATTTTTAGCGGGACTGTGACATTACGGTGGACACATCAGACACATTTGACACTATTTTGGGACTATTGTCATTTATACAGTGATCAGTGCTATAAAAATGCACTGATTACTGTGTAAATGACACTGGCAGGGAAGGGGTTAACCACCAGGGGGCGATGAAGGGGTTAAGTGTGTCCTAGGGAGTGATTCTAACGGTTAGGGGGATGGGCTACAACTCAAATGATAGCAATCACTGATTCCGATGACAGGGAGCAGTGATCTCTGTCATGACACAAGGCAGAACGGGGAAATGCCTTGTTTACATAGGCACTTCCCCGTTCTGTGGCTCTGTGACACAATCGCCGGGAGACCACGGGTACAGTCACACTGTACGCGGCGGGGGCGCGCCTGCTATCCCCACCTCTTAAAGGGGACATACAGGTACGCCCATTTGCCCACCACTGCCATTGTGCCGATGTATATCGGTGTGCAGTGGTTGGCAAGTGGTTAAAGTGGATGTAAACCCAACTCATGAAATTTGAGCTGGGCACAAATATCTGCAGTGTTTTATTAATTCTCTTCAAAGCTTCAGTTTTCTGTTATCAGCATGATAACTCCTTACAAGTTCTCTGTCATATATGATAAAAGCAGCTGGAGTTTTGTGTTGGGGAGGATACTATAAATAGATGAGTAGAGCCCTGAACAATTCAACGACCAGAGCTGAAAGTGTCCACCTATGAGGAGAGGGTGCCTTTCCTCCAATCAGTTGTCTTGGCTGTATGCCCAGACTTCACTGCAGTGTTGAACAGGAAGAGATAATCTCCTAACAGGATCTGAACTTTCTAAACAGTATATAAAGCCAAATACAGCAGATATACATGTAAAACTTATGTAGGGAGATTTGTTTCATCACTGTGTATCATCAGAGGCTGTTCACTTCATTGGGTATGTGAGGGTTTACATCCACTTTAAGTGATACAAGAAGTCTACAGCATACTTGACATTAAGTCAGAACTTGTACACTCTTTACTGCCGCTCAGTGCTTTTTTTATTGTATTGCCCAAGAACCAGAGAAGTGCTCAAAATCCATAATTAAGCAACTGTGTGTAAAGTGCATCAGAATGTTTCTTTGGCTCTTAGATTTATTCCATGCTACCCCTGAATTTAACTAGTTCTTTCCTGAACAGTGCAGAGGCTACCAGCCACACAAGCAACAATATATTCACTCCAGCTCCATTAATCAGTCTAGGGGATGTCTTTTTTTTTGAATTATTGCTTTCCGAACTTTAACCACTTCAGCCCCGAAGATTTTACCCCCTTCCTGACCAGAGCACTTTTTACAATTTGGCACTGCGTCCATTTAACTGACAATTGCGCGATCGTTCGACACTGTACCCAAACAAAATTTGCATCCTTCTTTTCCCACAAATATAAATTTATTTTGGTGGTATTTGATCACCTCTGCGTTTTTTATTTTTTGCGCTATAAACAAAAAATGAGCGACAATCTTGAAAAAAAAAACAATATTTTTTACTTTTTGCTATAATAAATATCCCCCATTTTTTTTTTTAAAACCAAATTTCTTCATCAGTTTAGGCCAATATATATATTCTTCTACATATTTTTGGTAAAAAATCGCAATAAGCATATATTGATTGGTTTGCGCAAAAGTTATAGTGTCTGTAAATTATGGGAAAGATTTATGGCATTTTTTATGGCATTTTTTATTATTATTATTTTTTTTTTACTAGTAATGGCGGTGATCTGTGATTTTTACCTGGAACTTCCTGGTTCATGCGATGATCAGCTGTGATTGGTCACAGCTGATCACGTGGTAAGAAGCCTCTGTCAGAGGCTTCTTACCACGATCAGAGATGCGGCATGTCAGACTGACACGCCGCACTTGCGATCGCCGCGCTGCTTGCCCCCCAGAGGTGTGTCGGAATGTTATCCTGCTATGACGCCCAGTCAGGATAACAGAACCTGGCCTAAAGCAGATTAACGGCCGGGTGGGAAGTAGTTAAATTAGAAATAATGGCAAAACATTTTTTTTTTCATTTTAGAGTGGAGGGGGGGGGTTCTATCATCCCTGTCTGTTTTTATATTTTGCCAATTGTGTCTCACTGAACAGATTCCCCTTCACTTCCTACCCCATGTCCAAAACAGGATGTGAAAGGAAATCCATCCTTGTCGCCAGAACTAGCATCCTTATTGGAAGATTTCCGCTTTATTACTGATGACGACACAACATTTATGAATTTCTTTTACTTTCACTCTCTGTGATAATGGTAAACAGGAGCTCCTTGACCTTCAAGATTAACTATGCCATATACACAAGCTTTGACATTGGTGTTTTTGTTCTGTAAAGCTGATTTCCCTTCCAGCCCTGACTCATATACTAAAGTGCCACCTGAAGAGTTATGCATCCTGCTACGCTATATAGCCAACATTTTGTGGACGTGTATGCTTATTAGCACTGGCAGGAGGGGGATTGTTTGGCGGTAGCATTGTTCCCTAACCCTATTTATGTGCAGCTCCAGCCTTCATCCAATGTAACTGTACGGGGCACCAGCTATTGGTGTCACTAGAACTAATAAGTAACATTCAATAGCAGTCACAGTCATTCTGCGTCTGATGTATAAAAACTAGTCTGCTTGTAAAATTTCTTGTTGCTGTAGTAACCATCAAGCCTCCTTGATTCAAAGAGCATCTAAAGCCAAAGCTTTTCTTTTCAGCTTTTTAGATATTGTGCGGTAGTTTTTGGAATCTTGGTCAGGTTTTGATTACTGCCACTGTCTCCAATGGAAAAATGTATCCCCTCTATGTATTCCAAATTCAATTATTACCAGGATTTAAAGTGGAATTTTTTTTTTAAGTGTCACTGGAATAAAAGCAGGAGGGGAAATCTTCAAATAGTTACATATATTCTCTGGACAACCGTCTAAAAGGAGACTTCCCTTATTTTGGAGAGATTTACTTACTTATTGGTTATGCCTATGGGACAGGAAATAAAGGTAATTTGTTCCGATAGGACACAGACAGCAAAAGAAAATCTGACAGGGGTTTCAGCTGTTCCATACTCTACCCAAATAAGAAAAAAAAAAAAAGTTGGCTTCAGATATATAAATTTTACTTTTAGCACATTTTTCCAATATCAGGCTCCATGGGTCAAATGCCGTGTACACGGTCGGAATTCTCGTCGGAAAAATCTCTGATGGTTTTCCCGTCAGAATTCCGACGGAATTTCACTCAAACTGTCTTGCCTACACACGGTTACACCAAATTCCGACGGTCAATAACACCACGGCATACAATACGTTCGACTGCACTATAAAAGGGAAGTTTAATGCTTCTGAGCATGCGTCAAATTGTTTCCGAGCATGCGTTGGAATTTTGCGTGTCGGAATTGCATACACACGATCGTAAAATCCGATAGAAAGGTTTTCCGTCGGAAAAATTAAGAACAGGTTCTCAATCCAAAGTCTGTCGGAAATTCCGACAGAAAAAGACCGATGGGCATACACGCGGTCAGAAAATCAGATGAAAAGCTCCCATCGGACTGTTTGTATGCGGCATTACAAGTACCTGCTTAGAAACGTATAGTATGATTAGCAAGAGTAGAGTTAACCTCTAGTCTGTGTGAACTTACTTTATGTTACTTGTCAAATCCTACTTTATTTCTTTTACATGGTAAAAATCAGTTCCTGTATTTGTATTCTTATTTACATAAAACAGCAGTGTATCTCCATTTATTTGCTCCAAATTTAATCTGGGTGACTTGCTGACAGATATCCTACCATGTTTGTAATAATGAATGATAATTACTTTGCATTCGCTGGCTATTGACCTCAGAGTTCTAAACTCAAATTGATCATTTAATGTCATTCTAAATTATGTGTGAACCCTTATCTTGTAAAACAACCAATTCAGTTTTAAATAGAAATGAAAGGCAAACCATTTGCTTTTTGTTTTATATATATATATATATATATATATATATATATATATATATATATATAGCGAATAAAATACGTATTGAACACATCACCATTTTTCTAGGTAAATATGCTTCTAAAGGTGCTATTGACATTACATTTTTACCACATGTCGGTAACAACCCATGCACTCCATACATACAAAGACGCCAAAACAAAAAAGTTCAGAAATTAAGTTATGTGTAATAGTATGACACAGGGAAAAAGTATTGAGCAAAAGAAAAAAGGGAGGTGCAAAGAGGCATGGACAGCCAAGACATCAGCTGAAATCTATCAGTAATTAGAAAGCAATCCTGCCCCTTGTCAGTGCCAATGAATATCAGCTGGTTCAGTCTCTACTGATGGCCTATAAAAAGGTGTCTCATTACTATATCAAGGTGTTACAGAAGAAACATCTCATGATGGGTAAAAGTAAAGAGCTCTCTCAAGACCTTCGCAACCTTATTGTTGCAAAACATACTAATGGCATTGGTTACAAAAGGATTTCTAAACTTCTGAATTTTCCAGTGAGCACTGTTGGGGTCAAAATCCAGAAGTGGAAAGAACATAATTTCACCATAAACTGGCCATGACCAGGAGCTCCTCGCAAGATTTCAGACAGAGGAGTGAAAAGATGATCAGAAGGATTGTCCAAGAGCCAAAGACCAATTGTGGAGAGCTTCAGAAAGACCTGGAATTAGCAGGTACAATTGTTTCAAAGAAAACAATAAGTAATGCACTCAACTGCCATTGCCTGTATGCTGGCTCACCATGCAAGACTCAATTGCTGAAAAAAAGGACGTTGAAGCTCATTTACAGTTGGCTGCACAACATTTAGACAAGTCTGTGAAATACTGGTAAAATATAGTCTGGTCAGATGAGACCAAAATTAAACTCTTTGGATATCATAATACACACCACTTTGTTTGGAGGTCAAATGTCACTGCACATTACCCCACAAACACCCCAATACCCACAGTGAAGTTTGGAGGTGGGAACATCATGGTGTGGGGCTGGTTTTCAGCATATGGTACTGGCAAACTTCATTATCATTGAAGGAAGGATGAATGGAAAAATGTACTGACATTCTTGATAAAAATCTGCTGCCATCTACCAGGATCTACCAGGATGATGAAGATAAAATGAGGGTGGACATTTCACCGAGACAATTAACCAAACACAAAGCAAAGGAAACCCTCAATTGGCTTCAAAGAAAGACAATAAAGCTGCTAGAATTGCCCAGCCAATCACCAGAGTGGAATCCAATAGAAAATCTATGGAAAGAACTAAAGATCAGAGTTCATAGAAGAGGCCCACAGAACCTTCAAGATTTGAAGACTGTGTGAAAGAATGGGCCAAAATCACACCTGAGCAATGTATCCATCTAGTTACTCCATACAGGAGGCGTCTTGAAGCTGCCACTACCAACAAAGGGTTTTGTACAAAGTATTAAATAATACTTTGTACAAAAACAGTTAGCCTGTTCAATACTTTTCCACTTTGTCATTACATTTTATTACAGATAATCTTAGTTTCTGAACTTATTTGTTTTGGTTTCTTTGTATTTATGTATTGCATGGGTTGTTGTTGCCAATATGTGGTGAAAATGTCATGTCAATAGCACCTTTATGCCGCGTACACACAGTCGGAATTTCCGATGGAAACAGTCCGATGGGAGCTTTTGTGTATATGCCTATCAGTCTTTTTCTGTCGGAATTTCCAACGGACTTTGGATTGAGAACCTGTTCTTAATTTTTCCGACGGAAAACCTTTCTAATCGGATTTTCCGATCGTGTGTATGCAATTCCGACACGCAAAATTCTGACGCATGCTCGGAAACAATTCGACGCATGCTCAGAAGCATTAAACTTCCCTTTTATAGTGCAGTCGAACATGTTTTATGCCGCTGTGTTATTGACCGTCGGAATTTGGTGTGACCGTGTGTAGGCAAGACAGTTTGAGTGAAATTCCGTCGGAATTCCGATGAGAATTCCGACCGTGTGTACACGGCATTAGAAATATATTTACCTAGAAAAATGGTGACGTGTTCAATATTTATTTTACCACTGTATATATATTTATATATATATATATATATATATATATATATATATATATATATATATATATATATACACATAATCTCTGTTCTCAGCTGCACAAGAAATTTAAAGAGCTAGTGGAGGAGAAGCAGCAGCACACTGATCTTCCCAGTAAATAGCTGTGCATGTGTTAGCGTGTCAGCAGAAGCCTGACCTTTGGAGTACAGGCAGGCTGTTTTCCCAGCACAGCCATAAAACTGACCACATTAGAATGGATGTGCTCTCATGCCTAGCGTAGTCAGTTTAAAATAGGTAAGCAAGGGGCCTGGCAGAATCCCCAGGTATTTCATAAAAAGGAAGCAATAAAAGAGAGCCAGATACTTCTCAACACAAGTACATGGCACAACAGACATGTATCAAGAATATGAAATGTTGGGGTAACATATTCTTTAACAAATGATAGAGCAAAAACGCTAACATTTTCCAATGAAGATACTTGTTAATTTCCACTCTATTGTTTCTATGGGACAGGAAGTGAAGTGAAGGGAAAGGTTTTAGATGAGTAACCACACTAAGGGCTCATGTAGACTACAGCTTCTAAACTTGAGTTTTAGAGCTTTTGGCGTTTTTTTGCCAAAGCTCCTAAACTGAACTCCATAAAAGCCTATGTGTCCATGTACGCATAGGGTTTTACAAGAGTTTAGAAGCTGCTGTGGTTAGGAGGTTCAACCTTCCTCAACTTTCTTCTCCTGAATGCAGAAGAATCACGTTCAGGATAGAAACATTTTGACCACTGGCCATAAAACGTGGCAAAATCGCGATAAAATTGTTATGCGATTTTGCTGCGTTTTTTCCTCAGCCAGCGGTCAACCTTACTGTAAAAAAAACTCCTCCCTAAACTGATGATACATCTTTCTTCAATATGCAGATATGTCCCCATGTCCTTTGTACTGTCCTTTGGTTAAACATGCTTTAGAAAAATGTTAATACAGGCCTTGGATTTATTTAAATATGTTAATTAGGTTTTTCTAAGGCTCCAGTTTTCCAAACACAACAGAACCAGTTGCTTAAACAAGAGTTGTAAACAACTGTTTACCATCTTGGATGAATGGGAAATATGGCGGTAGACCAAACTAGGTGATCAGTCATCACTACTGTGCACTTTAAATGCACCTTGGGGACAAAACAATTGAATCAGCTACCATCTGGAATCAAATCTGCTGGAAAAGTGTTTCAATAAAATTATGCAGAAGCATTTGGAGCCTTTTTAAAGCACTCAGGTAATATCAGTTAACTTGAATAACTTCTTCAAACAGGACCATGTCGAGATTCTAGGCAACTTTCTACAGGAAGAGGCAAACATTTCAACAGAAGATGAACAAGGACATAAATCCACCATTAGAATTGGAAGTCAAAAAAATGACAGAGGGTGCCAAGCCTTATGATTAAAAAATATTTTAGCAGAAATATTCTTTTACTTTCCTTGGGGAATTCACCTCAATCTCACCACGTTTACATACCCTTAAAGTGTATGTAAACCCTAAATCTTTTCTTCAGTGTGTCTGCAATCATACCTCATGGTATACAGTTTTCATAACCTGTTAATGCCGAGGTAACACATATATACAGCATCACAGAAATGAGTCTATGAGGCACCACATATATACGCATCAATGTTTGTGCTTAAAGCACGCTCCACAGTGTACTCCTAGCATGGACAGCTCCTTGTCCCGTACCAACTGTTAATATGATCAATGTGATAGCTTGTGATTGCAAGGCAGTAGTTTAATATTTTCAGTCAGTGCTGGGCAGGATCTCAAGAAATTTTAACTCAAGTGACCACCCCATCAGCCCAGTCCTTAACAACACAAGCCCTCACATTTGGGTGGTACCAGACGTGATGTTGGGTGGTACCAGATGTGATGTCACCACGCACAGTGGCCGCCAGCCAGGATTGCTGAAGTTTTTCGCTCCTTGCTGCAGCTTCTATATACAAAGACGTATGTTTTCAACTTCTTATACGTAAGTGCACTTTATGCTTTTTGATAAAACTGTGTTATTAAGTACTACACTATAAGCAGTGGCGGCCGGTGGTATTTTTTTGGTGGCGGAGGTTATCAGTGCACAGCCAGCCGCCTCCCCACGGGGCTTCCCTCCAGGCGATGGCGGCCTCACGTCACCCCCTCGTCCTCCTGGTGGCCAGCATAGCTTCTCCTTTCGGCCAATCGGGAAACGGGTCTCAGACCCACTTAGTGATTGGCCGGGAGGAGAATTAGTGTGACAATAGCGAATATTCATTAGCTAGTGCCACACAACTGGGTGGGCTCGGAGCGCAGTGATCTTCACCCCAAGCCCATCCTATTTTGAAGCCTATTAGAGCCTTTGGCTCTAATCACGTGCTTCAAACCCCCCCCCCCCACATTGGAATCCATGCATCCGGCACCCTGCATGTAGATTAGGGGCCGGACGCATGGATTGGGGGATGGTGCCCATGCGCCCCTTATGGACAGGCCGCCACTGACTATAAATATCTATATTTTATACGCCCCCCTGATATCATCAGCAGAAAAGGAGGGATCCAAGAATGCTACTATCTATGTGGATGGTGTTGGGAGACACTCTCTGAGGCGCTATTTGAATTTCTATTCATTTGGAGGCCAACTTCTTCTGGTAAGCAGCCACCCTCACTGTTTGTCTTTTTCCACTGGATAATCTGGGGAGTCGCTTTTCTCTATGCATGTGTCCTTTTAGCTCTCTTGGAGACATTTTTGAGAATATCACCATACTTTTTTCTCTTCTATGAACTCACGTCTTCTCCTGGCTGAGATACATTGATGATATTTTAATTTTCTGGACTGGTACCCATTTAGATTTACAACATTTTTTTGAAAAAATCTCCACCAATGCATACAACCTAAAATTTTCCTTGGACTATAGCCAACAAATGATAACCTTTCTTGATCTTACTATAACCATTAACAATGAGGGTAAAGTACATTCCTCGCTATATAGAAAAGCCTCGGCTGGCAATACTATATTGCATGCCTCTAGCTCCCACCCTAAAACCCTCCTAAAAAGTATACCGTACAGTCAATATCTGCGTATAAGAAGAAATTGCACTAATGACAAAGATTTTTACCAATCTTCCTATGAACTATACAAGAGATTAAAACTAAGAGGCTACAGCCATAATTTACTTAAACAATCTTTCAATAGAGTTAAATGTTTGGAACGAAAGGAATTAATCTTTAGAGACAAAAATCTTCAATCAATGCAACCCGTACGCCTCATTACTCAATATTCAAACCAATCTACCCAAATTAGGGACATTATAAATACATTCTGGCCCCTACTCTCAACTGACCCAATAGTTGGACAATATGTGAAAAACATATCCGGAAATCACCTACCGGCGACCACTATCTCTTAGTGATAAATTAACCTCCAGTCATTTTTATACCCCAGAGGATAAGAAAATGGACCATCCAGGTACATTTCCCTGTGGTCATTGTGACTCTTGCACTCTTTTATGTCCAACTCTAACAGCACCTTATTACCGAATGGCAATTTATTCAAACCTAAACATCGGGTCACCTGTAACACTGTAGGAGTCATCTACCTAGCCACTTGTCGCTGTGGGTGTTTCTATGTCGGCAAAACAAAGAGAGCATTCTCTATCCGTATACAGGATCACATTAAACCTTTACTCAAAAAGAAAAATCTCAACAGCAATTAACCGCCATGTCGCCCAAAAACATAACTTTGATGCCACTGCAATTTTGTTCTTTGCCCTTGAACATATACCCCTCAATATACGTGGAGGAGATATAGACACCCGCCTACACCAACTCGAAACTAGGTGGATATACACTTTAGATGCCACCAGACACCCTGGCATGAATGAATATATTAAAGCTTTTTAAATCCTTTTTGTAATCCCTCTCCCCCTCTCCCCCCTTCCCCTCCCCCTTTCCTCTGCCCCCTCCCCCCTCTACTCCTTCCCCCCCTTTCCCTCCCATGGTCTTTGTAGGCCCCTGACGGAGATGCCTGTGACGCGCCTGCGCACAGGCTCCTACGTCCGCTGACTGAGGGGCGTTCCCCACGCCCTCTCAGACTGGAAGGCGAGTATAAAAACCAGCTTGCTAGCACAGTCCAGCACGGGACCTTGGAGGCACCTGACACACGAAATTTCTCTGCAACCAAGTAAGCTATTTAAACTTGTCCTTTACCTACCTTCTGACCTTTCAATTGGCACTTCTGCTCTACTAAATTGGGCTTACCCTGATCAATTTATCCTTCCTTTTTAGAGACCCTCGTCTATTTGGACACCCCTTCTATATAAGGGTGCCCATACATGCCCGTATCTGGGCAGAATTTGTCCTCATATTCATAGAAAGATACAGGTACGGAACTATACACTTGTCTCTTTTATCCATATTCAAGCCTTCCCCCATTTTTCCCTATCTCCTCTTAAGTCTTGAAATTTTGCTTTTATCAATGCTCTCCAGGTGCCTCCCGTCTTCCATTCATCCCCTCCCAGAACATAAGGTTCCTCTATTAATTTTCATTATCAGTTCCTCCTTTAAAGTAAGTTAATACTTGAGACATTTGTCCTTTATATAGTGTATGGCGTTACGTCCATGAATTATCTATCATGGACCTACAACACTATATTATTTAAAAAAACTTTTATATAAACTCATTACTTCTTTTCAAACATCTCCTCCGTTTCTAATCAGAAAATCTTCCTTTTGGCCTGGATTGACTCGCCTTCTGCTATGCACTGTAGGCACCCTTTAAGACCAACCCACTCCACAATCTGACCTGAGTCTGACTCCCTACCATCTATACCGTTTTGGGTAAGTTTTTGATTGTTTTAAAGGGGACTCCCCTGTTTTTCCACCACCAGGGGATATTTTTAGGGGGGGGTGAAGTAGGGGCAGCCCCTTAGGATCGCAGTCAGGGGATTTCCTCCCTGGCCATCTCTACCAATCTCCCCCCTTTTTCTCTGTACAATACTGGCACTGGACTACTCCCGGTCTTATTTTTAGTGAATTATACTAACTATGATAATCTTTCTCATTAGATACATTTATCTATTAAAGTAGACCTACCCTGAGGAAGCCATTGTCATGGCGAAACATGTCGGAATTGTCTACTAAGATGCACCCAAACCATCTCAGGTCATCTTATCTACAGTAATCTTTGAATTGTTTCCAATTTCCTGTGTATTGTTGAACTATATGGTAATACTGGATTGTTCCCTGTATAAATGATTATATATTCGCTAAAACGAATTTAATCATCCCTTGCTATGACCTCTCATGATTCAGCATTGTGAAATGTACATCAATAATAATTTTCTCCTTTTCTCCTTTTTGTTTATGTAAAGAATTTTTTATATGTAATAAAACTATTTTGTACTAATAATACGTGTGTTTTGAGCATTGAACTGTGAGTCAACCCCGACTCTCCCATATTACCTCTGCACCGCTATAATCCCTAGTCCTCTACCCCCCTCTTGTCCATATCTTTATACCAAGGGATGAGGTGCTGTATTATTTAGTGGATCCTCTCTGTCCTTTTTGTATATTAACACTTGTATAAGGTGTTTAAGGATTTATCAAATTTTTGGGGGATTTAATACATGTTCACAATTTTTGCTACACATTTTTGCTACTCATGAGCGCGTGGGTTCATTCACCATTTGCCCATGGGGTGGGTCGCCTGTTGCTATAATTGCACCCTAGTTTAAAGGTTTGATCTTCGATATGTTTTATGTTTTGTATTCCAGGTTTTTATAACCCGGAGGATGGTGGGGGACGCTCCCTCTCCATTTTTGGAGGCCCCCCATTCTTACATGTAATGTCAAAGGTTTAAACTCTATTTAAAAGAGATGGTTGGCTTTGAAAGAATTACAATTTTCCAAGGCCGATATAATCATGATGCAAACTTCCCGACAACTTTCATGGCCTCTGACCCATCTGGGAAAGCAGGCATGGTGATTTTAATTAAACGCTTGTGCCCCCTGCACATCAAATCCTCACACCTGGACCCCCACAACAGATGTATTATCTTGGATTGTTCATCTCTCACCCATTCTCTTACTATAGTTAATGTCTATGCTCCTAACTCTGGACAAATTCAGTTCCTTCCCACCGTGTTTGACACCTTAGACAAATTCTCCCAACCCTTTAAGGTTATTGGTGGGGTTTTTAACATTACCATGTCCCCAAACAAAGACAGGCTTATACTATTCCCCTCCACGACACCCACCAAAGCCAACCGACTCTTAAACTCCTTCCGTAAACTCATAAGAGCTCGGAACATTCTAGACATCTGGAGGATTAAACATCCCACGCACAAGCAATACACGTTCTATTCCCACCCCCACAAGCTCTACTCCAGACTAGACCACTTTTTTGTCTCTTCCCCCCTTCTGACATCCACTGTCTCCTCAGAAATTAACCCCATAACCTGGTCAGACCACTCTTCTGTACATACAGAAATTATCCTATCCTCCGCCTCCCCCAGAACTTGTCATTGGCGCCTCAACGAGTCAACGAGTCCCTACTTCATATCCCAGAAACTAGGGAACACCTATCCAACAGCCTATCTGAATACTTTCAGCTTAATGCAAACAGGGTCTCTGGGGCCTCCACCTTGTGGGAAGCACATAAAGCCATCTTCTGGGGGCACTGTATTTCTACAGGTTCCCGCTTGAAAAATTATGCCGCGTTCCAATGCTCTTCTGTCGAAACTCTGCAAAGCTGAGAAACTCTTGGTATCTTCCCCCATGGTGGCTAGGCTCCGAGACGTTATTTTTCTACGAAACCAACTCAGATCCCTAGACATGGAGAGAATCTCTTCTGTGGTCTTCTGTGGTCCAAACAGAAATTCTACGAATACTCCAACAAACCCCAGAGAATGCTGGTAAAAAAACTGAAACCCCACCCCTTCCATTCATTCCCAGATTTTCTCATGCAAACTAATGGTACCCCCACTTATTGCCCTCTCACCATGTCCAAAGTATTTGGAGGATTCTAACATAAACTATACAACTGCCTACAAACAGACCCCAACTGCCAATTCACGCAAGAAAAATTGTACTTTTTTTTTATTCCCTACACCTACCTAAACTCTCCCCAGACCATCTTATATCCCTGAACTCTGTGGTCACCCCCAAAGAACTAGCCGAAGTAGTTAACAATCTCCAGACTCATAAATCCCCTGGCCCAGATGACCTGCCTTACTCATACTATAAAACTTTCCTCCCAATTTTGAGCCCACACTGGATATCCCTATTCACCTCGTTGCTCAAAGGCACTGAACACCATCCCCAATTTCTCCATGCCCACATCTCCGTGTTTCCAAAACCTGGTAAGGATCTCTCCCTCCCTGACAATTATAGACCCATTGCTTTACCTAATTCCGATTATAAGATATTCACAAAAATGTTGGCACAACAGATTATCCCATATAATCCCCAGACTCATACACAAAGACAAAGTAGGCTTGCCAGCGATAACACAAGACGCACCATTGACCTCATTGACCTGTTAAATAAAACAACCCGCCCAGCCCTAATACTGAGCTTAGACGCACAAAAAGCCGTTGATTGGCTCAGCTGGCCTTTTATGTTTGCTACCCTCTCCAATTATGGATTTCAAGGCCCCTTCTTGGCAGCACTACACGCCCTGTATTCCCGACCTTCCTCCCAAATTCAGCTATCCTCCAATTTGTCGCCAACATCCCCCTTGAGTATTGGTACCAGACAAGGATGCCCGTTATCTCATCTGCTCTTTATTCTTTGTTTGGAACCCTTAGCTGAAGCCATCCACACTCATCCTGACAGCCGTGGGGTCTCGCTACGCCAGAGAGAGTATAAATTGTCTTTGCAGATGACATCCTACTGACATTGACCAACCCCAATACCTCCCTCCCAAACCTCCACAACCTGTTAAAGAAATTTAGCTCAATCTCTGGGTACAAAATCAACACGAGCAAGACAGAAACTCTACCACTACACATCTCGCACTCAGTTCTTGCCACTCTACAACAAAACTACTCCTATCATTGGTGCCAACACTCCCTCGAGTACCTAGGGATAAACCTAACCTCCTCCTATCCCACCCTCTATCAAGCCAACTTCCCCCCACTCTTCCGTGACATTGACTGACTCTTGCGACAGTGGGACACCTTTCCCCTCTCTCTCTTGGGACAAATCAATGTCCTGAAGATGTCTATCCTACCAAGACTCCTATAACTCCTAACAATATTAATACACAATATCTCTATATGGCAGAGATGTTCCCGTCAGTTCTCTCTCTCTCCCCCATGCCCACTCATACTAAACGTGCTTTTCAACCCCGATAGTACGGATAGTCTATCCTACACCTGAATGCTCCCCTGGATGCAGGCTGAAATTTTTCAACTTCGAAACATAGTGCATCCACTCACCAGTCTCCTTTTACTTTTGCATAAATACAACAAAAACACCAGATCCCTAAACAATTATTCTACTCCTACCTCCAATTAAAACACTACTTCTCCTCTAAGTCCCTTTCCCTAACCTTGGATAAACCCACCCCATTTGAACTCTTATGTGCTCAAGGTCCATACCAGACCCACCTTATTTCAGATATCTATAGGTATCTCCATGATGCTCTCCTGTCATCAATGTGCGTGGAGCAGAGATAGATGGCCTATAAGATACTGTTCTTCTGGTATAGAACCCCAGAGATACTACATAGATATTATCCTAAGGTTCCTCGGGTGTGCTGGAGATACCTGGGTGACATTTGCTCACATTTTCATATATTTTGGGAATGTCCCATTATCCAACCATTCTGGTCCTCCATTCAAGCTCTTCTACAAGGCCTTTTTGAGGGCCAATCTCCCCCTGGACCCGATCCATTACCTACTAGGCCTGCCGTTCCCTGGCATTTCCAGACACACCCAAAAATTAGCTACCTTTATCCTCTTGGCAGCAAAAAGAGCTATACCCTTAAGATGGCTATCCCCTCTCCACCCACGCTTCCATAGGCTTTACGGATATTGGAGCAGATCCACAGAATGGAACGCCTTACAGCGACAGTCCGTCATTCACTTCCTCAGTTCTCAAAAATGTGGAACTTGTGGGATCATTCAGAGCTTAACCCTAGTGCCATACCGTTATACCCTATCTGATCAGTACCTTCCTAAGCTACTGTGCTAAATTTTGTCGTTTCAGACCTACTGACTCCTCCACATCATATTTCCATGGTATTTCCCCTCTCCTCCTCCACTCCCTCCCCTTTGGTGGCACTCCTGCGGAGTGCCTTAATTTCTCAGTTCGGGCACCCTGGGAACCCCACTGACAACAAATCCAGAGAGCAATAATTCCTATTTGTGTGATATACTAAGTCCTGTTTGTGTCTCTTCTGTATCTCTGTGAAAATGTAATAAATACACAATTTTACAAATATATACAGATTACATTCTGGTAGCTAGTATATTATCATCCAAAATAGGGTTACCTTTTAAATGAATACAAAAAGGATGGTTATCAGATACCTATTTCACCTAGGAGATGGAATGTGCCTAGCCCACCTCAGATAGCTCCTAATATAGTTTTGTTTGGGCTTAAAATGCTGGTAATTAATTGATACATGTGCATATGTTCTTAGACTTGGTGTAATATTATTAGCTCAGGAGTTATGAAACACATTTAAGTTTTGACTCTGCAGGTAGGGATGGTTAGCCAGGATACTGTAGTATTATTATTTTTTATGATAGGGCAATAAAGCCAACCTGATGCTATAAGCTGGGATGGATATCTGCTTAAGGGTTCCAGTTACTTAAGCCTGGAAATTGGAATGTTCTATGATAGCTATTAAAACATCAGACTTTAGATGCTTATTCCCCTAGTTGCCCAGGTCCCATTAATGGGGTTTATGATGGTTTATGATGGGCTAAGTTAAAAGGTTATCTGTTTCACAGAGCTCTGTCTTGAGGTTAGTTAACGCGGAACTATACTCACCTTCAGCAATGCAGAATCCTGGAGCTCCCTGACAGCCACTGACATCTTCAGGAGGCCGGCTATTGATTACCAGTCGCTTTCATTAGCTGGGCAAAAAAGTCGTGACTCCGATGCATTAGGGAGAGTTCCATCAGCTTGGCATTGCAGAATTTGTACAATGAGCTGCGCATACAAGACAATGTAATTCCTGATAGCCATGCATTTGAATATTACGTTTAGAACAGCAATTGTAAAATGTAATTGATGCGAAAACAGGGAAGTTGTATGATTGCCTAACTCATCTTTAATTGGCATGTGGGGCAGTGTTACTATAAGCTGTCAAAAGCAGCACAAATCTGAAAGGACTTTCTATTTTCTAGCTACTCTTGTAACTATAAAGGCAGTGACCCCTATAATACTGGAAAATATTCAGTACTAAAGCATTAAGCTATTGAATCCTTTGCCCAGGCTTCACGTCTCCAATATGAAAGGATGGCTTTCTGTGACTTTTCTCTCCCATTTCTCTTTCTTCTGTCTACTAGTTTCTTATATAAAAATAAATGACAGCTGGAACATCAAACTAGAGAAGGTGTTTCTCCTCTATTTCTGTAAAGAGGAAAACAGTACTTAGCTAAACCATATACTGCATAGAAGGTATCATAGGGTACCTTCCTAATAACAATGATCCTTTCTCACAATTCCACCAGAGCTTTCCAAAGCCCCATAGGTAAATACCAAGTAACTAGGTGCATAGGCTTAGGCCCATCCTTCCCTACATACCCCAAAAGTACCTAGATGAAAAAAGGTCAGGCACTTCCCTGGAAATTAGAATATCTTTAGAGGCTGTGGCAGCACCCCCAAATGACTACTGTTACCTAAAATCTGCAAGATCCAGTGCCTTACGGTGAATACCATTCATCAGCTAGCTTAGCATCTTCTGTTTACTTTAGAACAGTTAGTGAGATTTACTTACTTATGAAGGCCTCAAGGATGGTCCCTGACAACACAGAGCACATAATATTAGGTATATGTAATGCTGAAGAAGGCTTTTAGAGATTGCAGCTGTGCAGCAAGAGGTCAGCAACTCCAGACGTTATATGAGACTGCTGGAGATGACTGCCAATATAATCTTCTATTAATCAATATTCCCACATGTATTTTCCCTGAAGCCTTCTTAAAATGAATGTTCCCTAATATTCAGTACAAATATGGGAAATAAAAACATAGAAAGAGAAACGGGAATGGCCAGCAATGAGGAAGAAAATTAGAAAGAAACAAACCAGTACGTCCAAGGAGCCATTGTAATGGAGCTATTATAATGGTCCTTTTCCTTCACTGGGTTTGGCACTCCCCAAAAAAAAAATTTAAATAAAGGAAAAAGTATTTGTTGGTAATTTGTTTGGCAATTAATAGATTTTAGTAGATTTTGTAGATTTATTAGTTATTTAAAAAAAAGCTATTTTTGGTCCAAATCATACAGCCCTCCTGTTTCTATCAAAATCGCCCCTCTGGACAAAATCTTCTGGAATCCCAACAGGTTTCTTATTTGCTTATCTCTGTTTAACATCCCAAACTCTTTCCAGATTAGCTGACCCATACAAAATCTATGGGTCCAATAGAGTCTTCTTATCCACAACGTGTTTTCTCTCTTATTTTCCTTCATTCATCCTTATACAGTTAGGTCCATAAATATTTGGACACAGACACAATTTTCGATTTTTAAGGTATTTACCAAAACATATTCAAGCTATAGTTATATAATGGATATGGGCTGAAAGTGCACACACTCAGGTTTAATTGGAGGGTATGTACATCCAAATCAGAGGAAGGGTTTAGGATATACAGCTCTTAAGAATAACCCCCCTCCCCTTTTTTCATGGCACCAAAAGTAATTGGACAATTAAATCCCTCCCTTGTTATTTCTTCATAAAGCAGGTAAAATGTGTGGAGTTTTTATGTGTGGTATTTGCATTTGGAATCTATTGTTGTGAACCTACATCATGTGTTCAAAGGAGCTGTCCATGCAAGTGAAACAGGCCAATGTAAGGTTTCAAAAACAAATCCATCAGAGAGATAGCAGCAACATTAGGAGTGGTCAAATCAACAGTTTGGTACATTCTGAGGAAAGAAGAACGCACTGGTGAGCTCAGCAACATAAAAAGGCCTGGACGTCCACGGAAGACAACAGTGGTGGATGATCACAGGATTCTCTCTATGGTAAAGAAAAAACAATTCACAGCATCCAGACAAGTGAAGGACACTCTCCAGAAGGTGGGCGTATCATTGTCAAAGTCTACAATCAAGAGAAGACTTCACGAGAGCAAATTCAGAGGGTTCACAACAAGGTGTAAACCATTCATAAGCCTGAACAATAGAAAAACCAGATTGGACTTGGCAAAAAACATCTAAAAAAGCCAGACCAGTTCTGGAAAAGCATTCTTTGGACAGATGAAACTAAGATTAATCTGTACCAGAATGACGGGAAGAAAAAAGTGTGGAGAAGGCTTGGAACAGCTCATGATCCAAAGCATTCAGTGTCATCTGTAAAACATGGTGGAGGCAGTGTGATGGCATGGGCATGCGTGGCTTCAATTGGCACTGGGTAACTGGTGTTTATTGATGATGTGACAGAAGACAGAAGCAGCCAGATAAATTCTGCAGTGTTTAGAGATATACGGTCAGCCCAGATTCAGCCAAATGCAGCAAAGTTGATTGGACGGCGCTTCACAGTACAGATAGACAATGATCCAAAACACACCGCACAAGCAACCCAGGAGCTTTTGAAGAAAAATTTGTGGAATATTCTGCAATGGCCAAGACAATCACCCGATCGCAACCTAATTGAGCATGCATTTTTTACTTGCTGAAGGCAAAACTTAAGGCAGAAAGACCCACAAAGAACAACTGAAGACAGCTGCAGTTAGAGACTGGCAAAGCATCAGAAAGGATGTAATGTCCATGGGTTCCAGACTTTAGGCAATCATTGCCAATAAAGGATTCTCAACAAAATATTATAAAATTAACATTTTATTTATGATTATATTTATCTGTCATTACATCCGAGCCCCTAAAAATGGGGGGACTATATATAAAAATGGTTGCAGTTCCTGAAATTTGTACTTGGTATTTATGTTCAACGCCTTGAATTAAAGCTGAAAGTCTGCACTACAAATTAATTTGGATTGTTTAGTTTTAATTTTATTCTGGTGGCATACAGAGCCAAAAGTATGAACATTGTTTCTGTGTCGAAATATATATGGACCTAACTGTATGCATCCCTAAAAAGAAAAAAACTCATATAGTATAACACCTTCTAAAGTATAATAATTGTCTCAAATATTGTACTCACATGTGTATAGATCTGCATGCTTTTCAAACCACCAATTGTGTATTGTGCCTTCTTCACCCCCCCCCTTATGTCTATATTCTTACCAAAGCTTGAATTGGTGGATTCACTGCAAATCTCTCTCCCTCTCACTTCTCTCTCAGGTACTCCAAATACAGTTAGCCCTAATAATAGGTTATAAAGGACATGCAAAAGAAGAAAAAGGCCAAATAGTGCAGAAAGTCTTGATAAAATCACATTTATTAAGCCCAGAATGCTTACAGTGGTAGATGAATGCAATTCTCAAATCAAAGATGGCACAATGGGCACTTCCAGTTCCGGTGTTTGCGTCTGATGTCATTTAACTGCCGCTTTTGGTCTTTCTTTGTCAAAATGTTTTTTAAGCATTTTACCTAAACATCTCAATCAGCAAAATTGAGAGTTTCTGTTTCAGCAAAATCTTGCTGAATAAATGTCACCAAAGTCACTCCACTCATCCCTAGCAGTGTGGTGCATCTGTCCTGGCAGTGTGGGTAATGTATTGCCATGTATTACATTGCAGTCATTTTCATAGGGGATATACAGTATGTGCTAAAGAGGGTTCCTTCTGTGACAACCATACTAGCACAATACCCAGCACAGAGTGGGATGAACACACAGTCAAGGAATGATGACTCTAACAAAACCTCCTTGCTTGGCTTTTGTACTGGCAGCTGTCAGATTGCCAGAACAGCAGTTGCATCTGATTGGGGTGCAGGTGCTTTTGGTCTGATCATTTTTGAACCCAGCTCCTTAAATTTTTCGATTGAAGGGTGTCAAGCAGGAAGGGAATTAACAGGAACCAGCCTATGGCCATCTTAGGCACTTAGGGTAAACACTAGCTACTAGAGCCCAGGAGCCTCTTATTACTTAAAGGGCCACATGTGGCCCTCAGCTAGTCGTTGAACATCAAGGAGTTGGAGTATTGGAGCTGTTAGTCTTCTGCTTTCCTTTTCTTTTCTTTTCCCGTTTCTTCTAAATGTTTTAACATTATAGTCACAATCAGTTTCCTAACCTATAAAAAAATACAAGGTACCTTTCCCCTGTGTTAGACAAACATGAAATGTGAAGGTCTGCTCAGTACATTCCAAGTGACACATCTACACATTTCTTTTTTTAGATTTAAATAAAAGCCGCCAGGGGCTGCTCTATGTTTTACAAGCATTATCCTGTATCCGATATAGTTCTACAAACAGCAGTGGACAGCCTGTCATTCAGAGTCTTGATTTCATCAAAGTAAACAGACAGACAAGAAGAATATTCTAATATCCCATTCCCTTCCAACAAGCAGGCTCAGTTTCTTTATCAGAGAAGAGCAGTGAACTCTATTACCCATGCAGGGACAGCAGTAATGATGTTTGAACGGGAATGGAATGCATTAAAAAATGGTACCGTGTGTGCACTGGTATCTATATTTACACACATACACAAGTGTATATTAAATGTAAACTCTATAGTATACACTTTACAGATATATAAAATAATCAAAATCAGTGGTTAAGAGATGGCTGGTCACATTCATATAGCCTTTAGAAAGATGTAAATTCTAACCGAAGGTCTTTTAGTTTACTAAAGCCCTTTTGTATCATACTTTTTATCTTTGTTGCATCTCATTGCTGATGATCTCCTCTTTGCAATCAGTTCCTGTCTACATGTATGTACTTCAGCAACTGCTATGTACCATTTTTCAGAGCGGATTTCCGGATTTTGGGCACTGTGAAACATGTCTGTGCAATTTGCTCTGGAATGGCTAATCGTAGACTCCACTGGGATAGCATGCAACAGGATTACAATGGAAATAACTAGAAGACAGGGACAGAGTGTTATCATCCTATTACAGAAAGTGCCACGGCGATCAGCGACTTATAGCGGGACTGCGATATTGCAGCGGACAAATCGGACACCTAAATGACACTTCTGACACTTTTTGGGGACCAGCGACACTAATACAGTGCTTATGTCCCGAACGATCAGCTGATGTCCAATCACAGCTGCAGCGGGTCGCCGGCGTCGCGTGCGCCACAGACCCGGAAGTGTCAGAACACGTACTAGGTACTTGATCTGGCGCAGAGCAGCCCCCCTGCCACAGTAAATGTATGTGGGGCGTTCGCTAAGTGGTTGATTGGATGATGGAAGCCAGAAGAGATATACCTCATTCACTAAGTTCTAGTAATATTTCCCTTGCAAAGTCCAACTTCCGGTGCAAAGTAAACAGTCTACTTGCCTTTAGTAAATCCACACCACTGAGTCTTTTCAGCAACAAATGCCTTTCTGCTGACAATTTTTTTTAAAAACTAAATTTTTATTCCTGGACAGCAGAATTGTCAAATAAAAATATACATTTTTAAATAAAAATTCCCTACTCCCAAAAAATTCCCACCCAAAATTGAAATATATATATTATATATTGTAATATATAATAATACGTTAATCCTTTCAATGTGAGCGTTACTGGGCAGGTAGTTAGGGCATGGCCACCGTTCTGTTTACACTGAAGTTTGACGTAACACTTGTAGTCGAAAAATGTAGAACCTGTGTTAATAGTCTTGTGTCAATGGCATCAGTTTGGGACACTTATGGCATCACTTGCATTTTAGATGCAGTTAAGCTCCTTCTGACCTGCTTTGGCTGGATTTTTCATTCCTATTAACTTACATGGAAATGCAAAACCCACTTGAAGTGAACAAAAGTTATTATACACAGGACACCAAGTTCAGAGAGGAAGTGGTTGAATTACTGGGAATAATTAAATTAGGAAAATGCACAGGGATATTGGACTTGACATGAAACTATGTACAGGACAGCATGGAAAAGAGTGTGAATGGAGCACTAAAAGGCACATAAAAGCAGTGAAATATCCAAGTCACTGAGTGCTAAACAAGAACTGCAATAGAACTCTTGGGCACATTCCACCCTTGCTGTCACTCATCTGCAGGCCAAATAAGAGCCAATTAAACTTGTTGTAAACTTCTAATATGAAAAATGAATAAAGCACATCCTTCTATAGTGTGTAGTTGCCGCTATCCAAAACACCTAATGTGATTTATATCTCCTCTCTCTCTCTTCCTCTTCTATTCACAAGAGCCCCCCCCCCCCCCCTAAAGAATTGGCAGCCTCAGCTGTGCATGTTTCATTATGAGACTGTGTACTGGGGCATGTGTCATTTCCCTCCACTTAGGTCTCAAATTACACTCAGGATCCTGCTATATGCCATGCAGTGTGTGACACCACATCTCTTCCCCCTGCCTTCTGGAGCTAAGAAATGCTGGGTAAATTCTATACTTTGGAAGGCTGTAAAGGACACAGGGCTTCAGATAAACAGGTAAAATGAATGTGAGAGGATTTGTTTCACCATGTGTATCATATGAGGCAAGTTGCTTCAATTGGTATTTTTAAGGGTTTACAGCCACTTTAAGTACTCCACTGAACAGTGAAACAGTGGGGATGTGCCACTGAAAACATCAAATTTGTAGTTAAATACAGTATAATCCCTGCATTTTTCCTGCATCCTGCACCCGCATCCCCCTCAGCCACCTTATGTAGGACATGAATCATCTGCCAGGGGACAATGAGAAAAAAAATACAAAAGATAAAAAAGCTCTTATATGATGCCCCGTCTCCCAACCTGCTTTAGATGAGTGGCAGTAAAGGAAAAATGGGCATGTTTTCGATAAAATTAGAAATTTAGAAAGGATAGCTGCATGGTACTGTTATGTATGAAAACAGAATGAACAATTATAGGATTCTGTATGAACATTTATTTATACCTTTGTCTGAGAAAGGTAATCCATAAAGATCGGCACAACCAATTGTTGCTCTTAAAAAATCTTCATATTTATTCTGAAACCACAGTGTACAAATGCAGATAAGATCAGTTGACACATTTCAGCCTACAAGGCCTTAGTCAAAACTAATTATGACTAAGGCCTTGTAGGCTGAAACATGTCAACTGATCTTATCTGCATTTTTTTATATGCAACAATTGGTTGTGCGGATCATCTTTATGGATTACCTTTATCAGACAAACGACTGTGGATCAAGCACCAATTGGCTCTGTTAATAGGTTTTATGGGTAGAAGCACAGAATCCTTTTGCTTGCAATATTTATACTTTTGTACATTTATTTTCATGATATACAGTATCTCACAAAAGTGAGTATACCCCTCACATTTTTGTAAATATTTTATTATATATTTTCATGTGACAACACTAAAGAAATGACACTTTGCTACAATGTAAAGTAGTGAGTGTACAGCTTGTATAACAGTGTAAATTAGCTGTCCCCTAAAAATAACTCAACACACAGCCATTAATGTCTAAACTGCTGGCAACAAAAGTACACCCCGAAGTGAAAATGTCCAAATTGGGCCCAATTAACCACCCCCCGTGTCATATGACTTGTTAGTGTTACAAGGTCTCAGGTGTGAATGGGGAGCAGGGGTTGAAGGGGTGGTGGGTCAGCCTGTCAGTGCTCAGACCATACGCTGCACACTGCATCAAATTGGTCTGCATGGCTGTCGTCCCAGAAGATGTTGCACAAGAAAGACCGCAAACAGTTTGCTGAAGAAAAGCAGACTAAGAACATGGATTACTGGAACCATGTCCTGTGGTCTAATGAGACCAAGATAAACTTATTTGGTTCAGATGGTGTCAAGCGTGTGTGGCGGCAACCAGGTGAGGAGTACAAAGACAAGTGTGTCTTGCCTACAGTCAAGCATTGTGGTGGGAGTGTCATGGTCTGGGGCTGCATGAGTGCTGCCGGCACTGGGGAGCTAGAGTTCATTGAGGGATCCATGAATGCCAACATGTACTGTGACATACTGAAGCAAAGCATGACCCCCTCCCTTCGGAGACTGGGCCGCAAGGCAGTATTCCAACATGATAACGACTCCAAACACACCTCCAAGACGTCCACTGCCTTGCTAAAGAAGCTGAAGGTAAAGGTGATGGACTGGCCAAGCATGTCTCCAAACTTAAACCATATTGAGCATCTGTGGGGCATCCTCAAACGGAAGATGGAGGAGCGCAAGGTCTCTAACATCCACCATTTCCGTGATGTCATCATGGAGGAGTAGAAGAGGACTCCAGTGGCAACCTGTGAAGCTCTGGTGAACTCCATGCCCAAGAGGGTTAAGGCAGTGCTGGAAACACAAAATATTGACACTTTGGGCACAATTTGGAAATTTTCACTTCGGGGTGTACTCACTTTTGTTGCCAGCGGTTTAGACATCAATGGCTGTGTGTTGAGTTATTTTGAGGGGGCAGCAAATTTACACTGTTATACAAGCTGTACACTCACTACTTTACATTGTAGCAAAGTGTAATTTCTTCAATGTTGTCACATGAAAAGATATAATAAAATATTTACAAGCCATTGAGAATGGCTGAGCTAGTGACCTGTTATTAGCTATACTGAATAACAGACAAAGTTAAAATTGCAGTGTTTTAAAACCTGTATATACATTTGCAAGTCCAAACTGAGTCAAGTGCTCCAATCTGTACATATGTTTCCATCTATTCTACAAACTTCCATCATACCATTCTTGTTTTTCAAGCCATACTCTTCAATCACTAAGTTATTTTGCTGAAAACTGCGGAGCATGAATCAGTATCTGCAACCCAGCAATATATTCAGATAGAAAATGAAAACAACAGACAGAAGACATCACAGAAAATATCTGAGAGATCAATAATTAAATTCTGAGATAAAACCCAGTTCAAACTTGCATATGTTGAGCCACCTAAGAGGTTGCAAAATTCATATTGCGGTCTGCCATATTTTTTAAATTTGCATTTGAAAAAACAAGTTTTGAACATGATAGTAGGGAAATGAAATTATAGGTTAAAAAAAAGAGAACGGAAGGCATACAACTTGCTCCCTCAAGAAACAGGATTATAGTCGTTGTGTATGCTGTGGAAAAACATAACTGAAAAAATCACAGGCATCTTATATATGAAAGTACATACAGAAGTGCAATTCAAAGTGTACCTGTGTTCACATTAGAGCTGATAAATTCTGGACATGTAAAGTAGGAATATTAAGGTACCTGCATCTGTGTTCTCATGCTTTGGTAGTGATCCTATTAAAGGTTAGAGATGAAGTTGCATTTTGCCTCACCTCATCTAGCCTCAGTATTGGTTGGTCCATTATAGGATTCCAACAGAATTCCGGAGGGACAGATTTCTATGGGCCAAATCAAATGGGTCATGTTGCCTGACCAACTGGAGGGCCCAGTGTAAGGTGGGTGTTCCTTAAACATAGAAACATAGAAAAGTGACTGCAGAAAAAAAGACTGAGTGGTCCATTGAGTCAGCCTTTAACTTTTTTGGTTGTTTTTTTTTGAGTATAGATCTATGTTTGTCCCAAGCATGTGAAACACACCATTGCACATTTTCAAGCATCACCCTCCTTTACAACTCTGGAAGATGACACTGGAAGACTTTTCCTTTGCTATAGGTTGCCATCACTGGTCTTAATGAGGTAGCTAAAGAACATGGTGACCAGCACCACTGCCTGCAGGTTCTGCTCTGATCAATGTGTAAGGCCCCTTTCACACTGGGGCGGGGAGCCGCGGTGAAGGTAAAGCAGCGCTATATTTAGCGCTGCTTTACCGTCGTTTTAACCGCGGTTTTCGCCGCTCGCGGTGCGGTTTTACCCCCCGCGAGCGGCCGAAAAAGGGTTAAACACCCCCCGCAGAGCGCCGCCGTAGCGGCGCTTTGCGGCGGTATTGCCGCGGTTTCAAGCGGTGTCCCATTCTAATCAATGGGAAGGAGCGGTATAGGAGCGGTGAACACACCGCTCCTATCCCGCTCCAAAGATGCTGCTAGCAGGACTTTTTTTGTCATCCTGCTAGCGCACCGCTCCATGTGAAAGCCCGCCGGCTTTGACACTGGTGTTAAAGGGGCCGGATTTTATCATGCGGTGAACAGGCGCTATTTTTAGCGCTGCACCACATGAAAAACCCCCCGGTGTGAAAGGGGCCTAAATGGTAAACTATCTTCACTCAAGGCCACCAACTCATCATATCTTATTAGCACAGGTCATCATATAGCTACCCCATTCCAACCTGTATGATTGGGCCAGTACTAATAAGATATCATGAACTGGTGGTCCAGTACTAATTTGATATGAGCTGTGGCCCTGAGTGAAGATACTTTACCTTTTACACACTGTTCAGAGATGGGCCTACGGTCAGTAAAACATGCTGGAATTATACAGCTAACTCATTCAGAACTGTGATAATAGCATCTGGTCCTCTTGTTCCTTCGCCCAACCCTCACCTGGGGTGTTGCAAAATGGTTAAACTAGTGTGATTTAGTCACAGAGAGCAGACAGAAACAGAGCTAGGTTTTTATAAACATTGCAACCTAAATCTTCCATTTGACACCTATGGAAGCTTATAACTAGGGATGTACCGATACCATTTCTTTTACATACATGAATGAAAACTGATGGGAAAACCGCATAGATTTTACTTGCAGAGGCCTCAGTTTCACATCAGTTTTCATGTACGTTTCAGTGAGTTTTTACAGCTTGTTCACATATGTGGGGGCCGGCTGTAGTGCAATTTGAAAAAGAGTCCTTTGCAATTTCAGTCTGGTTCAGGTGCAATTTCTAATCTCATATACTACAATTCTCATTGAAATCACACCTAAACCACTGAATGAAATCGCACCAGACCGGACTTTGAAATCGTACTGCAAACCGGCCCATAGATATGTGAACCAGAGCATTTGCATGAGTACAAGTACTTGTGCAAATGCTTAGTATCGGCACTGATACCGTATCGGTCAACACTACTTATAATGTATCACAAGTTTATTGTTATTCTGCATTTCGCCCTTTTATAAAGGCTCTAAAATGATATTTCTGGTACAAAAAGGGTTTTAATGCATGACACCAAAAACAAATTAATGCAAATTTAAAAAAAAACTACATATAAACAGCAAAAAAAAACAAACAAACAAAAAGAAACAGCCACACAATAGCTAAAGAAAGGATTAGGTAATAAAACAAATTGGTATCTTAAGCAGATGCTTAGTAACTGGTATCGGTGCAACACTGCTTACAGTGGCTTGAAAAAGTATTCATACCCTTTGAAATTTTCCACATTTTGTCATGTTACAACCAAAAGTGTAAATGTATTTTATTGGGATTTTTTGTGATAGCCCAACACAAAGTGGCACATAATTGTGAAGTGGAAAAAAATTATAAATGGTTTTCAACATTTAAAAAAAATAAAAATATCTGAAAAGTGTGACGTGCATTTGTATTCAGCCCCCTTTACTCTGATACCCTTAACTAAAATCAAGTGGAACCAATTGGCTTCAGAAATTCACCTTCCTCCATCTTTTTGTGCTCACCCTGGAGCCATTCCTTCATAGTATAAGAACCAACCCCAATATTCAAGGGATCCAGGCGACTAATAGAGACTTCAAACTCGCCGTCTTTAAGATGACACCCTACTATTATTCTCTAAACCACCAACTACAATACCAGTCCTCCTCGCTGAATTCAAACACTTTAGTTTACTTTACAACCTCAAAATGTATTTTTCCAAATATTTTACTCTTAATATATCCTTACCACAGAATCAAGTAGACCACTGCAAAGAAAACTTTCCCTTCCAATGGAAACAGGACGATTACCTATTTAGGCATACAGCTCCCCTCCAAACTGTCCTGCTTATATACAAAAAATCACTTACCACTCTTAAATAAACTAACATCTGACCTCAAAAAATGGAAAAAAACACTCTTTTTCCTGGTTTGGTAGAGCAGCGATACTGAAAATGAACGCTCTTCCACGACTACTCTACATTATGCAAACTAAACCCATACGTCTTCCATCAGCCTTCTTTAAAACATACAAAATCTCGTGCTCCAAATTTCTTTGGAGTGAACGTAGACCAAGGATTAGCTCAACTTGCTACCAAAACATCTAGGTGGGATAGGTCTGCCAGACATCCTCAATTATTTTTAAAGCGATTCACCTGTCTAGAATAATCGATTGGAATGTCCATAATTCTTATAAAGACTGGATATCTCTTAAAGCTTCATATACAACCCTCCCCCTCAAGTCCTTACTGTGGATACTGGAACGCCATACCCCGTCTGAACTATGCACACACCCACTAATTGGTACCACCATACAATGCTTTCGCATGGTTTGCACCCACACCTCTCTATCATCCAATCCTGGTCCGCTAACTCCAATTAGAATGAACCCCCGACTTCCCCCTGGGTATGAATCACCAATACATAAAAGACTATTAGTCGGAAGACCAAATCCTAGCCCATCATTTTTACGAACAAGGGAAATATCTATCGAACTCCCGCCTGTCTTTAATGATTTTTTTTTTTTTTAGAGAAGTGATTGGATGGTTTTAAATGCTAAGTTCATATTTGGCACAATATTTCCAATAAAGTGACTACTCAGCCTAAGGGTACCAGTCCAGTAGACAGTAGTTTGGTTTGCGCCAGAACTTTCCAACATCACAAAGTTTGGACCCGAACCACCAACCCTATTAAAGTCTATGGGGCCCAAACTTGAAATATCAAAAGTGGCCTGCCCTGAGGGACATGTATCAATGCAATTTAAAAAAAAAAAAAAGATTTTTACAGGAGCAGTGATTTTAATGATGCTTAAAGTGAAACAATAAAAATGAAAAATTCCTTTAAATATAGTGCCTTGGGGGGTCCCCTTAGTCTACCTGAAAAGTGGCACATCTGTACCGTGTACAGAAATTGCTGCAGCAAAATTTACATTTATAAAGAAAACAAAATGACATTTAAATTGCCGGTAATACTTAAAATCCATACCAGACCCAAGGGTCTGGTATGGATTTTAAGTGGAACCACACGCCAAAATTTATAAAAAATGACGCGCCCCCCCCCCCAAAATCTATACCAGATATTTATCTGAGCATGCAGCCCGGCAGGTCAAGAAAGGGCTCTGCCCCCCCCCCACCCCAAAGCACCATGTTGATGGGGACAAGGGCCTCTTTCCAACAACCCTGGGCAGTGGTTGTGGGGGTCTGTGGGCAGGGGGCTTATCAGAATTTGGAAGCCCCTTTAACAAGGGGGCCCCCAGATCCTCAGATTCTATGTGAATAAGTATGGGGTACCAGGTGGTCCAACCCCTTACCTATTTAAGAACTGTCAAATGGCAGAGCAGGCATTCGGCGGTTAGCCTTCGCTGCGAGCGGATCGTTTTTTTTTTTTTTTTCGGGTCCAGTGGTGCGGGTTTGATTGACGATGGATCTACTGTACAGTTGATGTACTGTTTATTGAACTCGGGTCATGTCATGTACTGACATGTGTCTGCTCGATCTCATGTCATTCCACTTTGAAAACCCAATAAATATATTGAAATGAAAAATATTTATTACTGTATATGCACATATATGTAGGTCATTTTCTCTCTTTATGAAGCCTGGTTTAAGCATTCCCATCTTAGTTTACATTCTCGTCCTGTTGTCCAAGATGCTGCATCTCTTGGATGCTCTCAGGTTACTATAGGGCAAGAGAGAGCATATGTATGGCTTTTGGAACGCAAAGACACTTGCTCCTCTAAAACTGGTAACGAGGTTCCAACAGCTACAATGTCCCAAAAACTAGCCAGAATATTTCCAACAGGCTTTAGGGGGGCAGAAAGGTGAACTTTAAGTCTCTATATCAGTATACTACATGATTACTAAAAATATATGCACTAAAACCTAGCAGTCTTGATCTACCAGTGCCAAGACCTTCTGCTCCATCCTGAATTGCATCAGCGAGTCACTAATCCATATGCATTCAATAACAACAAGATCATCTCAGTTGTAATGTTGTAAATTCAAATTTGCATGTTTTCTGCTTATAAATGGTGTGAGCTGCCTAATATATGTATTGTAACAATAACAAGCGCATATGGTTTCAAAGAAAGTTGAGAAAGAATTGCTGCTTTCATACACACTTTAATTGCATTCTATGTGTTTTCTTTCATAAAAGTGAATAAAAATACTAATTGGCCTCACTGTACATAATAAGGGAAAAAACAAAAATGATCTTCAAAGTTTTCAACTATTTAATCTGCTGTATCAAAGACAAGTAAACTTTATTGGTGTCACCAAATTAATGAAGAATAAAGCGTCTAACGATCCTTAGTCATGAAAAGCTCTAATTGTCAGTGGTATTACCAATTGTCAAATAATTTAAATCATGTTTACCAAAAATGTTTGTGCCTGAAATCAATGATAATGTTACAGTTAAGTAGCCCCCAGTGGCATTGAGAGTGTGGTGGCAGCAGGAGCGGCTGTGACCAGTCACCTGCTCCAAGGAGGCTTCGTCTGGATTTTGCCATCATTCCCTGCATCTACTGTACATCCCCACAGTAAAAGAGAAATTAAAGGATACGTGTCCTGTGCAACTTTTATGGGGCCACCTACAAAGTGTCTCCTGCATTGAGAGAAACCCCCACAGAAGTCAATGGATATTGACTGGGAAGGCGCATCAGGAGGCTCTGTAGACTTGTGAGCTAAAGCCATTCTTCACTTGACACACTCTATAGAACTATAGGGCACTACACAGTTTTAACACTTATGCCTTTCAGCACTGTGGTCCATGGTTTGAATCCCAGTCAGGACAAAATCTGCATAGAGTTGGTATGTTTTCTCTGTGGTCACATGGGTTTACTCAAGGTACTCCCATTTATTAGAGCGAGAATGAATCACTGCTCCAGGTGAGTCTCCCCTGTTCCCACTGCCACTGCATACTGATGGGTGCTGGCCCTGTACGTCACAGGAATTCTGGTATTAAGAAAGTCTGGCTGGCCGCACTTCCATAAAATCACCTTTATTGATGTAGAAAATTCACAACGACAATCCACAATGCACAAATGAGGGATATAGAATATAGCTAACATGTTTCACGTCATTCAAGGTGCTTAATTAAAGCTCTATGATTATGGAATGAAATGTGTTAGCTGTCTGCTATATTCCTCATTTGTGCATTGTGGGTTGTCGTTGTGAATCTTCTACTTCAATAAGGGTGATTTTATGAATGTGCAGCCACCTAGACTTTCTTCACACTACTACTTCCATTTATTGCTACAGTACATTCCAAGACATGTTGGTAGGTTACCGACTCCGGTCTAAATCGGACAATTGTACAAGTTGGCTATGTTACTTCAGCCTGCATGTCTGTCCCAAGCTGAGCAATTAGGAAGGGTTGAGGAAAGATCTGGTGACCTACCTCAAAAAAATTCTATTGAAAAGACTTTCAAATGTATCAGATGTGGTGCCCAAAGAGCTGGCCTATAGAGTCGGACGAGAGTCAGATACAACTGAATCGATACTGTACGTACATACATACAAAACTAGTTCAATACTTTATTATTACGCAGTAGTAACATCGGTGCCAATATGAAGGCAGTGAGTATCAAGGAGGGGTCCAGTGCAAGATGTACACTTTCTGCAAATAGATATATAGCTCATATCTATGGTGGTAGAGTGATATATGTCAGCTGACAACTCTCGGGGGCAACACTGAATGGCCCGTCTACAAACATGTCTGCTAGGTTGGCAGAGCCAAGTTTGGAAGCCTTTTTCTCTGCAGCACTTTCAACATTTACCTATAATTGATCCATAAACAGCCTTATTGACAATGGGTAAGGCAATATTTATGTGTTGAGTTATGCATTAATAACTAGCTCAGAAGATATGGAAGAAGGTTGACCACACTCCAGACTGCAGAAACAAAAATCCATAAAGAAGCACATCACAATACAAAAGACATCAGAATGGTTAACCCATTTTAAATCAAATTCACTTAATCATAACTAACTCCTCATATACAGAACTGTATATGGATCTCTCAGGAAAAATTCTTATTGACTGCTAAGTACTGACTCACAGAGGAAGTATTATGCCTTGTACACACGGTTGGACATTCCAACCACAAAATCCGTCTGATTTTTTTCAACGGATTTTGTCCGAAACTTGTGTTGCATACACACGGTCACACAAAGTTGTCGGAAAATCCGATCTTTCTGAACGAGGTGACGTACAACACTTACGTCAAGACTACGTAGAGGCCAGTAGCCAATAGCTTTTGTCCCCCCAAAAAGCCTGCTAGAGCCCACACACGATCAGATTTTCCGACAACATCATGTGCACAAGGCATTAGACATAAAGGTCTAAAGGAATCCTAATAAATTAGAGAAATATTGTGGCTGTAATCGCTATGCTTTGAACATGATATTTGCCTGGCTATCATGCTCGTGGGGGATCTGGATTGGACAGCCATGGGCGCCAAGCTGTCCCAGGTCCCACACCTGCTTCTTCTTGTAAAGGGCACTGCCATACCCGATGTTTGATAGAACCACTCCGCCATCTTGTACACATTTCTCCCAGCCATAGGCCAGCTCATTGCATCCACGGGCAGAAGCCACATGTTGCAATAAAAGAATGTCCACTCTTAGACACGTTCTCAGTACTTTACTGCAATTGATACTTCTTCCAATAAACATCACACTCCACATACTGGCAGAATCTTTAGTACAGAATACAACTGGCAAAAGCATACATCCTGGCAGCAGTCTTGATTAGTGCCAAGCCCAAGTACATATTTGCAGCCATCTTCCCTTACTTTTCTTGGAAGCACCTCCAAGTTGAAACAGCATCCCCATTAGAATGCTCAGTCCCAGGCCCCAAGGCCTTACTACACAAAGCCACAGACCTGCAGCTGAGGATCAGAGGTGGCAAGGTGGCTTCATTGGCATCCTGCTTGTCAATGGATTAAAAAAGAGGTAAAATAATACCGCGCTAATAAAAAATAATAATAAAAAGGTGAAAGCAGCAGCAAATAACCATCAAATATCGCTAAGGAAATCAATTATAAAAATAAAAAATGCTGCGCTAAAGGATCCCTATATTATGAACCCTCCAAATGGAATGTGATGACACAGCACTATATCAAAGCGCTGAAAACAGGTCTGCACTTGTGCTTAAATTTAGTGAAAAAGCGAATATATCACAAACAGTGCTATGATTATATTGTCAATGGATTGACGTCAGTTCCCATATTTCTTTTACAACTTGTTCACTTTAGTACACACAGCAAAATACTGTATTTACTATGATTTGTTTTAAAATCAGTGGTCACTGTGTTTGTGGGGGGGGGGGGGGGGGGTTGTGATCTATGTATTATGTGGACGGTAAATACTAGTGGGAAGGGTTATGATCTATGTATTATGTGGTTGGTTAATACTTGTGGGTGAAGTTATGGACTATGTAGTATATGGTTGGCAGATGCTTGTGGCAGAGGTTATGGGCTGTTGTACGTGGATGTCTGTAGGATGGGTTATGGGTTATAAATTATGTGGTCCATGTGTCCTTGTGGGAGGGGTTATGGGTTATATGGCTGATGAATACTCGTGGGAGGTGTTATATGTTATGTGTTATCTGGCTGACGGATGCTTGCAAGAGGTGTTATGTGCTATGTGGTTGGTAGATGCTTTTGAGAAGGGTTATGTGGTTAGTAGATGCTGGTGGGAAGGATTATGGGTTATATATTTGTTATGTGTCAGTGGATTCTCTTGGTAGGGTTACATAGTTAGTTAGGTTGAAAAAAGACACAAGTCCATCCAGTTCAACCACAAATAAAAAAAAAATATATATATATATATATATTGTATATCATACAATCCCATATACCCCATTCTATACCCACAGTTGATCCAGAGGAAGGCGAAAAAAAACCCCAGCAGAGCATTCTCCAATTTGCTAAAGCAGGGGAAAAATTCCTTCCTGATCCCCCGAGAGGCAATCGGATTTTCCCCAATTCAACTTTAACTATAAATGTTAGTACCCAGTTATATTATGTACATTTAGGAAAGTATCCAGGCCTTTCTTAAAGCAATCTACTGAGCTGGCCAGAACCACCTCTGCAGGGAGTCTATTCCACATTTTCACAGCTCTTACTGTGAAGAAACCTTTCCGTATTTGGAGATGAAATCTCTTTTCCTCTAGACGTAAAGAGTGCCCCCTTGTCCTCTTTGTTGACTGTAAAGTGAATAACTCAACACCAAGTTCACTATATGGACCCCTTATATATTTATACATGTTGATCATATCCCCCCTTATTCTCCTCTTATCAAGGGTGAATAAATTCAGTTCCTCTAATCTTTCCTCATAGCTGAGCTCCTCCATGCCTCTTATCAGTTTGGTTGCCCTTCTCTGCACTTTCTCCAGTTCCCCAATATCCTTTTTGAGAACTGGTGCCCAAAACTGAACTGCATATTCCAGATGAGGTGTTACTAATGATTTGAACAGGGGCAAAATGATATCTCTCTCTCTGGAGTTCATACCTCTCTTAATACAAGAAAGGACTTGGCTCGCTTTGGAAACCTCAGCTTGGCATTGCATGCTATTATTGAGCTTATGATCTACCAAAACCCCCAGATCCTTCTCCACTACGGATCCCCCCAGTTGTACTCCCCCTAGTATGTATGATGCATGCACATTCTTAGCCCCCAAGTGCATGACTTTACATTTATAAGGGTATATAAGCTATGTGTTATGTGGCCAGTGAATGCATATTGAAGAGTTTATGGTTGATTGTTGAATGCTTGTGGGGGGTTATGGGCTATGAATTATGTGGTCAGTGGATGCCTGTGACCGGGGCTATTAGCCATGTGTTATATGGATGGGTTATGCTTCGGGGAGGTGATATGGGCTGTGAAGTAATTGATTGGTGGAAGCTTATGGGAGGGTTTATGGGCTATGTGTTAAATCCAGATGTTGCAAGATATTTCTAGCTTTTATTTTTTTATTTTTTAATGATTCGCTTAACCTTCTTGTCTCTCAACCCCCCCCCCCCCCATTTATTTCTTCATGCTATTTCTTCAGCGTCACATTTTTATTAGAATATTTGTGATTCTATTGGGAGGATATAAACTTTCCAGCACTTTACTTTATATGGAAAATTTTAGCATTTCAAGTAGTCTGTCTGCACTAAAAGCCTCTTAGGTTTTATGTGCCTACAAGCCTCCCCAGATGGTATTTTTGGTAACTCTAAGATTAATGTAATTTCTACCTGTTGGTTTATAAAATGAAATAGAAATAAAGTAGTGGTCTTGTCCTAGCACCACAAATTGTTTTGGTAATGGCAAGGCCTTATCACTAATATCAAGATGCAATGCAAATGTACTATTTTACGCAAATAGGAAACTTATGTTAGGTAGTTTCGCTGTAGGCCTTTAGCAATTAAAGTACATGTAAACCCTAACTGAAGGACATTCACTTTGCTAAACAATTGCCTTTTTTATATTTTATATTTTAAAATGCTTGTTTTCACCTTTTTTTAAACCTTTGTTGCTTATCAGCATTTCTATTCTTTTGCAGCCCATTTGCAGACACTTTCTGCCAACTAGGACTCCAGCAGTCATTGTATATAATTTCTCAGGGCAGATCTTCTGATGGTGACAACATTGGAACATTGGAATGTGCCCATGCAATGTGTATTGACACAGCCACTTACTGTCCCGACTGGGAGAGCATTAGACAGGGTGACAACATAGGAGAGACTGCAAAAAATATTTATGAAATAATCACCAGGTATTTATTTAACCACCTTTGGACTGCCGTATAGGGCAATGATGGCAGCAGAGTCGTTCTATTGTTCTGTGACGACGTCATATGACATTGTCCCACACTCGGCGTGCAGCACAGCAGTGAGCTGCGCACTGTGTCCCCAGGACACGGCGCATACCCGATCTTGGTAAAGAGTCGATGACGTTGCTCTTTACCCATGTGATCAGCTGTGTCCAATCACAGCTGATCATATGTAAACAAGGAAATGCCGTTATTGGCTTTCCTCTCCTCATACTTACATTGTGTACGGTGAGGAGAGCCGATCAGCGGCATTTCCTCACAGGGGAGACCTGCACAGATAATCAGGGCACTGATCATCAGTGCAGCCCCAACAGTGCCCATCAGTGATGCCAGTCAGTGCCCATCAGTGATGCCAATCAGCGCCCATTAGTGATTCCATTCAGTGCTGCCTTTCAGTGCCCATCAGTGCCTGCTCATCAGTGCTGCCCATCAGTGCCTCCAATTAGTGCCCATTAGTGCCGCTTATCTGTGTTGCCTATTATTGCCCATAAGTGCTGCCCATCAGTGCCACCTACCACTAGTGTCACCTACTACTAGTGCCACCTACCAGTGCCCATCAGTGCCGCCTATCAGTGCCCATCATTGCTGAGTATTAGTGCCTCCTCATCAGTGCCACCTTAGCAGTGCCCTTCATTGCCGTCTTATCGGTGCCCATCAGTGCAGCCTATCAGTGCTCATCAGTGCAGCCTCATTAGCGCACATCAGTGAAGGAGAAAAATTACTTATTTACAAAATTTGTCTTAGAAACTAAGAAAAAATCGTTTTTTTCCAAAATTGTCATTTTTTTTAGCAAAAACAAAAAAAAAAGTGGTGATTGAATACTACCAAAAGAAAGCTCTATCTGTCTAAAAAAAAATGATACAAATTTTGTATTGTGTTGGATGACCGCGCAATTGTCACTGAAAGCTGAAAAATAGCCTGGGCAGTATGGGAGTAAAAGTGCCCAATATTGAAGGGGTTAATGGAAGTTTCATAGTTTCATAGTTAGTAAGGTTGAATAAAGACACCAGTCCATCCAGTTCAACCTGAGCGAGTGTCTACAACTGTCCCTATCCCTGTACATTGCACACCCACATCGGTCCCTACCCTCAAGGAGCCCACAATCCAAGGTCCCCATTCATATACTAGGGCCAGTTTTTTTTTGGACAGAAGCCAATTAACCTACCTGCATGTCTTTGGATTGTGGGAGGAAACCGGAGCACCCGGAGCAAACCCACGCAGGCACAGGGAGAACATGCAAACTCCAGGCAGGTAGTGTCGTGGTTGGGATTCGAACCAGCGACCCTTCTTACTGCTAGGTGAGAGTGCTACCCACTACACCACTGTGCCGCCAACCGAAGTTGCAAATTTTAAAATGATATCAAATAACTTTTGAAAATGACATTAACATGTTATGGTTTAGATTTTAGTGACTAGGTTCTCATGTGCTTAAAGTTTTTTAGATAAATGTTCTGTCTTTTTTTGCTTTAATCTGCACAAGTAATAGTTCTTGTTTTCAATACGATTCCCTTGTGCTGGTGGACGCTCTGTTGGGTAACAAGTTCAGTTCTCTGCCCCCCCTCCAATAACTCCCCAGCTGTTATCTTCTGGTGTTGCTGAGGTTAATACATGCGGCTGGAGCAGTCACAGGCACTTGTCAAAAGTGTGACTGCTTCATTCATAGAAGCCGTACTATTTCATCACTGAAAATCGCTCTGTAAAGGAAGGAGGCATCCTCTCATCCTCCATTCATAGAGTGCTTTTCATTGCAGGAAGTGATAGTACAGCTTCCATTAATGGAGGAGGGGAGCATAAATGGAGGGCATAGTTGGTACTTTTAAGGCCTCATGCACACTGGACGTTTTTTGACGTTTTTACAGCAACTGTTTTTGGCTGTGAACGTTTTTTTTTTCTACAATCATTAAACTCTCCATCATGGTATCCTATGTGTCCATGCACACATAGGCTGTTATCAGCAGCTTTGGGCAGTGGCGTTTTTGAGCAGTAAAAAAAAAAAAGAAAAACGAATGGGTTCTGAGAGACGTTTTTCAGCTGTAAAAAAGCTCTAACGCTGATAAACGTTGATAAATGCTCAAAAACTTCGCTCACCAGCGTTTTTTTTTTTTTTTACGTTTTTGATCCAGTAAAAAAAAAAAATAAAGAAAATGTATTTTTCTTCAGAAAAAACCCGCTTAATCACTTAAGCCCCGGACCATTTGGCTGCCCAAAGACCAGAGCACATTTTAAAATTCGGCACTGCGTCGCTTTAACTGACAATTGCGCAGTCGTGCGGCATGGCTCTCAAACAAAAATGACGTCCTTTTTTTCACACAAATAGAGCTTTCTTTTGGTGGTATTTGATCACCTCTGTGGTTTTTATTTTTTTGCGCTATAAACAAAAATAGAGCCCCAATTTTGAAAAAAACACATTATTTTTAACTTTTTGCTATAATAAATATCCCCCAAAAATATATAAAAAAAACAATTTTTTTTCTCAATTTAGGCCGATACGTATTCTTCTACATATTTTTGGTAAAAAAAATTGCAATAAGCGTTTATTGATTGGTTAGCGCTAAAAGTTATAGCGTCTACAAAGCAGGGGTTTGTTTTATGGCATTTTTATTAATAATTATTTTTTTACTAGTAATGGTGGCGATTTGATTTTATCATGACTGCGACATTATGGCGGACACATCGGACAATTTTGACACATTTTTGGGACCATTGTCATTTTTACAGCGATCAGTGCTAGAAAATTGCACTGATTACTGTAAAAATTACACTGGCAGTGAAGGGGTTAACCATTAGCTGGCTAAAAAGGGGTTAAGTGTGTCCTAGGGAGTGATTTTAACTGTGGGGGGGGGGGGGCTACGTGTGACACATGACTGATCATAGCTCCTGATCACAGGGAGCTGTGATCAGTGTCAGTGTCACTAGGCAGAAAGGGGAGATGCTTGTTTACATTAGCATCTCCCCATTCTTCCTCTCCGTGAGACGATCACGGGTATCCCCGCGGACTTCGAGTCCGGGGGACCCGCGATCCTCACGTAGCTCGCGGCAGGGTCGCGCGTGCACCGCGAGTTGTGCGCACGTGACCACACGGCAGCAAATTCAAAGGGACGTACAGGTACACCCATTTGCCCAGCTGTACCATTCTGCCCACATAAATGTACATGCGGGGGTCGGCAAGTGGTTAAACACTAATGTGGAAAAACGCTAATAAATGCTAAAAAACGCTATTGCAAAAATGATGAAAAAAGTTGAAAAACTCACTGCAAAGCTACTGACGTTTTTTAACGTTATTTTAATGTCCAGTGTGGATGAGGCCTTAGGAGTGCCTCTAACAGGTGCAGCTGCTCAAATTAATCCCCATAGCACCAGACGATCACAGCTCTGGGGGTACTGAGGGCAGAGGACTGAAGATCTTACCAAACAGTGCATTCGCCAGCACAAGGGACACTTCTCATTCAATGTAAACACTGTCCCTTGTTCTGATTAAAAAATAAATAAATAAAAAATGATTAAACTTAGAGGTGTATCTCTCTCTCAAAAAAAAAAATTAAAAGTCAGCAGCTACAAATACTGCAGCTGCTGACTTTTAATAATCGGACACTTACCTGTCCAGGGTCCAGCGATGCGGGGGGTCGAAGCTCCGCTCTCCCCCCAATCCGCTCGGCGGTGCCGGCATTGCAACTGTGGGCACCCACTGCGCATACGCGAGCGGCGCCGCGCGCCGTGATTGGCTGCACAGTCATCTGGGACACGTGAAAGGTCCCAGATGACTGAGGAGCCCTTCCTGCGTCGAGGGGAAGTGATGTCACCAGCCGAGTCAACGCAGGAGGCAGACTACGAGGGACCCCCCTAGCAACAGGCATTTAGAGGTAGGTAAAAAAAAAAAAAAAAATCAAATTCTTTTTTTTTTTTCTTTTAGGAATTTTAAGCCTTTTTTTTTACTTTAAGCTTTAATTAGCTTAAGACTAAGCTTACATTTAGATTTAAATCCAGCTTGCTAAATGTGCTGTTCTTGTGTTCATGTTAAACATGTGGGTCTGTAATAATTATCACTAGTTAAAGCGGAGTTCCAGTCATAATTTTTTTTTTACATTATTCAGCTGCATTAAATATAAATAACAACCTTTGGAAAAACATTTATTTTTTACTCACCTTTTCAGGTCTGTTGCTGGGGGGTCCCTTAATCTGCCTCTTCTTCACCAAGGTGCCTGACGTCATTTCGTTGCCATCACAACTGGGGGCGGGCACTTCTGACGATGCCACCCGTTGTGATGGCAACGTCAGAAGTTTACGGTGCCGCGCCGTACATACGGCGCATGCGCGAGAACGGGCGGTGCATGCTGGTCGCTCAGAGCCCGCAAGATAGTGCATGTGGGCTTCACATGCCCACAAGCACTATGGAAACTGACACAAAACAGGAATACAAGATATATTCCTCTCTAAAATCGGCAATCGAGCGCCGATTAATAACACAAACGTGAGTTCTTTAAATAAGCATTATAAACAAAATATATGGATATTAAAAAAAAAAAAAACTAACTAACAGTGGGAACTCCGCTTTAAGTTAATGAATAATAATTCTCTAATTCTTAAAATCTTCACCAATTAGAAAAGAGACGTTACACCGGAAATCAGGTTTATTTTAAATCCACATTATATATGCACACAAAGCCGCCTTTTCTCTTTTGAAGTGACTGCACAATTTCAAAGTAACATTTCCCAAACTTGCTGAATCCCGGCAATGTTCCTTGACTCAATCACTTCCTTTTTATCTTTGGTGCAAAGTTGTCTTTATTTCATTCCCCTTTCTTCTTTCAAAGACCATCGTCTATCATCTCATAATCACTGAATACTAAATGGCTCACATGCTACAATCGGATAGGCTTGCTGAGATTTATGTTGTGCTTTTTGTGTTTATTTATTAATCGGTTGGACAGACCAGCACATGAATGAATATTTTATGCACCATATAAAAATTGTGTAGGTTTAAAGAAAAACTCTACACTGGTAGAATTACAAATCACAATAATGTTTTCCTATAAACTACACTTTGACTGTAAAAAAAAACAAAAAAAAGTAAAAAAAATAAATAAATAAAAAGTGTTGAGTTAGAAAGATGTTGGGTCCGCTGAGTTTCCTATGTTTCCTATATTTGCTGACGTTTTTGCCTCCAAAAATCTTAAAAAAAAAAACGCATAGATAAATATAAAGTGCACAAGTGCCAAAAAAACTCTGTGAGGTCATATGGACCCTTTAGAGTTACAAGGTGCCATGCACAATAACACAACAAAAAAATAAAAAAAAATATCAATAATAATAATATTAGATGAAAAAAGTGCTAAATGCATACATATGTGATAGCAAACATATATAAAAGATTTATAAAAAAAAATGCCTGTGGCCAATTATTACAAATCACAATAATGTTTTCCTATAAACTACACTTTGACTGTAAAAAAAAAAAAAAAAAAAAAAAGTAAAAAAATAAATAAAATAAAAAGTGTTGAGTTAGAAAGATGTTGGGTCCGCTGAGTTTCCTATGTTTCCTATATTTGCTGATGTTTTTGCCTCCAAAAATCTTTTAAAAAAAAAATAAAAAAGTAACCTACAGGCCTACAAACTTTAAAACCATTATGTGTCTTTTTGAATTTAGCTTGAAACAATGACTCTAATGACATCATGCTACTTTTTAACGTTCAGAAATATTTATCTTTTATTTATTTGCTTGTTTATTACATTTTTTTTATTTAATGTATTTTCTGCATTAGGTCAGTTTTCACCGGTGCACTGCAGTAATGAGCACTTTACGCTACATTATTTGCAAAGCACGGAAAAGCATAAAACACAGTGGGGGAGATTTACTAAAACTGGTGCACACAGGATCTGGTACAGCTGTGCATAGTAACCAATCAGCTTCTTTTTTTTTTTATTATCAAAGCGTAATTAAACGAGCTGAAGTTAGAAGCTGATTGGTTACTATGCACAGCTCCACCAGATTCTGTGTGCACCAGTTTTAGTAAATCTCCCCCACTGCATCCAAGGCTCCATCCACCAGGATGTTTGGCTACGCTACCGATTCCTATGGCTGCTATATACCGCTATGTGTGGATAGCAGCAGCCACCAAGCCTTTACAGTGCAATGACAGGCTGTCAGAGGCCACAGCTATTCATGACTGTTTGCAAAGCCAGCAATTACCTGCGGTGATCATGGCTGGAATACAAAAAAAATAAAGGCTTGTTTGTGCGTATTGTAAAGCTTTGGCAGCCCGATCAAAATGACTTGACTGCTTAACCACTTCAGCCCTGGAAGATTTGTCTGCTGAATGACCAGGCCATTTTTTTGCGATTCAGCACTGCGTTGCTTTAACTGACAATTGCACAGTCGTGCAACATTGTACCCAAACTAAATTGACGTCTTTTTTCCCCACTAATAGAGATTTCTTTTGGTGTTATTTGATCACCTCTGCGGTTTTTATTTTTGGTGCTATAAACAAAAAAACAGCGTCAATTTTGAAAAAAAAAAGCAATATTTTTAACTTTTTGCTATAATAAATATCCCCCAAAAATATATTAAAAAAAATGTTTTCCTCAGTCTAGGCCAAAAGGTATTCTACATATTCTTGGTGAAAAAAAAAAAAATCGCAATAAGCGTACATTGATTGGTTTGTGCAAAGGTTATAGCGTATACAAAAAAGTTTTATGGCATTTTTTATTATAATTTTTTTTAGTAATGGAGGCGATCTGAGATTTTTATCGTGACTGCGACATTATGGCGGACACATTGGACACTTTTGACACTATTTTGGGACCATTGTCATTTATACAGCGATCTGTGCTATAAAAATGCACTGATTACTGTGTAAATGACACTGGCAGGGAAGGGGTTAACCACTAGGGGGTGATGAAGGGGTTAAGTGTGTCTAGGGAGTGATTCTAACTGTGGGGGGGGGTGGGCTACCTAGGATATGACAGCGATCACTGCTCCCGATCGCAGGGAGCAGTAGATCTACTGCTCCCTGTAATCGTGAGCGATCTGACAGAGATCAAAAAGATCTACTGCTCCCTGTGATTGGGAGCAGTGATCGCTGTCATATCCTAGGTAGCCCATCCCCCCACAGTTAGAATCACTCCCTAGGAGGCAGCGATCACTGCTCCTGATCACAGGGAGAAGTAGATCTCTTTCATTACACAAGGCAGAACGGGGGAAATGCCTTGTTTACAAAGGCATCTCATCTCCCCGTTCTACCTCTCCACACCGCAATCGCGGGCCGCCAGAGAACATTAAGTTCCAGGGACCCGTGGCACGTTCCCGAAAGGCAGCAAATTTAAAGGGAGGTACCTGTACGCCCATTTGCCTGCCTATGCCATTCTGCCGACGTACATCTGCGTGCGGTGGTCGGCAAGCGGTTAATGCACATGGCCATGCAATACTCCCTCCACCCTTGGTGCACTATAAACATATAGTCCATCTCCACTTTCCAAAAACAAAACAAAAAACAATATATATATATATATATATATATATATATATATATATATATATATATATTGTACAGGACGCCGTGGCTGGGTCCTGGAAGGACGCTATGTTTCCCCTCTGTTTGGACTGTGGTCCCTTTAAGGGAACAAAAAAGGGTTAACTCACCTGTCAGAGGAGGTGGGTTTAAAAACAAGACAGGAAGTTGCAGATGGGTGTGGAGGAGTGTAGAGGAGATGGTGGTTTGTGTTTGGTTTGATTTGCAGCAACCAAAGTCAACAGCAGCATTCGGCCTGGAAGCCTCCTAGCAGTTGAAGTCACCTGCGACAGCACCCCAGGACTGTGTTTGATTGCGATAGCAATTCGGGACTTTGATAGTCGGTGAGACTGAAACCTTTTTCTTTTGTTTTGCTGCTGTGAAGCTGTTTAAGTTTAATAAAACCTCCTTTTGAACTAAAAGCCTGTGTCCTGCGGTCTAGCTGGTCCCCCGAACTTTACAAGTGGTGCTCGGATGCGGGCAGGACAGAGTAACAGGCGTGTTTTTTTTTTTTGCTGGCTTTTGCATTTGAATTTAAAACTGACATTTAAAGGGACAGTACAGTGAATTTATGTCCTGGGTTAAAGCTGCCCAAACCCTGAAAGCTGAAGCAATGGAGGAACTAATTAAACAACTGTCCCTGGCTAATATACAAGCGCAGACCCGCCATGAGGAAGCTAATCAGCGCTTAGCAACCCAGCTGGAGGTACAGCAAGAAAATACTCGCCTGTTGGTGGCTCAGTTGGCAGCACAGCAAGCAACCCAGCAAGGGGTTATGCAGGCTCAGGTGACTGCCTTAAAAGAAGTAGTACAGCAGTTGTCTCAGGGTCGTGAGCAAGCGGCTGTTGCCCCTGGCAACCAGGTGACCGTGAGGGCAAGCCATTTTTTGCAGAAATTGTCCCTGAGTGATGATGTAGAGGCATTTCTTGCTACATTTGAGAGGACGGCAGAGAGAGAAGGGTGGCCCCAGGACCAGTGGGCCGGCCTAATTGCCCCTTTTCTCACCGGAGATCCTCAAAAAGCCTACTTCGACCTGCCACCAGAGGACGCTAAAGACTATCAAAAACTAAAGGCAGAAATACTGGCTCGTTTGGGGGTGACTACGGCCGTTCGGGCCCAACGAGTGCACCAATGGAAGTATTGTCCAGATCGTCCACCACGGTCTCAAATGCATGACCTGGTGCAACTGGTAAAAAAATGGCTGCAGCCCGAAGTGTTGTCGGGCCCCCAAATCGTGGAGCGGGTCGTGCTGGACCGATACCTACGGTCACTGCCAGACGACCTTCAACGGTGGGTCAGCCATGGAGACCCCAAAACAGTGAACCTCCTTGTCGAGATGGTAGAGCGATATACAGTGGTGGAGGATCTGCTTGGCCCTACCAAGCGCCAAGGGCCCAGTCTGCCAAGGCCTATTCGGTCGACTGCCGCCCTTCGAAAGGATGTCCCCCGGAGCCCTGGAATCAACACCCCGGAAGGTCAAGAGTCACTCCCAGTACCTCCTCAGCGATCTGTTCCTGTTCGGAGAGGAGGGGATGTACAATGTTGGCGATGTCATTCCTGGGGCCATACCCGGGCCCACTGCCCACTGCAAGAGGAGCCCATGGAATGTGGGGTTCTTCGGAGGGGGTCTTTTTATGCTCATAGAGCATGTACCACATACCTTGACCGTGGAGAAGAGAAATTTGAGTGTGTAGTCCAAGTGAACCACCTCCCTGCCTGGGCTTTGCTGGATTCCGGAAGCATGGTAACCCTGGTTCATCCTAGAGTAATTGGGAAGATCGGTCCGGTAAGCAAAACTTTCCGGTTTGTTTTGCATTCAAGGGGACACTAGAGAGTACCCTCTCATCTCGGTGTCCATCTCCACAGCATATGGCACTGGTACTCAAGAGGTGGGGGTGGTAAAGAACTTGATACATGATGTTATCATAGGACGAGACTGTCCATTTTTTGAAAAACTGTGGGGACAAGGAGAACTACCTGAACGATCCCAAGACTGGGGAGAAACTAGTTCCTCTATTCCTACGGTTGAGGGTAATAACCCTGAGATGCCAAATGTTCCTAGTGTGGATCCAGTTGATACAAATGCTAATGATTGGGTTAATGGTGATGAAAGTAGTGCTGATACTGTTAAGGGTGTCAAAATGTGTGGTTCACAGACCTACCTGAACACTGAGGAGGGGGAACCTTCCCCACTTCAGGTAATGCTGGGTGAAGAGGATGAGGAAGTGGCCTCTACCCCTGCCATGCCGGATTTGGGTGTTCCCCAGGGGACATTTGGTACTGCCCAGATGCAGGACCCCACTTTGGCCCGTGCACGGGAACAAGTTGTAGTATTAAATGGGGTACCCCAAGATCCAGGTGCGAATGAGCGGTGGCCCCACTTTGCAATATGTAATGAATTGCTTTATCGGGTTACCAAAGTGAGAGAAAATGTGGTAGAACAATTATTGGTACCCCAACAGTATAGACGCAAGGTCCTGGACCTGGCCCATGATGATGTTTTAGGGGGACACCTGGGAGTTGAAAAGACGGAGGCACGGATCACCGACCGGTTTTACTGGCCAGGTCTGAAAGCAGAGGTAAGAAGATACTGTGCCTCTTGTCCCACCTGTCAGTTGACCGCGCCGGTGACCCACTTCCGGAGCCCTTTGGTCCCTCTGCCCATAATTGAGGTCCCATTCGAGAGGATAGCCATGGATATAGTGGGTCCTTTGGTTAAGTCAGCTCGAGGTCACTCCTACATACTGGTGATCCTTGACTATGCCACCCGATATCCTGAAGCGCTACCTCTGCGGAATACCTCCTCTAAGGCTATTGCTCGGGAATTATTCCAGTTGTTTACGCGGACTGGTTTTCCCAAGGAAATACTCACGGACCAGGGCACCCCGTTTATGTCCAGGGTTATGGCTGATGTGTGCAAGCTGTTCCGGATTAAACAGCTGCGCACATCGGTCTACCATCCACAAACGGATGGGTTGGTAGAGCGCTTTAATAAGACCCTTAAGTCTATGCTCAAGCGGGTTGTACAAAGAGATGGGAAAGACTGGGACTGCCTGTTACCCGCTCTCCTGTTTGCTATCCGGGAAGTGCCCCAGGCATCCACTGGGTTTTCGCCCTTTGAGTTGGTATATGGGCGGAGACCTCGCGGACTACTGGATTTTGTTAAAGAGGAATGGGAAAGTGAACCTATTCAGCATAAGAGTGTTCTTGAATATGTTTCCCAAATGCAGGAGAGGATCCGAACTGTGATGCCTCTAGTCAAAGAACATTTGCAAAAAGCCCAGGAGGCTCAACGACGGGTCTATAATAGGGCTGCTAGAATAAGGAACTTCCAAGTGGGGGATCGAGTAGCGGTGTTGATCCCCACTGTGGAAAGTAAATTCTTGGCCAGGTGGCAAGGCCCCTTTGAAGTTGTAGAAAAAGTAGGAGAGGTAAATTATAGAGTCCACCAACCAGGTAAGAGGAAACCCTATCAGATATATCATGTAAACTTGTTAAAGCCCTGGACAGACAGGGAACCGGTGACCTCCCTGGCTGGTGTAAGACTTGAGCCTCGGGTTGGGGCGGAGAGTGTCCAAGTAGCAAATACCCTGTCTAGAGTCCAAAGTCAGCAGGCAAAGGAGTTCTTGCAGAGAAATAAAGAGAAATTTTCAGACTTGCCAGGGCTCACTAGTGTCATAGAACATGATATTGTCACGGAACCAGGAGTCAAAGTTTTTGTCCGGCCTTACCGCATTCCAGAGGCCCAAAGGAAGGCTGTTTCAGAAGAAGTGAAGAAGATGTTGGACCTGGAGATTATTGAGGAATCACAGAGTGAGTGGTCAAGCCCGATTGTGTTGGTACCAAAGCCCAACGGGACTCTGCGATTCTGCAATGATTTCCGGAAACTAAATGAAGTTTCACGGTTTGATGCCTACCCCATGCCCCGGGTAGATGAGCTTATTGAGAGATTAGGTCCAGCCAGGTATATAACTACGTTAGACCTTACCAAGGGGTATTGGCAAATCCCGTTGACTAAGGCTGCTAGAGAGAAAACTGCTTTTTCTACCCCAGAGGGAAGTTTTCAGTACAAGAGAATGCCTTTTGGATTGCAAACTGCTCCAGCCATATTTCAGAGGGCAATGGATAGGATTTTACGTCCTCACCAGGAGTATACATCAGTATACTTGGATGACATAGTCATTTTTAGCAGAGACTGGGAATCACACTTGCCCAAAGTCCAGGCAGTACTGGACTCTCTTTGGAAGGAGGGGTTTACAATAAACCCGGAAAAATGTGCTTTGGGAATGGAGGAGGTGAAATACCTGGGCTATGTTGTGGGTAGAGGGGTAGTAAAACCTCAGGTCAACAAGGTAGAGGCTGTACAGAATTGGCCCCGCCCCCTCACAAAAAAACAGGTACGTGCATTCCTGGGTATGGTGGGATACTACAGGAGGTTTGTACCCAACTTTGCCACGTTGGCAGCTCCATTGACCGATCTGACTAAGGGTCGGAAATCGGTCATGGTGGAGTGGAATGCAGACGCTGAGAAGGCTTTTTTGGAGCTCAAGTCGGCACTGTGCCAACACCCTGTCCTAGTAGCACCCAATTTTTCAAAAGAGTTTGTTGTACAGACTGATGCTTCCGATGTAGGATTGGGAGCGGTGTTGTCACAGGTTATTCATGGCGAGGAGCACCTAATAGTCTTCCTCAGTAGGAAGTTAACACCAGCGGAGAAAAACTACGCTATAATTGAACGAGAGTGTCTGGCCATTAAGTGGGCTCTGGAATCCCTCAGATATTACCTTCTGGGGAGGAAGTTTAGGCTGGTTTCTGACCATGCCCCTTTAACATGGCTGAGACAAGGTAAAGGGACTAATGCCAGGGTTACTCGGTGGTTCCTGGCACTCCAGGAATTTAAATTTGTAGTGGAGCATAGGCCCGGGAGACTGCATCAAAATGCAGATGCCCTCTCCCGAGTCCATTGTTTGAGCTCCACTGTTGCCTCCACCTCCTTGGCGTTGGGGCACAGGGGGGGGATATGTACAGGACGCCGTGGCTGGGTCCTGGAAGGACGCTATGTTTCCCCTCTGTTTGGACTGTGGTCCCTTTAAGGGAACAAAAAAGGGTTAACTCACCTGTCAGAGGAGGTGGGTTTAAAAACAAGACAGGAAGTTGCAGATGGGTGTGGAGGAGTGTAGAGGAGATGGTGGTTTGTGTTTGGTTTGATTTGCAGCAACCAAAGTCAACAGCAGCATTCGGCCTGGAAGCCTCCTAGCAGTTGAAGTCACCTGCGACAGCACCCCAGGACTGTGTTTGATTGCGATAGCAATTCGGGACTTTGATAGTCGGTGAGACTGAAACCTTTTCCTTTTGTTTTGCTGCTGTGAAGCTGTTTAAGTTTAATAAAACCTCCTTTTGAACTAAAAGCCTGTGTCCTGCGGTCTAGCTGGTCCCCCGAACTTTACAATATATATATATATATATATATATATATATATATATATATATATATACATATATATATATATACATACACACACACACACACACACACACACATCTTTTTTTTAAACTGTAGGCATAAGGCTACTTTCACACTGGAGCGGTGGGGGCGCTGGCGGTAAAGCGGCGCTATATTTAGCGCCGGTAAACCTTTATACTTTACCGGCGTTTTAGCAGCGCATTTCGGACGCTAGCGGGGTGGTTTTACCCCCCGCGAGCGTCCGAAAAAGGGTCAATACCCAGCAGCGGTTTGCGGGCGGGTTCGGAGCGCTGCCCCATTGTTTCCAATGGGAACGGGTGCTATAGTAGCGGTAAATATACCGCTCCTAAAGCGAGCCAAAGATGCAGCTTGCAGGACATTTTCCAGCGTCCTGCAAGCGCACCACTTCAGTGTGAAAGCCCTCGGGCTTTCACACTGAAGACACAGCAACAGCTGTTTCGGGTCGGTTTGCAGGCGCTATTTTTAGCGAAATAGCGCCTGCAAACCGCCCCAGTGTGAAAGGGGCCTAAAGGAATGTAGAGGTTGGTTTTATTACGGCGGCCAATAAAGATGACTGATTAGACATGTTAGGAGACCTTGTCTGGCAGGTAATATTTTCTCCTAAGATGTTGGTGCTAGAGATATCTGCATTATTTGTCTTCCCTCCATTGTCTATAGTCTAAATATGAATGATCACACTATGCAACCATTTGTGTTTAGGGAAGCACTAGGGATACATTCCTTAGGGAGGATAGATCATACCACGGTCTGCTGGACATGATGGTCTGCATGCCCAACTGCCCTCTGATGTATAGGAGGAGGAGGAGGACCTTTAAGCATGGCTGGCTCTAGGGTCCTATCAAATATATACATCTACATCATAAATACATCGCTAAACAAGAACTATCGTAACCAAAAGAGCCCCCAGCGCTTATCAAATGTAGACAGCTACATCACAAATACATCAGTAAGCACAAAATATTACATACAACATTTACACATGACTAAACTGGAATTGTGCTATTTGAATTAGCTTTTTTTTTTATTTTACTTTTTTGTTTTCTTAATGATAGAATTTCTTTAAATGGCTTTTGAAAGCCGACAGCAAAACTGACAAATATTTTGAAAAGCAAAACCGGTGATGCAGAAAGAAAGTAACAAACTCGAACAATGTTTGTCTAGGTTGAATAGGAATGAATTTAACCTCAATTTCACCATGTCGCATAGTCCCACCAACATCGCATTCCAAAAATAGAAGTGGGAGAAGATAGAATTTCTTTAAATGGCTTTTGAAAGCCGACAGCAAAACTGACAAATATTTTGAAAAGCAAAACCGGTGATGCAGAAAGAAAGTAACAAACTCGAACAAAGCCCAAAAATAGAAGTGGGAGAACATATTAGTTCTGCAAAATGTTCATCTTTTTTGGGCAAATTCTATTTCTACAACTATTATTTAAACAGGGAAGGGAATAAAGTCTATACAATAGTGAAATCTAAAATGGGAAGACTAGTAAATGGAAATGGCAAAAACACAACGCTGGAGCAAACTTTTTCAAATTGCCTTTTATATTGCAAAAATGAAAAAAAAAGAAAAAAGAAAGGAACATTTTCGGAATTAGAATATTTAAAAAAAATGTTCCATTGTATAATAGTATTATTGTTATTATACAGGATTTATATACAACAGTTTGCACAGTGCTTTACAATGTTAGGGCAGACAGTACTATCACAATACAATTCAATACAGGAGGAATGTTATGTACTGTACATAAAGCATGTTGATTGTGTATGTTTGTTTTTTTTCTTTGTAGATATACTGTACATTTAATTTAGGTTTGTAAATTTGAATGCAGGAGATGAAACATATTTCAGGTGCCATAATATTATTATTATTATACAGGATTTATATTGGGCCAACAATATGTGCAGTGCTTTACAAGAAAGCCTGGTACACACCATAAAAAAACAGAGAGGTCGCCATACTAACAAAGCAATGTTAGTACATCAATCTCCCCAGCTGTATATTGTGTTCTAAAAGGACCAACCCCCACACGCAAAACACACCGGTCAGCGCTCGCAGCCATTGACAGATGCGGATCAGCTACTTGTTTTCAAGCATGCCCATTCGTCAGAAGCCGGTCATGAGATTGGCTTCTGTCGGACAGGCAGCTGTACACACAGGCCGAAAGTTGGCTGGTTTCTAGTGTATCGGCTGATTTCGACCAATATTTGGCTATTTAGACATGTGGTTGAGGGGGCGGTAAAAATGTGCGGTTGAACTTAAAGCGGAGTTCCACCCAAATATGCAACTTCCGCTTTAAGGGAAGGAGACCCCCTGACATGCCACATTTGGCATGTCATTTTTTTGGGGGGATGAGCCGGTACCATCTTTTCAGAGGGTTTCACCTCCCACTTCCTCCCGGCACACCACCGCACCGGAAGGGAGATCACCTCTCCCCCCTCCCTCTCGGCAATCATCTGGGACATGTCACAGGTCTCAGATGATTGTGCGTCCAGTCACGGTGCGAAGCGCGGCTTGCGAATGCGCAGTGCGTGCCCGGGTGTGAAGCCACAGCCGGGCGTCCACAGTTACAATGCCGGCACCGCAGAGAGGAGGGGGAGATGAGCGGGGCTTCGTTCCCCCGCATCGCTGGATCCCTGGGACAGGTAAGTGTCCGATTATTAAAAGTCAGCAGCTGCAGTTCTAGATCACTGGGAGCAGTAGATCCCTGTCATGTTGCTAGGCAGAACAGGGAGATGCCTTGTTTACATAGGCATCTCCCCGTTGTGCCTCTCTGTGTCACAATTGCGGGCCACCGGCGGACATCGAGTCTGCGGGATCCACGGGCACGCTCCTGCGGCGTGCGGGCGTACGTGCCCGCTAGCCGCCGATGACGCAGAAACATATGGGTACATTGTTTTGTGCACCTGTGCCACTTTGCCAAAGTATATCGGCGTGAGCAGGTCGGCACGTGGTTAAATCCATATCACAAAAGAACAGTAAGGTACTATAAGGATAGTACATAAAACAGATACTTGTTGTAGAAACTGTTCACAAAATATTTAATGTCCAATATCTAATAACACAAGAACATTCAGCTTTTTCAACAACCTAGTATTGGACCAGGGGTTAATACTGAGTAGTAATTTTATCTCAACTTAAAAAATACATTTCAACTGTAAAAACTTAATTCAGAATAAAACAGAGCAAAAAAACATTACATGAAAACCTGGAAAGATGGAATCTGAAACTGCCAAGTTAAATCAATCCCGATGGCGGTAAATGAACCAAGGGTCCCACTTAGCGTCAAAGGTAGATATGGAATCATGTAATGTATGAAAAATGTTTTCCATCATCATTATCTGGTCAATATGGGTAATGACTTGAGAGAACGGTACCATATTAGATTTCCAGTTTAGGGCAATTGCCCATTGCATAGCAACACAGATGATATGTATAAGTTTTAATAGGTGTTTAAGAATATCTGGGATTTTTTCAAATAAAAGGCAATGTAGGTGCGTCAGAGTAAGATGCCTCCCCGCAAGCGTGTTCACCAGGATGAACACCTCGTTCCAGGTAGGTTGTAATTTATCACAATCCCAGAATATATGCAAAAATGAGCCCCATTCTATTTATAAGGTCAGTTGATTCTGGACAGAAAGACCTGGCTAATGACTGGCATTCCAATTTATCCAAAAGGTGTTTATTAGAGTTGAGGACAGAGCTCTGTGCAGCCCTGCCCAAACTATTGTCACACGGAAGTACACAATTGCTTTTGCAAGCTGTAGCCTGGACTGTAGCCGCCATTGTAAACACCGGAATGCAATAGATTGGTGGAATGTCCACATAATGTAGGCCATATAGTGTATTTGCAGGTCCCTCGGTTTCAGCCATTATATACTGCTGATTACAGATCCCATGTCCTGTGTACAGTTCACAGATCAGTCTGATACTTTTTTTGTTTATTTTTTATTCTAAAGTATTTTTTTTTATCTGCTGTGAAAAGAACAGATCCTGTAGAAATGGCCGTGATGAGAGCTGTATGCACCATCCTCAGAGGTAGTGGCAGAGTCAGCCAGAAGCATTTGCTTGAATTATAGAGGTCAAGTGAAACCAGAGGCTGTTAACCGAAGCATAACAAGCCATGTTTCACTGGATAGCGATAGTTATTTCTCTTTTCTCTCATACAACTGCCAGATCTCCCGGGTTGGTGTTCCACAGGTTAAGGTGAAATATATTAAGCTCTTTTGTTGAAATTGTACAGTTAAAACCCATCTGTTAACCCTGAAGGTCATTTGTCATGTGCTTGTTTACAACATATTGATGCTCTTTTATTAAAGTGAAAATTTCTGGTCATACCAAACAACATGAAAATACTCAATCTACCACCTTAGGATGTGTATGCTCCTAAGGCCCCTTTCACACGAGGCGGGCTCCGCTTGCACGAAGTCCGCCTCTGTCCGCTGGCTCAGCGGGAGATCTCTCCATTGATCTCCGCTGAGCCAGCGGATGACAAGTCCCTCTCTGCTCACTAATCGTGGAGGGGCTTGTCGAGACCGCTGGTCTCTATAGAGAGACCGAATGAAAACGGACAGCGCGTCCGTTTTCATCAGATCTCACCGGATCCGCCAGCGACGGATCTGGACGTAGAGCCATACGTCTGCATTTGGCGGATTGGACCGGGTCGGATGTCAGCGGACATGTCTCCGCTAACATCCGTCGCTCCATAGACCAGCATGGAGCGCCCGTTCAGGTCCGCCGTCAAAACTGACAGGCGGATCTGAACGATCCATTCGTGTGAAAGGGGCCATAAGGAACGAAGCTGTAAGAAGAAGAGATACGACACAGATAGGGTTCATTGTTATTATCTGCAGCCTTGAATCCATCCACTGCCTCCCTCAGTCTGATGCCCCGTACACACGGTCAGGATTTCCGACAGAAAAAATCCGATGGGAGCTTTTTGGTCGGATATCCGGATATTCCGACCGTGTGTATGCTCTATCGGACTGTTTCTGTTGGAATTTCCGACCGGACTTAGATAGAGAGCAGGTTCTCTATTTTTCCGTTGAAAATTCCGATGGATGCTTTTTCATTGGAAAGTCGGACCGTGTGTACACGGCATGAGATGTTCTAAAAGCGGAAGTAAACCCATCGATCTAACAGTTTGAAAAAACAGTTACATTCCCGGCATGCCGGAAATGCTAACTGTTACATTGGTCGTACTCTCAACCAAACTGTCAAACCATCCAATGGCTGGTGTCATAACTGATCACATGTGAAGCTTCATGGCAGTTAAAGATTAAACGGAGGCCAAGATGGCAGCTTCCTTGGCTGAAAATGATAGGAGGGTTTACTTCCACTTAAATGTCCCTTAGACAAGCAGTTTACTGTGGATGTAATGGTGATTAGTGAGGTACTTGTGATGCTAAACTCTAGGGAGTGAACAAAAAAGAGACATAGAGATTGATTTACTAAAACTGGAGAGTGCAAAATATGGTGCAGCTCTGCATAGAAACCAATCAACTTCCTTGTTTTATTGTCAAAGCTTAAAGCGTTTGTTACCGCAACACCTCATATTCCTGATATATGGCTGCTGTACAGCTGTGGTCAAAAGTTTTGAGAATGACACAAATATACATTTTCACAAAGTCTGCTGCTTCAGTGTTTTTAGATCTTTTTGTCAGATATTACTATGGTATACTAAAGTATAATTACAAGCATTTCATAAGTGTCAAAGGCTTTTATTGACAATTACATTAAGTTTATGCAAAGTATTGCAGTATTGACCCTTCTTTTTCAAGACCTCTGAAATTCGCCCTGGCATGCTGTCAATCAACTTCTGGGCCACAACCTGACTGATGACAGCCCATTTTTACATAATCAATGCTTGGAGTTTGTCAGAATTTGTGTTTTTTTATTTTTTATTCACCTGCCCTTTGAGGATTGACCACATGTTCTCAATGGGATTAAGGTCTGGGGAGTTTCCTGGCCATGGACCCAAATTTTTGATGTTTTGTTCCCCAAGCCACTTACGGATCACTTTTGCTATACAGCAAGGTGCTCCATGATGCTGGAAAAGGCATTGTTTGTCAGCAAACTGTTCTTGGATGGTTGGGAGAAGTTTCTCTCAGAGGATGTTTTGTACTATTCTTTATTCATGGTTGTGTTCTTAGGCAAAATTGTAAGTGAGCCGACTTCCTTGGCTGAGAAGCAACCCCACACATGAATGGTCTCAGGATGCTTTACTGTTTCCATGACACAGGACTGATGTCACCTACGCTCACCATTTCTTCTCCAGACAAGGTTTTTTTTCTGGATGCCCCAAACAATCAGAAAAGGGATTCATCAGAGGAAATGACTTTACCCCAGTCCTCAGCAGTCCAATCCCTGTACCTTTTGCAGAATATCAGTCTGTCCCTGAAGGTTTTCCTGGAGAAAAGTGGCTTCTTTGCTGCCCTTCTTGACACCAGTCCATTCTCTAAAAGTCCTCCGCTTACTGTGCATGTAGATCCACTCACACCTGCCTGCTGCAATTCCTGAGCAAGCTCTGCACTGGCGGTGCCCCGATCCCGCAGCTGACTCAACTGTAGGAGGCGGTCCTGGCTGGACTTTCTTGAGCGCACTGAAGCCTTCTTTACAAATCCAGTGGAAATGTTTTTTATGGGATTGAGTTCATTTTCATGGCAAAGAGGGACGTTGCAATTAATTGCAATTCATCTGATCGCTCTTCATAACATTCTCGAGTATATGCAAATTGCCATCATAAAAACTGAGGCAGCAGACTTTGTGAAAAATACTATTTGTGTTAATCTCAAAGCTTTTGGCCTGTTCTCTTTATATTGCTTTCATTTGTGTGAGATTCACGGTGTTCCTGCTAGTCCCCTTGCTTTCCTATTAAAAACTGACCACACCAATCATAAGAGTATGCTGTGGTCAGTTCTCTAGATATGCTGGGAACTCAGCCTGTTCTCCTCCATCATCAGATTTGTCTTGACACGCCCCCTCTGCACAGCCTTTCACTGAGAAATTCAGTGTGCTGCCCCCCCCCCCCCCCCCAGCTTTTATGCAGCTGAGAACAGAGGGAATAAGATCACTTATAAAAAAGGGAAAAAAGGTATTTATAATGTTTTTTTATATCTATACAAAAATGTTTTGCCTTTCATTTCTATTTTAAACTGAATAGATTGTTTTACAAAGTGAGGGTTTACAACCAATTTAATTACACAAGCTGACATTGGAAGCTGATTGGCTATCATGTACAACTGCACCAGATTTTATACTCATTTTATACTGCAGTTTAGTAAATCATCCCCACTGCTCCAATTGAGCTGCATGCTCTCTGACAAAATCTACAAAATATAGTGTGATAAGTGACAGTATGATAAGTTGGAATATGGAAAAGTAATCAAAAAGAAACCAAGTAATAAACAGTTTTTACAGGGAATGCCTGTTATTAGCGTTTAAAGTGGAGCTCCACCCAAAAGAGGAAGCTCCACTTGTCTGCCACCACCCCGCCCCTCCGCTGCCACATTCGGCACCTTTTGAGGGGGAGGGGGTACCCAGTTTTGACAGGTACCCGCTCCTACTTCCATCTCCTTTTGCCATGGTGAACTGAGCCGGAAATCCCCCCCTCCTTCCTCCGCATGCTTCGCGCAGTAGGAAACCAGCTGTGAAGCCACAAGACTTCACTGCTCCCTTAGTCAAGATGGCGCTGACAGCACCCAACAGCTAATTGAAGAATCGGCTCGAGTGAGGACATCACTGGATCCCTGGACAGGTAAGTGCCCTAATATTAAAAGTAATTGTAGCTGCTGAATTTTTTCTGAAGGAGCCTAAAGCTCATTTTTAAGCTTCTAAGTAAGTAGTGCGCCAATCCCAAAAGCAGGAACGATTTCTGGAATAGTTCTATCTGCAAGCATTAATAAACTGACATGCCCCCTTTGCCTAAGGCTCTTACCCTCAAAGAAATATATCATTACATCAACATATCATTTCATTTATGTAAATCCAGTAATTATTTGTGTTTCGATACCTACAGTATATTTCTTTATTTTTCATTGGGGTAAGGAAGATCCAACTCTTTCTTTTGATTAATTCATTGGAACACTGCAAAGGAGTGAAAAAAGGAGGTTGCATACCGTGTATATATATATATATATATATATATATATATATATATATATATATATATATATATATACACACACACACACATACAAACACACACACACAAACTGTATATACTGTATATATAAATCACAGTTTCAGCACCAAGGAAAGCATGTCAGCAAATTAACAAAACAACATTCCTAATATATAACAAGATTTGTCCAAAAAATGCCACCGGTGATCCATACATGGGGGGAAAATGCCCGTACTAGCAAGATCTATCCAGGACTAGGTTAAGGTGGGTGGATATGTTTGTATGGGGAATAAAAATGGAATTACCCTGGGGCCACACTGGTATAAACAAGGCCTTACTGGATAAACTTAAGCAAAGAAACCTATATATTAAATCTTTGTATAACAGTATCTTATTATCATAGTTTTCCACCCTCACCTCAGGTTATAAAATATAGAAAATATTAATTTTATATGAAGAGGAATGATAACAATAATGAAATAAACTCTGATCTGAATTAATTATTTTGTATATAAGTGTCACATGCAGCTCATCAGAGGCCACTTCAGCTATTGTAGTGGTGTGACTCTGCGCTAATGAATACTCTAATCATTTTTATCACAGTCTCTACTTCTCTGCTCCAATTTTCATTTTACACTTTTAATACAATATTTAATTAAACTGAGAGTCAACTATAAATCTTGTCTTAATCTTGCATGCTCTTTGTGCATACTGTTTATTACTCGAGGTTTGAAATACTGCTTGATGGTACATCTGTTGTGCATGGCTTTCTTTGCAATCCTCTCACTTGTTGGTGACTAAAATTAAATTAGTGGCGCTTGCTAGGAGTGTTTTTCTATTCATAAATCTGTACAAAGATATATTTGTACCAGAGGTGTAACTATAGGGGCCGCAGAGGTTGCAATGCTCCGGCCCCATGCTTTAGGGGGCCCATGCGGCACCCCTGTCAAATTTGTCTACACTTGTATGAAAGGGGCAGTGGCATATAGCGGGATCGGTGTCCTGCATTTTTCTCCTGCAGCAGCTGAATGCCTGTGGGAGAGAGAGGCGAAGCAGGCATTCAGCGGATGCAGGAGCAAAATGTAGGATACCGGTTCCGCTATATGCCAACCCCACGCCCCTCCTATACAGCCTGGTGCTAGGTGTTTCTGGCAGTATTCAATTGCTGGGACCGCCGGCTCTGCCCCCAGACTGCGGCTCCCACTTCTTGCCTCTAGGCTACTCCTGCCGGGAGAGTTGCTTCCCTGAGGCTGCTCCCGCCTGGAAGCCTAGTAGAAAATGATAATGTGTGTCCTACTGTAACAATTCCCCCTCTTATCACACTGCCCCCTATTATCACACTGCAGCCCCCACCTGTCACACTGTCCCCCAACCTATCACATTGACCGGACCTGACACAATGCTCCTGTTTTATCACATTGCCCCCTGTCACACTGCCCCCCTCTTATCACACTACTCCCTGTCATACTGCCCCCCTCCTTGTCACACTGCCCCCTTCCTTTTACACTGCCCCCTCTTATCATACTGCCCCCCCTGCTGTCACACTTCCCAGGTACCCTTCTCCTGTCACACTGCTCCCCCCCTCCTGTCACACTCCCGTGTCACACTGCCCCCTTCCTGTCATAATACCCCCGTCATACTCCCCCCTCCTGTCACACTCCCGTGTCACACTGCCCCCCCACCTTTCACACTGCCCCACTGTCCCACTGCCTCCCTCCTATCATAATACCCTGCATCATACTGCTCCCCCCTGTCACACTGCCCCCCAGTGTAATACTTCCCCCCTCCTGTCACACTGCCCCCTTCCTTTCATAGTGCCACCTTGCTCTCACAATTGGCCCCTAATCTACATGCAGGGCTCCGGACGCATTGAACTCAATTTTTTTTCTTTTTTAATCATTTGATTAGAGCCTGAGGCTCTAATTGGCTTAAAAAAAGGGTGGGCTCAGGGCACAGAGCACTGCACCCTGAGCCCACCCAGTTGTGTGACAGTAGCAAATTATTTTTCACTATTGTCTTCCTGCTTCTCCTCCTGGCCAATCAGGAAGCAGGTCCTGAATTACCCCATGAGTAAGCTCCAGTGGGAGAAATTAAAAAAAGACTTTTGGTGTCCAGATCAGCATAAACAGTAGCATAAACAGTAGCAAGGCCACCTCAAGTGCAGCAGTGAGCAGTAGTAAAGTTTAATCAACAGAGTGCTAGAAATATACTGCCAGCACAAAGTTATGTTGGCGATGCTAGTCCTAGACTGACTGGGTATGCACCGTCCATAAGGAAAGGAGGGTGGAAGCGGAAGTGGCCGGGGAACAAAGGGGGCTTCCAGAATTATGTTCTTTATAGAGTGCGGTATGGACTGGTGTCCTGCTCACAGAGGCTCAGTCTCTGCTAGCAGTATCAGCAATGGGCGAATAGCCCTCTTACCAGTCCAAATGGAAGCTGTAGTGACCTTTCAATGTAGAGGGGGGGCACCCTCGGTCTCTCCCTGAAAACCACCAGTGGGAAGTAGAGGGTGAGAGGATGCTCCATTCTCCCTGCGGCAACAGTGCAGATGTGATCTCTGTGGTCTGTGCTGTGCTGCTCGTGTGTCTCCACCCCCAGGTCTCAGATTCTGCCTCTGGTCACTCGTCCCTTAGATAATCCATGTGCACTAGGACCGATGTGCACACCTCGGCTCCCATGCTGAAAAGAGGAAGAGGTTTCCATTGCAGTCAGGTAAAAGCTGTTCCACCATTCCCCTTTCTCTTCAATGTCCTATAGGAACTGTATTGTAAAGGTCCATAAGTTCCATTCTGTGATTGATGTTTCAGACTACAATTCCCACAATACTCATCATTCGGCATAGACGTCCATAGGCTTTACAGGCTATAGTCCTCCCTCTGCTGACTGGAGGGGATAGTGCAACACAACATTCAGCATAACAGCAGAAAGGGAAAGTAAACTTATTGTAAAGAGGGAAATATCTCCTCCTCCATGTTTCTGTAGTCCAGCACCTGGCTACACTTGTTTTGCTTCAGTGAGTCTGAATAGCAGCATCCACACGGCAGCCAGAGAACCAGTATTTTCACAATTGAATTTGAAAATGGCAGCACATATATTACTATAATGACAGGTTTCATTATTATAAAAAAAGCTTCATAGGAATCATATAACATTGATGTTCATGAAAGTTTCCGTGATCATACAAAATCAAAACTTTCATCATTAAAAGTTAACCTGTGAATGCCTGACCTGTATAAATTAGGATCATACAGTGAAATGTGCATAATACATAAAGGCATGCAAAGATTCAATACATTCAAATTAGCAGTAAAAAGATTAGGTAACCACTTTCATTCTTTTAAAAAGACTTTGAGGCGTGTTTGCATAAAAGTGTATATATATAGTATATATATATATATATATATATATATATATATATATGAAACCATTTGTCTTATTACAGCTGCCAGCCCATGAAAATAGAATAACAAACTACGCTAATCTCAAAAAGGTCATATTTGCACTCTTCTCGACTAAAAATACTGAATTTTAAAAAATTGCTATGGTTACAACTATTTTTTCTTTGTTATGGGGCTACTCTTATCCTAGCAATTTGGAGCAGCTAGCAATCAGACCTTTTAAAAGAAATCAAATAATAGAATAGGAAAAGTGAGGGCACATTATAGAGGGGCGACCTTTAAACCAGTAATCTTTGATAGCCAAATCCTAAATTAAATTCTGAGAACATAGAATTGTACCTTCTGAATACTAAACATGTGCAAGAAGAACTACTTCAGGTCCTTTTAAAGAGACATGGTATAAAGTACGTGCTGGAATATGTTGTATTATACTGTAGATGTCTTAGAAGTCTGGAATTTAAAGGGGTTAAGAGACATAGGCAAGCACATCAAGTTCTTTTAACATGTGTGGCATGTGTTAAAAAGTAACTTAAAGTGGTTGTAAAGTGAAAAAAATGACGTTTACCTACAGGCAAGCCTATAATGAGGCTTACCTGTAGGTAAAAAAAATATCTCCTAAACCTGTACGGTTTAGGAGATATTCCCCGTGCAATGCACCGCTGACTGCAGCGGCGCATGCGCACAGGGGATTCTCGGCTGAAAGGCCGGCAGAATCCGAACCCTGCCAGGAAGAAGCCCCCCATGCGCATGCGCGGGAGTGACGACATCGCGGCTCCAGCCACTCACAGCACTGGAGTCGCGATACCCAAAAGACACGCCAAGGCAACATGTCAGCGACCTCGGCGTGGACCAGGTGAGTTACCGACGCCTCGTTCTAAGGTAAGTATTTCATAATGAGCTAGTATGCAGTGCATACTAGCTAATTATGCCTTTTGCCTTACAGGTGTACTAAAATAAAAAAAATTTCAGCGGGTTTACTACCGCTTTAAAATATTGTATTTTTTTTTTTTATTATTCTGCTTGTTATAAAGATAAAGACAATTAAAGATCTATGCTGACTTAGCAGTAGCTAAAAATATTTAAAGGGGTCAAACACTCATTCTTCCAGAATGAAATCCCCCCCCCCTCCATCAAGGTATTTTGATATCTGCACAACTCCTCCCAAGAGCCAACCCACTGCTTGCATCAGGACAGAGAGCGCCTAAAGTGGAACTAAACCCTCTTACTCTTTACACCCAAGGAGGCTGCAATCTTAGCATCTGATTGATCTGCATGTAGCACCCTCCTAGGTAGGTTACTGTATAGGCTGGGTAAATTTAGTTTTTTAGACTCCCCTGTAATCAGTGGAGCAGTTTGTGATTGTTTTGGGCTGTTCTGCGCTCTGCAGGCTACATATTTGATTGGTTCCAACTGTCTTCTGGAGTATTCCAGAATATAGTGGGTTGGAAGGAGGCAAATCAGGAGTCTGAATATTTATGTTGTCCCAGCCAATCAGCCAATCCCTGGTTTAGGGTGCCCAGCAGGGGACTGGAGAGTGTATAAATATTCTGGGGCCTGAGGCAGCCCTGTTCTTGTCCGGGAGGGGAAGTTCCCAGCCTGAAGGGCGTCTGCCCTTCTAGGCAGCCCAGCTGAAATTTTATTAGTGTTCATCGAGGTCCCAACTGTGGCAGAGCTGGGGGAGGGGGGCTGTTCTGCTAAGAATCTCTGAAGCTAAGCAAGGAATTTAATTGAGGGTCTGGTCTGGAAGATTCAATGAGGAACTGTCTGTCTGATATTGGAGGGAAGCATCCAAGTATCCAGGGACATTATGAGTACAGACCTGAGTTAGGAATCCTAGTGAGTGTTGCTGCTGCTATCCCTGGCATATCATTGTTAGTGATGGGACATTTCTGATGGTGTCTCAGTGCTGTCCACCTTCTGGGCCTTTGTTATGAAAAGTGGTATCATAGTGAAGAGTGTCCTCAGTTTCCTGCTTACTGTTCATGGAGTAGCCCACGGCTCCCTATGCCCTATCCAGGTTATTCAGCAATACATTTTAAAAAGGCAACTAGACTGTTTATTGAGTGACTATTGCTATTGCACTAATCTGGGAAAGGAACCTGTGGCAAGTTAGCGGCCCTTACTGGGGGAGCGCTGCATGCAGTTGCCATTGCTGCTGCATATTTGATCAGTTATGACACCAGCCATTTCATGGCTTGACAGTTCAGTCAAGGTATGCCTTGAATGTAACTGTTTCAGGAAACAGTCAAATTGATTAGGTTTAGTTTCACTTTAAGAGGAGTACACTATGTACAGTACCCTGCCAGCCTCTCCCAACAAACATGGTCTTTCTTCTTTGCCTAAAGAAGCACAGAGACCCAGCCATGGTGTCACTGGGTCCAAAGTAAGGTATGTAATGAAAAAAACAGAAGGATTTTATTTAAACATGTCATTAGCATTTTAATGAGAGGGGAAAGCAGGAACCAAGGAAGGTAAAAACAAGCATATTAGATCAGCAGCATAGTCTTGCTGGGAAAAAAAAAATCAATGCATGCAAGGGGAGGGACAAAAATGGCTGGGGGTAGTTGGAGCCCTGTAGTCCAACAAGAAGGGTTGACAACACTGGTTAGGATTTTAAAATGTTACTAAACCCAGGATCCTGGATCTACTATATCTGGTCTCCCACAGTACAGAGAACATGGAAATGCAATAATGTTGGTAAATATAAACTTTTAAATACCTTTTCTCATCAGCAGTATACAAACAGTCTTGTGACTTCTATCAGTGCCTGATTAAAGCTTAAAGGAGAAGTTTTCATACTGCACTGGCTGTCCTATCAGGATGCAGGACCCCTGACCCTCTCTCTGGACAGTGCTGATTGGCCCTGTGCTGATCACATGCACTCTCCCAAGAAAAAAAACAAAACTTTCTAGCAATACACACGAAACTGAGCATGTGCAACCTGACTGCAGTAACTCTGTCTCCAGACATGTATTGGAGTCAGTGGAAGAAAGGGAGGCTCAGAGAAGACAGGATCAAACAGCCTTTTTACATAATGCAGAGGTTTAACCCCTTAGGTTCCACAGTGAATATAACAAGCATGCTTTACTGCATATACAGAATGATTATTGTAAACATATACTGAAAGTTTTTTTTTTTTTTGTTTTTCTTGACACAATAGTTGTCAGGGTGCTTTTCAGAACAAAGCATGAATAAAATGTGCATGTGCTGAGTAAAAGACCTGGCATAGTTGCCAATACTTGACATGGTCATGCTTGTTCGCACTGGCACACATTCACACACATCTGCTGCCAGAACTGGCACCAAACACCCTATCTAAGGTTAGTGGTGAATTCTTTGGATTACCTGTTACCGACTCGGTTTGTTTCTGGACTTCTCTGCTGTCTGATCCCTGGTTTTAACCCCAGCTTGCTCTAAGGACTCTGCTTCTCTTGCTCTACTGTGTATGACTCTGGCTTGCTTTTGACAAACCTTCTGCCTGCTCCACTGGATCCCTGTGTATGACCTTGGCTCTGTTCTTGACCACGCATCTGCCTACTCCCTGGCTTCCTCTCCTGTTTATGACTTTGGCTCACATCCTGACTACGCTACTTTTGTCCGGATCTACTAGCCTGATCTTGCTTTTTCCTTGGGTGTCACCTTGCCTGTGGTCGCTGCCTTGGTTCCGCTACTTTTCCAGGTGTTACGGGGGGTCCTGCCATCTGTCCTGACAGACCAGCTGACAGCTATCCAGTTCAGCTGTGCTGCAAGCAGTTTCTAGAAGATCCACCTAAACTGCTTCTTTGAGCCTAGCACTCCCTGTTCTCACCTTCAGGGGTACTTGGCACTTAGACGCAAGGGAAGCCCTCTCGTCAAATCAGCCTCAGGCCAGGTATGTGACAGTAGTTGAAACTATGGGCTCTCCCATTCAAAAGTATGGAGTAGCTGCTGGATGTCTGTGGAATCTGGGTTTATGGGCCAGGGTCAATGGGATTTTGTTTCTTCAGAACTGCTTCTCTCCTCATACAAGTCTATAGCAATGCAAAAGCAGCTTGAAGCAGGTTAAATGTACCTGAAAAAAATTCTGGATGATTTCAGAAGCATCTCAAACTGATATCAAAAGCACGTTGCATTTGTTCAATGAAGCTCGCTGACACTGTTCATACTGGTGTTGTATAATATCTTAATAAAGGTAAAATAAGACTTTACAACTTTAGTACAGACACACCATTTTCTAGATAGAAACGCTTCTAGAGACACCCAGTTATTAACTGCAGACTGTTTTGGTCACGCTGTTTAACATGAATCTTATATTAAAGAAACCCTAACAGCCTAAGGAATTAAAATGTATGTTCCTTCAAAGAGCGGCTCAGCAGGAGAGCGGCAGATAATAGGCCATTCTCTGTCTTCGGGTGACAATTACCAGTATAAACACATTGTATAACGTATTTCATTTGCCGGGCTTGTTTAAGTTGCATTTTACTTTCTATGTGAAGCCACTAATGGCATAAAGAAAAGTTGCAGTAAATGATTTGTAGCTCAGCCAGACCCAATAGCTGAGACAAACAATTGGGAAATTACCTAGTAAAGGCTGGAAAAGAGAGATGGAGACCATATCTACTAATGATGCAGCAGCCTGGGTGAAATGAAATAAATTGCTCATTGTCAGCTATATATATATATATATTCTATAAATGATAAAAAAAAACTAAATAACAACATAATATCAATATAAATAAAAGGTCACCAAGCCCAGTAATGCTGGACCTAGACTGGTTTGTTTTCTTTAGTCATGCAGTAGTGTTATCTTCTTGGAGACCAAACAGCATCCATACTATGGGCAATGGTACTGCTTAGGCTTATGTAGAAACTGACTTATATAAAGCTGGCATTTGCCTATAAACTCTGATAATGCTGTCAAAAGAATTATTTAAACAGTTGCAGTGATGCCTAGATCACTGACCAATAATAACATTAACGTAATTAAATGAAAACAAAATAAAGTATATAAAACTAATAATAATACTGATTATTATTGCCATTAAATAAGCACTTTTTTGAATTAATTGTTTGACTTGTTTTCTTTCCTTTCTTTTTACCTATTAATTTTCTTACTATTTCTGGTAACTTTTTATCATGACCACAACATACTGATATATAGATACTGCCAATTTATAAGAACGATTCACTGAAAAAAGATGAAAAAGCAGTTGCTTAAACTTTCCCCTAATAAAGTGCAGCGCTGCTGTAAATATATACCAATATAAATGAATAATTTAGAGGAGTTGTAAAGGCAAAGGTTTTTTATCTTAATGCATTCTATGCATTTATGTAAAAAACCTTCTGTGTGTAGCAGCCTCCCCAGCACCCCCTAATTACTTACCTCAGCCCCATCTCTCTCCAGCGATGTCCACAAGTGTCTTAGCCGTCAGGGATCCTCCTACCGATTGGCTGAAACACAGCAGCGGCGCCATTGACTGTCAATTGACTGACATTGACTGTCAATCAAATCAGTTAGTTATTTAGGGGAGAGAGGGGGCTCTGTGTCTGAATGGACACGTGAAGCTGTGACTCGGCTCGGGTGACCCCATAGAAAGTTGCTTGCTGTGGAGGCACTCAACAGGAGGGAGGGGCCAAGAGCAGCGAAGAGAGACCCGAGAAGAGGAGGATTTGGGCTGCTCTGTGCAAATCCAACTGTACAGAGCAGGTAAGTATAACATGTTTGTTATTTAAAATAAAAAAAACAAGACTTTACAATCACTTTAACTAAAAATTGTCCAGTGTACCGGAAAAAAAAATGTACCTACTATCCACCTTACTTAACACATGGTATAATAACACTTGTTATTGAAATATCAAATTATAATACATTTTGTGTAAAAATCACCAATTTTTTTTTTCTTTAAGTAATATCTCAGTCAATAAACCAGTCCAAATCCAGTGCTCATATAGGAATGACTGTTCCATGCTATAAATCAAACTTTACCCAAGTGCTTCATCTTTGTGCTCATATATGTTGATCCATAAATATTTTATAGGTCAATTATGCGCCTTCTCCTTTAGGGGGTTGTAGCCTTGCTCTCCCCTCTTACAGAACTCCCCTTTTCCTCCAATTCCACTCTCCGCCATGTATCACAATTTGGCAACTCTTCTCCTTCAAATGGGTCGTTGCTCCAACCTTCACTTATATTATTCCACCAGACTCAGCTCAAAACAAACCCATAAGGATCATAAAGGATCATAAAGCTTTCCATATCTCAAGATAGCCCTATGGGGTTGATTTATTAAAGGCAAATCCACAGTCAAAAATGTTTAGGTAGGCAAATTGGTTATAGAGCTATTATTATTACTAAATTAACCAAAGCATGCTGACGCTGCTAAATTTGGACTAACTATGTTTCATTGACTTCTGGTCAAACCAGGGGAAGCATTACTCACATGCAAACTGAAGTGTAGCCTCTCTACTAAGAACTCTGCCCAAGGTGTTTGATGCTATACATTGGTATTGGCCAGAATCCTTCACCTCATTTGGACTGCTGATGATTAAATTTCCATCTATTAGAGTGTAGCGATAATCACTTTCCAAGTCTATTTCTGTTCCATTGCGAAGCCATCTTGAAAAGAAATCAAAAATATGTACAAAATGAAAAACAAAGCTTAAGAAGCTTTAAAATGAAATTAAAAAAAAAAGCAGCACTGTTATATAGCTAACAATAGAAAGTATCATGCATCACAGTGAGCACATTCAGAGCAAAACAATACGAATGATAATGGTAGTGATAAGTATAATTAGTTCAGTAGAATGTATTGTTTGTTGGTGTAATTGAAGAAGACAAATATGCTCTACATCTATCTATTGCTTAGGTCAGGGAGATCTGTGTTAGGATCCTGAACATCTTGGTTGCTTATATCTTACCACAATGCCAATCACATACATTGACAACTTTATCATAAAGTTAAAAATAATTGCATTGAGTTGGACAGTTCACAGTCGTGACTATCTGCCACCTGTGCTTATGATCTGTTCCAGCATATGCATGGCCAAACAATCCAAACTGCAATTGGAATTGATCAAAATAGCCTATTAGCAGGCATTACATTGGTATAATTTGAGCTTGGCCATAAATGTAATCATTTAGCACTGAACCATGACACAATCGGGTTGATTTACTAAAACTGGAGAATGCAACATCTGGTGCAGCTCTGCATAGAAACCAATCAGTTTCCAGCTTTTATTGCCAAAGCTTAATTGAGCAAGCTGAAGTTAGAAGCTGATTGGCTGCCATTCCCCGCTGCACTAGATTTCTCACTCTCCAGTGTTAGTAAATTAACCCTTATGGAAGCTGTTAGTGGCACACTGCTGTGGACACTTCAATTCCATATCATCCTTTTTCCAAGAGTTTGACCAGCATTGCCACTTACAAGAGTGTGCTGCCAAAGTGCATTGTTAATACAATCTGGCATGCAATGAAAAATAAGGATCTTTTTCACATGTATTTGAGTTTTATGGAGCCCCTCCTTCTTTATAACTTCTTTAATTTCTAAGTGCAGTAAGCCTTACCAACCAATCAGAATCTCTCTTGTACTGGTCTAACTTTAGCAGAGTAAACTCTGATTGGTCCAAATGGCTTAATGCACTTAAGAATAAGTCTATATTGAATAAGTCTGAAGGTCTTTCTTCATGTGAGAAGGTCTGTCTTCATGTGGGATGGTGTTTTGTTTTACCAAATGTGAAATTAAATTGTCCAGTTAGATCAGTGTGTATACTCTTGGGATTATTTACAAAAGGCAAATCCACTTTGCGCTACAAGTGCACTTGGGAGTGCAGTCGCTCTAAATTTAAGGGGTAGATCTGAAATGAGTGGAAGCTCTGCTGATTTTATCATCCAATCATGTGCTGTTTTTTTTTTTTTTTTCCTTGCATGTTCCCCCTCGGATCTACAGCGACTTTAGTAAATAACCCCTCTGTCATATTACAGTGTGTCAGGCCCAAGCCTAGCTTGTTACTAGACATACATGTTGAGTGTATGGACAATGTTGGGTAATAACTAAACACTGGCGGCATCAGTCCACAAACATAGTTGCCAAGTGTTCCCCATGGTGCAGGACAGTCGCACTATTTTCCATATTGCCCTGCATGCTCTGCAGAATGTCCAGCTAGACAAGGATAAGGACAGAAGTTGCTGTAGCATGCAAAGCGCACTGACAGTTTTTCGTAGCTCAATAAAGTGACCTCTGAATTGTTTCAAGAGAGTTGGTAGCTGCTACTACATCCAAAGTTACGAATTATCTAAAGTAACGAATGCCGCATCTAAATGAATGGAATGAATATGAATGCATCCGAAGTTACGAATGATCCGAAGTAACGAATGCCAATCATAACGAATGATCCGATAAAGGAAAGATAAACAAAAAAAATGAAACAAAAACTAAACAAAACACATTTTTTAGTACCGCACATGTCTACTAGCAACAAGTTAGAAGTGTAGGAGCTTTGCCTTTCAGAATGGATCAGCAAGCGGCTCTGAAGGCTTGGTAGGCTTCAGAAGGTATGTGCACCTCTAGATGCCTACATACCATACCTGGAGCAGTTACCCCTTCTTCTCCTCAATGACAGAGTATCTTTAAATGGAATGCACCATTATGGGCACTGCTGCAGGGCTTATAGTGAACATTCCAAGCAGGTCTTTTATTTTAAGTTAGTATAAAGCTGTTGGAGATGCGATGATCATGGATAACTAATGGTAAATGCAAGGCTTATCTGCAATGGAACATTTATAGTCAGTGTATATACCTATAACTCGGGCCAGGAAATCCTCTCGCCTCACAATTAAGTGCCACTTTCTTCTCTCCAGAATCCATGGGGAATATTACATTCTCTGGCTCTTGGGCAAACACTGGTCCATAATCCACACTCTCTGAAAAAATGAAAATCTACCTGTTAAAAACACAAATAGTACTTGGTACTTGCACTGCAACATTGATCAGGGTAGATACAAATGAAGCCACCCTGATTAAACATGACAGAGAAAACAAACTTTAAAGTTTAGTACAAATTACAGCTTTGATCACAGTCATTATTTATTTTTTACAAAAAAATTTACAAAATGCTTTAGATCTTATGTTTTTCCTTTGCGGTCTTTGATGTTCATGAGGTTTAGATTATCATAGCGAGTCTTGAAATGAAGCATGCAGCTAGAACAGTTATGAAATACATTATATTCTTTTAAAAGTTTTTTTTTTAAACAACTCTTCCAGTTTATATAACATTCTCAGGTATACGAATGTTGCACTGCTGATGCACACATTAGTCGGTTTACAGATAATGAAAGCAGAACTCAAGCCAAAAACCTAAAGCAAAGTTGCAAATCCAGTACAGCGTATTAAAGAAGAACTGTAAGCTAAAACTGTTTTCTCAAAGTATGGTCATTAAACTGGAAAAAGAGAGGCTTCAGGTGGCCGGTCATAAGAACTAAAAAGCAGCAAAGGAGGAAGATAGCGGGATCCTGAACTAAGAAAATAAAATTTGAATCATTTTTTTTCCAGCCCAGATCTTCACTTTAAATAATGTGTTGTAGTTCTAAAATGAATTTATGTTGTGGTTATTTTCGATGCAAGGGAGCTTACTAGAGTCTTCTATTTAACATTTTGGGGCTTGGTGGGCGGGTGGAGGTTTGTTTGCTCGTACATGTGCTTTATAATATCCTCTGCTATATATGCATTTTCTTGTTGTCTCTTACATGAATGTTCTTTTTCTGTTTTTTATTAGTATTCTCCATATATGTATACTTCCTGAGGAAGCCATGATGGTGAAACATGTTGAAGATTATATGTAGAGGATATTTTCAACATCAACAAAGCACATTTCTGATTTATTGTTCATGTACTGTACATTTTTATATACATTTTAAATATTACTATAATAAAATGTATTTTTAACTTCTAATTTTGCTATTGGTACATTTGCTGCACCTTTAAAAATCCCATTCCTGCAATCCTTATTTTGTTATTTATGCATCGTAAGGGATGTGGTGCAACTTACTTACTATCCCCTACCCACATATTATAACATTTTATTTAACATTACTGATTTTATTTCCCTGTTCCTCTTTCTTGTAAAATATGGGAACATTTAGCACAAACAAACAGTACATGTGTCTAATTTGTCCAAGTTGTTGATGTACAAGGAAACTAAACTTAGTTCAAAGTATGCTAGGTATAGAATTATATATAGAAGAGAGATGATATCACACATAACTTCCTGCTTCAGAGGTCAGTGATGGACAAATGTTCAAAATGTTAAATTTGCTTAGACAGTTTGGGCCTGGAATTAACACCTACATTAGCTGCTAACGGATCTCTGACAAGGTCATCTGGCTGTATGTAAACCTAGACAACTGTCACCTCACTGGGGGAAAGCCATTGGGTCCTTTTAACACTCTACAGCTACTGGGCTCTGAACTACCTACAATCATTTGTCATTTTCCAGAGATGAGAAAGAATATATTTTCATCTATGATAAGTCCCAAAATATTACTCATATGGAGATGAAAACAATTCCTTTCTGTGAGCAGAAAAAAGATATGTCCTGCTTGTATAGAACTACCTATGGACTGACAAAGAAGTTATATGGACCTGACTCACAGCAGTCTTGAGGTGTTTCAAACTGCTGTAGTTGGGATAATGTACACTACTCATGTAAGAAATCCTAACTATTCTGATCCAGCCACCAGAACTGGCTGGTCCTGGCCATTTCAGGAGGCAAGAATCGTCCTCACACCAGGCTCAAGTAACATCTCCAAAGGTGATTGTCCAAGGGTTAGCTCTCATTTCACATGCACTGGATATAAAATCTTCTTGGTAGATTTCCCACCAATAGAATAATATGTACTGCCAAATAGACATGTGCAATTCGTTTAGTTACGAATTAGTTTTCCGTTCAAATTCGTTATATTCGTTCATTCGTTATCGTACGAATGAACAAATGGTTTACTAAAAATTCTAACGAATAACGAACTATCGAAACGAACGAATATGAAAAACAACGAAAATACGAAATAATTAAAATTAGAAACAATGAAACTACGAAAGAATGAAAATCCAAAAAACGAAAACAGAAACAACGAAAATACCGAACAAAGATTCAAAAATAACGAAAATCAAAATGAACGAAAAAATTCGTACATTCATAACTTTTTTTTTTGTTTGTTGATTCGTAATTTTCCGTGTCTCTTACAGTGGCGCTGCTTAACGTGCTTCAAATGGATTCGTAAATTCGTTACTTTTTTTTGTTAGTTGATGAAACAACTTGGGTCGGAGGCACTGTTTTGGTGGATTTTTGAGTTAAGTTCTGACTTGTGAGAGAGAAATTCTTTGTTTCTTAAACATGTAATAGCATACACATTACATAAAATTATGAATTATGCTCCAATTACGAATCTACGAAAACAATGTTACGAAAGTACGAATAAATCAATCTTACGAAAGTACGAATGTAACTAAATCTACGAAAATACGAATGCGTCCGAATACAAAATATAACGAAAATATGAAAATACGAATTTCGAATAAACGAAAATTAGACTAATGGAAAAACGAACCAACGAAAAAATAACTCTTACGAAAATACGAACGAGTCTGAATACGAACACCGACGACTTACGAAATTACGAATCGTTACGAATCAACAGAAACAAACAGAAACTAAACGAAACTAAACAAATTTTTCTATTGTGCACATGTCTACTGCCAAAATGGTGAAGTTTGATTTTTTTTCGACTTTTCTGTTTTCATAGCAAATAACTACATTTCTGTAAGGCCTTTTCTTTTGCAATTTTTACCTTTGAACATATTTCTCTACACTGCCTTCTTAGAAGTATTAAAGTGGTTGTAAATCATTCAAAATGGAATGACCCAAAGCATATAGTAGAAGCCTCTGATGACTTGTCCTATCAGATTCTCAGTTTTATATAATGTACAGAGATCCTTTTTAATTCAACTTTTTCATATAAACTTGATTTGGTGCATAATCTAGTTTATACTGTACATACATTTTGACAAACTGAGAATCTGGAAGGAAAGGTCATCAGAAGCTTCTACTCAGAGGCGCAACTAGAACATTCAGGGCCCCAGTGCAAGAAACCGCAAAGGCCCTACCGACCTCCCCCTTCCATCCAAGCCCCGGCGTCTAGAACCCTGCCTCCCGTGTGCCCCCTGGGGCACGCATCCAGCGCGCTCTGTGACTGCTGTGTCCTTCGGACACAGCTGATCACAGATCACTATAAAGGGCCAATCACAGCGGCCATTTACTATGTGATCAGCTGATCACATGTAAACAGAGTTGCCGGTTATCGGCAGTCCTTTCCTCCCACGCTGTGTCTGTGTGAGAAAAGGAGAGCAGACTGACAATAGATTCTTTACATTGATAATCAGGGCACTGATTATCAGTGCCCTGATGATCAGTGCAGCCCTATCAGTGCCGCCTATCAGTGCCGCCTATCAGTGCTCATCAATGACGCTTATCAGTGCTCATCAATACCGCCTATCAGTGTCGCCTATCAGTGCCACGTATCAGTGCCACGTATCAATGCCCATCAGTACAGCCTAGCAGTGTTGCCTATCAGTGCTCATCAATGCTGTCTATCAGTGCCACCTATCAGTGTTCATCAATGCTTTCTATCGCTACCCATAAGTGCCACTCATCAGTGCCTTCTCAGCAGGATTTTAAAGCTGAGAGTGTCTCTCTCATACAGCCCAAAGCCTGCAATGACAGTTCCCCCTCCCTCACATAGACGGATGGGAGAGGAGAGAGCCGATCTGCTCCTTCTCCTCCCACCCCTCTCCTTCTGGGTGTGGACCGCTTAGCTTCACACTTTCCACAGTGCACACATGAGGAGAGGGGCCGGAGGAGAAGGAGCAGATCGGTTCTCTCTTCTCCCATCCGTGTGAGGGAGGGGGAACTGTCAGTGCAGGCTCTGGGCTGTATGAAAGAGGCGCTCTCAACTTAGAGCCCTGCGGCCAGCAACACCAGTGGGGCCCTTCCTTTTTGAATGATGTAACTATGTCATTGTACACTCATTTATCATGAAATATTAAACTGTTCAGTAGGAGTGGAAAGATAATTTTTATTAAACTGCCCAGGAAAGTTCTTCCTCTTGGCACTGAGGGCGTTAGAGAAAAAGCAGCTCTGTATAGATATTTGTCTGCAGTGGTAGACCATACCAGTGGAGATCTGAGCCTGGAATGGGAGTGAGGATAATCAGGTGGTAGCGCAGCACCATCCACATCAAAGCACCTGCACCAGTGCAGCAGTGGCCATAGAGTGACCACTCACCCTCTGCTTTGCACCGCTAATCATCGGAGGCTTTCAGGGAGAGACTGATGGGGCCCCCCTTCTGCAGTGCGAGGTCACTGCATCATCCCAGGGAGTGATGAGAGGGCTATTCGACGATTTATGATACTGCTAGCAGGGACTGAGCCAGACAAAAGTATACCCAATCTATACCACACCCATACTGCACTCTATACTGCACTTATTCAAAACCTAGACTGCATCTATACCAACTCAATACTGCATTATACCAAACCTTTACTGCATCTGAACCACATCTACCTTGCACCTGTGCAGATAGTATACCATGACTAGACTGTACCTATACTGCATACAGGTTAACTGGGAATGTCGTTAGGTGCAAAGACACTTTTAAATGGCCCCAACAATACGCGGTAGAAGAACATCTCAATGGACTGCCCCTCCTGTAATAATTATTCCACCCCAAAAGCCCCCATTTGTTCTCCTGGCCCTTCCACTAACATCCTCCTTTAGTTTTGGGCAGTACATACCCAGTCGGTCTAGGACTAGCATTGTCACCATAAATGAGCTCTGGCAGTATAGATTCAGAACTTACTACTGCTTACTGCTGCTGCTAGGGACATGCTGGCCATAGTGCAGCAGATGTGCAAAGGCAGAGGGAATTACACATGCGTTAGCACAATTCCACAAGTACCCTTTCTAACAGGCTTTTCCTGCGATCGTGCAAATGCCTATGAGCATGCGCTAACATGCGTGCCCATTAGCACTGGTGCCAAAATTACATAAATAAGGATAGCAGATGCACTAGGGACTTGATGTCTGATCTGCAGCTTTCCCCTGTATCCTGTTCCTCTGCCAGGCCTTTATCTCATTTTACCTGGCTTCCTGACTATCCCGATTCCCTCATATCCTGACTCCGGCTTGCCTTGACCTTGATTTACCTGCATCTGCTTGATTCTTTGTTGCCAAACCTCTGCCTGAACTTGACCATTTTTTGCTTGATGTCTCTGATGTATCTGTCTGATCCTCTATGTATACCCTGGCTTGTCTGACTCTGCACCAGTCTCCTCAGCTTCCTTCAGCCACTACATACCTGCATCTGCAGTACACCGGCACCTTAAACGTACCTGCATCCACAGCATCCCTGCGTCCACAATGTGCGTGAATCCGTCCCCAACCAGCAGCTTCTACTACTGCTGACATCTGCTTCTCCTGCTTCCCTGCTAAACGGAGAACATCGCAGGCACTCCTACCTCACTGTGCTCTCGTGGCTGCTGCTGAAACCTCACTGGTCCTTGAACTGGGGCTGTATGAGAGGCTTTCCTTTGCTAGTCAGGCTCTACCCGAAGGTACATGACAGCTGCACTTGAGGTGGCCCTGCTAATGATCTGGACACCAAATGTTATCTAATACCTAGTCCTTACCATTAATCACTTTGTATGCTAAATTGTGTTATTACTAGGGATGGGCCCGGTGTTCGATTCAAACCCATGTTCGAATCGAGCACCGGGCGTTCGCTCGCTCGCTCAGCGAGCCCAGAACTATTGGGGCCGCTCGCATCAAATTCGTGTGATGCGAGCGGCCCCGCAATGCATTGCGCTAGTCGCAGTGCAATGCTGGCTGATGATTGGCCAAGCATGCACTGTGACCCCGCATGCTTGGCCAATCACAGCGAGGAGAGCCATAATTGGCTACAGGCAGGATGCCTGTAGCCAATTATAGCTCAGGGGCTTTAGTACACGCCCCACGGTATAAGAGGCCGCCGCGGCGGCGGCCTCGCATATTATGTTTCAGTCACAGTGTCAGCGTGTCAGTGTGTTGCTGACTGCTGACAAGATATGCTATATTTCTGGGGATTTGTGTGTGCGTGCTGTTAGAACAGCATTGCAGTATCACATCTGGGGGGTGTCTATAGGTGGCCTGTGAAGGGGGGCAGGTTTCCTGTGCTTAGAACTTTCCCTGCAAAAAAGTGTCATTTTTGCAGGAAAAAAGCTATTTAAAAGCACTCGCGGCTAATGAATTGATGGCTCCTGTAACACAGAGAACTGTCATTCATTAATAAAAAACAAAGGGGTCCCCCCAAATTCAATAACCAGGCCCTTCAGGTCTGGGATGGATATTAAGGGGAACCCCAGCCAAAAAAAAAATGGCGTAGGGTCCCCCTCAAAATCCATACCAGACCCTTGAGGTCTGGTATGGATTTTAAGGGGAACCCTAGCCAAAAAAAATGGCGTGGGGTCCCCCTCAAAATCCATACCAGACCCTTATCCGAGCATGCAACCTGGCAGGCCACAGGAAAAGAGGGGGGGACGAGAGCGGCCCCCCCCTCCCGCCTGAACCGTACCAGGCCACATGCCCTCAACATTGGGAGGATGCTTTGGGGGTCTAAGACACCTAAAGCACCTTGTCCCCATGTTGATGAGGACAAGGGCCTCTTCCCCACAACCGTGCCCGGTGATTGTGGGGGTCTGCGAGCGGGGGGCTTATCGGAATCTGGAAGCCCCCTTTAACAAGGGGACCCCCAGATCCCGCCCCCCCCCCCCTGTGTGAAATGGTAATTTCACCAAAAAAGTGTGAAAAATGGTAAAAATGACAGGATACGGTCTTTGACAATTCCTTTATTAAATCTTCTTTCTTCTTTCTTCATCCTTCGGTTTCTTCATCTTCTCCTTCCGTCATCTTCTTCCATCTTCTTCCATCTTCTTCTTCCTCCGATCCGCTTCTTCTTGCGCTGATCTTCTCGTCCTTCTCGTCCGGCATCTTCTTCCGTCGGCGTCGGTGTCGGTGTCTCTTCTTGGGCCGCTCCGCGCAATGGGAGGCTCCCGCTGTGTGAGGCTCCGCTCCGTCTGACAGGTCTTTTATAATGGAGGGCACCTGGTGACCCCGCCCCCCTCTGACGCACAGGGACGTCATGGGGAATTCCCTATGGCTTTCCCCATGACGTCAGAGGGGGGCGGGGTCACCAGGTGCCCTCCGTTATAAAAAACCTGTCAGACGGAGCGGAGCCTCACACAGCGGGAACCTCCCATTGCGCGGAGCGGCCCAAGAAGAGACACCGACGCCGACACCGACGCCAACGGAAGAAGATGCCGGACGAGAAGGGCGAGAAGACCATTGCAAGAAGAAGCGGATCGGAGGAAGAAGAATATGGAAGAAGATGGGAGAAGATGACGGAAGGAGAAGATGAAGAAACCGAAGGATGAAGAAAGAAGAAAGAAGATTTTAATAAAGGAATTGTCAAAGACCGTCTCCTGTAATTTTTACAATTTTTCACACTTTTTTGGTGAAATGGTAGGGGTACAAAAGTACCCCCTTACCATTTCACACAGGGGGGGGCCGGGATCTGGGGGTCCCCTTGTTAAAGGGGGCTTCCAGATTCCGATAAGCCCCCCGCCCGCAGACCCCCACAACCACCGGGCACGGTTGTGGGGATGAGGCCCTTGTCCTCATCAACATGGGGACAAGGTGCTTTTGGGGTCTTAGACCCCAAAAGCATCCTCCCAATGTTGAGGGCATGTGGCCTGGTACGGTTCAGGCGGGAGGGGGGGCGCTCTCGTCCCCCCTCTTTTCCTGCGGTCTGCCAGGTTGCGTGCTCGGATAAGGGTCTGGTATGGATTTTGAGGGGGACCCTACGCCATTTTTTTGGCTAGGGTTCCCCTTAAAATCCATCCCAGACCTGAAGGGTCTGGTATGGATTTTGAGGGGGACCCTACGCCATTTTTTTTTTTTTTTTGGCTGGGGTTCCCCTTAATATCCATCCCAGACCTGAAGGGCCTGGTTATTGAATTTGGGGGGACCCCTACGCTTTTTTTTTTTTCATTTTTTTTATTTTTTATGAATAACTTTTTTTTTTTTTATGAATGACTTTCAGTTTCAATGAATGACTGTTCTCTGTATTACGGGAGCCGACAATACACATTAGCCGCGAGTGATTTTAAATAGCTTTTTTACTTGCAAAAATTACACTATTTGCAGAGACAGTTCTAAACACGGGAAACATGCGCCCCTTTACAGGCATACTATAGACACCCCCCAGGTACGAAATTTAAAGGAATATTACACTTTTATTGTTTCAATTTAAGCATTATTAAAATCACTGCTCCTGAAAAAAAACGGCCGTTTTTAAAAAAAAAATTTGCATTGATACATGTCCCCTGGGGCAGGACCCAGGTCCCCAAACACTTTTTATGACATTAACATGCATATTGGCCTTTAAAATTAGCACTTTTAATTTGGAACGTTCGCATCCATTATAACTAATAGGGTTCTAAAGCTCGCACGGACTTTAGGTCCGTTCGTGGGTTCTGGTGCGAGCCGAACGGGGGGGGTGTTCGGCTCATCCCTAGTTATTACCATTGTTATTCCATGTTATGCTTGCCTAGTTACCAACCATATTGGTCACAATATATTAATTTTGCCTTTATTATCTGGTTTGGGGCCTGTTTTCTTTGATATAGCACTACTATTGGGTGCCAAGTATTACTTTTAGTGATTTCCAGTGATATTGTGTGTTTGTACACTCAACCTGGTGTGTCCAAGGAGCTGATATTCTTGAACGGTCGAGGCAAAGAACAGAGGACCCATCCTATCCAGCGGTTTCTATGGGGGTAGCGCTACACTAGCAAAAAAAGAAAAAAACAGTTTGTGTTTAAATAGACTTTAAAAAAAAACAATCCAACCACACACCTTCCACTCCTGATTGCTCGGCAATGGGGATCACAAATTGAAAAAGTAGAAACAAATTGTGCAGTGTCTCACTCTGTCTTACAATTCTGTGATCTTACTTTTCATGTGACAGATTCACTTTGAATATAGATCGTATATCCATTTAGTCCCATTGGCTACATCTCACATATAAACACAGTGATTTCAACCACAGTAACTGCACCCATCACACTGCATCTTTTCTATAATTACGGCGACTTGTAAGAGGACGTAAAAGTGTAGCAATATAATATGCAATGCACCAGCCCTGTCACCTAAAGATTAAAAAGAGATTTCTTGCCATGTGACAGACTGGCTATGTTCTGAAATAGATATTTATTGCTGTTTACAACATGGAATTTCAAAGCACTTAAAGGCTCTTTGAAGCAACAAGCGCTATGGTTTCCATTACTTTTCTGAAAGCTACAAGGCCACTTCGCTGTGAAGACAAATAAAGGATACAATGGGGCTCGGTGTGAAAAATATCAGGCTACCAATACTCTAATATTACCTATTAGCACTTCCATGAATAGACCATTTAGGAAAACATATGTCTTTTTAAGCATCAGTCCGCCCAAAAAATGGCATTTCAGTTTTGAGTTGATACTGAAGAGTTAAACCTCTATTTCCATATGCCTTGGGAAATCTGCTATTGATATTTGTTTATGCTGTGGCAAATACATGGGAGTCCTACTCACCCTCTAGGAGGTTTACTTTTATTATATAGCATGCAAAAAGTGGAGATGTGTCCCCACCAAGGTGGGCAAGAGATGCCACAACCTTTAAGGTGGGTGGGAAAAATAAATTATGGCAGAGAAATCCTATTGCTGGAGTCCCAAAGTGATGGGTAATCAGTGGAGAAGTCAAAATGATATGCTTTAAGGGTCCATACACAAAGTGTAACCCGCTGCTCACAGGTGGGTCAGCAACCTGCTCAATCTCCAAAAGGGGTGCATGTCCTGTCACTGCTGCAGGAGTTAGAGGAATAGGAAAATCGGAGGCCGCACTCCCAATCAGGATAAAACGTTTTTTATTTAGACATCCATAAAAGAAAAACAGCAATAAGCCACAAGCAGCTACAAAGCAGGGGAGGAAAAAGGGTTAATGCGTTTCACATGTTTAACATGCTTTTTCAAAACCACCAAGCACCTTAAACGTGTGAAATGCGTTAACCCATTTCCTCCCCTGCTTTGTAGCTGCTTGTGGCTTATTGCTGTTTTGCTTTTATGGATGTCTAAATAAAAAAAATTTTATCCGATTTTCATATTCATCATTCACATCAGATCTGGGATGTGTTGATCAACGCATGTCAGTTCACATACATTGTTAAAGCAATATATTTTAATTGGAGCACTTCTCACCAGTGCGTTGAACAAGCCCTACTTGTTTTCAGCGCAAAGTATCTAAATCCATGTGAATGCACCACAACATGCATAAAAGCAATAAAAAGAATAGTGGGTTAATTCCACTTGTGCATAAATAAAGACAGTACTGTAACAATAAACTGCCACTACCAATATCATACAAAATATAAATAATAAAATGCCATAAAAAAAATTAGAAAAACACATATATATATATATTAGGGCTGTGGAAATTAAAAATAAATTCCTTGATTAATCGATAATTTTTTTGATCAATCAAAATTCTTTTGATCGGTACTCACCTCTCCACCGGCTTCCGGGTCTTCAGGGAGTTTCGTCTGAGATCCGGTGACGTCGATGTTCGTGACTCCTCCCCCTTCCCCAAGTGCCTCCGTCTGCTAACTAAGGGAAGGAGTTCGGTGATGTCAAAGTTCTGATTGAACGTAATGTTTACGGGGGAGGAGCTACGCATGACGTCACCTGCTGCTGCCCTACGAAACTAACACAATTGTTAGCTTTACATGCTGTGCTTTTATCATCTTTATGTGAGTAGTTTGTGTTTGAACACAAAAATTAAATCTTATACTTAAGCGGTGAGCACTTAAAGATATTTTCTTTGTACCCATGACCTGGCGAACCTTGCTGAGATCTAAGGAGACATGAGAGATCTTTATGGTCCGTGTTAACCATGTTGATACCCGCTTGCATGACCACCTGTTTGCACAGGGGTCCATGCCATAAGGTGAGACTGATTAGTTAGACTGGAGGTGGAGGGAATGTCACGCTACTGTGGAAAAAAAAAAATTACTTACATCAGTGCTACAGTTTGAATTTAAAACGTATTTGTGTGAACTGTGAAGTTAAGTCATGGATTGTGGAAACAAACTAGTGTCGGGTGATTGTATATAGTGTATACCACATTTACCACTGACTAATGCAGAGTTGCAATGCAAGGAGATCAGCTAAAAGTAGTTGGATCTGTATGTGCGTTATAATTAATCGAAATTAGTAGATTAAAGAAAAATCAATTAATCGAACATGAAAATTTTAATCAGTAACAGCCCTAATTATATATATATATATATATATATATATATATATATATATATATATATACAGTGACTTGCGAGAGTATTCGGCCCCCTTGAACTTTTCAACCTTTTGCCACATTTCAGGCTTCAAACATAAAGATATAAAATTTTATTTTTTGTGAAGAATCACCAACAAGTGGGACACAATTGTGAAGTGGAACGAAATCTATTGGATTTTTGAAACTTTTTTAACTAATAAAAAAATGAAAAGTGGGGAGTGCAAAATTATTCGGCCCCCTTGCGTTAATACTTTGTAGAGCCACCTTTTGCTGCGATTACAGCTGCAAGTCGCTTGGGTTATGTCTCTATCAGTTTTGCACATCGAGAGACTGAAATTCTTGCCCATTCTTCCTTGCAAAACAGAGCGAGCTCAGTGAGGTTGGATGGAGAGCGTTTGTGAACAGCAGTTTTCAGCTCTTTCCACAGATTCTCGATTGGATTCAGGTCTGGAATTTGACTTGGCCATTCTAACACCTGGATACGTTTATTTGTGAACCATTCCTTTGTAGATTTTGCTGTATGTTTGGGATCATTGTCTTGTTGGAAGATAAATCTCCATCCCAGTTTCAGGTCTTTTGCAGACTCCAACAGGTTTTCATCTAGAATGGTCCTGTATTTGGCTGCATCCATCTTCCCCTCAATTTTAACCATCTTCCCTGTCCCTGCTGAAGAAAAGCAGGCCCAAACCATGATGCTGCCACCACCATGTTTGACAGTGGGGATGGTGTGTTGAGGGTGATGAGCTGTGTTGCTTTTACGCCAAACATATCGTTTTGCATTGTGGCCAAAAAGTTCAATTTTGGTTTCATCGGACCAGAGCACCTTCTTCCACATGTTTGGTGTGTCTCCCAGGTGGCTTGTGGCAAACTTTAGACAATACATTTTATGAATATCTTTGAGAAATGGCTTTCTTCTTGCCACTCTTCCATAAAGGCCAGATTTGTGCAGTGTACGACTGATTGTTGTCCTATGGACAGACTCTCCCACCTCAGCTGTAGTTCTCTGCAGTTCATCCAGAGTGATCATGGGCCTCTTGGCTGCATCTCTGATCAGTCTTCTCCTTGTCTGAGCTGAAAGTTTAGAGGGACAGCCAGGTCTTGGTAGATTTGCAGTGGTCTGATATTCCTTCCATTTCAAAATGATCGCTTGCACAGTGCTCCTTGGGATGTTTAAAGCTTGGGAAATCTTTTTGTATCCAAATCCGGCTTTAAACTTCTCCACAACAGTATTACGGACCTGCCTGGTGTGTTCCTTGGTCTTCATGATGCTCTCTGGGCTTTCAACAGAACCCTGAGACTATCACAGAGAAGGTGCATTTATACAAAGACTTGATTACACTCAGGTGGATTCTATTTATCACCATCAGTCATTTAGGACAACATTGAATCATTCAGAGATCCTCGCTGAACTTCTGGAGTGAGTAAAAATAATGAGTTTAAGATCCTCCTTTAGACTTTGTGCTTCAAAATGTGCCTCCTTGTGACAGAATTCAGAGAAATAAAACCACCACCTTCACCGCTAGGTGAGTTGTCCACTCACCTTAGAAAACGACCCCTCAGGGTCTGATCACACCTTTTGTTTAATGTGTCTTTGATATTCCTGAAGGGAAAATGCCACTGTGTCTTGGTCTCTTTAAGTCTCCTTAAGTACACTAGAAATTCTGCTTCTCTGGAGTGGCTCAGAGCATAAAGAAAGCTTTCATCGCGCAAAATTGTTTAAATAAAATATTTTATTTAGCCTAAAAATTGCCCACTCACATAGCTATTTTCTTACAGCCAAATATAATATACTGAGAGGCTCTCCTCCTCACTCTTTCAAACGGGTTCCTGCGGAAGTGACGTCACAACTCCTCCGGATACGTTGCGTCACTGATCACGTAACTTTTTCAAGGGAAATGAAGCCTAGTGACGAGCGCCGGGATAAAAGAGACGGAGGGATCCTAAACCCCCTTCGATAGCTCAGTGGCTAAATAGGGTAAGAAAGATAGGGGCCATGGAGGACTTAGTATTGTCAGCACAAGACAGAAAAAAGCAATATATGATAACATGGGCAGAATGGGATTAATTTGTATACTCAGAAGAGGGGAGGAGACTGTTGGGGAGCATATCTGGGGAATGATGTGTCCTACGCCTATTTGTTTTCATTTTGGCCGCCCATCTCCTCTGTGATGGAGGATAGGTTTATTGATTTATTCAGTTTTGAAGGTTTTTGTTTAGTAAAAGATAAAATGAAAGGGAGGTTTAAAGAGTCCATGGAGGTGAAAGTTGAAGTAGTGGCGGAGATACTCTACTTTTTCCTTTTTCTTCCTTGTGGAGACATACACATATGTATTGGTGAATGAGGATGTATATATGTATGTTTATATCATTATGAAATATTAAGTTAGTATGAAATGAATAGCAGTTAAAAGAAAATGTGTATGTAATTGCTGGAAATTTGATATGACACTGGATGACTTGTCTCCTTTTGAATAAAGACTAAAAAAAATAAAAAAAAAAAAAAGAGATGGAGTCCGTTTACAAATTGCCGTGGTGACGGGTGAATCATCGGGTCATTCGGCCTTCATATGTATACATCAATTAACGTTAAAAGACAAGAACCTCATAGCGGAATTCCTCATTATGATCTACTACTCTAATACAAAGTACATACATGAAATATATAACCTATATTTTAAAACTTATCAGGATCTCAAATAATGCTTATTAATCTATCTACCATGTGTACTAATGTGTAATAGTGACCCCTATTGGTAGTATGAAAAAAGAGCCCTGCACCAGCAGCAGGTGTTAGTACCCACGCCCACCTTCAGCCCAAATGCTGTCTATGTGTATGGTTAAACAAAGCTCCAAAACGTTGCTTCTCAACCCCCTCTACCATACATTTATACTGGTGCTAAATTGCACTGTCTCACTAGCCAATAGAAATGCATGTGAGGTGGAAGTGGCGAACATTTAGGTACTGAAAGCTGTTGCAGGAGCGGTGCTTGTACTTTATACCTGTCCGCAACTTTTTTTTCTTTTGTGGGAGTGACAGGGTCATTTTAACTTGCACTAAACACAAGCCCGACTACAACCAAACTAGGGAATGACCAGCTGATATATACCTATGCCGATCTTCCTCCAGAGGTTGCTAGGGGAGTTGTGGATGGTTGACCTCCCATTCTGTGATGCCTGCATTCAGGGCCAATGCCACATGGCAGAGCAAGCATGATCTTTTTAGTTATCTGTAAAGGTGGCATTCTGAGCACTACTGTAAGGGGGCAGTCTTTCCACTAGTCTGCAATATAAGGGTCAATTTTCTCACTGACCCCCCCATTGACTTGGTTTTAGCAGGGATTTCCCAAGACCTAAACATTATTTCAAGTGTTCCTCTGGGATAAATGGGTTGAGAAAAGTTGGACTAAAGCAATATTTCCAAGTAAGCAAGTAGTGAACAACACAATAATCCCTATTAGATCCAGGGAGTGGTCACCACAATGGAACCACTATTGCTGGGGGGGTCACGACATTACCTACAATCATTCATTAGGTCACATTCCACATTTATGCCACATTTACAAACTTGGGCCACCTCAACACAATGCAATATCTTGTTATACATGCTACAGGTTCATTTCTTTTGAACTCCAGTTTTGGTTTAAAAAATGGAATCCAACTACAAAGCCAAACAATAGTTGTGATATCACCAATAACCTTATATACCTAATTTCCAGTAGCTGGCCAGAGCAAAAACCAGATCTATACATTTAAAACACAATCAGTAGTATATACATTGTATACAACAGAACAGGCAATCCAACCATAAAGGGTTGAAAAATACCACAGCCCACCTAAGCAGGCACAAATCCAACTGCACGGGAGGACCCACAATTTTTAAATATATAACTAAGCAAAATCAAGAACCATCTACATTAACCACAAGAGAGGGAGTAAAGAGATAGTATACAAATACAAGAGAAAGCAAAGAAGAAAAAAAGGTGTGGGGATAGAGGGACACACAAGTACAATACTCCCAGCGGAGGTTACAGACCCTCCACAAGAGTTCCAGTGTAGCTATCAACATCAAGGAAAGTGTAATAGTCTTGAGAATAAGGAAAAGTGGTCCTGTAAACCAATTCTTCTGCTGTTGTTGCTCTTTTCGCTTCAAGGTCGCAATGAGTTCCTCCATCAGTTGAATTCCATAAATTACAGCAACCCAGTGACCCAGGAGGAGGAGGTTCAGTACATGTCCACTTTTGAGCTACACCCTAGCTACATTAATCAAGTGGACTAGGAGTGACTTCTTATAGCAACGTTTAGACATCGGGGTCAGGTGCAGTAAGAAGGCCTCAGGGTGACCTTCAAGCTGAAAACCTGTAAGCTCAAATACCACCTTCTAAGCCTTCTCCAAAAAGGGGAATACCAATGGGCATTGCCAGAAAATGTGATAAAGGCTTATTTGCTCTTGCTGACACTGCCAACATATTGGCCATACAGTTGGAAAGATTTTATTAATTGAACCCATTTTAACAGATGGCTTTGTCAGCCTTCCTCTCCCGAATAAAGCAGCTAGAAGATACAGACAGAAAGAATGACTGACTGAACACACAAAAAGAGAACAAAAACTGTTTTCTAATGGCCTTTCTAATTGCTTGTTTATCTACAAGAGCTTTTCTTTTACTGTTTGAACTGCCAAGAAAGCACCTCAAAAGGTACAGTTGGCTAATGATGATAAATAACTGTGCAGTGCGCAACATAGATGTGTAAGTTTAAACTTGTTGTGATAAAATTGTTTCATGGCTGCCAGCAATTACACAACTATCCATATTCATTCTACATTCACTTCTCTTGCACTTAAGGTGCTGACTCTTCAAGGTCTTTCAATTAACCTATATTACTGCAAAATGAGCCAGTCTAATCCCTAATCAGTTTTGAGAACTCTGGAACAGAGCTCACAGTGTGTGGACAACTGTTTTAAAAGTAGTTCAGTCATTTTAATTTGGTTAGACTTTTGTGTATCCAATTACTATTTTGAATTTCTAACCGCACCAGAGAGTGCAGTGTCGGAAGGGAAGACTGTGCTTTATCTCCCCTTTGGAACAGACTGCCAGATGAGGAAAGAACATGGAAACCATTGCTGTAAACCATGGGATATTAACTGCAGATCTCAGACATCAGTAAAAGTGTCTATGTTCTTGAGATGATTGTTTCTCAATCCTGGAAATTAGGGTAGAATTGGGAATCGCATTTATGTCTGTCGGCATTCTGTGAGCTTTTCGGGCACCCCCTGGTGAACTGGGGGGAAGATTTAATTGGCCGGTTTGGATTTTCTTTATTCTCAATGAAATACGACAGCTCATGACAGCTAAATTGGTTTAAATGAAATAAGATTGGTGAGGATATCACAGTTTCTGCCTCACACCTGAAAATGAATTGATCTCACCAGAAAAACATCACAAATAAAAAACTGAAACCTTACTAACTTTTAAACCTAAACCTAATTTAAACCCAAACCAAACCCTTAAAGGATCAGTCCATGTAAACATTAATATTTGTGTTATAGTTAGGACCTGGGGGTCTCAGTCAGCCTCGAGCTTCTTGTTTTGGATACTCCAAAAGCAACATCCTCCTCCCATTCCTGGCTATGTTATTTAGGTCTTCTTATTATTTGGGTCTTACCTCCCATCTTTTAGTATTTCTGCGCCTCCTATTGCACCCATAAGCTAAAATAAATTAAATATCTAAAAAGCACAGTGGGAACCCATTAAATTGATCCAGCAGATGTTTAGACCTGGAAAATTAAGCACAGATCTTACCAATAAAATCACCCAGATATATAGCAATGGCTGTATTGGGCTGATTCGCTTAACTCCTAACCTCTAATGCCACGTACACACGACCGGACTTTGACAGCACAGGAACGAATCCGTCGGACAATTCGATCGTGTGTGGGCTCCATCAGACTTTTGCTGTCGAAAAATCTGACAGACTTTAAAAATCGAACATGCTTCAAATTTTTCTGCCGAAACTCCGCCGGACCCAGTTCCTATTGAAAAATCCGGACAAACAACGACGCTAGGGCAGCTATTGGCTACTGGCTATGAACTTCCTTATTCTAGTCCAGTCGTACGTCATCACGTTCGTATCCGTCGGACTTTAGTGTGATTGTGTGTGGCCAAGTCCGTTCATTCTGAAAGTTCATCGGAACTCCGTCGAAAGTCCGTTGGAAAGACCGTCGGACCTAGTCCGTCGAAAAGTCCGCTCGTGTGTACGTGGCATTACTCTTAATCCATACCGGTTATTATATCACTTGATCAATACTTCTGATATCACAATAAAAATGGTCTGTGCCAAAATACAACATGCAGGGATCTTTGATTCCCTACATGATGTCCAGGTAGATCTCAACCTCTGAAAGGTTGCCTACCCCTGTTTTATAGTGTGTACTTGTATTTTATTTAAAAGCACTAGGTGTCATTTCTGTCTGCTGCTTCCTCCACTATCAGCATTAATCCCTTCTAAATCCAAGAGAAAAAAGGTGACAGGGGAGGGATCTCCAGCAGATTGACAGCCTCCGGTCTGTTCCTGTGTGCTATGTGAAGAGGGGTGTGTCTCTTCCCTCCAATCAGCTCTCAGACCTCTCCCCACTGAGCTCTGAAGAGTGTAACTTTTTCTGAACTCTGAACTCTCAGACAAGCTTATAAATTCTGGACTTTGAATGGATGAGAAGAGAAAACTGTAGATAGACAGGTACAACTTATGTAGGAGGATTTGTTTTATCTCTGTGTATCACCTGAGAATAGTCCTGAGTGTATGTAAGGTTTTACAACAGGGCTATGCCACCTATCAGGCCAATTGAGGCAGCCACCCCAAAAGGCATGATGGCACCATACCCAACAATTCGTCCTCAGTGCAACTCAGTAATGGTAAGCCTGATAAAAATCACAAGCTTAGAGTTACTGAGCTCTATGCCTAGCTACAGTGATGTACAGTGGGCATGCATCTTCAGTGATGCAAAGCCTGTTAACAGTGTAGGCTCAGCATCACTGAGCACAGTGGTGTGGCCACTGCATCTGTGATACTGGAGCAGAGGGCAGGCTCAGATTTTTTCTCAGTGATGCTTAAGCTGTACTTTTAAAATGCTCCATGTCATTGCTGCCGGGGGTCCTCAAAAATACCCACCTTGCTTGGGCGGCATCTGTCCCCAGTATTACCCTGTTAGCAGATCTTTATTTTAATTTCATACACATACCTAAAAAATGCATAGCCAACAGGAAGGGGCAAACTTGAAAGCAGATGGTAAATTAAACCGCGAAAGGAGCAAGATGCTTAAAGCAACTATTTTTGATGTTTACAGAAACCACTAACAAATATAAACTAATGAGCTTATAAATAACCAATGCAAGATCAGCAAACAAAAAGTCTTCTAAAGAAATAGATACCAGTTGCCAATCACAACCCATATGTCAAAGGCTTACCACCACCCTTCTTTTAATCTTCTTTGTATGGCAGTAGGTATATGTCTACACCCATACAGAATGGGTAGAGAAGAGGACAGAGGTTAGCTATATTATGATGGTCTTATAATAGTATGTCTCTGTTCAGTAATGGCCCATACACATGATCCAAAAATCAGACGACAGATCATCCAACTTTTTTCGCTTAATGGCCGCAAGTAGAAATTAAATAGGTTACTAAAGTCAGAAAAATTCTGGTACGACAGAAAAAAAAAATCCGAAGTGTTGTCATGTGTTGTAGTGTATTTGTATTGTATTTTCGGATGACAACTGTACTGACTACCGTATATACTCGAGTATAAGCCGACCCGAATATAAGCCGAGGCACCTAATTTTACCACAAAAAACTGGGAAAACGTATTGACTCGAGTATAAGCCTAGGGTGAGAAATGCGCAGCTACTGTAAGTGGAAAAGAGGGTGAACAATGCCCATTTGCAGCCTCACTGTGCCCATTTGCATGCCTCACTGTGCCCATTTGCAGCCATAGGTCCCCTGAACTTCAAACTTGGTAGTTAAGGGTTCATAGATGCACCCTAGCTGCAGCCAAAATTTGGGGTCTCTGAACCCAAAGGGTCCCGAAATGACATTGCTGCAGATGGACACAGTTGACCGAATTTGGGGCCCTGTATCTCGGGGCCACTTGGTGCTAGGAACTCCAAATTTTATAGTGTTGGTTCCACTGGGTTTGCACACCAAATTTGGGATTCCTAGCCCTAAGTGGCCCTGAGATACGGGGCCGCAAAGTCGGGTCGGAAAATTTTATTTTTTGCTGCAGAAAAGTGCTTGACTCAAGTATAAGCCGAGGGGGGCACTTTCAGCACAAAAAAATGTGCTGAAAAACTGGGCTTGTACTCGAGTATATATGGTAAATGAAAATCGTACGATCTGGTAACCTACAAGGACAATTTTTGTGCTTGTCTGATCGAATAATATCGGATGAATTGTCATGATCGGCTCTCGAAAGCTGTGTACTAACGTTCTGATACGTACGATCGCCTGTCGAAAGCGGTATTTTTCGTCCGATTTTCGGATCGTGTGTATGGGCCATTAGAAATTCTTACATTCATGTTTCAAATGCTGCACAAAAAAAAAAAAGCTGCTTCATTAAGAATGTACAGTGGGGAAAATTATTATTTGATCCCCTGCAAATTTTGTAAATTTACCCTCTTACAAAAAAATGAAGGGTCTACAAATGTTGTCATAGGTGTGTTTTAAATGATGAGACAAAATATTAACCAAAAATCCAGCACGACTTGCATCGCGACTGCCTCAGGCAACCTGGACACGGCAGCAGCCGCGACTTGCAAAACGACTTCTGTATAGAAGTCAATGCAAGTCGCCTGAAGTCACCCCAAAAGTAGTACAGGAACCTTTTTCTAAGTCGGAGTGACTTGAGTCGCTCCTATTAGAACGGTTCCATAGTACAGAATGGGACGCGACTTGTCAGATGGCTAAGTCGCCTCACAAGTCGGCCCAGTATGAACCTGCTCTAAGTGTTTGATCCCTAACGCAAAACATGACTCATTACTTAGTGGAGAAACCCTTATTGACAAGCACAGAGGTAAAACATTTCTTGTAGTTGTTTACCAGGTTTGCACACATCTTATAACGCGTACACACGATCGGAATTCTCGTCAGAAAAGCCTTGGATGTTTTTTCAGACGGAATTCCGATGGAATTCCGCTCAAGCTTGTGTTGCCTACACACGGTCACAACAAATTCCGACTGTCAAGAACGCGGTGACGTACAACACTATGACGAGCCGAGAAAATTAAGTTCAATGCTTCCGAGGATGCGTCAAATTGTTTCCAAGCATGCGTAGGAATTTTGCACGTCGGAACTGCTACAGACGATCAGAATTTCCAATAGAAACTTTTTCCGTCGGAAAAAATGAGAACATGCTCTCAAAATTTTGCTGCCGGAAATTCGGCCAGCAAAAGTCCGATGGAGCATACACATGGTCGCATTTTCCGACGAAAAGCTCTCATCTGTCTTTTGCTGGCCGAAATTTCGATGGTGTGTATTAGGAGGGATTTTGGTCCACTCTTCTTTATAGATCTTCTCTAAATCCTTAAGGTTTCTTGGCTGTTGCTTGGCAACTTGAAGTTTCAGCTCCCCCCATACATTTTCTACAGGATTAAGGTCAGGAGACAATGTATGCGTATTACCTGTAGCAGAAAGCATAAATTTAGTATTATATACTGTTTGAACGGTAGAAACAGGGGGAAGGTAAGATGAAATAGAAAAAAAAAAAGGAATTTCATCTGCAGGGAGGGAAAGAATTTACATATCAAAGTGTGTCACATCCCACTCAAAATTCATAACCCTGGTGATCGCGGTATCCATTTTAAAGATCCAGGACACTTCCTTCTTGCTCAAAAAAGAAAAAAATATATATATTGTGGTCATCTGGGCAAAAAAGTTGTATTACAGTGACATCATTGTTGTGAGGCGGCTTTTCTTTCACTCCATTTGAAACAATTGTTACGGTTTTTGGGATGCTCTCTGTCTCTGGTATGAAAGAAGGATCATTCAGGCAACCAACAAAAAGTCTTGTCTGGAGAGTTTGCTACAGTTTTTACAGGCTACATAGAATTATTGCTATCAAACATATTAAGAGGAACTTCAGGAACTTAATATGGACAGTCTGGAGAAAAAAAGGGAAAGGGGAGACATGATAAAAACCTTTAAATACATGTAACCCTGTTATGGGGGGGGGGGGGGGGGGGTTCATATGAAGTTGCCCTCTCCACATAGGCTATGGCGCTAACCTGCAGGTAACTAAATGAGCCAGAGCCTTCACTAAAGGAAGAGTGGGCTATGGATATATAACTAAATGAGCCAGAGCCTTCACTAAAGGAAGAGTGGGCTATGGATATATAATTGGCAGTGCCTCCATCTAGAACAGGACTCCAATGTATGTAGAGATAGATGATCCCTTTCTAGGACAATAACTAGTAACTCACCCAAAATAACTGACAGCAGTAGTACTAATACATCCAGCATAGATTTATAAAAGTAAAGATATGCAGACATACCAGCAGGTGATTAGTGGAACTTTATATATGATAAAGTGATGGCATTACATACAACCAAAGCAATAACAGGAAGAATGTACATATGTCTTAGAAGAACAGTGTATATATGGCTCTATAAATATATCCGGATATGTAACTAAAGGCCTTTAACACCAATACCTCCAATTAGGCCCTGTGGCACAGTTCAGTTGCAGGGGCCCCTGATGAGCTGGCGTGCAAGGCATAACACAATCTGGCTTTAGAGGACAAATGAGGATGCATCTGTGGAGCGGTGGCTTCCTGTGGATGCTTGTACAGACGAACACAACAATGACAAAGAAGTCTGGAACATGCCACCTGCATGGCAAATCAGGCCTATCTAGCCTATTTCTTGGTTCCTAATCTGACTATAGGCTATCAATGCTACCAGACTGTTGCCATCGGAAGCCTAGCCTGTTGCTACCCTGAGCTGTTTACAGTTCCCAAGGCTAATACTGGCTAGGAACCCCCCAGACCAAAAAGGGGCACTGTTGCTTTAAATAATGAAGTGGCAGATAAACACTTCAACACAAACCAGTCACTTGATGGGATATTCTCAAGATTATAACCTAAGTATATGCAAATAGAAAGTTTCAGTGAATCAGAGAAGCCTCTGACAATTATCTGATTCCCGCACAGGAGTGCTCACACAAATGTGACAGTAATATAACAAACAGTGAGCTACACAGTGCAGTGACACTTGCCTATATTGTCCCTTTTCAGCCTGGAAGGATGGATGGATACAGCACAAAATCAGCCTGCAGCCCCTCCTGGCTTGCAGAGCACCTGTCTGGCCACACTCTCTCTTCACTTCCTGTAAGACATCCACATATATAGCCTTGAGGGGTCTCCTGCCCCTTAAGCAGGGGCAGGAAACAACCGCTTAACAGGAAGAATCAGTTTGTAATAAGAACTCTATGATAGGTATCAGGCATGAATGTAAACAACCTCACAGATAGTGTACAAAAGAACACTTCCCTACATACATCAAGGGGGTGAATAAGGTTAAAGAGGGCAGCATTTTTAATATGAAACCAAAATCAAGAACACGGGGACATGACCTCAACATAACTGGAGGAAAGTTCAAAACTAATCTTAGAAAGTATTATTTTACTGAAAGGGTAGTTGATGCTCGGAACAGACAGCAGCTATAGTGAGTCAGCCAAAAGTAAGTGCATTCAGACATGCATGGGACAAACAAAAAAACATTAGCAAAGAAAAAGAAAAACACAACAAAAACAAAGCATGTATAAAAAAAAAAAAAAAAAAAAAAAAAAAAAAAGGGGGCAGACTCAATGGACCACTTGGTCTTGTTTCTGTCATCAATTGTCCATGTTTTTATGTTTCTATTACAATTACTGTATTGGCGTATAACACGCACTTTTCACCTTGAAAATTGGGTGCAAATAGCGCGTGCGCGTTATATGCCAATATTTCAATTTTAGCTGCCTCGGAGCGGACAGGACGGGCGCCGTCAGATTACATACATGAGAATCTCCTGTTTACTTGGCGGCCTCTGTAATAGGAAGTCCCGTCTCCTGGGCCACCATTGGATCACTGTTCTGTCTATCATAGGAGATTCTCATTGTATGTAATTTGTCGGCGCTCGTCCCGCCACCCTCCCTGTCCCCACTAGGCTGCAGATGGGCATTGATCAGGCTGCACTGATGGCAATGGTGAGGCTGCTGCATTGATGGCAATGGTGAGGCTGCTGCATTGATGGCAATGGTGAGGCTGCTGCATTGATGGCAATGGTGAGGCTGCTGCATTAATGGTAATGGTGAGGCTGATGCATTGATGGCACTTGTGAGGCTGCATTGATGGCAAAGTTGAGATTGCTGCATTGAAGGCAATTATGAGGCTGCTGCATTGAAGGCAATGGTGAGGCTGCTGCATTGATGGCAATGGTGATGCTGCTGCATTGATGGCAATGGTGAGGCTGCTACATTAATGGCAATGGTGAGGCTGCTGCATTGATGGCAATGGTGAGGCTGCTGCATTGATGGCAATGGTGAGGCTGCTGCATTGATGGCACTTGTGAGGCTGCATTGATGTGGACTGATGAGGCTGCATTGATGGCACTTGTGAGGCTGCAGCTAGGCATTGATCAGGCTGCATTGATGGCAATGGTGAGGCTGCAGAAGGGCACTGTCCCTTATTTTGCTTCAAAGTTCCTTATTTAAAATGTAAGTTTTTTTTTTCAGAAACTTCTCTCTTAAAATGAATGTGCGTGTTATATGCTGATAAATACGGTATATACTGTAATCTAATACATGAATATAATAAGTATACTTATCTACTATTCGATGTAAAAAAATAAATAAAAAATGGAGCTAATATTGAATAGCGTAGGATAACATAATTCAGAAGTTAAATAAACATTAACTTTACATCAAGTCAATCTGTTCCAGAATAGTGTAATTAAAAGCCTTCTTAATGCCAAATTCCGTATCTTTGGCTCAAAATGAGAAATGTCAAGTGCCTCTTTGTGAATTCTCGAGAGTTTCCATTTTATCTACACTCACACAGGCTGTAACAAGTTCCACTTGTATTATGTAGGTTGTAGTACTTAGGTTCCAACAGCCTTTCATTCTAAACATTTCCCCCAAGCTTTGCTATAAATTGATATCGAACTGACATAGTACAAGTTCTGTATATCTAAACAGGTCTCCGAGGCATACTCCAGCAATAACTTCTACAACACAAGCAAAACAAGGCAATATTCTTCAAAAACACAGAATGATAAGAAAAAAAAGCACAGCCATTTACCAGGTTGGATCTCTCTCCTTGTGCTTTATTTTAGGAGATATTAGAATCAAAATCCAGTATGAAAAAGATTAGAATTGCCATCGATGTGTGTATCATTTAAAAGAGAACACTGTTTGTCATACAGAATTGACAAAACATACATAACCGTCCTATAGGATCAATCTGAAGCTGCTGTAATGTTCTAAAACTGCCATTATTTAATTTAGTAAATAAGTAATTTATTTACTTATAAGTATGGTGATAGTATGGGGGGGTGGGGGCATTTACTTAAACTGGTGCACACAGCAGACAGTGCTGTCTTATCAGTGTCCATCTGCAGCCTTCCCCAGTGTCCATCTGCAGCCTTCCCCAGTGTCCATCTGCAGCCTTCCCATGTGTCCATCTGCAGCCTTCCCCAGTGTCCATCTGCAGCCTTCCCCAGTGTCCATCTGCAGCCTTCCCCAGTGTCCATCTGCAGCCTTGCCCAAAATTGCAGAATGATCAGTGTCCATCTGCAGCCTTGCCCAACAGTGTCCATCTGCAGCCTTGCCCAACAGTGTCCACCTGCAGCCTTGCTCAACAGTGTCCATCTGCAGCCTTGACCCACACTGTCCATCTGCAGTCTTGATCGGTTTTAAATTGTTACTGGTACACAATTTAGGAGGGAACGAGCGCCACCGAGATAGACAGAGCCGAATATCATATGTACTCGGCTCCTCTCGGCTCAACTCGCAGCCCCGCCCAGTCCCACCCCTTGGCCCGGCTCCTATGATGGACACAACACCGGTCCAATAGTGGGACGTAAATGCTAGGAGGCGGGACTGGGTGTTACTGCGAGTGGAGCCGAGCCTAGCCGAGTACACATGAAATCCGGCTCTGTCTATTTTCGGCTTCACTCGTTCCCTCCTTCCCCTCCGAGGCAGCGGTTCGGCGTATAACACTCACCCACGATTTTCCCCTGATTTTAAGGGTATCTTAAGGAGCCTTGACCAATCCCCAACCTGGATTGGCAGGGGGCAGGACTCCTTAAATACCTGTGGTCAGCCCAGCTGGGGAGGAGTTGTCGGATGGGAGACCTGTAGTGAGAGAGTGTGGAAGCTGTCAGGGGCCCACAGGGAGATCCCCAGTGATCCTGTGCTGGGGCTCGGGTGCACCCAGGAGGAGTGACGAGATCCTGGAAGGAGAGGCACATGAGAGAGCAAGTAGAGGACAGCGGGAGAGAAGACTTCTAAGAGTCTCCAGGGAGGACTACTGGTCCCAGCCAGGAGGGCTGGTCAGTGGAGCACAGTCAGGAGGACTGAGAGAACTGGGGGATTGCAGTTAAGATGGGTGCAGAACCAGAAGAGAGGACTGTGAAAAGGGCAGTGGAGAGAGGTCATTGCAGCCAGGCTGGCTGGCAGGACCTGAAGAGCGCTATCTGGGAGTGGTAGCGGAATAGAGGACAGTTATCACCTGAACTATTACTATACCACAGGGACCCATCAAACGGCAGTTCACTGAGGCCTGTCTAAAGCTGTGTCAGGCCTACCCAATGCGGTGCTAGCTAGTCTGGAGGAGTAACAGTCTGAAGCAGGCGAAGCGCTGGTGGAGTAACAGTGTGCAGCAAGTTTTTTCTGCTGGAGTATTTTATCAAGTCCAAAGTCAGTGCAGCCCTCTACCAGGAAATCCTAGAGCACTTCATGCTTCCCTTTACTGTCCAGCTTTATGGAAATGCTGATTTAATTTTCCAGCAGGACTTGGTAACTGCCCACACTGCCAAAAGTACCAATACCTGGTTTAATGATCATGGTGTCACTGTGCTTGATTGCCCAGCAAACTCGCCTGACCTAAACCCCATAGAGAATCTGTGGGGTATTGTCAAGAGGAAGATGAGAGACAGCAGACCCAACAATGCAGCTGAAGGCCGCTATTAAAGAAACCCAGTCTTCCAAAACACCCCAGCAGTGCCACTGGCTGATCGCCTCCCTCCATGCCACGCTGCTTTGATGCAGTAATTCATGCAAAAAGAGCCCCAACCAAGTATTGGGTACAAACTATACTGTACATTGACATACTTTTCAGTAAGCCAACATTTCTGTATTAAAAATCAATTTTTTTATTTTTTTTGGTCTTATGTAATATTCTAATTTTCTGAAATATTGAATTTTTGGTTTTCACTAGCTGTAATGCCGTGCACACACGATCGGAATTTCAGCCAGCAAAAGACAGATGAGAGCTTTTCATTGGAAAATGCGACCGTGTGTAGGCTCCATCGGAATTTTACTGGCCAAATTTCCGCCAGCAAAAATTTGAGAGCATGTTCTCAGTTTTTCCGACGGAAAAGGTTTCTATCGGAAATTCCGATCGTCTGTAGCGATTCCAACGTCCAAAATTCCTATGCATGCTAGGAAACAATTTGACACATGCTCAAAAGCATTAAACTTAATTTTTTCTCTGCTCGTCGTAGTGTTGTACGTCACCACGTTCTTGATGGTCGGAATTTGGTGTGACCGTGTGTAGGCAAGACAGTTTGAGCGGAATTCTGTCGGAATTCCATCGGGGAAACCATCAGAGCTTTTTCTGACGAGAATTCCGAGCGTGTGTACGCGGCATAAGTCATAATCATCAAAATTAAAAGAAAGAAATATATCACTCTGTGTATAATGCAGCTACAAAAAAATATATGAGATTCACTTTTTGAATTGAATTACAGAAATAAATTAACTTTTTGATGACTTCCTAATTTCTTTAGATGCACCCGTATATTCTGTTCCAGTCTCTTACCTTGTGACTATTGCTGTCTGATCACCGGGGGAAGAGGAGGTTTTGGAAATGCTCCCTACTGCCTGCCTTGGACTGATTAGATCATCCGAGCCTCAGTAAAATCAATTTTCCGGAGCTCAAGGATGGCTTTTTAATAAATTACTGAAAGGTCTACTACAAACAGAACACAGAAATTTTAGTTTATTAAAATTTTCCTGTGCTAGATATCATATGTGGCTCACTTCTTTCCCAGTATTTCTTTTTAAGTTTCAGCTATTATAATTTGCCCACCGTCAGCTATTACCCAGTCTTCCCACTTTCCCGGAGCGGTACGGCACCATGAGACCTTTTGGCTCTTACATTTCACTTACATGCCACGAAATAACAGCTACCTTTTATCAAACTAGTCATTTAGGGTAATTCTAATTTAATTCATCACGTAAAGTTTGATTACTCATAATGAGCACGGCTGTCATGTTTTGGAAGGAACATTCCTGTTCCCATCTTGAGCTGTCTGATCTCTAGACTCAAATCTGACAGCATGGTGAGGGCTGCCAGATCTGTCTCTCTCTTTTTTTTTTTTTCAACTGCACTGCAGAAGTTTATAATAAACTGGTTGGAGATATTAAATATTAACTTTGCAGATAACCGGGGGAAAGGCTAAAACTTTAGGATGGTTTGAAAATTGTCATAAAAAAGTTTTATGTGTCTTGTATTAAAGGATAAGAATGGGCTTTTAAAAAAAAAAAAAAAACTTCCATACTCAACTCCATGCTGCAGCATCTGTGTGATGCTGCCGCTGTCCCACGTTGGCTCTAAGACCGAGAACTGAGATTGGTTCACTGTCTGCTGAGTGGAGAGCAAAGACTGTCAATCACTGCTCTTTGCTCTGTTCCTCCAGCACTCACTGGAGCACCAGGCAGTGGAGGGAGCAGGCACAGCTGGCTTTTGCTCTCTGCCACACTGCACGCTGAATGGTGGAGCCAGCTGGCAATCAGGTGTCAGGGTGGATCCTGACAATATTGTCAAGTCCTACATGGACTGGCTTGGCTCTGCCCCATCAGCTGTTAGCAGCCAATAGTCAAATGTAATAATAGACAAAAGTAATTGTGCTCTTGTGACACACAAAAAAAGTATGGTAAAAAAAGCTTTGGTCATACTTCTCGTTTAAAAAAAAAAAAAAAAAAAAAAAAAATATATATATATATATATATATATCTCCCGACGTACAGCTACGGTGATTTGCCCAGGAAAGCCAACCTGCCGCAGTATAATTACGGTGGCAGGTCGGCTAGTGGTTGACTAATTCCAGGCATGGCTATATTATACATAGCTACATTGATCCAGCTATGCACATTCCATAACTGGCCGATCCTGCTGGAAGCTGGAAATTCTATCCCTAGTGATGTCACTGCCCCATCTCTCCACCTCGTCCAATCACAGAAGGCTTTGCATTTATTCTGAAAATGCAAAGAGTTCTCTGAATGGTGCCCATGCTGAGCAGCTGACCTCCTGTGTTCAGTAAGCAGAGTGTAGCCACTTGGCACTGGATCCGGAAGCAAGATGAGATCATTGGAGTAGCGGCGTCCTACTTTGGTAAGTTCCATCTTCCTGGGCCATAGGTTAGGTATAGTATATGCATCATTACAAGCTGGAACAATGTAACTATGTATAATATAGCCATGGCTGGAATTATTTCTCAAGCATTGCTGTACTGATATGCCCAACAACCCACCAAGAGGAGTACATGGCAGTAGCGAGCTGTGTTGGCATTGAATTTGGCAGCAGTTGCTTTAAATAATCTTTGGAAAATTATCTAAAATCCATCTTTATGTTAAACAGGCAGTACAGTGGCCATAGTTATATAGTTACATAGTTACATAGTTAGTAAATAGTTAGTAAGGTTGAATAAAGACGTGAAGTAGTAAGAAGTAGCGATGTAGAAAGATTTATCCTCATTTCCTATACTGCTGTTTTTTAATGAGACACAAAGTGTCTCCATTAACATTCAGGAAAAAAATATTTACTATGGTATGGGAAGACTAGAATCCCCGTCAGATATTTATTTGTCTTTTCATTTGTTGTCCAGCATACTTTCTTCACTTCCTGAAATACATATTTAAGAAGGCGATGGGAATTTCTAAACTTGTATTTGCAATCAGATGAAGAAAAACTTCAAACAAGCTCATCAGCTTTGGCAAGGAAGTCCTCACAGAGCAAAGCTTCCCCCAATGGGTACCCAACTGTAGTTTAAACCATAAAAACACAGAAAGGAGCGCCAGACCAAAAGACGGATAAAAGAGTCAAAGTAATTTTAGCTGTTGGTAAATAGGTCATATAAAACAGCTAACAAAATTTCTGGGACCAAAACACTCCCGTTACACCAAAGCTCAACACAGGATACATCCTGCATGGACTCAAAGGAAACAGAGACAACCCAGATCTATAAAAGAACCGTAATTAAACTCTCCTTGTGGAATAATAATATAACAGTTGCTACAGAGTGACAATAGAGTCTATGTAGAAAACTACAGGAGGGGGCGAAGGCAAGACCAGTCGCCCTGAATAAGGAGAGAGAGCAGCAGTGACCAGTCTTTATTACAGGTTAAAACAAACCACTGGATGACGCCAGACCAATGTATGGAAAAAGCAAGATAAAGGTTTTGCCCAATAGCCCAATATTGTCTTAAATTGAGTCTGTAGATCAGAGGCCAGCATCCTACAGCCCGTGGGCCGCACCTGGCCTGCCGCGGCCAAATGTCCGGCCTGTCAGTGCAGGTGATCAAATCACGTGCACCCGGCCCGCAGCCATTTTAAGTAAGAGCAGAGCGGAGCAGGGTGCAGGAAGCTGAATGAAAACATAGGAGAGAAACACAGCAGCGCTGATAAGAAAGTGGGAGCTTCTGGAGTTAACTTTCTAGGTGATTGGTTAGGTGGTCCTACCAGAGGGGGCTGTGTGATGTGCAGGGGGCTGTGTAATATGCAGGGGGCTGTGTAATATGCAGGGGGGCTGTGTAATATGCAGGGGTCCATAGATGCTGGGCTGTGTAATGTAAAGGGGTCCAGAGGTGCAGGGGGCTGTGTAATGTAAATGGGTCCAGAGGTGTGGGGGCTGTGTAATGTAAAGGGGTCCAGAGGTGCAGGGGCTGTGTAATGTAAAGGGGTCCAGAGGTGCAGGGGGCTGTGTAATGTAAAGGGGTCCAGAAGTGCAGGGGGGCTGTGTAATGTAAAGGGGTCCAGAAGTGCAGGGGGCTGTGTAATGTAAAGGGGTCCAGAAGTGCAGGGGGCTGTGTAATGTAAAGGGGTCCAGAGGTGCAGGGGGATGTGTAATGTAAAAGGGTCCAGAGGTGCGGGGCTGTGTAATGTAAAGTGGTCCAGAGGTGCAGGGGCTGTGTAATGTAAAGGAGTCCAGAGGTGCAGGGGCTGTGTAATGTAAAGGGGTAAAGAGGTGCAGGGGGCTGTGTAATGTAAAGGGGTCCAGAGGATTGGGGGTTGTGTAATGTAGAAGGTGAACTGACTTTGTATTAGTAAAGCACCTTAAAGTGAGGTAAACCTGTACTACTATTATTACTATGTTAGGATTATTTTTATCTTCATTTATTAGCAGGTGAATGCAGCCCTCCATGCATTCAAATACATGTAATCTGGCCCTTGAGTGGAAAAGTTGCTGACCCATGCTGTAGATGATGAAAAAGAATGACCCATGACCATACATCTGCAAAAAATGTCCATATGGACTGATGCTGCTAGAACATGTACCAAGGGGGGCCTGGAAATGTAAACACAAACAATATCCTCATTATACTATGTGGGACATGTAACAATAACAATAACAATTTCAGCATCCGCATTGCATCACTCCAGATCAACTTTATTTGCAAATGTAATGCTATCGGTAACCAGTCCTAGCACATTCGGCTCTACTGATGCCCAGTAGGTACATGTGAATGTCCCAGACCCATCACCACCCACTTGGTGATAAATATCCCAGGCACATTACTCCTCAGGGAGAAAATCCTTTTACCCAGGTGGTGGTGGATTAATTAGGGGCGTCAGTCACTTTGAATACGTTAGATGTCTTAACCGCTTCCCGACCGCCTCCTGCACATATACGTCGGCAGAATGGCACGGCTAGGCAAAAGCACGTACAGGTACGTTGCTCTTTAATTGCCTAGCCGTGGGTCGGGGCGCGCTCGCGACCCGGTCAGGAGCTCCGTGACCACGGCCGTGGGACCAGCGGACCCGATCGCCGCTGGTTTCCCGCGATCGGGTTATGGAGCTGAAGAATGGGGAGAGGTATGTGTAAACAAATCTCTCCCCGTGCTTCCTACTCTGCCTGTCATTGATTGGCTGTTCCCGGTCATCGGGAAAGCCGATCAATGACATCAGACGTCAGCCCCGCCCCCTAATGTAAAAAAAAAAAAAAACACACGTCACAGCCCATAACCCCTCCCCTCCCCCTAGTGGTTAACCCCTTCACTACAACTGTCATTTATACAGGAATCAATGCATTTAAATAGCATTGATTGCTGTATAAATGACAATGGTCCCAAAAATGTGTCAAAAATGTCCGATTTGTCCGCCATAATGTCGCAGTCACAATAAAAATCGCTGATCGCCGCCATTACTAGTAAAAAAAAAATATTACTAAAAATGCTATAAAACTATCCCCTATTTTGTAAACGCTATAACTTTTGCGCAAACCAATCAATAATCGCTAATTGCGATTTTTTTTACCAAAAATATGTAGAAGAATAGGTATCGGCCGAAACTGAGGAAAAAAAAATGTTTTTTTATATATTTTTTGGGGATATTTATTATAGCAAAAAGCAAAAAATATTGCATTTTTTTCAAAATTGTCGCTTTATTTTTGTTTATAGCGCAAAAAATAAAAACCGCAGGGGCGATCAAATACCACCAAAAGAAAGCTCTATTTGTGGGAAAAAAAGGACGCCAATTTTGTTTTGGAGCCACGTCGCACGACCGCGCAATTGTCAGTTAAACAACGCAGTGCCGAATCGCAAAAAGGGGCCTGGTCCTTTGGCTGCCAATTGGTCCGGGGCTGAAGTGTTTAATAATGCACGCACATGAAAAGTGGGAAGGAGGGTGGAGGGAACACAGGGAACCTCAGGGTTCCATTTATAATACACAGTCTCTGGTCCCATACATGGTCTTCTCACTAATATAAATCCTTCTGTCACAGAACTCTGCTGGATGGAATACATCTCATAAATGTGGCTCCTTGTCAATTGTGTATATATCCTGTGTATTCTCAGTCCTAGGGTACAAGGCAGGACAGCAGTGGGAAGGTTCATGTGGTGCTTCCCAGCTCGGTCGGTCACTCACCATCCCTGTGGTAGGACAACCGCAGCTTTGCTTCCCCAACGGCCATTAGCGCTTCATCTCAGCCAACAGCTTAGGGACACCTCCCATGACAGGAGATCTCTCAACACTCCATACCTCTAGGCCCTAAGGCCTGAGGCCTAGATAAGTGGATCACACAGACATCCTCTCAGGGAAAGTCCAAAGAGGGAAAGACTCATATTTAATAGCTTTCCCAGCATGCACAGCAAGCTCCCCAGGCCTGCTGATTGTCCAGGTATTAAATATCTATAATGTGCAGTACAATCTCTAGCACACCCTGCTGAAGAACACTCACACAGCTTGTGACTGAGAATTATCAAAGGACACTAAGCCCCCGTACACACGGTCGGAAATTCCGACCACAAAAATCCGTCTGATTTTTTCCGACGGATTTTGTCCGAAACTGGTGTTGCATACACACGGTCGGACAAAGTTGTTGGAAAATCTGATCATTCTGAATGTGGTGACGTTCGTTGCGTACGACGGAACTACGTGGAGGCTAGTAGCCAATAGCTTTGGTCTCGTAATTTTATCTGAGCCTGCGTGGCACATTGTCCGTCGGAATTCTCGACACACGATCAAAAAAGTCCGATCGGATTTTGTTGTCGGAAAATTTGAGATCCTGCTCTCAAATTTTTTCCGACGGAAAAAGCCCGCTAGAGCCCACACACGATCGGATTTGCCGACAACATATTCCGATCTGACTTTTTCCATCGGAACATCTGACCGTGTGTACGGGGCATTAGAGTACACAGCTAAGCTGCCTAACATATCACAATACCCAGCAAAAGCAATTTAGGAAATCACTACATCCCTACACAAACATTCTGCATGTCTGCTTCAAGTTCTGGTTCAGTTATGTTGTGTAATAGTCATCCCACCACAGGGGTCACTGTGGCTGAATTGTCATGCTGTATTCTTGCAGAGCTCTTGCTATAGACTTACCACTGCAACTTTGCTCTTGCTAGAGGATTGCCACGCAAATTTGCTACAAATTGGAAAAGTGTCAACTAGAACTTGTGCTTCAAGTGCTCTGCAAGTGTACAATTTGCCAGTGAAAATGGGCAGCAAGTTAACAGACTTACAAATCAAAACACTGGCACAGATTTGTGGCAAGTTATCCTTGCTATCTGGGAACCCCTATGCGACCCTTTAAGAGGTTTCAGATGCCGGAAGTCGGGGTTTTATGATCATGTGACCACCGTGATTGGTTGTTACGGCGGTCACATGATCGTAAAGCTCCCGAACACAAACAGCGATCATGAGCTTTCTGTCAGCTGCCGGTAACTGTGCCAGGAGCACGCATGGCTTTTGCTCTCGGCACAGCTGCATTCACCTCAATTCATGCAAATATGCGGCCACTCTGCGTCAAAGTCCACTTGACAAGGCGCTGCAACTGCTGTTCAGAAAGTGTTTCACAGGTGGCGAGGAGGCGTTATGTCACCACACAGCCTGTTTTAACCCCTAAAACTTGCACCACCATGCCGCAACCATTGGATGAGTCGTGTTCATTAGGCAGTACTGCCCGCCAAGCATGACAGTGGGGATAAACGTTGCCATGATGTGAAGTGAAGTGTTTTTACCCCCCCCCCCCCAATTGCAATTGTAAATGAGGTCTAACCTTTGCTTCTATCAAATTGCTAATGGCAGCAACTAACAGCATGCTGTAGCTTGCAATGGAATTGTTATAGTCGCTGGAGATGTATGACTAAGAAGAGATTTATTGCAGCTAAAGGTCAAACACGTACTACGCCAAATAATAACATTCCCTGCTACAAATCAGGCTTCTTTAGCAATTTGTAGCTAAACTATAGACGTGGATGTAGCTGACCGCTCACCGGTGATCTTGTTGCTGACATGAAATATGCGCAAACTTAATCACAGAGCATCTTCCATAGAAAATACCTATGATTTCCTTGGCAAGGAATTGCTTAAATAAAAAAATATATCACCAGTATGACTGATGTGACCCAAAAGTAATAGGAGGAGTTCTTACTTATAGTCAAATAAGCAGACTGGAGGTGGCCAGGTGACCTAAGGACCAACCTAGGAGTTTGTCTCCACTTGTGGCACATACCAACTTTGAAAATGTGTATCCACGTTTTCTCCATGTTTGCATACATTTTTTATTAACATGTGACTGCCCCTAGGGTGGGATGTTATATGGTTGCCACTTCCATCTGTACTGTGCTAATTATTAGCATTATCATGGTTGCAAGTGGTGGTTCAGGGACAGAAATGCCCCAAAACCACAATGTTTGCTGCCAGTGGAGACCAGCCCTAAGACTCGGTTCACACTGTTACCACCCCAAAGCGTGCGACTTCCAGTGCAACTTTGCATTACGACTTACTTGTGACTTGATGCAACTTTCATGTGACTTTGATGTTTTGTAATTTTGGCTTTGTCCAATTTTAACAATACAGAGTGTGTCACATTTCATTGAACTTTTTTGGACCGTTCTGTGGCTGAAAGCCATTCCCAATCCTCATGGTAGAGTATTTCTACCTCTAACCATGCTCGGTCTCTTGCTTGCCTTGGTCTTTATAAGTCTTTATAGGTTGGGCCCCTTGTATCAGAAATTGCAGGACTCTCACATACAAGTCAGATGAATTGTTCATTGTCAAGAGCATCCCTCAGCCTCTTGGGAGCCATGTTTCCTGCACTGTGAACACAGCTGTGTGTGCTTGCTAGGTGGATAATGTGCTTTGGGAGGAGATTTTGAGCTGCAGGGATAGGCCGAGCCACAGGTACATAGCAGATAATGGAATAGGAGTGGAGTATAGGGTTTAAAAAATAAATTGCAGTCAAAGTCGCAAAGATAAGACAAAGAAACAACTTCGTTGAGACTTTTGTAATTTAACATTGCAGTCTATGGCACTCATGTCACAAGGAAGATGCAGAAAATTAGAGCATGTTTTTGGAAAAAAAAAACGAGTGCAAGAACTTGAGTTGCAACAATTAAGATGGTACCCATTAAAATGAATGTGTTTCGCATGTTGTAGCAAGTTGCATGAGAAGTCGCAGAACCAGGGCTAACAGTAAGCTCTAAACAGTAATGCCACCCTCGATAAAAGAACATAGTTTCAGATATTTTGGCATGTAACATATACGTACTTGAGCTGTTTGTTAAGCACATTGCACACTCATCCCTACTCTGGAATCCTCATTGAAAAGTGTAGTAGCAATCTGCTTGTCTCCAGTAGTAATAAATGAGCAGAGGTAACCATATTTATAGATAAGCCTTGGTGACATGGAACAAGACATTGTGCTCTTGTAACTGGCTATAATGAAATTCATATTGTTATTCATAGCTTGCAGTTAATCACATTATGCATGTGCACATTTGTTACAGCTCTTAAGGAGTAATTTAACTGTGCATTTTAATAATGTTTAGCAGGTAAACATCAACATCTTACAGACGCTGGGAAGGGCCCTTTATTTAAATAGTAATCACGTTTAAGAGGCTGATTTGCATTGATGCAACTTTACTTTTCGTCTTATCGGCGCTTTCATGAACCTCTCTGCTATTTCTTGGGTTTTAGAAGATCTGCATACTGGAGGAAATAGTTCACAGACAAGCACTTCCCACTGTCATTTAACGTCCCTTCATATTACAAAACCACAAGCCAAGACTGATGTAATCTAAGCCATGAAGTACATAGGTGATAGGTGTGCCATATGTTCAGATGTAGAGTCATTCTATTAAGGAATGGGGCACATTACATATAATTAATAGGGGGCAATCTGTCTCCTGATTTGCAAGGTGAATATAGCTATATCAGCTGATCTGGTTTGTACCATCCAATCCCCTAGAACAGTGGTCTCCAGATGTTGCCTTTTTCAGGCCTTTTGGACAATATTCCTCCCACTGATCCATGGCACTATTCCTTCTACACCAACAATGGGGCATAATTCCTGCCACTGATACCAACAATATGGCACTACAGTATTCCTACCACTGACACCAACTATGGGACACTATTCCTCCCACTGAAACCAACTGCAGGGCCCTATTCTTCCTACTGACACCAATGATGGAGCACTATTCCTTCCTCTAATACCAACAATGGAGCTTTATTCCTTCCTCTGATACCAACAATGGAGCACTATTCCTTCCTCTGATACCAACAATGGAGCTTTATTCCTTCCTCTGATACCAACAATGGAGCACTATACCTTCCTTTGATACCAACAATGGAGCACTATTCCTTCCCCTGATACCAACAACGGGGCACTATTCTTCCCACTGACACCAACGATGGAGCACTATTCCTTCCCTTGATATCAACAATGGGGCACTATTCTTCCCACTGACACCAATGATGGGGCACAGTTCCTTTCCCTGATATCAACAATGGGGCACTATTCCTCACACTAATACCAATGATGGGATATTCTTTACTCCCTTTGAGGGCATTCTCTACTCCCACTGGCCACAGTCCGGCCCCCTCAAAGTCGGAAGGACAGTAAACTGGACCTTTGTTCAGAAAGTTTGGAGACCCCTGCCCCAGAAGGCTGCTGGTACAGATAACTGGATGTTTATATCAGCGACGTATGGCTTTCCATAATAGCGCCTCCTTGGGCAATGGTTTGGTGAAAACCTCTGCACAGAAAATCAGCTGATAGTATAGTTACTATATGTCTAGTGTTTTACCAGGTAAAATTGGAACTTATTACGAATGTTATCAATAGAAAAGGTATCTCAAGGTTGATATTTTCTCTCTAGAAAAGTGTTAACGTTTGCTGATAGAGAGTTGTGAATTGGACAGTAAATCATTACTCATCTCTAGCATGTATAGCTATCATTATTAGGGAGGAATAAGATATATTGCTAATCTCCCTTTTTAACAATCAATGGTAGTATAGGGGTACTCGTTGGTTTCTGTGTGCTGAGATCCCCTGAAATTGTTTCTAAACTCAGTTTTACCACTTATACCTACAGGTATGCCTGTAATAAGGTTTACCTGTAGATACTGGAAATATCTCCTAAATCTGTTTAGGAGATATACAGAGTGCATCCAGCCAGTGATGTCACCGGTGCATGTGCTCTGAAGGTCCGACATACTGTGCCAGACATTCGGAGCCCGTGCCATAAATGGCGGGAGTGACATCATCAAGCCCCCGGCCACTCGTGTAGCCGGAGACCACGTACCTGGAAGGAAGTCTGGGTGAAGATGGAAACCCTCTCAGCGGTGACAACATGCCACTGGAAGGCTTCAATTTAAGGTAAGTCTCGCAATATATGGGTTAGTATGTGATGCATACTAGTATATTATGACATTGCCTTGGAGGGGTTTACTACTGCTTTAAGGACCAATATATTTATTAAGTATGGAAGCACATAAGCTAATTGGCTTACTCAATAAGATGGTGCAAGGAGAAAATCAAAACCCATGCCAAACTTTACCAAGCAAATTCAGATTTCCCTTTCTACTGGACTGGCAGCACTAAAGTGTATTCTACTGGTCTGGGAGCACTAAAGTGTATTCTACTGGACTGGTAGCAATAAAGTGTATTCTACTGGTCTGGGGGCACTAAAGAAATCTGTATCAACTGATAGCAGCCCATCATAATCCACTTTAGTGCTGGCAGACCAGTAGAAATTGGATTTCCGGTGGTTGGTATGGGTTAAAGTGCTTTTCTTCTTGTACTGCTTTATTGAAGAAACCAACTAGCTGGTTATTTAATAAGCCCAAGGCTTTATTTAGGAACCTGTACCATGTACCATGTGCTGAAAGTGCTATAACTGGTGATCACATGTTATCATAGAGATAGATCATAGTCAAGAAAATGCTTTAGGGCATTGAAATTGGAGTTGCAAAGCCCAAGTGGTTAAGATGAACTATAGCCAACTAAGATCCTTTTGCTCCCTGCCCCTTCCTGCCCTGCTACTGTGTCCACCCTGCTATCTTACAAATTCCCATAGAAAGCAAAAATACCTTCAGTAAGGCTGCTTTCACACTGGGGCGGTTTGCAGGCGCTATTGCGCTAAAAATAGCACCTGCAAACCGACCCGAAACAGCTGTTGCTGTGTCTCCAGTGTGAAAGCCCTGAGGGCTTTCACACTGGAGTGTTGCGCTAGCAGGACGGTAAAAAAAGTCCTGCTAGCAGCATCTTTGGAGCGGTGAAGGAGCAGTGTATTCACCGCTCCTATACCACTCCTACCCATTGAAATTAATGGGACACCGCGGGGGTACCGGCAGCAAAGCGCCGCTGCATCGGCGCTTTGCAGAGGTTTTTAACCCTTTTTCGGCCGCTAGCGGGGGTTTAAACAACCACGCTAGCGGCCGCATACCGCGGCTAAAACTATGGTAAAGCAGCGCTAAATATAGCGCTGCTTTACCGTCGCTGCCCGCACCGCCCCAGTGTGAAGCCGCCTAACTGTTGATTTGGGATCTCACAGTAGTTTGTCAAAAAGTCTAAGTACTGGTCATGTGATCTCTGCTTTACAGAAGTCTTAGCTAATCAGTGGCTCTGGCGGATTGCTGATCCTTCCCTTAAGCAGAAATCGTATTACCTAATGCTTGGGAATTGCTGTATAAACATGGGGTAAGCACCATGGACAGCGCATATCATATAGCTCATTACAATTCATGGTTTTTACTTGAAATTAGATAAATCAGCATGCTGTTTTTTTTTTTTTTTTTGAATGATGCATAATGCAATAAAATCTGTTTGGTTGCATTCAGGACAGTATCCTTAGCTCAAAGTCAGACATTTGGAACCCCCTCCTCTCCTAATAGTGCACCATGGATGCTTCTGAGCTCACAAATAGTGATGTCTGCATTGCATTGTGGGCTGGGGAAACTCCAGAACTAAGACTTGGGGCTGAGGCTATGAGACAAAGTGTGTCCGATTTGACTACTCCCTGGGTGTATGATTTTAGGGGATTATGCTAGAATTATCTTTTTTTTTTTTTCATGTACCAGGTACATTTTAACCATACTCCATAACATTCACCCATATTTGGACACAGCTACCTTTTTACAAGGGCGCATAATGTGCTCCCTGGATTAATTCTCAAACTGAACCCAGGAAACAGACACCCAAGTATTTACATATAATTACATCTAAAGCCTCCCTTGTAACAGTCTAAAGAGGCCCCAAAATCCTGATACTTTGGGATGCATACGATTCATAACATATATAAAAAATGAAAGGAAAAAAAAAAAACATATTTTACCTTCTTTTACAATTCTTTGTTTACTTGTGTCTCACATACTCACACCCCCATGTACTGCAGCTCACAGTGGGAGGGTTTCAGCAGTCCAGGCAGTGCTGTCAGTCCACAAAGCAGTGGGCAGGGCTAGGTGTGGCCAGCTGCCGATTGACAAACTACAAGCCAATGCTTTTAAAAGTCACTGCAGGGAAGGGTGAGCAGGGTGATCTGATCTGTTGCATATCTCCCAACTTTCTTATATGGGAACGAGGGACACCTATTATCAAAAGTATGTAGGCATAGGACACACCCCCTTGCCACGCCCCCTTAAAAAATAATTATTAAAAAAAAAAGATTAGTTAACCCCACAAGTGCTTTTTTTACCACCACCATTCCTTTATATTAGCTTTTGAAATTTACAAATGAAACAATCCAGAAATTAGATGAAATGTTTAGCACTGGGAAACACTTTTTGAAAGATAAATAGTGCATTTTATATACAATTATATAGATCAGATCAAAATGAGGGACAAACAAGGAGGAAAGAGGGACAGAGGGAGCTTGTTTCAAATCAGGGGTAGTCCCTTGAAATCAGGGACAGTTGGGAGCTATGCTGTTGAGTAACTGCTGCGAGGGCTTTTTTAACCATTTGCCGACCAGCACGAATGGCTCGGCTGGGCGAAACAACGTTATGTTGCATCGCCTCGTCCTGTGGTCACTAGGGGCGCGCGCGCGCCGCCGGAGTCAGAGATAGAAAAAAAACAATCTTTACAGTTGGAGCAACTTACCATCATCTTGCCTGAAACCATCTAACATTTGATAGAGGTTGGTGGGTAAGCTGTATTGTTTGAGTCTTTCCCTCCCGGGCTGCAGCGGTTGACCATTAGACTCCAATGCAGAACTGCTGTACCTCGGCCGGCTCCTGGAGTTAAACAGTGACGATGAGGAACTCTCTGATTTCCTTCTTAGTATTGCAGCATAAGATGTTTGCTGCCCTGGAACAGCTTGTACAAGTTCTGGAAGACAAAGTGCAAAAAATACATTAAAGTGGATGTAAACTCACTCTCATCCTTTCTAAACTACTGAAATATTGGTTATCTAGAAGGATATACATGCCTCCTGCATGTATACTTATCTGTCAAATGTCCCCCCTCTGTCTGCTATGAGACCCGAAAAACTGCAGATTTTGTGGGTGGGTCTGTTTTCCAGGGCTCAGTGGGTGGAGTCGTGATGTCAGTAGACTCTCCACCCACCTCTACACTCCCCTTATCAACATGTATTTTCTCCTGTGTATTTCTTACACTGAACTTCTGCTATGATCACCAACATCCAGTCAAAACCCAGAAAAGTCCCCACATGACTTAATGCCAAATCATGCTGAGGTGTGGAACAGCCAATCCTTGCAGAGCTGCTGAAGAAAGGAGTGGGGGTGGGAATTAAAAAATAATGCATGTCTTAGGCTAGTGCACGAGATATGTAAATCACCTGTTACTCACAGCAAGGGGGAAGAACGGACAAAGTTTTCACAGTTTGTCGGTTTTAGTTCACTGAAAAAAGATATGAGGATTCCTCAGAGCTGGATTAACTTTGTGGCAAGACTGGGCACAGATATGAGGATTGCTCAGAGCCAGTTAGAGGACCTGCCTACCTGATACACCTGTCCTCTCTCACTCCTTATGATGCATTCTCTGTGCTGTCAGAGTCAGATCCCTCCCATAATAGGGGAAGAAGGGTGGAGTTCTATTTTCAGTTGCTGAAATCTCACTGCCAGAGTTCCCAGGAGATATAAGGATGTGGTGAACAATTTGACTCAGTGTTTAGTACCCCAAAAAGAAAAACATCAATTGTGAGTGGATAGGCCAAGTAAAGTGTATCTAAAAGCAAAAACAATATGTATACTAGTTGTGGCAGCTGCATTAGCTTTCTATTTTTCAAGCTAAGGATATTTTCTGCAAAGACAGAAAAATTAGGTTAAGTGGCAAAAACATGAATGCAATCTACTCACTAGGGGGAGAACCTCTGGGGGAATCTAGGATGGAAAATGACCTGGGGGTCCTAGTGGATGACAGGCTCAGCAACGGCATGCAATGCCAAGCTGCTGCAAGCAAAGCCAATAGAATATTGGCATGCATTAAAAAGGGAAATAACTTTAGAGATAAAACGATAAAGAGATAAAACTTCCCTTTTATAGTGCAGTCAAACGTTTTTTAAGGTGTGGTGTTATTGACCGTCGGAAATTTGGTGTGACCGCGTGTAGGCAAGACAGTTTGAGCGAAATTCCGTCGGAATTCTGACGGGAAAACCATCAGAGCTTTTTCCGACGAGAATTCCGACCGTGTGTACGCGGCATAAGGCTTGGCTGGCTTGGGTCATGTTTAGTGCCCCAGTGCTGTCCACTTAAGGCACTGTCCAGTAGAGCACCTTTAAAGTAGAAGTCCACTCTAAAAACTAAAATCCCTACATCTATAGACATGCACGATCTAACACTAACATCACTAACCCTGTAAAGAAAAAAATACATACCTTTTTTGAAGCCGCTTTGACCCGATCCCAAGCTGATCTGTCAACCGCGGCTTCGCTGTGTAGGCGGTTGCAGAGGACACATCCAACAACAGAAGCCTCATAGTAATGGGTGACGTTACTTCCCATTCATTTCACAGCCGGCTGTGTCCTCTTCAGAGCTTTCCTCCGCTGGAGACCGGATCAAATCGGCTTCAAAAAAGGTATGTATACTGATTTTTTTCTTTACAAGGCTAGATAGGTTAGTGTTAGATCGTGGATGTCTGTAGATGCAGGGATTTTAGTTTTAGGGTGGACTTCTACTTTAAGGAAGAGTGTCCTTATTGTTCCAGTTGGTAATGTGGAGTATCCCTGAACTCATCCAAGTTAATACTGCAAAAAGTTTTTAAAAATGCAAGCCTTGTGTCCTGAAAAAGTTTCTATTTGCGTGGCTGCTGCACTAGCGGGAAAAGAACCTGGGACATTGAGGGCTCATTCCCACTAGGAACTGCATGTGAATCACACAGGAACGCTGTGCAATTCCTGTGCGATTCAAATGCAGTTCTGTGCACTGCAATTTCAACCCATTAATTTTGAATGGGCTGAAATCACACCAGTTGGCGCCAAAAAGTAGTGCATACACGGCAACCGGATTTCATGGTATTTTTGTACCATCCTATCTGGTGTGGGCAAACTCACTGAGTTTGCGACCTGCATTTGGGGTGTCATTAACTTTGCACTGACCCCCGCAGTAGATCGCAAGGGCAAAGCGATTAGAATGTGGTGCAGGAAGCCACACAGGAGCACAGCTTACCTGCACTGCATTCCAGTGTGGACAGGCCCTAAATCAGCACCCCCAGCCAAGGGTAGTGCTACATTTATTTATTATTGATTTTATTTATTTTCTATCTGTCGCCCTGCTGTCTCCTTCTATTTTTCCTAGTGACCATTGAGAATGAAACAGAAAGTAAGGGATAATCCAGAATTTTACAGTTGACTCAAGAATTGAAGGTGATGCTAAAACATTCAATGGAGACACCTGTTGCATTGCCAACTATGAGGAGAATTCCTCTATTTATGTGTTATATATCATGGACAGCAAACATTTAGCTGATGGGCATTTTAACCCTTTATATCCTAACCTAATGCATGTAAAAACGTTTAGCTATCTACACACCCTATCTGCAGTATAGAAAAAAAAATGAGGTCACTGATCTGACTACGTGGATCACAGGATTGACTGAACATGATTATCACAATACGCTAGCCACATATGTTTTTAAATAAAGAGAAAAACTACCAACACCCAGCACTACACTTGTTGCTTGATACAATCAAAGGGATGATCTCAGATTGAATGGTGTTTAAGGGACTATATTTACATCAGAGGAGAGTAGATACACCTCAAATAATGCTGATAACCAATGATATAAAATTACAAAGATATATGCATGTATATATATATAGACATAAATAACCCTGGAAGTCTGGGCTATAATCAATAAGTTGATCGTTTCTTTCTGACACAGCTGGCTGCAGTTAGGCTGGCTCTTTGGACGGGCTGGGAACCCGAAAGCTGCAACAGAAGAAGGGGAAGGGAAGAAAGAGGTGTCAAGCCGCCAGTGGTGTAGCAGGAGTTATTCAACAGTGTATGTAAAAATACAATAAAATTGCACTCACAAAAGTCGCTTAAACAAGCTCCATGTGGAGCCACCAGTGCACAGTCCACTTCTGACAGAGACCGCTGAGATGACAGGAGTGCTGTGGAAGCCAGGGATCCAGGCAAACCGCCAGAGAACCGCCACGGGAGACTTGAGAAAGTAGATGTCAGACGCCACAGACTCTGAAGCCCTCAGGCTGATAAAGGAGGCATAGTTTGGCCTCCAAAACATGTTCCTGATTAGCTACAGAGTCTGTGACATCTGACAGCTCCATTGACAGCTCCTTTCTTGAGTCTCCCGTGGCGCTTCTCTGGCAGTTTGCCTGGATCCCTGGCTTCCATATCACTCCTGTCATCTCAGCGGTCTGTCTCGGGAGTGGACTTTGCACTGGTGGCTCCACATGGAGCTTGGTATACGCTTGTTTCAAGTGAATTTTGTGAGTGCAATTTTATTGTTTTTACTTACATTTTTGAATAAATTCAGCTACACCACTGGCGGCTTGGCGCCTCTTTCTCCCCTTCCCCTTCTTCTGTTAGATATGTATTTAAGCTCTATTTTTAACTGCTTGCAAGATTCAAGGGTTGACACCATTCACAGACTTACTGCTCCCATAGCAGGAGTGATAGAGGTTCGCTTTAAACAGAAGACTCCAGCATTTGCACTCATTAAGCAAGAATCTCTGCAGGATTGTCTCACCATGAAACGGTGTGTGACCTTTTCAAATAACTTTGCAAAACTGCAATGTAATGAGGAATATGGCAGTCTAGCACCTTTACAGTTCTGCTCAGTGCCCCAGTACGTCAGCTTTATTCTGACAAGTGCATGAGGCTTCCAACTGCTGATACAGTGCAGTGTGAGGCTTCGCTCCTCATTACCCTGTACACAGTCGTTCACCAATGATGTAGAACAATGGAGAGGCATGCTGTAGAATCTCAGCGGCGGAAGGACTTATACCAGCTTTGCAGAATATCTGGAAACAAAGTGCCTTAAACAGACACTAAATGTAAATTTCAAGTTGTTTTGTGTAAGAGAATTTAATTAGATGACATTCAAAAATGTAGACCTTCAATTTTTTGAATTTTTGTCTCAAATATATCTGGACACAACTGGTGAAGGTGATCTTTTAAAACGTATTGATTCTGCAATAATAGATCATACTTGACATAACCTGTTGGAGGGTTTGCCTAATTTTAAAGGATATTTATCAGTTGACACTCTATATGCATCTCGTTCAAGTCCTGCTCATAGAGACAGAAGGTCTGATAATACATTCGAAGTAGGCTTTGGCAAAACATCACTGGGGCCGCAATCATACCATGCAGATGGTCATTTAACACCCCTATGCTAACCAAAGGGAATATGCTTGAGGATGATGCACTCACAACCTTGGATGGTTAGCCAAAGCCTACTTCGAATGTATTATCAGACCTTCTGTCTCCATGAGCAGAGGTGTCGCCAAGGTATTTCATCCTGTCACTTTGTAAGATCCAAAATTGTGGTTCCAAAACATTTAATAACCCATCCCTCTCATGCCTAACATTACACAGTTATAATTATTAATACAAAACTTTGGTTGCAGGAGAGATTTAAAAAGAGTGTAAACATGCTCTAAGGGCTTTGGGACATGGGAGAGATATTAACCATTTGCTGACCGTATAACTTACATATACGGAGTCAAAGTGGCACGGCTGCGCTGGATCACGTACCTATGACGTGATCCGACACTTCCGGGTCTGGGGGCACGCACGCGTGCTGCCGGGCGGCGCACTCCCACTGTGATTATACACAGCAGGAGCTGATCGACAGGTACCGCGGACTCGATGTCCGCCAGCACCTGCCGATCCTTTAGTACAGAGGGAGAACGCCTATCTGCCTATGTAAACAAGTCAGTACAGAGGGCATGGATCCTGTGTCTCTGCAAAGCAGGGGCACCGATCCATGCCTTCTCCTAGTACAGGACAAGCACCTCGCCCACAGTAAGAAAGCACCAGCTAGGCACACAGTTAACCCTTTGATCGCCCAATGTTAACCCCTTGCCAGCCAGTGTCGTTAGTACAGTGACATATTTTTTAGCACTCATCACTGTATGGGTGTCACTGGTCACCAAAAAGTATCAAAAGTGTCAGTTAGGTGTCCGATTTGTCTGCCGCAATATCGCAGTCCTACTATAAGTCGCTGATCACCGCTATTAGTAATAAAAAAACGAAATTAAAAAAAAAAAAAAAATATGCCATAGTTTGTTGACACTATAACTTTTGCACAACCAATCAAAATAAGCCTATTGGAATTTATTTACCAAAAATATGTAGCAGAACACATATTGGCCTAAATTGACGAAGAAATTTGATTTTTTTCATTTTTTTATTAGATTTAGCAGAATGTAAAAAAATATTGTTTTTTTTCGCAATTGTAAATTTTTTGGGTTTATAACGCAAAAAAAAACGCAAAGGTGATCAAATACCACCAAAAGAACGCTCTATTTGTGGGGAAAAAGGACACATTTTATTTGGGTACAGTGTCACATGACCACGCAATTGTCAGTTAAAGTAACGCAGGGCCATATCACAAAAAATGGCCTGGTCATGAAGGGGGGGGGTAAATCTTCTGGAGGTCAAGTGGTTAAAGTACTGCTGCCAAAAATATTGCATTCTGGTAATTGAATGTGGTTAGTGGTAACACCTGTAATAGCAGAATTCAGTATATAAATTCCTTCTTTTTTTTTTTTATATCTCGCCCCTTTGTTTATTACTTTTCCCATATTTACATGCCTGTCACACTGTCCAGAAAAAAGTACTTTACATGGTTTAAAGTGTAATGATGGCTTAAATAAAAAATGGCATACAGTATCTCACAAAAGTGAGTACACCCCTCACATTTTTGTAAATATTTTATTATATCTTTTCATGTAACAACACTGAAGAAATGACACTTTGCTACAATGTAAAGTAGTGAGTGTACAGCTTGTATAACAGTGTAAATTTGCTGTCCCCTCAAAATAACTCAACACACAGCCATTAATGTCTAAAACGCTGGCAACAAAAGTAAGTACACCACTAAGTGAAACTGTCCAAATATTGTGTCAATATTTTGTGTGGCCACCATTATTTTCCAGCACTGCCTTAACCCTCTTGGGCATGGAGTTCACTAGAGCTTCACATGTTGCCACTGGAGTCCTCTTACACTCCTCCATGATGACATCACGGAGCTGGTGGATGTTAGAGACCTTGCGCTCCTCCACCTTCCGTTTGAGGATGCCCCACAGATGCTCAATGGGGTTTAGGCCTGGGACATGGTTGACCGGTCCATCACCTTTACCCTCAGCTTCTTTTGCAAGACAGTGGTCGTCTTGGAGGTGTGTTTGGTGACCACAGACACCTACCTCCAGGCAGCTCTGATGTGAGACAAAGACCTTATAGGTTTTGGCTGTGGTATATAGGTCTTGTATTTAGGAATTGGTCAAGCCAACCTTCAGAGCAAAATGACCTTCTAAGGGAAATGGCAAATTCCTGAAGGAGAGAGACCTGGCTTGTCCATAAAGTCAGCTTACCATCACATTTCAATGACATGAGTCAGCCTAAAGTTAGGTTGAGTTCACACTATTGCGAATTGGATGCGGGATTCCCCACATCCAATTCGCATGTCAGGAGATTTGTTATCGTCTCTCTATAGAGCCGGTTCACGCATCTCTGGTGCGGCTCCGGTGCGAATTGCACAGGAGTCATGTGTGTCTTCTGGTCTGTTTCAGGTCCAAATTCAGCCAAAAATGTGCACTGAAATGGGACCTGAAATGATGAACAGGGACGCACTGGACCCCTGCTGTGAGCCGCTCATACTGCGGCAGTATGAACCCAGCCTTGCTAGAATAACCAAGGTATTAGAAGCTTTATTAGATATTTATGAGGCCAACCTTAATAAGAAATATGAAATATGCAATTTATATATCAAGAACCAACAATGTTGTCACCCCTTTTCCAGCACTGGGAAATCAGCAGATCTACTGGCATGATCAACAGGTAATAAAATTACATTTCGGGGGTTGAGAAAAACAAAAAACTCTTTGTTAGTCCTAATGATTGACTACAGTATATATGATTTTTTTTTTTTTTTTTTTTATCATTTTTTTTTTCCACACAGTTCCTCTTTAATAATTTTGATCTCTCTGGGACCATTACAACTCCCATATCTATGTTTTGTCTCTACTACTACCACCACTGTTCTGATATCTATATGTATGTTTAAATGCAGGAGAGTAAGTAGCATAGGAGTAAGAAAAAGTAATTTATTTGTAACCTCTTTAATGATCTTTCTTTTGATCTGAACAAAAAAAAAAAAGAGACTTTCTCACACTGTAACGAAAGCCATTTTGACCGGCCCGAGCTTTCTTAATATGCAGTACTGCCTATAATGCAATAACATCCAGCAGGGCCAGTAGGCACGAAGACACATCTATTATGTGAAACCTTAAAGATCATCCTTCTCATGTAAATGTATAAAAAGTATTTGCAGAAAGTTTGCCACTCAATACATAAAACACTAGTTCAGATCAAAGAAAAAAGAAAGTAAAATGGATTTGGCCTCAAGGTGTTCTTTATTTTTGTATTAAAAACACATTTTTCCATAATTTAATACTTCATCTTTTTTTGAACAACCTGATCAACAAGCAGTGTGAGAAACCTGTGAAAATAAAATGAAATACTGATTTCCAGCTGTACCTAGTGGCCTTCTTTCATACCAGCAGTACGGATTAGAAAACAGTTTTCTTTAGGATATAGGAGCCTCTCTAGGTATATATTATTTACAGAGAATATGCTTATACACAATATGTATATAATAAAAAAATTACTTTATACAGTCTGTAGAAACTAAAATAAAACAGTATGTTATGTATGGCTTTTTTACTTTTGACATTTGGTATTGCTGAAATTTACTTTTGATTTTAAAGTCTAGATAAAGAAAAAAACAAAACAAAAAAAAAATCCCAGGACTATAAACAAAAAAATAATTTTTGCAGCAATACTACCTTTCCACCTTTAGATGGCTTCAGTCTTCCAGGTTGAATAAAAGCCAGTGCCATTCAACCCACTTCCTGTGAGTCAAGGCTGTCATGGACCCGCCCCTTGGAAGCTTGGCATCGAGCAGTCTGGGCTCACAGTATTGCACAGCAGAGCTTTAAATCTGTTACATGAGCAATGCTCTGTGCTGCAAAATGGACTGCCCACCACTGCCAGTAGAGGGCAAAAAGGAAAAACCCATGATGTTAGTGGACCCTCACTCCCAGGTCAAGTATACTTACCCAGCCACACTCCTTTACCACCTTCCTACACTGCCAGAGCCTTTGCTAGCTAGCTGCTCTTCCAGGTATGGGGAAAGCACATGACCTTCCATATACTACAGAGTCAGGCCAATCACCAGCACTGTCACGTGTGGGTTCTCTCACATCATCCCCTGTATAAGCTCTAAGTTACGACCCAAGACTACACAGTGGGCATGCTATAGCACTGAGATAGTACGGGAGGGTGGCTGGTACATGCCTGGAGTGGAGGTGTAGACACTGTCCCTTTGTTCTGAATGGGCAAAGTGATAGTGATGCTTTAAAGCCCAAATTCTGACAAAATGTTTGAATTTGTATTAATAGGAGTTGGGAAGAGTTAGGACCCTTATTAGGTTTTTACTGCTGTGTCCCTTTCGTGATGGGAAATCCCTTCAACAGGGACACAGATAAAACAAAAACTCTCTCTTAGTGAAGTGGGGAAAGGTTAGAAGTTCTGACAATGTTTTTATTGTTGTATATGTTGTCCTGAGAACAGCACCTATCATTTCTTCAATGTAAGCCACAGGGACAGGAAGTGAAGGGGGGAAAAATCACCAGTGGGCTCACTGATTAAAAAGGAAAATTTATTGTCAAATACTTACCGTAATTTTCCTTTCCTGATGGACTCCATGGCAGCCTACGTGTGGGTTAACCCTGCCTCCTCTCCAATGCTATAGGACCCCTTTCAAATAAAAGAGCACTCACCCCATGCTACTACGTTCTGTAACTAGCCTCCTCAATAACCAATGGGTGGGAACTCCGTCTGCCATGGAGTCCATCAGGAAAGGAAAATTACGGTAAGTATTTGACAATAAATTTTCCTTTTTCCTGACAGACTCCATGGCAGCCTACGTGTGGGAAATAACTAGCCAAACCACACAGGGAGGGTATGCTTAAACAAACAGAAAATTTATTTTGTCCTATCCACCGATAGGATCTTACGACCAAAATCAACAGAAGACAGTGAGGCAGGCTCTATACAGTAATGAGACATGAAAGTATTGATAGAGGCCCAAGAGGCCGCTTTGCAGATGACATCTGGAGCCACATGCTGTGCCGCTGCCCAGGATGCTGCCATTCCGCGAGTAGAGTGAGCTGTCACCGCCTCTGGAGGAGCCAAGCCCTTAGCCCTGTAAGCTTGTTGGATGACCTGCACAATCCAAGACGCAATTGTCCTAGTCGAGGCTTTCTTCCCTTTATTAGCACCAGAATGAAGAATAAACAGGTGATCGGATCGTCTAAACGAAGAAGTGATGCTAAGATAGGACTTCAGGACCTCACCTACATCTAATGGGTGCATCTCAGAAGAATCCGGAGACCGGAATGTGGGTAACACGATTTCTTGATTATCGTGGAACACTGATGTTACCTTCGGGTTCGAACCCAACATCGGGATGAGCACAACTCGGTCCGGGAAGAACGTCAAAAAGGGTTCTTTATGACCCAAAGATCCAATCTCTGAAACCCTCTTAGCTGAGGTAATGGCTATCATGAACGCTACTTTTGCCGAAAAATCCTTCAGAGAGAGTGGGGAAGACCTCGTGGTACTGAGTCCAGATAAGTAATCCAGTACAAGTGGCAAATCCCATTTAGGGAACCGTGGTCTCCTCTGAGGTTTGAGTCTTGCCACTCCACGAAAAAATTGTCGAATTAAAGGATGAACTGCCCAAGATGTTCCTGAAAAGGCTGACAAAGCCGAAATCTGGACTCTGAGAGAGCTGATGGATAGCTGTAAGTCTAGGCCAGTTTGTAGGAAGGCAAGAATGTCTTGAATTTCCGGTTTTCTAAAGGATCTGCCCGAGGAGGAAGAGAAATCTACAAATTTTGCCCATATCCTACCGTAGACTTTATTTGTGCTTGTCCTTCTTGAACTCATCAGAGTAGAGATCACCCTGGAGGAGCACCCGAATGATTCCAGCCTTTCCCTCTCAAGAACCAGACCATCAGTTTCAACTGTGCCGGACAAGGATGAAGGACTGTCCCTTGGGAAAGAAGGTCTGGTCTGAGAGGAAGAGGCACCGGCTCTCGAAAACTGAGTTGGATCAGAAGTGGAAACCAAGGTCTGTTTGGCCAAAAGGGAGCTATTGTCGCTACTTCCACCTCCTCTGACTGAAGTCTGCGCAGGAATCTGAGTAGCACCGAGAGTGGAGGAAAAGCATATGCCTTCTTGAAGCTCCAATAATCCGTCAGGGCATCTATCCCGAACGCCTGGCTGCACCGCCCCCGAGTGTAGAATTTCACTACCTTGAAGTTGCAGGGAGATGCGAAGAGATCCACTTCTGGAGTAAACCCCATGGACAGAATCCACTCGAATGTCTTCACATGCAGTGACCACTCGTTGTTGTCTAGTTGGTTGCGGGAAAGAAAGTCTGCCTGGGAATTCTGGACCCCGGGAACAAATACTGCCGAAATGCCTGCCAGGTTCTTCTGAGCCCAGGAAAGGATGGGTTCGACTTCCTGAAGGAGAGTGGTGCTCCGTGTGCCTCCTTGTCTCTTGACATAGGATACCGCCGTGGTATTGTCCATTCTCAGTAACACTGACTTCCCCTTCAGGAGGTGAGAAAAAGACTGGAGAGCACACCAGGCTGCTCGAAGCTCTAGCACGTTCGACCCAGGGATGACTAGCTGAGTGGCCCATTTGCCCTGGGCAAGGGCTGACCCGCATAGGGCCCCCCAACCGGCACCGCTGGCATCGGTCGTAACTGTGACCCAGGAGATGGGAGCGATAGAGTGGCAATTCAATAGGTTTTTGCGAAGAAGCCACCAGAAGAGGCTGTTCCTCATAGCCGTGGATATCCTGATCAACTGATTCTTGTCGCCTGACTTCCATTGACGGAGGAACCCCGATTGGAACGGCCGTAACCTCCATAGTGCCCACTTGACCATCTGAGTCGTAGAGACCATTGTCCCTATGATTTCTAGGCACTGAGCAGCCTTCAGATGTGAGGCGTGTAGAGCCCGCGAGATCCTCCCCTGAATTATTGGAATTTTCTCTAATGGGAGAGAGATGGTATTTCTCACTGTATCGAACTGGGCTCCCAGATATATCAGCTGCCGAGATGGAACCAGATGGCTTTTCTCCAAATTCAGGAGCCATCCGAAGCTGGACAAGATGGAAATCACTTGGTCCCTGTGGAACAGTAACTGTTCTTTGTCTTGGGACAACACTAAGAGGTCGTCTAAGTAGTGGTAGAGACGTATGCCTTTTAGTCTGACCAGGGCCACTACCGCCAACAGCACCTTTGAGAAGACTCGGGGGGATGTTGTCAGCCCAAAGGGAAGGCAGATGAATTGCAGATGTTCTTCCCCGACTTGGAACCTGAGAAATTTGTAAAACTCTTTCTCTATTGGGACGTGAAAATAGGCGTCCTTTAGATCGATAGAGATCATCCAATCCCCGGGTTGGACGGCTTGTTGAATGGTTAACAACGTCTCCATTTTGAACTTTCCGTGCTTTATGAACCCGTTGAGGTAGGTCAGGTCGATGACTGGGCGCCAGGTGCCATTTTTCTTTTGAACTAAGAATAGTGGGGAGTATACCCCTTGAAACCATTCGTCTCTTGGAACATGCACTGCTGCCCCTTGAACTTTCAGTATGTCCACATAAGACATCAGTACCTGCTTCTTTTCTTCTGATGAAGGGAGTAGAGTGGATATGAACCTGGGGGGAGGTATACTGGAAAAGGCCCATCTGTGGCCTGACGACACTGTCTTGATGACCCAGTGATCTGAGATCGAGGCCACCCAGACGTGCCGGAAAAGGAGCAGACGTGCCCCTACCCGACCCGCCTGGGCGGGCGCGATCTCAAAAGGACTTCGCCGGACCCCGACCATCAGATGTCTGGCTCTTGCTGGATTTGCGGAAGGAAGATTGGCCTCTGCCCCAGTTTCTTCTAAAGTCACGACCCGGCTTGTAAGAGCGCGCTTCTCTTGAGCGCTCCTGGCTGCGTCTTCTATATTGAAACTTCTTCTTTCCCGACAGGCGCCTGTCCTGAGGAAGGAAACCCGACTTACCACCTGTGGCACGGGAAATGGCATCATCTAGTTTGTTTCCAAACAGAGAAGACCCTTCAAAGGGAATCCTGCACCAAGACTGCTTGGAAACTGGATCCGCAAGCCAAGGACGCAGCCACAAGGCCCGCCTGGCAGTAACCGATGATAACATAATACGTGCCAACAGGCGAATCAGATCAATGGATGCCTCCCCCAGGAAGACCGCTGCCAATTTTAGTTCTGCCGCAGCCGAGCTTCTGGCCAGCTCTTCAGATACTCCTCTCAGAAAGGAATCCACATTCTCCGTCCAGGCTTCCATGGCCTTAGACATGGTTGCTAATGCAAGGGCAGGCTTGCAGGCTAAACCCGCCAGCCCATAGATCCTCTTGACATCCTGGTCTATCTTCCTTTCGAGACCATCCTTGAAGGACACAGCGTCCTCTAAAGGGAGGGTGACATGCTTGGCTAAGCGCATTAAAGCCGCATCCACAGAAGGAGCATTCTCCAGGTGTTTGACCTCGTCTGCTTTAAAAGGATACAACCTGGCTGTCTTGTTTGACATAGAAGACTTTCTGTCTACCTTACTCCATTCTTCGTCAATGATGTCCTTTAGTTCAGTAAGGAGCGGAAAACTCGCTCGTTCTTTCCCCAATTGCTTAAAGAACTTTTTCTGCTTCGTTGGTGGGGCAGATGGTTCCTCCCAGTTAAGGGCTTCTTTGATCGCTTTGATTAAAGGCGAAACCAGGGAGAAGTCGAAACCAACACTCTCTTCTTCACCATCAATTTCATCCTCTGAAGAGTCAGGCGAAGAGGCGTATGGCTGTGAAGGGCCTGCCATCTCGTGTGTATCCACGACCGGGGAGCCGGAACGAGTGGACTGGCTCTGAGTGCGAGGTGCTTCTACCTCCTTCATAGACTGCTGCACCACGCGCCTTACTAGAGACTCCAAGCTCTGGCTTTCCGTCTCCTTTTCCCCAACCGCTTGGGCATAGCACTGGTCGCACAAAGACTTGCCCTCCGGGACTCGTGTCCCACATCCCCAGCAGGCTCTGTGATTAGAGCGGCTGTCATGGCGGTGGGAGCGGTGTCTTGAGGAGGAATTAGAGCGTCTCCTCTGGTGGTGAATATCCGATGGTGAGTCACGTCTTGATCTTGATGATGACTGATGCTGTGGTCTGGCAAGGTCTCTACTGGAAGGGCTGAAAAGAAAATGGGGGGGGGGGGGGGAAACGCATCATGCATCAAGAGCGTAAAACAAAAAGGCATAACAAAACCTTAAACCCCTCCCCTCAACAGCACATACCTTGTGCGTGAGGGCTGGCCACTTAAAGGCGGTGACTTGTCCATACTGGCTGGACGTAAGGGACAACAGGCGTGCGGTCTGCGGAGAAAGTCAGCAGATCCAATGAACTCCTCAGCCACTAACAATCAGTATAACATTTAAATGTATATATATATATATATTTTTCATAAAAAGAAAACCAAACAATTCCATCCAAAAAGAATATTCTAAATATACCATTATAAATTTAAAACATAAGTCTCTTATATATATATATATATATATATTATTTTTTTTTTTTTTTTTTCAAATTAAATATAAATGCATTAATTAGTCACTTACCCAGGTGATGAAAAAACAGGCCAAGACCGATTCAGGCTCGTATGGTTGTGCTGCTCTGCTTCTGTTCATTGCACAGTGACAGAAGCTCAAAAGCAGCTTTTTAAAATCCCCGCCCGTGACGTCATCCACCCTCCTCCCCCCTGCGCGCCTGCGCAGAAGGGGAAATCCGAACGGCGCCTGTGCGGCCGCCGGAAAACTGCCGGACCGCGCATGCGCGAACCAAGCCTCGTTCCCGAGGAGGCTACTGCGCATGCGCGAACAGCGGAAACCGCCGCTACCCGGAAGCCACGGCGAGCTGGAGCGCAGAAGCGTTCCAGCCGCCATAAGGGGAAAATACAACGCTCTGCATGATAGGGAGGTACACCAGACAACACATACAACTAAGAGGCGACTGCCATGGAGACTTGAATAATATAAACCATCCAGACCTTGCCAGCCAGAATGCGTCCACGGTCCCTCAGTTATCCGTCCGTCAGGCATCCAGAGGCAACCACCCCACACCACAAGGGTATCAACGGGCCTCTCAAGCTACTCGCCCGCCCATGGCTGGGATCTGAGCTGCACCGCAAGGTATGCCGACATTTTCTGTGTTCATCCGACCGGACGCCCGTACATGTATATGGTCCATTGGAGGAGGACAAAAAAAGAACGTAGTAGCATGGGGTGAGTGCTCTTTTATTTGAAAGGGGTCCTATAGCATTGGAGAGGAGGCGGGGTTAACCCACACGTAGGCTGCCATGGAGTCTGTCAGGAAATATACATTTAACAAATATGCAAGCATGCTGACAAAAGGAAGGAGCAGAGTGACAGAGAGATGAGCTCATCACTTTGCTGATCCTCCTTTTACTGTCCAGTCACAAGCTGTGGTGGATCTAGGATGACCTGGCTGCATAGGAAGTGAGTTGAATGATTTACAGACATCTACTGTAATTCTATCCTTAAATGGAATGTTCATTTTATCTTGTAATTCTTCTTATCTTGTTAGTCCTGTTAAGTAGAAGTTTTGCTTTAAATATCTCAAAAAATAGCTGGAAATATTTTTTTATGAATATGAAGAAGGAAGAAAGAAGAAGGAAGAAAGAAGAAGAAGGAAGAAAGAAGAAGAAGGAAGAAAGAAGAAGAAGAAGGAAGAAGAAGAAGAAGAAAAAAAGAAGAAGAATGGAGAAGAAAAAGAAAGAAGAAGACAAAAATGAAGAAGAAGAAGAAGAAAGAACGAAAAAAGATGAAGAAAGAAGAAGAAAGAAAAGATGAAGAAAAAAGAAGAAGGAGAAAAGATGAAGAAAAAAGAAGAAGGAAAAAGAAGAAAAAAGAAGAAGAAAGAAAAAGAAGAAGAAAGGAAGAAGAAGAAAGAAGAAGAAGAAAAAGAACGAAGAAGACAGAAATGAAGAAGAAGAAGAAAAGAAAAAAAGATGAAGAAAGAAGAAGAAAGAGAAAAGATGTAGAAAAAAGAAGAAGAAGAAGAAGAAGAGAGAGAGAAGAACAAGAAGAAAGAAGAAGAAAGAGGAAAGAAGAAGAAAAAAGAAGAAGAAAGAAGAAGAAGAGGAAGAAGAAGAAAGAAGAAGAAGAAAAAGAACGAAGAAGACAAAAATTAAGAAGAAGAAGAAGAAAGAATAAAAGATGAAGAAAGAAGAAGAAAGAAAAAGATGAAGAAAGAAGAAGAAAGAGAAAAGATGAAGAAAAAAGAAGAAAGAAGAGAGAAGAAGAAGGAGAGAAGAAGAAAGAAAAAGAAAGAGAAAAAGAAGAAGAAGAAGAAAAAGAAGAAAGAAGAGAAGGAAGAAGAAGAAGAAGAAGAAGAAGAAGAAGAAGAAAAAGGAGGAATGAGAAGAAGAAAGTAGAAAGAAGAACAGCAACATCTGTGATATGTTAGTATAAAAATGAGTATAGAAAATTAGTATATATAAAAAATAAATCTTTTAGTTTCTACAAGCTATTGTGGGTTTGTGGAGAGCACACATTCTTTAATTCACACATTTTGAGTTATTACAGCAATTTACACTTTAAAGCTGAACTGCAGACAAGCAGCTTAATACACAGATGAAATACAAACTCACAAATCATTTTACCTGCCAAACAGCGTGTAATTATTTTCAGCCAGACAAGTAATTCAGACATCCCTGCCAGACAGCATAGCCAAGTCCTACACCTTCACTGCTGTTAAGCAACAGAGCTTGGTTTAGGGCCCATATTTTGAGTTATTACTGCAGGATCACCATTTTTGTATTCATGGCAAAATAAATACTTTTTACTCAAAATAATAATGTGATTTGCAATGCCAATTATTACACGACTAATTTGTATACAAATGAATGGGTACATTTATTTAAAACCACTAGTAGTGGATAGACTAGGGAGGGGGTAGAACATCCGTCAGATTGTTATCACCTCCTGTGTCTCCCCTAGGGTGACCATTGGACATAAAGATAAGTGAAGGAAAATATAACATTTTGAGTTGTCACCTGAGAGGGAATCCTCCAATGGGGACACTTGTTTAGGTGACAATTAAGAGATGATTTCCCTCAAGGGAGACATTTTCTCCCTACTGCTAGTTGTGTCTACAGTGCAGGAGTTAAAGTGAAATCCCCCCAAAGACACAGATAGGGCAAACAAGTTGACACCTTCCCCACTCTATTCAAAATAAAAATATATGTAATGATACAGTAGGTTCATTTAAAAGCATATATAAACTTAAAAACAATAATATATTACAGATAACTAGTTATTAGATGTTGCAGCTGCATTTGTTTTATTTTTTCCATTTTTTTCCCAATTAAATATAATAAATTAGAGCTGTTACTGATTAAAATTTCCATGTTCAATTAATCAATTTTTTTTTTTAAATCGACTAATTTCGATTAATTATAACGCACATACAGATCCAACTACTTTTAGCTGATCTCCTTGCATTGCAACTCTGCATTGGTCAGTGGTAAATGTGGTATACACTATATACAATCACCTGACACTAGTTAGTTTCCACAATCCATGACTTAACTTCACAGTTCACATAAATACATTTTAAATTCAAACTGTAGCACTGACGTAAGTAATTTTTTTCCCACAGTAGGGTGACAATCCCTCCACCTCCGGTCTAACTAATCACTCTCACCTTATGGCATGGACCCCCGTGCAAACAGGTGGTCATGCAAGCGGGTATCAACACGGACCATAAACTTCTCTTACGTCTCCTTAGATCTCAGCAAGGACGCCAGGTCATGGGTAGAAATAAAAGATCTAAGTGCTCAGCGCTTAAGTATAAGATTACATTTTTGTGTTCAAACACAAACTACTCACATAAAGATGATAAAAACACAGCATGTAAAGCCGACAATCGTGTTGGTTCCGTAGGGCAGCAGTGGGTGATGTTATGCGTAGCTCCTCCCCCGTACGCGTTACGTTCAATCAGAACCTCAACATCACCGGACTCCTCCCCCTTCCCTTTGTTAGCAGACGGAGGCACTTGGGGAAGGGGGGAGGAGTCCGGTGATGTTGATGTCTGTGACGTCACCGGATCTCCGACGGAACTCCCTGAAGACCCGTAAGCCGGCGGAGAGGTGAGTACCGATCAAAAGAATTTTAATCAATCAAAAAAATTAATCGAATTAATCGAGGAATTCATCTTTAATTTCCACAGCCCT